>OZ019973.1:32130808-33335808 GCA_963970395.1 Ephialtes manifestator | reverse complement strand
CATGCACATGCACATGCACCAGACGCTGAGTAGACTAGCTCGCGGCGTGACACGTTTATACTGCTATACCTCGATTCTATAGAAACGTACGACTCCTGAATTTTCTTCACACTTTGCATGTAGTATTTATAGTACATACATAACTGGATATAAAGGAAAATGTGAAAATCCAACAGATAATCCAATTACATGACGACGACAATGAATTTAATGAGCATTCGTTATTTTTATCAGCAATTGTTGGAAACATTTTTCAAAATGAAAATATTTTTCATTTTGTATTTTTCGTATGTCATATTTATTTTATAACTCCTGAATTTTCTTCACACTTTGTATATAGTATTTATAGTACATACATAACTGGATATAAAGGAAAATGTGAAAATCCAACAGATAATCTAATTACAAAACGACGACAATGAATTTAATGAGCATTCATTATTTTTATCAGCAATTGTTGCGAAACATTTTTCATTTTGTATTTTTCGTATGTCATATTTATTTTATAATTCCTGAATTTTCTTCACACTTTGTATATAGTATTTATAGTACATACATAACTGGATATAAAGGAAAATGTGAAAATCCAACAGATAATCTAATTACAAGACGACGACAATGAATTTAATGAGCATTCGTTATTTTTATAAGCAATTGTTGCAAAACATTTTTCGTTTTGTATTTTTCGTATGTCATATTTATTTTATAACTCCTGAATTTTCTTCATACTTTGTATATAGTATTTATAGTACATACATAACTGGATATAAAGGAAAATGTGAAAATCCAACAGATAATCTAATTACAAGACGACGACAATTAATTTAATGAGCATTCGTTATTTTTATAAGCAATTGTTGCAAAACATTTTTCATTTTGTATTTTTCGTATGTCATGTTTATTTTATAACTCCTGAATTTTATTCACACTTTGTATATAGTATTTATAGTACATACATAACTGGATATAAAGGAAAATGTGAAAATCCAACAGATAATCTAATTACAAGACGACGACAATGAATTTAATGAGCATTCGTTATTTTTATCAGCAATTGTTGCAAAACATTTTTCATTTTGTATTTTTCGTATGTCATATTTATTTTATAATTCCTGAATTTTCTTCACACTTTGTATATAGTATTTATAGTACATACATAACTGGATACAAAGGAAAATGTGAAAATCCAACAGATAATCTAATTACAAGACGTCGACAATTAATTTAATGAGCATTCGTTATTTTTATAAGCAATTGTTGCAAAACATTTTTCATTTTGTATTTTTCGTATGTCATATTTATTTTATAATTCCTGAATTTTCTTCACACTTTGTATATAGTATTTATAGTACATACATAACTGGATATAAAGGAAAATGTGAAAATCCAACAGATAATCTAATTACAAGATGACGACAATGAATTTAATGAGCATTCGTTATTTTTATCAGCAATCGTTGCAAAACATTTTTCATTTTGTATTTTTCGTATGTCATATTTATTTTATAACTCCTGAATTTTCTTTAAATTTTGCTTATAGTATTTATAGTACATACATAACTGGATATAAAGGAAAATGTGAAAATCCAACAGATAATCTAATTACAAGATGACGACAATGAATTTAATGAGCATTCGTTATTTTTATCAGCAATCGTTGCAAAACATTTTTCATTTTGTATTTTTCGTATGTCATGTTTATTTTATAACTCCTGAATTTTATTCACACTTTGTATATAGTATTTATAGTACATACATAACTGGATATAAAGGAAAATGTGAAAATCCAACAGATAATCTAATTACAAGATGACGACAATGAATTTAATGAGCATTCGTTATTTTTATCAGCAATTGTTGCAAAACATTTTTCGTTTTGTATTTTCCGTATGTCATATTTATTTTCGAAGATATTAATTATTGAAAAAATGCAAATTCCAAATCTGTAGGGAAAAAAAATCTAATTCACATTAAGGACTCTTAAATGAACCGATGATCCAATTACAAGCCAATGAGAATAAATAAAAATCCTTACAATAATTTTTAAACTCTTACAAAACATTTTTCACCATGTATTTTTCTCATATTTATTTTCGAAGATATAATTTATTGAAAAAACGTAAATTACGAATTTGTTAAAAAAATAGCCAATGACAATAAATTTAATGAACGTACTAATAAATTAAAGAGCACCCGTTATTATTACCAACGCTTATAAATTTTTATAAAACATTTTTCAACTTGTATTTTTCCTATATATAAATTATTTTAAAAATGTCATTTCCTAATTTATTTTTAAACGTAAAAATTACAAAGAATTCCCATTAAGAACTCTTAAATGGAAGTCAAATCTCACAAATTATGAAAAATTTCTAAGAGGATAAAAAAGAAAATGACTGTATTGATGGTGAATGATTTATATTTTGTTTATAAAGTCAATTTATAAAAAATCTCACAATGTGAATTTTGCAAATATCACTCCAAATAGAAGTTTGGAGTGTGACACATTTTTACTGATTGATACTATAGAAACGAACGACTCCTGAATTTTCTTCAATCTCTGCATGAGGTATTTATAGTCCATACATATCTGGATATAAAGAAAAATGTGAAAACCCGACAGAAAATACAATTACAAGCCGATGACAATGAATTTAATGGGCGTACTAATCAATTAATGAGCACTCGTAATTGTCACAAGTGTCACCTACTCCATCGCCCCATACCACCAATGATTAATTATCGATTATGGATAGCGAACAGGATATTTGTCATCACCGTAGAATAATTACCATCAGACAGTTCGATAACCCTTCATTCGTAGCATTGTACGTCAATTGTAGAATGCTTCAATTATTGATTTATTCTAGTTGGCAAACTAGAGTTGAAATAGTGTCAATAACTCCTCATCATTACTGCCTTAAATAATGTCAAAAATAATTAAAAAATTTGGTCAAATAATTTTCAATGTCCACTACAAATTCGATATTTGTTCAAACGTAAAAACAACAATATAATCAATTAAAATTAAATATCAAATTATTATTATCGTTGCTTCAGACATAATTTATTTATTTATATATTTTTTTCGACATTGAATAATGATGGTAATAAAAAATAATAGCGGAAGAATTTGTTGTGAAGTTTATTAAGTTTTTTTTATTATGATAACGTGACATTTTATTTTTTAATTCGTTCAGCTGAACGATTAAGTTGATTTTATGCTGAAATTGCATACATCACCGGTTTAAAATTTTCTGAACTGTCGTTGCAGCACTGATATCGAGCTACACATATGGTTGAGATGCGAAACGAAAGAAACAAGGCACATCAAGATTTGCGCATCAATAGTTCGATACGCTGCAATAGTCTAGTTATATATATATATTACATTATAGTATCTAACGTAACAAGGTATTGAATTCCAAGGGGTATCGAAATCCGATCGAAAGCAAAGCGTATTGTTGTATCTATATGCAAGGGGTGTCAAATTCCCAGTACCTTGTCAGTGAATTAATTTTTTTTATTTCCACTTTTCTTCCAATTATTGATTTATCATAGCAATTCTCAATATAATATATTTTATTGATGAAGTAATTTTTAATTTTGCATCGAAAAGGAAGATTGATAAGCGTGATTCATTATTGAGGATATCGATATTTTATAATTATTGAAATCAATTTCGATAAATGTAAAATAGTTTCATAAAATCAATATTTCATTCAATTTCTTCTTGAAGAAATTCTCAGTAACTATGGATTTTTACTTCTAAAGGCCAAATTTATAGACTTAAGTTTAAACTCAAGTTATATTATACTTACGTTCGAATTTAAATTCACACTTGAGATTATAAACTCGACGTTAGTAGAACTCAAGAATTGATTTGTTTGACGAATATTCCCATAATTTTGGAGGCAATCAACATTTTTGTTGTTCGAACATTTATTGATTTTGGACATTCGAACAAATATTGATTTAATATTTGTTCGAATGTCCAAAATCTTCGATTTAATCAACGCAGCCATTTTTTTCTACATGTAGCAAAGCCCAATCCAATAGATTTTATCCATAAATAAATTTTCCTTATTTCACTCGAATTTTTAGAAGGATATTCAGTCCTGATGAATAATTGATCGATTATTTATTAACTAATTATATGAAACGAATGATGAATAAAATAAAAAATGTATATCATTTGGTTTTATCACTAAAATCAGAATATTTATATATTTTGCTTTTATAACTAAAATCAGAATATTTATATATTTTTCTTTTATCACTAAAATCAAAATATTTATATATTTTGCTTTTATCAGTAAATTCAGAATATTTATATATTTTGCTTTTATTACTAAAATCAGAATATTTATATATTTTGCTTTTATCACTAAAATCAAAATATTTAAATATTTTGCTTTTATCACTACAATCAAAATATTTATATATTTTGCTTTTATCACTAAAATCAGAATATTTATATATTTTGCTTTTATAACTAAAATCAGAATATTTATATATTTTGCTTTTATCACTATAATCAAAATATTTATATATTTTGCTTTTATCCCTATAATCAGAATATTTATATATTTTCCTTTTATCACTATAATCAAAATATTTATATATTTTGCTTTTATCACTATAATCAGAATATTTATATATTTTGGTTTTATCACTATAATCAAAATATTTATATATTTTGCTTTTATCACTAAAATCAGAATATTTATATATTTTGCTTTTATAACTAAAATCAGAATATTTATATATTTTGCTTTTATCACTATAATCAAAATATTTCTATATTTTGGCTCAATGTTTGTGTGTCATTATTCCAGTGCAGTTGCATAGACAATAAAATTCGCAAATTGTAGTATTCATGTACCGTAGCACAATAGTAGGAAACTTCCGTTAGGAAAACATACAATGCACAATATTATTAGACGACAGTAAGGTTGGCAGAAAGACAGGCCAAGTTTCTCTATGAATTGTACTGCGATGCCTAAGTACGTTGCAGCATTCGTGCTAGATAATGAACAGGTGCTCCAGAGAACACAGTTGAAGCTAAGATTGTAGAACGTAGCCGCTTGCGTGCAGCATCAGATTGCCAGAGGCAGAACCGCAACAGAAGCCGACTTCCAACCACACACTACCAGGAATTACGATAGCTAGGATTATTAAATTAATTAATCGCACCAATTACGATCTTGGTGGTGGATAGTTACGGGTTGTTACGACAGTTACGGCTGTATCTTATAATAATATCCAAAACTAGGCGAGTGCAGAAGTGCAGCTATAGTTTAATTCTATACCTGCAGACGATTCACCGTTACGAAGAGATCACTGCACACAAAATTGCACGCTTGGAAAAATCTATGTTAAAATTTCAATCAAAGTATGGAAAGTTTTTTTTCTGTTTTTCTTTTTACAATTACCGTTAATAAAATTTCAAACGCGTTATTTAATATTAATGAATGTGTTTGAAAAACGAGATTATGGAAATTAAGATTTAATATGCAATTGTTGCAATTAACGATAAGAAAAATATAAGATTATGTTACGATACGAAATTTTTTTTTCTTTTTAATTTAAAAAATATTATTTTTATATTAATTTTAAATTAAGCTTGAATTAATATTAATTTTTTTTATTTTAAAAAATCTAACTTTAAATTAAGTTTAATTTAAAATTAAAATTTTTTCTTTTAATTTTAAGAATTTTAACTTATACTTAATTTTAGATTAAAATAAAATTTAATGAAGAAAAATTCAATTTGAACTTAATTTAAAATTAAAATTGAAAAAATTTTTAAAATATTTTTTAAATATTTTTTGAAAACTTAGAAGAGGGCAAAAACAAGTAGCTAAACTGACAGAGGCCCTTATATTTTATTTATACAGTTAATTAAATTTTCTACAATTCACATGAAATTCAAAAATAGGCACAACAACGACTTCAAAATATTTATTATTTTCTTCAGTGACTTTACATTTCCCATAGATGCATTTGTGTAATGACGGTATTGTTGAAAAAAATGGAGGACAAAGAAAATGAGGGTCGTGTTTATTAGCGACAGTTTTTTTTTCTGACACATTATAAGTTTAAGTGCGTAATGGATGCCGTGGGAACTCGCGCGGATGTTCGGACGCAGTGTTCGCTGTTCACTGAGTACGTTGTCCGGCTTATTCCTTCGCTTGCATGCATTTTCTCTATTAGAGTGTATTGGTACTCGCCATGACTGTTTGTACTTGCATGTTGGAGGTCCCGGAGTTTATTCACGCTCTGGTGCAAATACGTGCCTGGATATGTGCGGTTAAGTAAATGTAAGAAAATATATTCGTGTAAATAGTCAAGTGCTGCTGTACCGACTCCGAATGACTTTTCAAGCTGTTCCATACGCGGGAGACTTTATTCCTGTTTTATTTTATGGGTCAGGCGCACCCTGAACGTGCCTAGGGTAACTTGAGGTAGCTCACGTTGTTATATAATATGGTTTATATCGTCCTAGCAAAGTACTTGTGGTCAACAGGCTGAGATAGTTTGCTTCACCGATGTAGGGAACGAATAGGGATGTAAGGGTACGTGCTTACGTGAGTTCACCACAGTACGTGCCATGTACCCATCAAATTGAACACCTTCGACATCTTTGAATTTATTGCAATTGAACTGAAATAGCGGTTGCTTCCTTATAGCGAAATGTTTTTTTTGTTTTTTTTTTTAACTTTGAGAAATGAAGGAAGGAAAAATTACGAAATATTTTTCGGTTTTTACTAAAACTGTTAACATACTTCCCCATAGAGAGAGCTGGATAAAAAGCAAATAATAATGAGGAAGCAATGTGGAAGGTTCTACTTTGCATCCTTGTTTTATATAATGGTAATAATTATTGTAACCGGCAATTTCTGTGGTAGAATGTGCGACTTGAGAGTGATAGTGAAGGCCAGAATTCGATATCTTAAAAATAAAAATTTAGGTTGGATGTTTCGACCGGAAGTCGAATCTGTGAATTCTGACATCAAAACCGACCAAAAGTGACTTTTTCAAAAATCATCGTAAAAAGGCATGTAACCGGTACTTTCTGAGGTGCAATATGCGACTTGAGAACGATCACGAAGGCCAAAATTCGATATCTTGAAGAAAAAAAAAAGATGCAAAGTAGAACCTTGCACATTGCTTCCTCATTATTTTTCGCTTTTTACAAAGCTCCCTCTGTGAGGAAGCAGTATGTTATTCAATTTTGGCTTCCTCATAGAGGAAGCTTTGTAAAAAGCGAAAAATAATGAGGAAGCAATGTGCAAGGTTCTACTTTGCATCTTTTTTTTTTATACCTTGTGTCTCTTTTGCAGAGGTGTTTTATACAGCTATAAATCACCTCTGCAAACACCGTTACATCTAATTTTGATTAGATACAAATTTTTGTCGTACTTTCTCAACTTTTCCGGAAGTTATAGCGAAAATCTACATTTTTTTAAAATGAAAAATGGTGTAAAATCCGAACGACTTTACCGATCATCACCAAATTTGGTACATGGCATTTCTGAATGTTATTTTTCGTCTGTACAAAATTTCTGTTCATTTGTTGAAATTCGACGTAATTTAGATCAAAATCTATTTTTTTCGAAAAATTCAAAATTCTATAAAATCCGAACCGCTTTACCGATTTCGTCGAAATTCAATACCATACAACATTGAACGTATCTTCAGTTATGAAGAACTATTTAGCCAAATCGGCGAACTTTTACGAAAGTTGGAGCGACCACGCCCTTTTTTCAACAAATTAAAATCAACATAAAATCTTAATGACTTCACATATTTTGGCAAAAATCACAATATTCAAAGAGGGGCAGCTACTCTACTTGCGTGCCAAATTTAAGCCGGATCGCTCGAACGGTTACCGAGTGAGAGGAGATTGAATTTTCGAAGCCCAGCACACACACACACACACACACACACACACACACACACACACACACACACACACACACACACACACACACACACACACACACACACATACATACATACGGACATTTTTTCTAAACCACTTTTCTCGACGTTTTAGGTGATTCTAAGCATACTGACATGAAAATCTCGAAAAAAAAAAATTTCATGAAAACAAAGCTTCCTCTATGAGGAAGCAAAAATGTAGGTTCTTTAGGTTGAAATCTCTGACCAAAAGTCGGATCTGTGAATTCTGAAATCAGAACCGACCAAAAGTGACTTTTTCAAAAATCATCGTAAAAAGGCATGTAAACGGTATTTTCTGAGGTACAATATGCGACTTGAGAATGATAGTGAAGGCCAAAATTCCATATCTTGAAGAAAAAAAAATTGAGGTTGGATTCTCTGACCAAAAGTCGGATCTGTGAATTCTGAAATCCAAACCGACGAAAAGTCACTTTTTCAAAAATCATCGTAAAAAGGCATGTAAACGGTATTTTCTGAGGTACAATATGCGACTTGAGAATGATAGTGAAGGCCAAAATTCCATATCTTGAAGAAAAAAAATTGAGGTTGGATTCTCTGACCAAAAGTCGGATCTGTGAATTCTGAAATTCAAACCGACGAAAAGTCACTTTTTCAAAAATCATCGTAAAAAGACATGTAACCAGTACTTTCTCAGGTACAATATGCGACTTGAGAACGATAGTGAAGACCAAAATTCGATATCTTGAAGAACAAAAAATGCACCTTCAACTAATTTGAAAACGCGCCCTAGAAATAATTTTAATAAATTGCAAAATAATAATTATCCAATCAATAGTACAACTTATGTTGATGAAGTGGATACAATTCTTCCAATCAACTTTATCAAACGATATTCCATCAGCCGTTTGAACATTAAAAATTCACGCTGCAAAACGAATGCTCCGATGAGGCGTTGAAGGCGAACGTAAAAAAGGATAGAAAAAAAGAGGAAATAATTTACGCACGAAAGAGTATAGAATTCGTTTCATGCAGAAAGGGTCGGAGGGTCCAGGGTGGATATAGCCAGGTTGGATTGCCGAGGTGCAGCGAGTCATCAAGAAATCGCAATTAAAAGTGGAAAATCTCTGGCGAATCGTCGTCGCCCTCTCGGTGACATATATCTATATAGAGGAAGAGGGAAAGCGTTGCTCGAGGCCCTTCGTTGAAATCGTACAATTAATTTTTCCACTCGTCGTTTGCGCTTCCTCCTTCCTTTTCACTTTCCTTGGCTCCGTTGCGTGCACCGTTGAGCGGTCGGTTAGATTTTATTTGATTACGTCTGCTATCCCTCTGCACTTTTGCTTTTCGTTTTTCTGTCGTTGAGTCCCTCGACTGGACCTACGTTTTTTCGCAGCAAACGACTGAGATCTGTTCTTTCAGACAGCAACGAACTGTCGAGTGAACGAGACTCTTTCATTCTTTGTTCCACAACAATAGGAAGCATTGAAATTGGAGCAGGTAGTATTTTCGTTATTGCAGTTTTCCACGTCGTGCTTTGAAGCTCGTTCTTTTCTTCGTCCATTACTGAAAGAAACGCCGAAGCTTTATATATACATCAACAGCATTTTTTGTCAACTGTACAGTAGGGCTGTTAAAAAAAAACATAATTTCTTTATAATCGGTTGTTCCTGAAATGCTGTATTGATTATCACAAAAAAATGTTTTCGCGAAAGCTGGGAGTTGTGCGATGATATTAAGTACTGCCGCATCAAGGCCAAAATTCATTAAAAACGGCGATTTTTAGAAATTTTTTTTTTTACTTGGTGAAGCGCTCATGGAGATTGTCGTTGCTTTCGATAGACTATGAAATTGTGTAAGGCAGAAACATGTTCGATAATGTTTAGTACTGCCGCATCGACATTGCAGTTAACAAAATAAAAAATGCAATCCTTTAAAACATTGAAATATTCATCTGCTCATCGACTATTTCGCGCGTTTTCAAATGACAAAACGGCTCATGAAACGGGAGTCCTGTATGATCAAATTTAGTACTGCCGCATCGATATTGCAGTTTCCCAAAATTCGAAAATCGCTTATCATCATCATGATTACGATCATACATGACTTCCGTTTCAAGAGCCATTTTTTCATTTGAAATCGCACGAAATAGTCGATGAGCAGACGAATATTTCAATGTTTTAAAGGATTTAATTTTTTGATTTTTGTAACTTCAATGTCGATGCGGCAGTACTAAACATTATCGAACATGTTTGTGTCTTTACACAATTTCATAGTCTATCGAAAGCAACCACAATCTCCATGAGCGCTTCACCACGTAAAAAAAAAATTATAAAAATCGCCGCTTTTCATGAATTTTGGCCTTGATGCGGCAGTACTTAAGGGGAGGGAGTCAGGTGAAAAAAATTGATTTTGGAAATTCAATATCATCCAAATCCTGTTGCATATAAAAATGCCCAATGCTCTATATTGTTGGTACTCGGTGGAAGAATTTTTTACTGTCGTCTGACTTGCATATGCTTTTCAATATTATCTTAAGCAAAGTTCTTAGGTTTTCCATTCTGCGCATGATTCAGATCAAACTACCAGGCAGATTGGAATGGTTGACGTCTCATTTTCTTCTTCATGAAAAGATACACCGGCTAAATGGAGCAAACTATTTTTTTTTTCATTCTGAAAGCAAAGTTAATCACTGATTTAGAAAATAGCATAACATTTATTTATTATTAATTATGCCACTTTAAAAATATTACCTTTTATTAACATTTTCTCCATTTAGCCGGTGTATCTTTTCATGAAGAAGAAAATGGGACGTCAACCATTCCAATCTGCCTTGCAGTTTGATCTGAATCATGCGTAGAATGGAAAACCTAAGAACTTTGCTCAAGATAATATTGAAAAGCACATACAAGTCAGACGACAGTAAAAAATCCTTTCATCGAGTACCAAAAATATAATGCGTTCGACATTTTTATATGCAATAGGACTTGGATGATATTGAATTCCCAAAATCATTTTTTTTACCTGACTCCCTCCCCTTAATATCATCGCACAACTGCCAGCTTTCGCGAAAACATTTTTTTTTGTGATAATCAATACAGCATTTCAGGAGCAGCCAATTATAAAAAAATTATGTTTTTTTGAACAGCCGTACTGTACAGCAGAAAAAAAATGTTGCTTTTAATCTCCGAATTGCAATTGAAAATCTGTTTTGTCACGAAGGCTTGAATTAAAAGCATTTAACGCAGTAGAGTGCACTGCAATTAATTATTTTTTTTAATTCTTCCAATGAATTGTACGAACAGCTAAAATTTGCAATTCAATTTTAATTTTTACACATCATGCATATGCCGTGGCATGCTTTTGTTCGGAATATACGGATTAACTCGTGTCAGACCGTGTACTAATTCGTACGAGCTTGTACTACCGCCATGCCTACATTTTTTCGTAATATAATTCGTAGACGTTATGGAGAATAATAAATTCGAATTAACTGAGTTGGAACGACAAAAAATCTCGTCATGGTTTTATGAAAGTATGCACGCAGTTAAATTGAAATGCGGCGGCGCGGTGAAAATTAGCATTGAATTTTAACGAATCGTATATTCTTTCGTGCCTGTTCGCGCTAAAAAATACCATGGTAACGCTCCATGAATATCTAAAAAGTGCAACGGACCAAACTATTAATTCACGTGATTCTCGATGCCGTACTTGGTCTTAGAGCTGAATTTTTTTTACTTCATTGCTTTAAGGGCACTGTTAGAAATTTTTGTATGAAAATTAATATAAAGTATTGGAAGTTTTTTTGCGGATACGCGTATATTAAATTTAATATACAAATATTAATTAATATATAAATAAATTGTTGCACAATTAATATACAGTATACTAAATACTTCATAAAAGTTGTGTTTATAATATAATTATTGGAACTTTACAATATATCTGTATATTAAATGAAATTTAATATACCGTATCTGGAAAAGAACTTCCAATACATATATTAATTTTCAAAATATTTTTAACAGTGGGGACCAAGTCACCTAAAAAAAGACATAAGAAAAAAAATTCTGTAAATGATAGCCGTCTTTTAAAAAATCTTACATTTAAACATCATTAGGTACATAACAAGCATTACAATTCTGCAATTTTGTAAAGACATTCAGTGCACAAAAATGGTGTGAGGTCAAAAGTAAAATTTTTCACTTGTCGTAGCTTTCAAACCAAACCGGTGAACAAATTTTACTGTTCGATGTCTTATTTTATCTGTCGAAGAGTGCATTCTGGACTGAATATAGCGATTTTGGATGCAGTGAAAATTAGATTTACTGTAACCAATTGTGTAGTGAGTTTTTAATAGAGAGAGATTTATTTACACATTTAACATCATAGCTTTGTCATAAAGAGCTGAAATAAAAATTCCTATATTCAATCCAGAATGCACTCTTCAACAGATAAAATAAGACATCGAACAGTAAACTTTGTTCACCGGTTTGGTCTGAAAGTTACGACAAGTGAAAAATTTTACTTTTTACCTCACACCATTTTGGTGCACTCTACGTCTTTATAAAATTGCAGAATTATAATGCTCATTATGTATTTAATAAGGTTTTAATGTAAGATTTTTTAAAAGAAATTTATTTTTTACACAATTTTTTTTCTTATGACTTTTTTTAGATGACTGGGTCCCCTTAAAGAATTTTGCCAAATTGGACAAATTTTACCTTATTTCTTAATCAAAATTCAAGAAATTTTCTTTCATCCCTATTTATATGTAGAACTGCATGTAATTCTAAAAAAAGTGCAATGAACTTTTGATATGTTAGAGTAATTGGACTTAGGATCGAATTTATAGTGCCAATTGTAAACTTAAGTATGAAATAACATGTGTTCAGTTAAAACTTCGGCCTACAAATTCAACCCTTAAACTTGATTTTTTTTTTACTTTGCCTAGAAGAATTAATTTAACCACATGGAAAAATTTTACAGTTTTTCATGATAAAATGTTTAAAAAAATTTCTTTCGTCCTGACTATTTCATACTATAATTAATTGGAGACTTATTCACAACTTGGAAAAATTAAAGTAAAAGCCATTGAATAATTTCAGGCTATGAAAATAATTCGTTAATAATTATTAATGTATATGGAATTATTTAAAAATTGAGAAAAGGGTGGAAAAATGGCTAGGACGTGACAGGTCTTATTTTTATATTGAACTACGTATAGTTCGATCGGAAAATTAATCACCTTTAGAAAAGGCGTAGGTATCGATGTAACATTCCAGCACCCACATGTGTGTAGTTTTGAACGAGTTGCATGTCACGTCGAGAATGTAATAAACCTTTGTGACCCTCGGGAGTCGAACACGTGATTACGTTCCTTTCGGGCTCGACATTAAAGTGCTTTGCATACGATATACGACAGGTAATATCTATTTTTCAATTGGTTCATTCTTAAACGAAAGAAAATTTTAATATTCAAATTATTCTACACCATTACGAGCCTTCGCTCTTAATATAAGTAGTGATTTTTATTGATTCTTCATACACTGAGAGAAATTGCGAAAGTCCTGGCAACTACAAAGTGACAGCTGTTCATTTTTAATCCATGTAATTTATTATAGTTAATTTCTTTTTGTATATAATATACAATATTATATAATATTTTTTGTAGTTGCGGTAATTAAAAATGGTTCTTGTGAAAATACAAATGTTATTTTATGGTTATCGTAACTATGAAAAAATAGTCGCAAAGACTTAAAAACCTCTTTAATCTAAATCTATAAAATTATCTATAATATAGACAATATAAATATATAAAATATATACAAAAATATCTATATAATATACATAAAATTATATAAATATAAATAATATATAAATATATATAAAATTATCTATAATATAGATAATTTTATAGATTTCGATTAAAGAGGTCAAGATAAAATTTGCCTTTTTTTTTTTTTTTTTTTTTTTTTTTTTTTTTTTTTTCCAATTCAAATTCAAGATTTGAATTTTAGTTGCGGCAATGAATTTCACAGCAAGTAGATTTATGTTGGTCACTGTTGGAATGTACCAGTTTTCATGAATACAATCCAATATAGAACCACTTGGCGAAATTAGTCATGTGCGTTTTCCGAGAAGGAAACTGAACAAACAGAAGAGTAGTTGGAACTTTAGTAGCAATCCCACGAGGGAAGTATGCGGCTACCTATGCCATTTCCTACGGCATTTATCGTGTCGTAGTGGCTAGTGAGTTCAGTTGAAAATTGTTGGGTGTGTACTTTAATACATTAATCATTACGCCACCAACATAATTAATTTAATTTGACCATAATAATGATTAAAGTAATATTTTTATTAAGAGTATAATTGTTGATAAAATAAATAATAATTCAGGCACACATACTTTTTATAAATACCATTTCCTACGTTCCTACAACATAATTAAGTTAATTTGTCCATAATAATGATTAAAGTAATATTTTTATTACGCGTATAAATGTTGATAAAATAAATAATAATTCAGACACACATACTTTTAATAAATGCCATTTCCTACGTTCCTACAACATAATTAAGTTAATTTGCCTATAATAATAATTAACGTAATATTTTTATGAAGAGTTTCATTATTTATAAAATAAATAATAATTCACACACATATACTTTTAATCAATTCCATTTCCTACGTTCCTACAACATAATTAAGTTAATTTGCCTATAATAATGATTAACGTAATATTTTCATTAAGAGTTTAATTATTTATAAAATAAATAATAATTCAGACACATATACTTTTGATAAATCCAATTTCCTACGGCATTTTTAAGTTAATTTACCCGTAATAATTATTAAAGTAATATTTTTATTAAGAGTATAATTGTTGATAAAATAAATAATAATTCAGACACATATACTTTTAATAAATTCCATTTCCTACGTTCCTACAACATAATTAAGTTAATTTGCCTATAATAATGATTAACGTAATATTTTCATTAAGAGTTTCATTATTTATAAAAAAAATAATAATTCAGGCACATATACTTTTCATAAATTCAATTTCCTACGGTATTTTTAAATTAATTTACCCGTAATAATAATGAAATAATATTTTTATTAAGAGTATAATTGTTGATAAAATAAATAATAATTCAGACACACATACTTTTAATAAATGCACATTTCCTACGTTCCTGCAACATAATTAAGTTAATTTGCCTATAATAATGATTAACGTAATATTTTTATTAACAGTTTAATTATTTATAAAATAAATAATAATTCAGACACATACTTTTGATAAATTCAATTTCCTACGGCATTTTTAAGTTAATTTACCCGTAATAATGAGTAAAGTAATATTTTTATTAAGAGTATAATTGTTGATAAAATAAATAATAATTCAGACACACATACTTTTGATAAATCCAATTTCCTACGACATTTTTAAGTTAATTTACCTATAATAATGCTTAAACTAATATTTTTATTAAGAGTATAATTATTAATAAAATAAATAATAATTTAGAGACATATACACCTTTAATAAATGACTCCACTCACCAGGACATCAAGAGTCATTAGCAATGTTTAATACACTCCAAGTATTTCCAGTTTGGCACTTACCTGTAACACAAAAAAAAAACATATTTAAATTGCGTTAAATTAAAATTACGATGGTATGTAACGTAATATTAAAAAATTACATAAAAAATAGATTTAATAACAGGCTTACGATGATTAATTAGTCAAAGGGATCTTGTTAGATGTATTTAATTGCTCCGAGTACTATAGTGTACAAAACACAGTGTACAATCTATTGACGAGAGAGTGCTACTTAGGCTCAGACGCCAGCGACCTCTGTTCGTAAAATGAGAGGCAAAACTATCGAGGTACGATGAGAGCGGGAGGGACGAAGAAAGTGGCTAATAATTAGTCCTTAATTGCCATCGTTGAATAGCCCGATGAGCTAATTGGTTTAATGAGACTCTCGAATAGCTTTCTCGTGGGCGAGACGAACGAGTAGCGCGACGTTATATCGCTTCTGATGTTACTCGTCGTCTTTCTTTTTATTTTTATAAAGATCGGCTCAACCTTTCTTCACTAAAGAATCGACCGGTCTTTTCTGCAATAGAAATTATTATTATTTTTTTTTGTTGCTTTGTTTTAATTCGTGCTCACATAATTTTTATGTCAATTTATTTATTTATTTTTCAAACACTTATGGATTCAATTTTGCCAAATTTAATATCGCATTATTAATTATATTTATGATCAAAAGGTAATAGGAAGAAATCGTAGAAAATTATTAAAATTTGTCGCTTGTCAGAGATCGAGAAAAAAAAATGATCCGAGCAACAAATTTTAATACTTTTCTAGGGTTTCTTCCTATTATGTTTCATAAATATCATTACCCGCGTAAAAATAATTATGTCAAATGGTGATCATAAATTGACATATCTCAAAAAGTGCCATTTTTGAGACGCATTAAGACGAAAAATCTTAGAAAAGTTCAAATCAACTTTGATATCGATTTGATACCAAGTTTTTTTTACTTATTTAAGCGCAATTATTGCGCTGAAATTCAATTGTATATAATTGATTTTGATCGTTGAAATATACAATTGAATTTGAGCTGAAATGTACAATAATTGCACTCACATCAGTAAAAAAAATTTGGTATCAAATCGATCTCAAAATCGCTTTGAAATTTTCTAAGATATTTCGTCTTAACGCATCTCAAAAATGGCACTTTTTGAGATATGTCAATTTGTGATATCAATTTGACATAATTATTTTTACGCGGGTAATGTTACAAGATCATATTTTGCAAAATCGAGTTCCAATTAAATATTGTTTTTTTTCTATATATCAAGACACACTTTATGTAGGACTTAATTTTAGTTTTTCTTCTTTGCTGTTTTGTTAATTAATAAATAGTAAGAAAAAAAATTGGAATAAAACTGATTTATTTTATTATGTATTAATTTATTAATTAACAAAATAGCAAAGAGGAAATGCTAAAATTAAGTCTTACATAAAATGTGTCTTGATGTATAGAAAGAAAGCAATATTTAATTTCTTTAAAGCTACAATGAAAAAAAAATAACAAACTCGTTGCCCTTCCGTGGTCTTGGATTAATCCATCTTCACTCGAGGACCCAATTAAAAAATACCCGTAAATCTTGCAGGACGTTTATAAATGAGCGCTCCTATAACCTGCAGAAAAATGTTGGTTGCAAGAAAACTCCGAGATTCTCGGACACGAGTAAAAGTGCACTCAGTGTTCTCGTCCAGAATGGAATAGAAATGGTCGTGGATACCGCAGTTACACATAAAATACATAGTCTGGACGAAAAGCCAATTCGCATATATGTGGAAAACAAACGTGTAGCAAGCTTTATGGGAAGCAATGTGCATTCGTCTGCCAAGTTGAACGAAGAACGAAAAGCGTTAGGGGAGAGTGGGGCAAAATGGTACAGCAGCACGAACGAAACGAGACATTTCTGGAACCCGGATAAAAAGTGACACATGCACCCAGACAAATCGGTTTCATGAGTTTATTTAAATCAAATATGGGATTTATTTAAAATAAATGAAATTTTTGTTCAATCAAATAAATGCTATTAAAAATTAATGCTGATTTATTTGTATGCAATAAATTCTGTTTGATCGAAATAAAATCCTATTAGGCGAGCCATTAAATAAATTTCTTCTTCAAATGCTAGCATAATAGGATTTTATTTTCATCAAATAGAATTTATTTCATTCAAATTAATCGTATTGATTTCAAGTTTTATTTTACCGAAATAAAATTTTATAAATTTGAAATAGATTCCGTATTTGATTCAAATAAACCCATCAAACTGATTTCTCTGGGTGTGAAAACAAAAATTCGTGCATTGACACGCGACATTCCGCAGACTTATTAATTTCCACAAATATTTTTCAAATTCAAAAACGCCAAGTTTTTTCACATTTTGACTCGACGCAATGTGCGCGATGTTAATTTACACAAATGTTCTTCATATCATAACGAACAATATTAACAATGACAAAACCCCGAATTATCGAAAAGAAAGTTACTAGACTTCTATTCACCTCAATTTTTTTTATTTATTTATAAGCAATATACTTATTGAGTAGTAAATATATTCAAATCTAATAAAATATGTATTTGGATCGGTAATTAGATAAACGGCGATTTAAAAAACGAAAAAAAAATGATTATTTTTTTATTGGTTTGCATTTTGATAATAATAATGTCCAATGATTAAAGGAAATAAATATATATTGTATTAAAAGATAGTTCTAATTAATTTTAATTTAAAAAAATTCAATATATGTTTTTATTCCTTTTAACTAAATCTTTTTTCGGATCAAAAAAGTTTTTAGTAGCAATAAATAAAATATTTTTTTAATACCGCTGCACTGTGAAGGTTATTTAAAATAAATAAATATGTTGGAAATAAAAGAAAACTGAAAAATCGAATGAAATACATATTTGTTCCAGGGAAAGTAAATTTTTATTGATTGGAATAATTAAATGTTGAATAAATAATTTTAGTCAATATTGACTAATATAAATACTAAATAAATATTGACTAAAATAAATACTAAAATAAATACTAAATAAATATTGACTAAAATAAATACTAAATAAATATTGACTAAATATTGACTAAAATAAATAATTTTAGTCAATATTACTTTTTTTGGGTGTGTCCCTGTTCCATCTTGCCCCGTGGCCATTTTTCCACGAGTTCCCCTAGAAATGCAGTTGCAGGTGCAGGGAAGGAAAAAGGGAGGCTAGTCAGAGCTGCTATTTATGACAAAAAAGACGAGTGAACCGCGGTGAGCGTCGGCACACGGTGTGGAGAAGAGGTCGGAGGTCGGAAGAGGAATAACAGGATAGCTGGGATCGGATGACCGGGATTTATTGTTTCTTCCGTCCGCCGCAGAAACACTCGGCGATCCTACTACTCGAGTGCTCCGTTTGTATTTCTCTCTGTCTTCTCTTCTTATTTGCAGCCGTCTGCCTGGGCAACTTCACTGCTGGCCAACTTTTGCTTCAACTATTGCCACTGGAAATCCCAACGTACCAAGAATAAGACTTTTTACTCTGAAAGTCGCTAGAAAAAAAAAAAAAAAAAAAAAAAAAAAAAAAACGGAGAAAATGATCTTTAGGGATGTTTTAGCTTCTCCAAACTTTAAGAGAAGACTGGACAGTGATACTTCACCTGGAGAATTTCAATCAGGGATGGGCAGCATCGTATTGAAATTATAATTCGAATGGTTTTTCCATTGGATAGAGATAATTAATTATAGAACATCAGAATACATCTAACACGAACTGTTTTACTGAAATGCACGATTATTATTATTATGTTATTATTATTACTGATAATACGTGGACCAATCGATCCGCCTCCCTCATTTGCCGGCTCTTTTCTTCCTCTCTCTATTATCGCCGGTCATATAGCTCCGATTAATCTCTTTTGAATTGCAAAATATGTGCGATGATGTGTTAATATCGATGGTCGGATTTAGTGCAGTGAAATAGTATCAAACTCCGAATTCTATCGAGGCAGATTGTTTAGCTCGTTATTTATTGGTCATGCGTATAAATAAGGTATTAAATTCCTGTTTAATTCTACTAAATCCCGTATTTTCTAATAAAAATGAAAAATAATTTATAATTAGACCATTTTAGTATCACAATAAATATTACACGACCTGTTATACTGAAATCCGTGATTATTTCAAGCTCCGTCGTTTTTTAAATTTATAATATAATAAATTAATAAGGATGCAAAGTGGAACTTTGTACATTTCTTCCTCATTACTTTTCATCTTTCGCAAAATCGTCTCTATGAGAAAGTTTCTTTATTTTGGCTTTGCGAAAAAAGAAAATTATTGACGAAGCAATGTGCTAAATTCTTCTTTGCATCCTTATTATAAATACAAATTTGAAAATCTCAAATTCATAGAAATTTGAATTAAAAACTTGAGAAAAAAAAATTAGTACCAAATTGTCGAAAAGAGAAAGAAAAACGTAAAGTCATTACATAGTTGTAACCAAGTATGATGCCGGAAATAAATTCTAGTTACAAAATTGAAAAAATGCATCACCATGAATAATAAAAAAAATTCAAAATCACGTAAAATCTGAACCGTTTTGCCGATCATCACCAAATTTGGTACGTAGCGGGGCTGAATGTTATTTTTCCTGTGTAGAAATTTTCAGTCGATTTGTCAGAATTTTACCTGAATTAGAGCAAAACGAATATTTTTCAAAAAATTCAAAATCTCATAAAAACCGAACCGCTTTATCGTTTCGGCCGAAATTCGATACCAAAGGCACCGCATCACTTTGTTCAATTTTAATACGAAGTTTCAACCCGATAGCTGAAAATTCGTTCGAGCTACAGCGTTTACGTACTTTTATCAAAATTTCAAAATTCTTATAAAAAAGAAATGCGTTAAGCGATTTTCATCAAATTTATACCAATTGAAGATTAGTCAGTAAAATAAAAAATAATTTATAATTATACCATTTCAGTATCAAAATAAATATTACACGACCTGTTATAGTGAAATGAGTGATTATTTCAACTTCCCTTATTTTTAAAATTAATTATAGATAATTTGTGGACCAATTGATCCGTCTCGCCAATTTGTCCTCTATTTCCTTCCGCTCTCTATTATAGCTCCGATTAATCTCTTTTGGATTGCAAAATATGTGCGATGATGTGTCAATATCGATGTTGGGATTTAGTGCAGTAAAATAGTATCAAACTCCAAATTCTATCGAGACCGATTGTTTAGCTCGTTATTTATTGATCATGCGTATAAATAAGATACTAAATTCCTGTTTTTTAAACATAATTTATAATTAGAACATCTCAGTATCAAAATAAATATAACACGACCTGTTATACTGAAATCGGCGATTATTTCAACCTCCCTTATTTAAAAAATTAATTATAGATAATTCGTGAACCAATTGATTCGTCTCACCAATTTGTCCTCTATTATCGTCGAAAATATAGCTCCGATTAATCTCTTTTGAATTGCAAAATATGTACGATGATGTGTCAATAACGATGGCGGGATTTAGTGCAGTAAAATAGTATCAAACTCCGAATTCTATCAAGGCAGATTGTTTAGCTCGTTATTTATCGCTCATACGTATAAATAAGGTATCAAATTCCTGTTTAATTCGACTAAAACCCTTTTTTCCTAATAAGAATAAAAAATAATTCATAATAATTTATAACATGACCTGTTATACTGAAATGCGTGATTATTTCAACCTCCCTTATTTTTAAAATTAATTATAGATAATTCGTGGACCAATTGATCCGTCTCTCCCGTTTAGCCTCTATTTCCTTCCGCTCTCTGTTATCGTCGAAAATATAGCTCCGATTAATCTCTTTTGAATTGCAAAATATGTGCGATGATGTGCCAATAACGATGGCGGGATTAAGTGCAGCAAAATAGTATCGAATTCTGGATGCTATCGCAGCTGATTGGTTAACTCGTAATCGCAATGGTTACTGGTGGATTAGCACGCTTAACAGTACGCGGGCATGCAATGCATCGCACTGACTCTATGTGCTTCGTTAATATACTGTACGAGTGGTGTGGCGAGTGGTTACTCACTGTATATTGCAAGTAGTAGTGGCTGCAGTGCGTCAGACGCACGAACCACGTGCTGGACGAAAACAAAAGCCGGCTTATTCCGCATATTAGCATAAACGTGGAAACAACACGCTCGTGCTCACCGGCCCCAAGAATTTCATGGCGTTTGTATTCATGCTGGGATTGACTTTCACGAACAGATCGACTCTGCTTCGTTCACTGTTCGTTCGATCTTGAATTTATAATGGGAGTGCTTGAGCGTGTTAAATACGCTTACGCATGCTCCGGTAATTCGCATAAAACCCGTGAATTACGTTACAGACATTTCACAACAACTTTAACGATTTTAAAAATTGTTCCATAAATATATTCTGCAATAAATTTTATGAGCTTTGTGAATTTTTCTCAGCTTTTTAAACGATGACAGAAAGCGAATTTTAAGAATGGATTGAAATTAAATATCCTTATTTCATGATTTTTCGGCCAACAGTTATGACAATTTTTTTTATTATTTTTTAGGACAGTTTTATAATTCAAATATTTGTATATGTTACGTCCTGGCTATTTTTCTCGTCCTATTTCTGATTATTATTATCTACTTTAATTATTGTAATTAATTATTGCTTTAAACTGTAAGTTGCTAGACATTCGGTATTTCTCATTATTTCCGTATATTCATGTTAGCTCAATTATTCCTGCTTTGCTGCTATTCTGCTGGCCGCGCGTGCAACGCGCTGTCAGCATCTTTGGGCCGCATCGCGACCCGCGTAAAAATAATTATGTCAAATTGTGATTATAAATTGACATATCTCAAAAAGTGCCATTTTTGAGACGCATTAAGACGAAAAATCTTAGAAAAGTTCAAATCAATTTTGATATCGATTTGATACCAAGTTTTTTTTTACTTATTTAAGCGCAATTATTGCGCTGAAATTCAATTGTATACAATTGATTTTGATCGTTCAAAGATACAATTGAATTTGAGCTGGAAGGTACAATAATTGCGCTCACATCAGAAAAAAAAATTCAAGTCGATCTCAAAATCGCTTTGAAATTTTCTAAGATATTTCGTCTTAACGCGTCTCAAAAATAGCACTTTTTGAGATATGTCGATTTGTGATCACAATTTGACATAATTATTTTTACGCGGGGATCACTAAAAATTCCCCCACTATTGTACGCCAACCTTCCTTTCTTCGTTGCCTTTATAACTCCATATTTTCAGTCTTTGATCATGTATTGAATTGTAATTATCAGGCTCGCGTGCCTGAATGGCAAATACTACACGCTAAAGTAGTCTGTGAAATTGTATCCCTTGCTAAAAATGAATTATAATGTTATAATAATATCAAACAAATGTTATACTGAATTAATTGAATAAACGATATTGTTTCTTGGGTGCGATAATTCGAAATATTAGTTTCAACTATTAATCGAACAACGAAACTCCAAATTCTCGTTCATCCAGGACGTAACAGTATATTATTAGGTTTATATAAATGCTCAGAGCCCATACAATAATCGGCAATCACTAAAAATCCAAAAACATTAATTTCTGGTTGAATTTTGTATCACTAATAAAAAGTAACTGATTTTTTTAACCAAAAAATGTAATCTTTTTTTTGTAACTATAAAAATATAACTGTTCAAACTCAAAGTCCACATTCTGAGTGTGTCGATTGGTTGCTGCGGCTGAGTAATGGCCAATTCTTTTTACCGACCGCAGCCTTCACTAAAATATAAGTTTCTATTCGTATCAAGGAAAACTACAGGGTTTTCCATGATTATATTCTATTCTTAGAAAAGCGAAGTAAATTAAAATATCCGGTATATTTCCCCAGTGTAATGTCAGCGATTTATATTAAAAAATGTATAATTATTAAACCCACTGTAATTGTATTTTTTTCATTTTTTTATTGTATTTTGTCAGCGATTTATATTAAAAAATGTATAATTATGAAACCCACTGCATATGTATTTTTTTTTCATTTTTTTATTGAATTTTTTTTTATTTCTTTTTCATTTTTCCATGATATGGTATCAATTGCTTTTTACCGTCCTTCCCACCCTTTTTCCCTTCACCCCCTATCCGTACTTCACTGAACTAACCTATATTTCTTTTTTTTACAGGAAATATGAAATATTAAAATGTTCCCTGAGGCCAATATTCTATCCAGTAAAACGCAGTATTAATAGTACGTAGGTGATAATATTTGCCCACTATGAATCTTTTTATCCTCGGGATAATGAAAAAGTTGGGTTTATATGGCCGATAAAGAATTTAGGGGATATTCGAACGGGATTCCTTTGAACTAGAGAGATCATAAAATGTCGTTCGACTCAGAGAGACGAACAAATTGCACAAATTCCATCGTAGGTCCGGCATCCGAGCAGAAGTACATAGTTGCGGAGAGTTCCTTACGAACTCTATTCTCGAGGGAAAAGGGAGAATAACCTTCAGTTACATAGGCTAAGGGACCCCACGAATCGCGAAATAACATTGCACAAATGTCATTTTGTATCGTACCATTCCACACGAATGTTCGTAACTTTTAAAACTCACCTGGCTGATCCTTTCGAATGTATTTCTTTAAAAGTATACACTGAGAGAAAATTATGGTATTAGTGACTATAAAGTGACAACTATTCATTTATGGTTGGTACAACAATTTTTTTATAGTTGACACAACTATCAAATAGTTACCATAACTATTTTCGTAGTTATCGTAACTATAAAAATAGTTGCATGTAATAAAAATGAATAGTTGTCACTTTATAGTTGACTGTACTATTACGATTTCTCTGAGTATAGGGGAGAGGGACTTTTAATGATTTTTATTTATGCAGATGCAGTTATATGAAGAATATGAACTATTGACCCATTAAATAAATAATTTGTTGCTAAGTGACAAAAGCGTTTGGCTACTTTGGGCAGAGATCGGCATTTATTCAACGACAATGGACACGGAAAAAAAAGATTCGTTGCCATAACCAAGAAATGAGTTGAAACAACCAATCGATTATTCTATTTCCCTAACAACTCAAATGGTAATACCAACGATTCGAATGATAATACCGATTCGAATGGTAGTCCCAACGATTGGATTAGTTAACCTAACTAATCCTATTAGTATAATTAATCATATTAGTATAAGTAAGTAAATAATTAGTATAAGTAATCCTATTAATCTAATTAACCTAGCTAATTAGTTATCCTAACTAATTAGATAACCTAACTAATTGGATTAGTTAACCTAACTAATCCAATCGAGAACTAATTGTGAATAGTTGAGGTTACTATTCGATATGGTTGAGGCAACTAATTTTTTAGACATTGTGTACAGCAAATCGAAAACGTAGTTGCCACAACTAAAAAATAATTTCATTACTGAATGATTATGGATTTTGACGTCTATTAAACATAAGAATTCGGTGTGAAGTCTCAGTTAATCAGAATGATTGTTAATTTTTGAAAATATGTAAAAATAGGTTAGGGGAGATGGAGGCAAAACGGGCAACTCCATTAAAAATCGGGATTGGGGGCAAAACGGGCACCGTCTCAACTTTCGTAAAAACGATTTGTCTCAGTTTTTTACGTTCCTTAGATAGGGAAAGTGCGGAAAATACGTAAAATTGGTGATGAAAAAAAATTGATAATCTTCATCAGATCAGAATTTCTTTAACCATCCGTTCAGAACTTTTTTTCGATACTTTGTTGAGCAAAGAAAAAAAATATAGTCAAATGAATTTTTCAAAAATTTTACAATCAAATTAATTCTTTGAAAAAAAAAGTCGGTATATCATAAAGAAATCAATTAGAACGAAATTCTCATTTTATGATTTGGTGCCAATTTTGACCCCGATACTTATATTTAGCCGAGATGCCTCTTTTGCCTCCGTGTCTGTTTTATTGACATCACCAATTATTTTCCGAAATTTTCAAGTAAGAAATGTCAGGAAATTGAAAAAAGTCGTGTTCGAAAAAGTTGAAACGATGCCCGTTTTGCCCCCAATTGTCATTTTCAGTCGTGATGCCCGTTTTGCCCCCATCTCCCCTACATTCATTTTTTTTAGGGCATAAAAAATCGAATCTTCCCAGAATCATTTGGAGCAACGCAATATTTTCCAGTTGCATCAGGGATATTTTTAGCTTTCGTTGAACGTGCACATTTTTTCGGCTGTAAATTGCGATCAGGCTAAAGAAAATCGTCTTGTCCAAACTGCAGCGTGACACGGAGTGCGATAATAATGCCAGGAGCAGCAGAACCCTTGAGAATTTATGGAAAAATCGGAAGGCACTAAATTATTGGAGTGAAAAATTCGTATGCGACGTCGTGGCACAAATAATCTCTAACGTAGACCCCAACGGTAAAGTCAAATATTAATGCCCGAATGAACTTCGCCGAGAGGTTGTATACCGCGTTTTATTTGCTCTTAGAAATTTTATTCCCTGTGCAGAGCTCGAGGTTTTATTTCTTGATCGTTCGGGGCTTCCACTGACGCGGCTATAAGAGTTGTTCGCCACTCGATGCAACGATATATTAAACCCTCGTGTTCTCTCTGCACCTGCTGCGATCTTCGAAACGTCTCGATTATCGATATTTTATGGTTCACAGAAAACGTGACACTGACGATTTTTTTAGGAGTCGTATATTATGTCGGAATAGTATTACCGTCGAAAGCGGAAATAAAAATGACACACGAGAAACAACAAAATATTACTATGGATCATCTGCGATTGATTAACAAATAAATCAACATCACAGAAGTTTATAGTGAATTTTGTACAAGAATTTAGACTTGACTTATCATTGAATTGATCATAAACATAAAATTGTCCGCTAGGGTTCCCATGGAATTGGAAATATGTAAGAAATTCCATATCAGCGCAGTCATTAGAGAAAGTCATTGGAAAATCATTTTTTAAATTATATCATTTCAACAAATATACCGAGTTCGAATTTTAAAAAATTAAGGAACTGATCAATTTTTTTTTCAAACATAAAATTGTCTGCTAGGGTTCCCATGGAATTGGAAATGTATAAGAAATTCCATATCAGCGCAGTCATTAGAAAAAGTCATTAGAAAATAATTTTTTTAATTATATCATTTCAACAAATATACCGAGTTCGATCTTTTTTAAATTAAGGGACTGATCAATTTTTTTAAATTTAAATAGAAATCTTCTAGGAATACATCATCGTCCCATAGGTTATAAAATACCGATCATTTTTTGTGTTTTAAAAATATTGATTTATGCACAAAAACTTCTGCTAAACGTTCATTAATTTTCCAAGCATTTTTAATAGTGCGCATTGACTATCAATTATTCAATTCACCACTGATAAATATTTATACTATACGTCAACATATTTTGCTTCCTCATAGAGGAAGCTTTGTTTTCATGAAAAAAAAAATTTTTCGAGATTTTTATGTTAGGACACTTAGAATTGTCCAAAACGTCCAGAAAAGTGATCTAGAAAAAATGTCCGTATGTATGTATGTGTGCGTGTGTGTGTGTGTGTGTATGTATACAACTCCGAAAATTCGAACGCCGATAACTCAAGAACAGTTTTGTATATCGTGCTCAAATTTGGCACACTAGTGTAGCAGCAGATTCTCTTCAACTGTAGCAATTTTCGACAAAATCTGTGTGAAAATTTCGATTTTATGCCGTTTTGAATATTTTGAAAAAAGGCCGTGGTCGCTCTAACTTCCGTAAAATTTAGTCTATTTTGCTAAATAGTTGGTTATAAGAGTAGGTGCACTCAATGTTGTTTGGTATTGAATTTGGCTCGAATCGGTAAAGTGGTTCAGATTTTATGGAATTTTGAATTTTTCAAAAAATTGACATTATCGCTCTATTGTAACTTTTGCAAAACTTGAAATAGCGAGCTCAAATTTTGTATATAAATGAAACAATATTCAGCCATTATATATGTATAATTTAGTGACAAACGGTATGAAATTTGTGATTTTATGGAATGTTGAATTATTTTTAATAATATACGTTATCACATTTACTTTCGAAAACGCTCTAATAATAACGAAATAACGGAATGACGAAATAGAAAAAGCGAATTCACAACATGTTTATTTATCTAATTTAAAAAAGGATGCAAAGTAGAACCTTGCACATTCCTTCCTCATTATATTTCGCTTTTTACAAAGCTTCCTCTATGAGGAAGCCAAAATTGAATAACATACTTTTTTGCATCCTCAGAGAGAAAGCTTTGTAAAAACCGAAAAATAATGACGAAGCAATGTGCAAGGTTCTACTTTGCATCCTTTTTTAAATGGTTCTGCACTACAATCACTACTTCATAATATTTTGATACAAAGGGTAATATTGCGTTGCGATTTATATTTTTCCATTTTCTATTTCGAAACATCCATAAAATCGGTAAGTACAAGTATATACAGCAGGATATATCTCCAAGTGTTTACCGGTCTATAACCACGTTATAATACGTGCAAAACTATGATATGGTATAGTCGACGAGATTCCTCAGCATCATGGACGATGATTCACCGCGAATATTGGCGTTGCAGAAGAGATCGTTCTTCACGGCGCGTTAAATGAATCACGGATAGGCTTGGAATACGTCATAGAAACGCTCACTCACGTTCTCCTTAAGCTCAACATGTCGTTGTCTCACTTTCTTTAAGTACCGTTTGAAGAGCAATGAGCTATGAGTGAGGTAACGTACTGAGTAGTACGCACAAGTGTTTATAATGCCGAAGGTGAGTGTAGATCCTTTTGCCATTCTTCAAGACCCGAGGGCATAAACGCCGAAGTGAATTACAGCCCGAAATGGAGAGGAAAACGAAAGGCTACAATCTAACTGGAAAATAATGGATTCGACAATAATATTATACAAAGCCGAATAATAAGTGTGAGGGAATTTCTGTTTCTCTGATTTTGTATACAATGAGGATGAATAAACACAATGAGCCATTTTTCAAGATTAGATCAAATTACAAAAATAAAAATAAAAATGGTAATAATAAAATTCGCCGCAAACGTGAAAACTTTCTTTGATGATATTATCATATTACATCCTGTTGATAATTCATGTTAATTTGACGATTACGTCAGTGAAGAGACGGCAGCGTGTGATGTATATATCGGGCCTTCCATGTAAATTTTACTAATTTTTATTCAACACTCGCAGATATTTTTTTAAATAAATTATTATTATAAATTAAATTAATATTATTAAATTATTTTTTACAAATTATTTAAAATTCGAATAGCTAGATTTTAGTGTTAATTTGTTGCATTTGTTGTGCAATTTGTTCAGATTTTCAAATACGTTATTTCAGAAGATACTGCATTTGTTTAAGTCAAGGAATCCCGAAGACACTGCAAAAAAGAGTTGGTTGAAAAGTTGTATTTTTATATTAGCTTTTTGACATTTTTTTAAATTGATCGAGCTGATAATTTCCAATCTTCAACAGAAAATGTGATGGTTTTTTAAATATCTTTATTACTTTGTATTTATTATATAAAAAAATTGTACTCTATTAATTTAATTTTAATTTGATATTTTCGCTTTTTCAAATCTGCCAATCATTGCCATAGATTTATACGCACAATAAATAATTATAATAATAACAAATTCAAAAAAAATAATTGAAGTAATATGAATTAGTTGCATAATTTAGCCAATTATTATGAAAAATATTTTAGCGGGTTGACAATTGACAGGAAATACTTTATATACGAAAGAAAAAAAAAACAAGAGTTGAAACGTGATCCGAAGGTCGGATTCTCCTTACAAGAGGTTATCAACCAGTGAACATGGACGTGGTAGCAGATATTACGCAAGATCACCGATGAAGCATGTCCAAAAGTAGTTTGATGAGACGAAAAAAAAAAATGAAAAAATAAAAACAAGAGTCTCTTTGGTGTAACTACTGGCACAGTCAACGAAGCAAAAAGAGACATTCGAGTGGCAGTTTTGGTTCCCACGGCTTCTCGTCCAGTCAGGTTAGCCTCTAGCACATACAGGCGGAGGTAATATACACGGTATACTAGATTGCACGCACTGGCCAAGGTATAAGTCGCTTGGTTGTATGCATCTTGGCCCCTGACTTGACGCCTACCTCCTACGAGACAGGTTCCCTCGGAATTACGGACAGTCAGTTTAGAAAGCAACCTCACACCTAGAATCCTGCATTTATTATATCCTGTCAACCGATTATTAATTACGAAATAAAAATAGAGCCTCCTGTCAAAACAAAACAGAAATTTTTGTATGAAAAGATTTAAAAAAATGTAAACAGTACACAGAAACTTTTTGTTAATAGTTTTGTAAAAAAGAGTTGCGTACTTTTGGTAATTTTAACAAACAGAAAAACATTGTTATTTATTTTTACAATTTTCTTTTTTTGTATATTCGATAAATATTCAAATTATTCGTTAACTTACAGTTTTAATTTACCATTTGACATTATATTATATTTAACTTCAATAATAAAGTGAAAAATTGTGTGCTGGAAAATTAATCGTTTTCAGGGTTAAACGAGACGAAATTGTGAAAATGGAAATCTCCTTTAAAACAGGTTTTACGGATGCTAATTAAGTGCTTTTAGACACTGACTCAACAATGAAAATCGATAAAGTTTCAACGTCTTCCATTAAGGTCTATAATAATGATGGCAATGACATTTTTACTCGTCTACAAATATTCCTACTTTTTGCCCATTTTTGTATAAGAAGATTTTTTTAAATGTAAACAGTACACAGAAACTTTTTGTTAATAGTTTTGTAAAAAAGAGTTGCGTACTTTTGGTAATTTTAAGAAACAGAAAAACATTGTTATTTATTTTTACAATTTTCTTTTTTTTGTATATTCGATAAATATTCAAATTATTCGTTAACTTACAGTTTTAATTTACCATTTGACATTATATTATATTTAACTTCAATAATAAAGTGAAAAATTGTGTGCTGGAAAATTAATCGTTTTCAGGGTTAAACGAGACGAAATTGTGAAAATGGAAATCTCCTTTAAAACAGGTTTTACGGATGCTAATTAAGTGCTTTTAGACACTGACTCAACAATGAAAATCGATAAAGTTTCAACGTCTTCCATTAAGGTCTATAATAATGGTGGGAATAAAATTTTTACTCGTCTACAAATATTCCTACTTTTCGTCCATTTCAAGTAGTAAAAGTGCCGGATTTTTAATTGTCTCTTTCTGTTCCTCAAAAAACACAAAAGACGCAATTTACATTTAAAAAATCCTATTCCAATTATACTATAACTTACAAATAACAAATTGCAGTTTATAATGTGAGAGTTTGATGGCATGTGAGGAAATGGTGTTAAATTTAATACATCATCAAGAACAAGGCAAGGAAACAGGCTAATTAAATACAGAGGAAAACAATAGACAGGATTTATGGTTTCCCGTAATGATGTTCGGAATGACATTTTTACTTGTCTCCAAATATTTTTATTATTTGCCCATTTCAAGTAGCAAAAGTTCTGCTCCTCAGAAGACACAATATCAGCATCAACTTACAGATTGACATTTAATTAATCCTATTTCAACTGTACGATAACTTACAAATAACGAATTGCAGTTTATAATGTGAGAGTTTGTCATGTGGATAAATGGTGTTAAAGTTAAGGGGTCATCAACTACAAGGCAAAGGAACAGGTTGAGTAAAACAGAGGAAAAAGATAGACAGGATTAATGGTTTTCCCACAATGATGATTGGAATGAAATTTTGACTTGTCTCCAAATATTTTTATTATTTGCTCATTTTAAGTAGTAAAAGTTCTGCTCCTCAGAAAACACAATATCAGCATCAACATAACAGATTGACATTTAATTAATCCTATTTCAACTGTACGATAAGTTACAAATAACAAATTGCAATTTATAATGTGATAGTTTGATGTCATGTGGAGAAATGGTGTTAAAGTTAAGGCGTCATCAAGAATAAGGCAAAGGAACAGGCTGAGTAAAAACAGAGGAAAAAAAGACAGACAGGATTAATGGTTTTCCCATAATGATGGTCGGAATGAAATTTTTACTTGTCTCCAAATATTTCTACTTTTTCACCATTTTAAGTAGTAAAATTACTGCTCCTCAGAAGTCACAATATCAGCATTAAACTTACAGATTGACATTTACAAAATCCTATTCCGACTATACGATAACTTACAAATAACAAATTGCAATTTATAATGTGATAGTTTGATGTCATGTGGATAAATGGTGTTGAAGTTAAGACATCATCAAATATTTTTATTATTTGCCCATTTTAAGTAGTAAAAGTTCTGCTCCTCAGAAGCCACAATATCAGCATTAAACTTACAGATTAACATTTAATTAATCCTATTTCAACTGTACGATAACTTACAAATAATAAATAGCAATTTATCATGTGATAGTTTGATGTCATGTGGAGAAATGGTGTTAAAGTTAAGACATCATCAAAAACAAGGCAGGAAAATAGGCTAATTAAATACAGAGGAAAACGATAAACAGGATTAAAGATTTCCCATAATGATGGTGGGAATGAAATTTTTACTTGTCTCCAAACATTTTTATTATTTGCTCATTTTAAGTAGTAAAACTTCTTCTCCTCAGAAGACACAATATCAGCAATAACTTACAGATTGACATTTAATTAATCCTATTTCAACTGTACGATGATTTACAAATAACAAATAGCAGTTTATCATGTGATAGTTTGATGTCATGTGGAGAAATGGTGTTAAAGTTAAGGCGTCATCAAGAATAAGGCAAAGGAACAGGCTGAGTAAAAACAAAGAAAAAAAAGACAGACAGGATTAATGGTTTTCTCACGTAGGTAACGCTGGGAGCAAAAAGCGGAACGAGCGATGGTGCTTGACCGGCTTGGTCACGTAATGGTCCCTACGATTGCGCGATGGGTATTACTATACCACCTTCGCTTTTGTATTAAAGCACAGAGTACAAGGAGTGTCAGATAGAGAATATACTGTAGGTTGAATAGTGACCGCTGTGTGGAGCTTCACTCTGTCATCAACCGCAGCATTCATTTCCTTCGTTACTGCAAACTTCCTGTTCGGATACTGGCCGAACCACGGGTGGTGATGACAAGACCGATTGACCCGATTCGATTGAATCAAACTGTGTATGTTAATCTATAGAAACGTGCTTACTCATGACATTTTCTCAATCACTATTCAGTTTGATAAATTACATACTTGTGGCGAAATGCATTTGTCCCTGATTTCCACAATATTCGTGTATCTTGGTGACATTTAATTTGAAAAATTTTATAGTCGATAATGACATTCATATTATGAAATAATTTTGGAAAATCCACCATGAATTTGAACAGACACTGAAAATGCACCATTTTCTGTAAAATAAATAATAAAACTATGTTGTTAAATCGGCACGTGTCCAAATTTTTCTATGTAAAATTGCTATTAACAAATTTAAAAAAATTAGGCTTTTTTTTATCATAAGAAATATATAGTAGAAAGTGAGCAGCCATTTTTTTTGTCCGCAGAAATTGTTTCGTAAAATAAAACTGCTAGATTTTTTAGAAATTATTTTTATAGTCGAATTATACTATATGAATTCTCGTCATTGCAACTAGATAATAAAATGACATAGTAAGAAATAATTTTGGAAAATCGGTGCGCCATTTTCAGTAAAATAAATAATAAAACTATGTTGTTAAATCAGCACGTGTCCAAATTTTTCTATGTAAAATTGCTATTAACAAGTAAAAAAAAAATAGGCTTTTTTTATCTTAAGAAATATATAGTAGAAAGTGAGCGGCCATTTTTTTTGTCCGCAGAAATTGTTTCGTAAAATGAAACTGCTAGATTTTTTACAAATTATTTCTATAGTCGAATTATACTATATGAATTCTCGTCATTGCAACTAGAAAATAAAATGACATAGTAAGAAATAATTTTGGAAAATCGGTGCGCCATTTTCAGTAAAATAAATAATAAAACTATGTTGTTAAATCGGCACGTGTCCAAATTTTTCTATGTAAAATTGTTATTAACAAGTAAAAAAAAATTAGGCTTTTTTTATCATAAGAAATATATAGTAGAAAGTGAGCGGCCATTTTTTTTTGTCCGCAGAAATTGTTTCGTAAAATGAAACTGCTAGATTTTTTACAAATTATTTTTATAGTCGAATTATACTATATGAATTCTCGTCATTTCAACTAGAAAATAAAATGACATAGTAAGAAATAATTTTGGAAAATCGGTGCGCCATTTTCAGTAAAATAAATTTTATTATTTATTTTACACGTGTCCAAATTTTTCTATGTAAAATTGCTATTAACAAGTAAAAAAAAAATTAGGCTTTTTTATCATAAGAAATATATAGTAGAAAGTGAGCGGCCATTTTTTTTTGTCTACAGAAATTGTTTCGTAAAATGAAACTGCTAGATTCTTTAAAAATTATTTGTATAGTCGAATTATACTATATGAATTCTCGTCATTGCAACTAGTTAATAAAATGATAATGAAAAAAAAGTGTGGCAATTCACAGAATACATAAAATCAAATATTCTAAGTTTACTCTATTTTTAAATTTCGTTGGCACAGGAAACTAATGTGTGAACCAATAAAATGTATATAAATACAGAGTTATTTGGCAGCTTTTTAGGAGTGAGTTGAGATCAAAATTGAAATCGAAAAGAATTTGAGTGTGAGATCCTGAGGTAAATACTAAGAAATCGAAAATGTTACATAAAATTCATCACGTTATTTATGCCCGATGTGTATTACCCGTGCGTGCAAATATTGCGAATTTCAAGAGATCCGGTATAAATGTTGTTGCAACGTGTGTGTGTAACGGGTTTCCGCGGTTTCGCCACTCGAATATTTTTATTGGCCTCGAAGACTCAGCGTACTTTGCCTGTATATCTGTTTATTCGTATGTCTGCAGAATACTGCACTCTATGCTTTCCTCGCAGCTGCACCTGCAACGACGACCGCAGAGTCACCGCCGTCGCAGCCACGAGATTGATTTTTCCGAAATGCAACGTTTGAAGAGTTGCCAGGAGCTATATTGTGGCTCTGGCTCTGGCGTACACGTATATAGCAGCTTCGGCGCGGTTCTCGTGGCCCGGATTCTCAGTTTTCCCGACCGGATGTGTGGCTCGAGTATATGCATACGCTTGATTACAGTGGCAACGTTTTCGTATGTACACTTTGAGACCTTTTCTGGATTTGTACTTGTAACACGGAAGGAAAAAAACCAACCCAACTTCTTCTAAGGTTTTTCATGAAATTTTTTTAATTTTCGAGCATTCATTACGAAAACTGTCAAGTTTCATAGAAATAGAAATATATGCATAATATATTCGATATATAAAACTTTTTGGCGCTGATCTCATATATTTTGCATATATTTTTGCACACATATATGCAGCATATAGAATTTTTTGGCACCATATATTAAGCATATATGATACATATATTTTTTTTATCTGGGTTTCGAGAATTGTCATAAAAATTGTATAGTGTTCGAAATTTTTTTACAATTTGAATTGAAAAATTTTGGAGGATTTTTCATATAAATTGTTAAGTCGAAGATTTAAAAAATCAAAATTGTGAAATTTTCGAGGATTTTTAACAAAAATAGTACAGTTTTCGAAACAATAGATTTGAAATTTCAAATTAGCGAAAATACAAAGAATTGACGTAAATTATGAGATTTTTTTTTGCATTGCGGTAATTTAATAAAGTTATGGTATTATCACTTTCAGGAAAATCGCTTAAATCTACTGAATCAGCGAAAAAATCAGAGAACATATAAAACATCTTAGAGAAGAAATATCTTAGAGAAGATAAAGAACGATGTGAAGCTAATAGTGCAGAAATATATTGTACTATCAACGGTGCTTATAATAGGCGTACAGTAGAGATGAAACGGGTCAAAGCGAAGGCGGATATGCACAGCAGGATTAAATTAACGTCGGTAATAGTGAGTCGCCCACCGCTATGCACCATTGTATAAATATATAATAACGCCATCACTTTTAAATCGTTTCATAAGTGAACTTTCAATACACCCCCGCATTTATCTTGTTCTCGGTTTTCAAAAACTCCGACTCTATTTTCCAGTATGAGAATACTACGAAACTTTTAATAACAATGAAAGAAAACAAAACATAAAAGGAAATGAAAAAAAGAACTTTTCGACGTATGTCATTAATTTTATGTACTGGTGTTTGAACAAAAACAGTAAAAAAAGCAAGAAGATACACAAAGCAAAAAAGTTACAAAAATCAAGGAAGATACAAAAAACTATGAAAATACAAATATCAAAGAAGATACAAAGTGCAAAGAAAATACAAAAATCAAAAAAATACAAAAATCAAAGAAAATGCAAACAGCAAAGAAGATACAAAATGCAAAGAAGATGCAAAAGCAAAGAAAATACAAAAATCAAAGAAGATACAAAAAGCAAAGAAAATACAAAAATCAAAGAAGATACAAAATGCAAAGAAAATACAAAAAGCAAAGAAAATACAAAAATCAAAGAAGATGCAAAAAGCAAAGAAAATGCAAAAAGCAAAGAAGATACAAAAAGCAAAGAAAATGCAATAATCAAAGAAAATACAAAATGCAAAGAAAATACAAAAATAAAAAAAAAATACAAAAATGAAGAAAATGCAAAAAGCAAAGAAGATACAAAATGCAAAGAAAATACAAAAATCAAAGAAGATACAAAAAGCAAAGAAAATACAAAAATCAAAGAAAATGCAAAAAGCAAAGAAAATACAAAAATCAAAGAAAATGCAATAATCAAAGAAGATACAAAATGCAAAGAAAATACAAAAAGCAAAGAAAATACAAAAATCAAACAAAATACAAAATGCAAAGAAAATACAAAAATCAAAGAAAATGCAAAAAGAAAAGAAGATACAAAAAGCAAAGAAAATACAAAAATCAAAGAAAATGCAATAATCAAAGAAGATACAAAATGCAAAGAAAATATAAAAAGCAAAGAAAATACAAAAATCAAAGAAAATACAAAACGCAAAGAAGATACAAAAAGCATAGAAAATACAAAAACAAAGAAAATGCAATAATCAAAGAAGATACAAAATGCAAAGAAAATACATAAATCAAAGAAAATACAAAAAGCAAAGAAAGTACAAGCTAAATAATGAACAGTTTTTTAAGGTATATAATTCGGTCGATGTACCTACTGATTTTTTTTTTTTTTTTTTTAAGTGGAAAACCAACGAGAACGATGAATAGGAAAAAAAGTAAAAGCAGATATAAGAGACAAAATGGTTATGGAGTGGTGCATCAGATGCATTATGATTATGACGATAGGAGAAAAGGCGTATCGTACATTGACTGCGTCAGAATACGCACGAAACGACGGCTAGACATTGTTGTATAGATCCTCGACTCTGCGGCGGGGTAATAGCGGGTTGCATGTGAATTAGGCGTCGATTATTCGTGGGGATGAGTGACTAAAGTCGGGACGAACAGACGACACTCGATGTCGCTGTTTCGTATGCACAACGCACGCATTGCACGAGGATGGCGCTCATATACTCATATAGCAACGTGATAGAGACGAGGAGACTCTAGACAGTTTGCAGCTCGTGACTTTGTCTCTTCTATAGATAATACCAACACTACATGTGTGCCTTTCCAAGTATACTTATTAGCTTGATATATACCCTCAGCTTTGTCAGTTTAGAAGCGGAATACCTAGCTGTGCATTCAAAGAGATCAGGGAACTCTAACTTTACTGATCCTGCAGATTAGGAGCTCCACGTAACGATGGAGAAACATTTACCTTGAATTCTGTACTGCAGAGATATATACCGTCGATATAATCACATTTCGGGTTCCTGTTTATATAATAATTAAATATTACAATATTTTTAAAGATATTTACGAATATTTTTTTTTTAGTAAATTAGCAAAAAAAAAAAAAAAATTATATTAGATAAATAAATAAATATTACAATATTTACTAATATTTTAACAAATATTGTAATATTTCATTATTATATCATATTTATAAATATTGTAATATTTATTTATTTATCTAATATAAATTTTTTTTTACTAATTTGTTAAAATATGAGTAAATATTTTAACAAAGACATGTTGATAGGCAAAAAAAAGATTCTACAATTCTTATTCAAGAGGTTAGCTTTAATTTAGTTCGCGTTGAAAGGATACTTTGTTTTTTTATTAAGGAAAATTGCAATAATTCAAATGTAATAATGCAATAGGTAAGTTAATTAAAGTTCTTATGATAAATGGACATTTTTCATACTAATACAAGTCCGACACTTTTTAAATAATTTCGACGTTCGTCTTTGAATTTTTGGAGTATGTACAAAGGAAGTAACAATTATGTAAATTACTGGAAATGTTGATAATCAATGTGAAACAATTTTGTACAATTATTTTAAACTTGAACAAAAAATTTGGCAATTTCGCATTATTGCGGTACTAAAAAGCATGCAATAAATTCGATCACGAAATGACTAATAAATCTTAATAAGTGTAAATTGAAATTTTACTACTATAAATCCCAAAATCTTTTAATATGACGTCATTGCTTCAATTAGTACTTAAATCTTTTTTTTCCTTCACGCAAATATCACGAAAGTGGATTATTCGAGTTCCAGTAGGTTTGTGTGAAAAAGAAAAGGAATTTGTCCTCTGCAAGAAAATAAAGTACGTACAACTGCAATTCTCTATAAAAGCGAAAACTCTTGTGCGAAAACAAATACAATTTTTCCTCTGGAAAAAAATGATAGCTAATCAATGGCTTATGTACAAAGAAAGGAAAAAATGATGTAAATTGGTTAAAACATTTTTTTTAATGTTGGGAAATTTCGCATTATTTTGGTACTAAAAAACATGCAATAAATTCGATTGCAAAAAAAAGAGATGTTGAAATGACTAATAAATCTCGACAAGTGTAAATTGAATTTTTACTATGTACTATAAATCTGAAAATCTTGTAATATAACGTCATTGTTTTAATTAGTACTTAAATTTTTTTTCCTTCACGAAAATATCACGAGAGTGGATTATTCGAGTTCCGGTAGATTTGTGTGAAAAAGAAAAGGAATTTGTCCTCTGCAAGAAAATAAAGTACGTACAACTGCAATTCTCTATAAAAGCGAAAACTCTTGTGCGAAAACAAATACAATTTTTCCTGTGGAAAAAAAATGATAGCTAATCAATGGCTTATGCACAAAGAAAGGAAAAAATGTTGTAAATTGGGTAAAACATTTTTTTAATGTTCGGAAATTTCGCATTATTTTGGTACTAAAAAACATGCAATAAATTCGATTGCAAAAAAAAGAGATGTTGAAATGACTAATAAATCTCGACAAGTGTAAATTGAATTTTTGCTATGTACTATAAATCCCAAAATCTTTTAATATGAATCTTTTTTTTCCTTCACGCAAATATCACGAGAGTGGATTATTCGAGTTCCGGTAGGTTTGTGTGAAAAAGAAAAGGAATTTGTCCTCTGCAAGAAAATAAAGTCCGTACAACTGCAATTCTCTATAAAAGCGAAAACTCTAGAGACAGCCAGTGAAGGGCGGACAGACGATGAAAGGAAGATGAAGAACGGAGTTATAAGCACACAGTGCGCGCAAGGATAAACTTCCGAGTAACGCGAGTAACGACAGAGGCGTAAAGACTACTCTGCGAAGACTATTACGCTTTTCCGTCATTGCTGAGTGCGCACCGTGAGTATTCCGCTCCTGTGAAACTCGTAAAACTAGGATAAGACAAGAGAGAGAAAAGGTACAAGCCCGAAGATTATACTTCGTTGACGATTGGAAAGAGTCACGACGCGCGAACTAAAGATATAGTAAGTACGAACCGGGGACTCCCTTAAAAACTTTTTCCACGTAAAGTCGTCCACAAGTTCCGACGACTACTCGCCTGTTTTCCAGCCTCCGTCTGCTTCTCCGTCCCCTTAACTTTAACCGCAATCATTTCACCTTTTTTCATTCCCTTCACTAATTTACAAGTCCCTCCGACTCTAAGAATTCAGAGTTCAGTTTGCGTGAGCAAGTCGAATGAAAAATCCTCTTCCATCATAGCATTTCTCATCTTTGAATCACGAATTTGCTCGCCTCTTAATTTCCTCAAACCATTTTCTAGAATCAGCCACGATTATATTTCCTTATCCAATACTCTTAAGATTATATCCTCGCAATTCGCAACTAAAAGTTTGATTGATTTTTGAATTTGAAAATTTCTCAAAGAGAGAAAAATCTTATAGAATTTGTAGCGAAAAAGTTAATTATAAAGGAGTTAACAATAATTTAACAAACTTTTATATATCATAATTTTTGCTTCTTCATGAGAACCTTTATTATTTTTTTTTAATGACTTGGTCAAGTCATTGTGGCAGATTGTCTTAAAATAAGTTACAATTTTTTTTTATTACTCCTTTTGATTAATACTTTTACTGCTTAGAAGGAAATAAATTTATTTAATAAAAAAAAGACTATTTAACGAAGCTATAAATATTCGTCAAAGCTCAATGACAAAAACCGGATGAATATTTTGGGATCCGACGAAAATCACATAACCCAATGGAGCTCCAATCTCACTCTACTTAAGGTGCGGTATCTTTCAGTTCTTCATTGGCGCGGCGGATGAAAAAGCCTGGTCGTTTTATGGAGGACCTCACACCATGAGTATTAGGGGGTGATGAAGATAATCCTTCGGATGACAAGCATCCGTGGTCGAAGAAATTCCTCAAACGAGTTGCAACCTCCAGCATACACGTTGTCAGGGTTTGCGTGCGACGCTCTAACATCAAGAAATTGTGTATCTATATCTATGCATAATCCATCTATATTGCATATCACAACTATTTTTGTGGAGTGGAAGAAAAAATTCTGTATTCTAACCACAAAAATTTGTCAGGTATCCGGCAGAATAAAAAAATATCTGATGACTGTTATTTTTTGTCCGGAAATATCCAGCAACCTTTAAAAAAAATGGAAAATGGATGCAAAGTAGAATCTTGCACATTACTTCCTTATTGTATTTTGCTTTTTTACAAACCGCTTCTATGGGGAAGTTTCTTTATTTTATTTTTGGCTTCCTTATAGAGGAAGATTTGCGAGAGATGAAAATAATTGACGAAGTTGATGATTTTTTACGTTTTACGAAATCCAGAGAGACACCAATAAATTTTTAAAAAATCCAAAATCACGTAAAATCCGAACCGCATTACCGATCATCACGAAATTTGGTACGTAGCAGGGCTGAATGTTATTTTTCCTGAATAGAAAATTTCAGTCGATTAGTTGAAGTTTTATCTGACTTAGAGCAAAACGAACATTTTTGGAAAAATTCAAAATCTCAAAAAAAACCAAACCGCTCTACCGATTTGGCCCAAATTCAATACCAAAAGTCGTATCACTTTGTTCAATTTTAATTCGAAGTTTCACCTCGATAGCTACAAATTCGTTCGAGCTAGAGCATTTACGTACTTTTTTCAAAATTTCCAAATTCTTATAAAAATGAAATGCGTTAAGCGATTTTTATAAAATTAATACCACTTGAAGATTGGCCAGTACTGTACATGTTATTTAAATTTTAACTGATTCGGTCGAATACTTTATAAGTTACAGTTATATGAATTTTTAGCCTTTCATCACACACACACACACACACACACACACATGGATACATCCGGACAATTTTTCTAAACCACTTTTCTCGACGTTGCAGACCATTTTCAACGTTTTGACATGAAAATCTCGAAAAAAATTTTTTTTCATGAAAACAAAGCTTCCTCTATGAGGAAGCAAAAAAAAATAGGAGAACAGTCTTTGATCTCACCTGCACCCACAAAAACGTATGGTCAATTTTACTGTAAACATGTTTCCCTGAGAGGACAACAATTTTTTAAAATAATAACTGCAACAATAAATATTGTAACTAGCAAATAAATTATGACACAATTAATTATGTTTATAGTAGATCGCTGGCGCAAAAAACATAGTATTAAAAGGATATTAGAATAATATTAAAATGGAAAGTATGACGTATTGGACGAAATCATACTTCAATTATACACATATTCGAGTATTAAGGGATCATTCCACTGTGACGACCCGAAAGATAGCCTATTTTCACGATTTTTTTTCGGACGATTACTATACGCCGATCAATCTGAAATTTTTATGACATATTAAGGTAATCATGAATAACAGAAAATGATTTTTTATAAGACGATTTTTATTGTTTAAATATTTTTTTTAATTGTTGAAAGTAATGTTTATAAAAAGATGGTCTCATGGTGGACATCCTAACCGCAAATTTGATCAAAAAGAGAAAAATCAAAGGATTATTAATTAGTATGCGATTGGCTATCGCGCTATGGAAGCTTTTTTAAAATCAAAATTGACAAAATGGCGGCGGTTTGAACAAAAAGTACCGATTTTAGTTGTTTTTTTTTCGACAGTATGATTTCGTCCAATACGACATACTTCATTCTTTCCATTTTAATACTATTCTAATATTCTTTCCATACTATTTTCCTGCGCAGGATATTTAGCAGTCCATCCTATTAATTTTTCTCAGCGTGGGAAGAGTCTGAAGGTAAAATGTTTAATGTGTGCAATTGCAGCACCATTCAATTGTCACAAATAAAAAATAACTCTGTATTCTTAAGGTATAGATTTCCAGGACCTTAGAAGCCCTTATTGTAAAAAAAAATATTTTTATATCCTTTGAAGATACTGTAAAGTGTTATTCTGAGGTCATAGACTGGAGGTCTTACCTTATATTATATACGGAAGTACTATAAAACTTCTAGAACGTAGTATAATAATATACTGAGGTTATCCAACAGTGGTTTCATCGATAACGCGCTTTCCGAGCTGCTTTTCAAAGGGATTTTATATTTGCCAATAATTCTCGGTCGGCCAGGGGCAAGTAGATACGACGCCTCACTTTTCAGGCTCAGTGTTGTGCCGAGTGGAGAAATCATAAGGAAAGATAGACAGACAGTCGACTGGAGAAGGATAGATGGAGTCCTACTTCCGTGATGGCTGTGCTCGATAAACTTGGAACTATAAAAGCACCTTGGGGCTATTCGGGGCACACGGGAAATTTTCCAATAATAACGACTGAGACCTCCTCGTGAGAGCTCGTACGTCTCTGATTTAACGATTGGGCGGGTGGTCTAGAGAATTCACGATCTTGAATATTCACGCTGAAACTTGCGAGGGGAATTTAACGTTAACGATTGAACCACTTTGACCACTTAAATGCAGTAATCGTGATTTAACGATCAATCGTATACTTAACGATTTATAAAATTTCTTTGAAAATATTACAACTCGTTTGAGGCCATCCATAAAACACGTGACGATCTTAAGGGAGAGACATCAGAAACAGTGTCACACTTTTGTACAGGGGGTTTCGAGTAAAAGTAAAAAGAGACGCACTCATGAAATAGTAAAATATTGGCAATTATTCGAAACTAAGAAAATGACGAAAAGTCCGAGTGGTTTGACGAAGAATTTGTTGAGACAGATTTAAAAAAAAAAAGATAAAGGAAAAGAAGAGGAAGTCATCGCTGCTCTAATATTTATACTCGCGTAAAAATAATTATGTCAAATTGTGATCATATATTGACATATCTCAAAAAGTTCCATTTTTGAGACGCGTTAAGATGAAAAATCTTAGAAAATTTCAAATCGATTTGATTCCATTATCAAAAAATATTGAATGTATTCCCATTTTGTCAGTTTTGATTTTAAAAAAGCCTCCATAGTGCGATAGCCAATCGCATAGTAATTAATAATCCGTTGTTTTTTTTTTTTTTTTTTTTTTTAAATCATATTTGCGACCCCTAGGATGTTCACCATGAGGCTATCTTTTTTTATCAACATTATTTTCAACAATTAAAAAGAAAATATTTAAAGAAAATCGTCTTATAAAAAATCATTTTCTGTCAATCATGATTACCTTAATATGTCATAAAAATTTCAGATTGATCGGCGTATAGTAACCGTCTGAAAAAAAATCGTGAAAATAGGCTATTTTTCGGGCCGTCACACTGGAAAGATCCCTTAATTTCGGGATAAACAAAAGTTGAGTTCTTTCGTTAAAAAATGTTTCTTCTCTTCTTTGACATTCTGAAGTATTAATCAGATAAATGATAAAACGCGCACAGGCCAATTTCTCAGAGAGTCCTCGAGTCAAACAGATTATGAAATTATCTCTGCGTTAATTAATTTGAGTTCTGTTTCCAAAAATGTTTCTTTTCTTCTTTGACATTCTAAAGTATTAATCGGATAAATGATAAAAAGCGCACAGGCCAATTTCTCAGTGAGTCCTCGTGATGGTCTTTTCTGTGAGGAGCTTCGGAAGTTTGGTGAGCCATATTTTATTCCCAGTCAAACAGATTGTGAAATTAACTCTGTGTTAATTAAGTTGAGTTCTGTTTCCAAAAATGTTTCTCTTCTTCTTTGACATTCTGAAGTATTAATCGGATAAATGATAAAAAGCGCACAGGCCAATTTCTCAGAGAGTCCTCGTGATGGTCTTTTCCCTGAGGAGCTTCGGGAATTTGGTGAGATATCTTATTCCGAGTCAAGCAGATAGTGAAATTAACTCTGCGTTAATTAAGTTGAGTTCTGTTTCCAAAAATGTTTCTTTTCTTCTTTAACATTCTGAAGTATTAATCAGATAAATGATAAAAAGCGCACAGGCCAATTTCTCAGAGAGTCCTCGTGATGGTCTTTTCCCTGAGGAGCTTCGGGAATTTGGTGAGATATCTTATTCCGAGTCAAACAGATTGTGAAATTAACTCTGCGGCGCCTCTGACAAAGGGGTAAGAGCTTCAAGAAGATTCAGGAATTGGAGGGGCGAGAAACGCGAAGCCGAGGTTAGTAATTAAGAAGTCCACTTTCGATTTAATAGTGATACATTGCTCAGAGCTTGGGCGACACGTCGCGCCGATACTCGCCTGAGTGATGAAGCACCCCGTTACCAGTCATCTCCTTCGGATAACAACACGCCCTTCTCTCGCACACTCTCGCTAACTACCAATTAGTAGTACACTACTGCATACACTCATTTGCAGAGTAAAGCCTGTTTCTTGTTACGAGGAACGTAACGTTAAAGTTTACAAACACTGTATAGGACATAGTAATTCCTGCAGTTCAGAATAGAGACACTGCAATTCCATGGGGACTCAATTATAATGTAGAATCTCCCCGATGTAATTAGTCCACACTATTGATTTGAATAACAATCGCGACGAGACGTCATAATGAAAAAATATTCAATTTTTGAGGCGCTCCACCCTTAAGTACTGACGCCGGAAAATATGTTGAACTCATTTCAAACTCTCGATTTGTTTATTTATTTCATTAATAATTTTGTACTGCAATTATTTTCGAGAATATTTTTTATATCGGTGGAAAAAAAATTAGAAAAATGTACTGCAAATATAATAAACAGCTTTTCCATCAGAAGCTATTAAAAAAATTAATCCACCATTTTTTTCATATATTTCTCAATGAAACTATATAAGGACTCTTTTTGACAAAACGAACATATATTTTTTTTAAAACGCGGTAGAATTTAAAAAAAAATTAATATGAAATAATTTATAGAATAAATAACCAGATGGTGTGTATTCAAAATTAATTAAATGCACAAAACTCTCCTCAACGGATTCATAACTAAATACATATTTTAAAAAATTTATACATATTTAGCAACAGGCAAAAAAAAATTTCATTGTATTTCGACTTTAATTTGACTTCACGAAATTACGTATTTCCGTAAAAATATAAAAAAGAATTATTAGCCAAGTCCTAAAACAGAACACATTTAATTTAAAACTTAAAATCGTACATAGAAATGAATTAACGCGTTAAAACGTCCTTCCGGCCTTTGGAGTTTTAGCCTCGTTATTGTCTCGTGGCAAAAAGCCGTAATTTTTATTTCTCCTTTATTTCCTTCCTTTAATTCTTTCTGTAGCTCCTCCCACCTAACCAGTAATTACAATTTTTGCAGTGTGAAGTATAGACGGAAAAACGTATAGAACAATGTATATTGTACAAGAACGCGGAAAAGTCGTTTTTCTCTGAGGTCATCAGCAATAAAATTATTATTTCTTGCGACCCTTTTAACGCTTCGAGTTCGTTGCCACCCCTCGCGACCCTCTTTCCTCACTCCCTTCGCCGCGGGCATGTCGTTGGGCATGGAAATAACTCTGGCTGAAGCTGGAAAACTGTGCGAGGAGCAAAGGAAGCAAGGGAAGTGGTCGGTCAGCCTTGCAACGTGCGCCTCTTTCTAACGCGAAAGCAATTTCACGGCTCGTTCGTGCAAACCGCTTACTATATAGGAACATAACCGTTGTGCGGGTGACCACTCTGTCTTTACCCATAGGGGAGAGTGGGGCAAAATGGTAACGCTATGGAATAATAGTTACGGGGCACGATGGAACACACCCAGAGAAATCGGTTTGATGTGTTTAAGGTGGATACTTTGTAAGACACGTCGTTTAATTTCAAATTTCAAGCAATAATACGATACACGATAATTCGAAGATCGAAAGGATCAACGGTCGAAGCAAAAAGAAAATCAAACGCTCCGAAATTATAAGTACCACAATCGGCGATAATTCAGCCTCTTTCGTTCCGGGGATCTCGTGAGTGACGAACGCGTCAAGCTGTACACCTTATATTACTCCAATTGTGGGATAGCATAGAATAGAATATAATAGAATAGAATAGAATAGAATAGAGTAGAGTAGAGTAGAGTGGAATAGAGTAAAGTAGAGTAGAGTAGAGTAGAGTAGAGTAGAATAGAGTGGAGTAGAGTAGAGTAGAGTAGAGTAGAGTAGAGTAGAGTAGAGTAGAGTAGAGTAGATTAGAGTTGAGTGGAATAGAGTAGAGTAGAGTAGAGTAGAGTAGAGTAGAGTAGAGTAGGGTAGGGTAGGGTAGGGTAGGGTAGGGTAGGATAGGGTAGGGTAGGGTAGGGTAGGGTAGGGTAGGGTAGATTAGAGTAGAGTAGAGTAGAGTAGAGTGGAGTGGAGTGGAGTGGAGTGGAGTGGAGTGGAGTGGAGTGGAGTGGAGTGGAGTGGAGTGGAGTAGAGTAGAGTAGAGTAGAGTAGAGTAGAGTAGAGTAGAGTAGAGTAGAGTAGAGTAGAGTAGAGTAGAGTAGAGTAGAGTAGAGTAGAGTAGAGTAGAGTAGAGTAGAGTAGAGTAGAGTAGAGTAGAGTAGAGTAGAGTAGAGTAGAGTAGAGTAGAGTAGAGTAGAGTAGAGTAGAGTAGAGTAGAGTAGAGTAGAGTAGAGTAGAGTAGAGTAGAGTAGAGTAGAGTAGAGTAGAGTAGAGTAGAGTAGAGTAGAGTAGAGTAGAGTAGAGTAGAGTAGAGTAGAGTAGAGTAGAGTAGAGTAGAGTAGAGTAGAGTAGAGTAGAGTAGAGTAGAGTAGAGTAGAGTAGAGTAGAGTAGAGTAGAGTAGAGTAGAGTAGAGTAGAGTAGAGTAGAGTAGAGTAGAGTAGAGTAGAGTAGAGTAGAGTAGAGTAGAGTAGAGTAGAGTAGAGTAGAGTAGAGTAGAGTAGAGTAGAGTAGAGTAGAGTAGAGTAGAGTAGAGTAGAGTAGAGTAGAGTAGAGTAGAGTAGAGTAGAGTAGAGTAGAGTAGAGTAGAGTAGAGTAGAGTAGAGTAGAGTAGAGTAGAGTAGAGTAGAGTAGAGTAGAGTAGAGTAGAGTAGAGTAGAGTAGAGTAGAGTAGAGTAGAGTAGAGTAGAGTAGAGTAGAGTAGAGTAGAGTAGAGTAGAGTAGAGTAGAGTAGAGTAGAGTAGAGTAGAGTAGAGTAGAGTAGAGTAGAGTAGAGTAGAGTAGAGTAGAGTAGAGTAGAGTAGAGTAGAGTAGAGTAGAGTAGAGTAGAGTAGAGTAGAGTAGAGTAGAGTAGAGTAGAGTAGAGTAGAGTAGAGTAGAGTAGAGTAGAGTAGAGTAGAGTAGAGTAGAGTAGAGTAGAGTAGAGTAGAGTAGAGTAGAGTAGAGTAGAGTAGAGTAGAGTAGAGTAGAGTAGAGTAGAGTAGAGTAGAGTAGAGTAGAGTAGTAAAGACATCATGAGATTAATATCGTGATAGTTAAAACATGATATAATTTTTTTACGATTTCAGCGTAAGCTGGTGCTATTTTGATGAGGTGTGCCATTATGCCCCTGTTCCATTGTGCCCCATAGCCATTTCGCCCCGCTCTTCCCAACACACAAACAAATTCCCATTGTGTATCACATATACCTTATAAAATTGTGTAGCACACACGTTTTCCAGATATTAATACACGTTGAGCAACTTTTCTCTTTATTTTTGTCTCCGCCGTTGAGCTCCGATTGACCTGTCACGTCGTGGTGGAGTCAACATGCTTGAACAAACGATTGATAGCCATTCTGATGGATAATAATCGAAAAGGGGGACGAAAAAATGTCGAGGGACATGAATGGAAAAAAATAAGGGTGTGTAAATGTGAATAACTTTCAAAAGATCAATATTCTCTGCACTGTAAAAAAAATCTACTTGAAGTTTAGTGTACTTTTACTGGAAGTTTTTATTCATAAACTAGTATATTAAATTTAGTATACAAGTGTTAAAAATTAATGTATGGTGTAACACATTCAATAATTTACTTTAATTTTACAGTAAAAGTACTTGAATTTTAATAATTTGAATTAATTTTACTGGAAAAGTACATGAATTTTATACCGCAATTGTATATTAAATTTTGATGACGAGTTTATGAATAAAAACTTCTAATTTTTTCTAACAGTGTGGCAGGTTACATTGTAAAAAAAATTTACTTGAAATTCAATGTACAAGTAATGGAATTTTTTATGTATAAATTGTTATATTAAATTAAATATACAAATGTGATATAAAATTAATGTATGCTACAGCAAATTCAATAATTTACATAAATATTATAGTCAAAGTACTTGAATTTTAATAATTTGTTTTAAATTACCACAAAAGTATATTAATTTTATACCACAATTATACATTAAATTTAGATGGCGAGTAATTTTTTAGTTGCTATATTTTTTTTAATAGATTACCTTATACTTTCTATTAGCTTTTTACTTTGTTTCTGTAAAAATAATCATAGTGCAATGTCAGTTAAAAACATTTATTAGACGCTTGATGATCGATCTGTTGTTAAAGTTGGCAGGGGATGAAAAAAGAAAAGAATTCTGCAAGTCAGACGAGACTTTCGTAAATGGATGATGTGATGTAGCCGGAAAAACGGGTGGCAATCGTCTGTGAAGAACGATAAGGTAACTGGAAGACGGGTCGAGGCAAAGAGGAATAAAATATACGGAAAAACGTATACGGTATGATGAAGTATTTTCCACTAAATTAAAGGCACATTGAATAGCATTTTCTTTGATGCACCAGGCAGAAATCAAATTTCCACTAACATTTACATTATTTTGTGTCTTTTTTAATCGTTTATTTTTACGTTTAAACTCATACCATTTTTTAAATTTGTTTCATCCATAATTTTATTTCCCAAAATATTGAAAAATTTCGGTGAATGAAATTATGACATTTTATCAAAAACGAAAAATGCAACAATTTCCCTTAATAGTTTAAAAACGCGATAAACAAAATATAATGATCGATTAGTACTAGGAAAAATAATGGGCCATTACATTTTCCATTTCTTTGATTTTCATGACATTTTGTGATGAATTTATACGGAGCACCTTTTTTTTACTGAAGTTTTCGAATATTTGTTTCCCAACACATTAAACGAAGAAAATGAATTATTATCAATATCCAATTATTGACAGAATAAATAATCAATAAAATAAATTTGAAAGCAATGAGACGTTACAATTCAGAATTAACAATTGCTATTTAATAGTTGAAAGGTATTTACAACAATATAAAATTTGCCTTAAATTATTAAATCTCTCGAATTATTTGCGCAATTTCGGAATTTGCTTAATCCTATTCTTGAGAGAAAACTGATTATATTGTAGCCTCTCTGCAGAACTGCAATTATTTTCGCTCGAGGAGGCAAATTTTTGGCAGGGTTTGAGACCAAACACTTATACCACACTATGTATACATATTCAGTATAGTTTGAAATGTTGCAATGTCAGAGCAAAATGCGACACGACATTTTCGAGAAAAACGTCTTGTCAGTGGGTCAGCCATCGAGTCTGCACATTTAAACAGAAGTTTGTCGAAGTGCACCATCAAGAATTTTCCGGAGCGTGGGCGGGTTACGTGGAAAATGGAACTTTGCCAGGTAGGACGTAAAGTGGAATCGTCAGTTTCATGTCACGAGCCACTAGTCAACCAAGTCTGGAATTTATTCGAAAACTTCCGGTAGATTTTGACCCAGAAACATTTATTTTTTTATGCAAAAAGAAAATTAGCATAAACAATGTAATATATTATCGGTAACTATAAGACATTATATGTAATATAATGTTATTTGTAATATAATAGTTAATTTAATAAATAAAAATAATTTAATATATTATCTGCAACTATAAGACTTAATGTCTTATAGTTAAATATAATAACTATAATTATATTAATAAATATATATTAATAATATATAATAATAATAATATATATTAATAATTATATAACTATAAGATATTATATGTAATATATGTAATATAATGTCTTATAGTTATATAATTATTAATATATATTATTATTATTATTATTATTATTATTATTATTATTATTATATATTATTAATATATATTTATAGTTATTATATGTAACTATAAGACATTAAGTCTTATAGTTACAGATAATATATTAAATTGTTTTTTACCATTGATTTAGATATGTTAAATTGTATGCTATTATTCGAATGTCTGCCGAAGTTAATTAAAAATGATATAACATTTTTTGGAAATTCTAATTAAATGACGTGTACTTTTATTCATAATGTTCTGAAAGGAGTTTTAAAATTAATAAGGTGAAAATTATAAATGTATCGACATGGCTTATCTGTTAAATAAAATAGACGTATTTGTCAATATTAATTTTCTCGCTCGATAACCACGCCTGTGCAAAGATATCGGCCTTAAAGTCAACTTACATATCAATACATCCGAGGCAGACTGTATTCAAGTTCATTAACGATCTGCCTCTGCAGATCTGCAGAAATGCGTGGGCTTGGAACGAGTCCAGAATATACTAACGTGACGTTATAGGCCAAATCGGGCCCTATTCGTATTCCTACGTAAGCAAGAATAAGAACGAGTGTACCTACGCATCAACTTTGCGACTATATGTGGGTGTCGGCTGGACAGATTGTTATCGCTATGTACCCAGCGCAGGATCTAATATATGTATATCTATTTTAAGAGGATGTTGAAGTAGAAAATTTTATCTATGCACCTTTTCGTAGTATGCACTTCGACTTTTCGGCTTGATTCTTTTTTATATATTAGAATATACTACACTCAAAAAAATTGATGGTGAATTCAACAATACACATGTTTCCCTGAGACGACAACTATGTTTTTATGGTTGCTGTAACAATAAATAATGTATCAAGCAACTAAATTATGGCACGTTTCATTATTTTTATAATAGAACTTACTATATTTAGCAAGTTGTCGCATTTATTTTTCTCAGTGTACGAAGTCGGTCGGTAAAATGGAAAATTCCATGATACCCTTAAGAGTAATAATGAGAAAGCAATGTGCAAAGTGCAACTTTGCATCCTTATTTAAAATCGTGGTAAAAAGACATGTAATCGGTACTTTTTGAGGTACCATATGCGAATTGAGGACGATAGTGAAGGCCAAAATTTTATATCTTGAAGAAAAAAAATTTAGGTTGGATTTTTCGACCAAAAGTCGGATCTGTGAATTCTGAAATCAGAACCGACCAAAAGTCTCTTTTTCAAAAATCGTCGTAAAAAATAATGAGGAAGCAATTCGCAAAGTTCTACTTTGCAGCCTTGTTTAAAAAATGTTTAAATGGGATTAGTTTTGAACTCCTTGACAGATTCTCGCCAGATTCTAACTGATGCTTAGTTTACCCATACTCTACTTGTGGACGAAATTTGAGACCGATATCTTCAAAATTGCGGAAGTTAGAGCACGAACAAAAAATTCAGAATGCTATAAATTTGAAACCCCTTAACAGATTGACGTCAAATTCACTCCCAAACTTTATTTAATAACAGTCCATTTGTGGACCAAATTTAAGCCCGATATCTTAAGGGGAGGGAGTCAGGTAAAAAAAAATCGATTTTGGAAATTCAAAATCATCCAAATCCTATTGCATATAAAAATGCACAATGCACTATATCGTTGGTGTTCGATGAAAGAATTTTTTACTGTCGTCTGACTTGCATATGCTTTTCCAAATTATCTTAAGCAAAGTCCTTAGGTTTTTCATTCTGCGCATGATTCAGATCAAACTACTAGGCAGATTGGAATGGTTGATGTCTCATTTTCTTCTTCATGAAAAGATACACCGGCTAAATGGAGCAAACTATTTTTTTTTCATTCTGAAAGCAAAGTTAATCACTGATTTAGAAAATAGCATAACATTTATTTATTAATAATTATGCTACTTAAAAAATGTTACATTTTATTAATATTTGCTCCATTTAGCCGGTGTATCTGTTCATGAAGAAGAAAATGAGACGTCAACCATTCCAATCTGCCTAGTAGTTTGATCTGAATCATGCGCAGAATGGAAAACCTAAGATCTTTGCTTAAGATAATATTTAAAAGCATATGCAAGTCAGACAACACTAAAAATCCTTTAATCGTGTACCAACAATATAGTGCGTTGGGCATTTTTATAAGCAATAGGATTTGGATGATATTGAATTTCCAAAATCAATTTTTTTTACCTGACTCCCTCCCCTTAAAAATTGCGAAAGTTAGAGCATGAACAAAAAATGTCAAAAAATTTAAAAATGCCATAAATTGTGAACTCCTTAACGGATTGACACAAAATTTAATCCCAAACACTATTTGATAATAGTCCACTTCTGGTCCAAGTTTGAGCCGGATATCATAAAAATTGCGGGAGTTAGAACCCGAGCTGACATTTTCCAAAAAATTCAAAATGCCATAAATTTTGAACACCTTGATGGATTAACTCCAAATTCAATCCCATACCTTGTTTAACGACAGTTTACTCGTGGTTCAAATTTGAGCCCGATATCTTAAAAATTGCGTCGGCTATCGTACTAACAAAAAATTGTGCACATACGCACACATACACATACAGACATTTTTTCTAAACCACTTTTCTCGACGTTTTAGACCATTCTGAGTATCCTGACATGAAAATCTCGAAAAAAAAAAATTTTCACGAAAACAAAGCTTCCTCTATGAGGAAACAAAAGGATGCAAAGCAGAACTTTGCAAATTGCTTCCTCATTAATTTTCATCTTTCGCAACGCCGCCTCTATGAGGAAGTTTCTTTATTTTATTTTTGACTTCCTCATAGAGGAAGCTTTGCGAAAGATGAAAATTATTGACGAAGCAATGTGCAAAGTTCAACTTTGCATCCTTATTTTGAATACAAATTAAAGAAGTACGAAAACAAAAATTTTCATAAATTCAAAATTCTATAAAATCTAAACCGATTTATGTATTTCGCTTAAATTCAATGCCAATCATCATTTTTCATTGCTTTCCAAAAACTGTTTAAGCTCATTATCTAAAAAATTGTGGCAGCTAAAGAACATACCGAGAATTTTGAAAAAATTCAATGTCTTATAAAATCTGAACCACTTTACCAATCTTCACCAAATTCGATATCTACTACAACTGGATGTTAATTTCACCTTGCAAAAGAATTGAGCAGATTTGGTCGAGCTTAACTTGAATAAGAACGAAAACAAATTTTTTTTCGAAAATTCAAAATTTTATAAAATCTGAACCACTTTACCAATCTTCACCAAATTCGATATCTACTACAACTGGATGTTAATTTAACCTTGCAAAAGAATTGAGCAGGTTTGGTCGAACTTAACTTGAATAAGAACGAAAACAATTTTTTTTCGAAAATTCAAAATTTTATAAAATCTAAACCGCTTTATGGATTTCGCTAAAATTCAATACCGACCTTCATTTTTCATTTTTCTATTTGTCTAGAACTATATAGCTCATTAGCTGAAAAATTGCGGAAACTAGAAAGCGTACAGACAAAAAGGTTTTGTGACGAAAGTGAAAAAATTTATATTTTGCAAATTCAGCTTCTCCGAGCAGAAAAGCGAGCGCGTCATATTTGGACAAAGGCGGAAAGGACGTTAAGAAAAAAAAGAGGGGGAAGAAAACCCGCTGAAGAGTCGACGAAGGAGGAAATGAGAAAAGCTAAGCTTACGATATAACTCACTTCCGTAATAACTTTCTCGCCCGGGTGCGATATAACAATAACGGCTGTTGAGCAAAGCGAGCACTTACGAAGCACCCCAGGTGCATACTTGTACGCATACATCATACATGCACTGACTTCGTGCAAGTGTTGTGATGCGTAATAAAAAATGGCCTAAGGCGTGGATCGTTACACATTGTAGCAATAAAATGTTAAATAATTCCGTTCTGTCACGAATAAAAACAGTAAAATAATATTATGTTTTTTTTACAATATTGAAATCATCAGACTCAATTCACCCTAAATTTTACAGCCATATCAGAAATAATAAAAGTACTTGAAATTGTATTCCAAAAACTAACACAAAATAATTTTCTTTTTTCGATTACTTCTTTTACAAAAGTTCGCCAAATTTACTAGATGGTTTTGTTGCTTTTCAAATTTCACAAAAAAAAAATCCATGAATATAATTAAAATTTTTGTTAAATCAACGAAATGCCATATATTCACAAAAATTGTCGCTCTGATTTTACTGAATTATTGTTTACTGTGTAGATTCAAAAAAATGATATTAATTATAATTCCCATAAGCATTTATTAGTTAAAACCGTGGAATTATGAAAATAGTAGTTTCCACGATTTCTCTTATTGCTTCGACGAGTCAATCGAATTTAATATTAATTCTTTTTCACTGTGTAGATTCAAAAAAAGATATTAATTATAATTACCATAAGTATTTACTAGTTCATAGATCTACCTATGAAAATAAGTGTCCACAATTTCTCTAATTGCTTGTAGTACGTGCCAATGGAATTTAATAATTTATTGCCCGATAACCGGAATAAATTGAGTGATATGTGAAATGTGAAATTGAGAGTTATGCGATACCAATAATACAAGATATGTAATATTGAAGCACACTTTCATGGTGGTCATTTCTATCGTCTAATTATATCGGATGTACCTAACCCCGCATCGTTGCATTCGTGACGTACGATCATTAGAGATTGGTGAATCGTTCTATCATTCTATGTTCGCGTGCTGTATTGCATCCGCACTGAGCAATCGATGCGGTAACGAGCGCAATGGGAAACTATTCGATTACCAATGCGTGCAACAGGGAAAGGGGTTTAGAAATGGAAAGCCAGAGCGTTTGACCGTTTTCTCTCTCTCTCTTTCTCTCACACTATTTCGCTTTCGCGAGTTCTAGTTGCTCATTTGTGTGTTCCAGTCTCTCTCTCTCTTCCTTTTCACGTACGTTCTACGCGCCGCGTCCACGCATGCTAATCGAACAGGATGCCAGGCGTCGATGCTGCACGGATACATCGTGAATCACCGTATCGGGTTCGCTCGGATGTAATTGCGGGCTTAAAACCGGCATTTACTCTGCACGCTGGGCCTGCATCTCTTAATGCAAATCGCCAACGGATAGATACACGCTATTGCTAACGCTGCTTCATCCCAAACTTTGTGCCTGCAGCACAATCTTTCAAGCCAATTAGGCATAAACGTTGTTAAGTTGCAAAAAAAGACTTGACTGTTGAAAATATTTCGTATAATCTTCCATAACAGGTAATGGAAATTCTTTTAGGTTAAATTACAGTATTTTCTACTGAATCATGTGGGAATTAGGAGATTTAATTTTTTTTTTTATGTAATTTTACGACACACGTATTTCAATATTAAATTTAATATTTAATATCCACTGATGAATAAAGTTGCCGGTTATGAAAATTCGTTAGCCTGATTAAAGAGTATTTTTAAAATATATTTAGTATAGTCTTCCGTTACAGATAATTGAAATTCTTTTATGTAAAAATACAGTATTTTCTACCGAATCATGTGGAAATTAGGAGATTTAATTTTTTTTAAATGTAATTTTACGACACGCGTGTTTAAATATTAAATTTAATATTTAATATCTACTGATGAATAAAATTTCCTGTTATGAAAATTCGTTAGCCTAACTAAAAAATCTTTTAAAAATATTTAGCATAATCTTCCATTATAGGTAAAGGACAATTTTTTACATAAAAGGATGTTTTATATTTAATAGAAGTGAAATGTAAAATTACAGTATTTTCTACGATATTATATGGAAATTAGGAGATGTTATAGAAAAAATTTGTAATTTTGCAACACACCTGTCAAAATATTAAATTTAATATATTAACTGGTGAATAAAATTTCCGGTAATGAAAATTCGTTAGCCTGACTAAAAAGTATTTAAAAAATATGCTGTATAATCTTCCTTTACTGGTAAAGTAAATTTTTTACATAAACGGATGTATTATATTTAATACAAGTGCGATGTAAAATTATGGTATTTTCTACAAAATCATATGGAAATTAGGAGATTTAATTTTTAAAGTTTGCAATTTTACAACGCACGTGTATTAAGGAGGGTGGATACCCAACTCAAAATGATAAACATGCTCTCAAATTTTTGGAGGATATTCGTAGATAAAAATTACATCTCCATGCCAAATTTCATGTTAATCGTCTAGATGGTTATCGAGAAATTAATTACTGAAATTACACTCTTATGCATGGGCAACATAGCGAAAACTATGCGCACCTTCAACGTTATGCTCGAAAGTATAATAAAAATGATAAACAATTGTTGATAACAGAACCAAATCATTCCTTGTATTTTCGAAAAGAAATTTTACGAAGACCGAAATGATTCGTCTGCTTGGTTGCCGAGAAAACGTAAAAACAAAACTGCTGGAATAGTACAACAATGTACTCCAGTGAATGCGCGTCACGGACTTCTCTCTCGCACACTACCTCCCAGGCAAACCGCGCACCTCCCCGCCAGAAAGACGGTATCCACCATCCTTAAATTTAATATATCCGCTGATGAATAAAATTTCCGGGTAATAATGTAAATTATTACCCGAAAAATTTTAATGCACTCAAAGAAATTGTAGAAGTCCTGACAACTACAAAGTGACAGTTATTCATTTTTAATCCATGCTACTTTTTGTTGTTGTAGTTACGGTAACCAAAAATTGTTCTAACTACATTTTTATAGTTGCGACGACTATTTTATGGTTATCGTAACTATAAAAAAATAGCCGCATGAACTTATGTCAATAGCGTCAACAAAATGACACTGTCGACAGTATGAATGAAAAGTAATTGGACAAATACATTTTTTTCCGCCCAAAATCGTTAATTACTCCGTACTTCCGTTTTTGAACTTCGATCTAACAATCTACACTGTTAAAAATATTTCTTATAAATTTCCATTACAAGTAAAGTAAGCTCTTTTTCAGAAACTCGTATATCAAACATAATATGCAAGTGAGATGTAAAATTACAATTCTTTTCACTAAAACCCAAGAAAATTCGAAAATGTACTATAAATTTTTTAAATTTTACCACAATAGTGTATTAAATTAAATATATCCGTTGATGAATAAAAGTTTCAGTAGTATAAATTTGCCAAGATTTTTATCAGTGATACTAATTTTCAATTGTCTCTCTTGTGAGCTGTCACGGAATTAATCACATCAATTAAATAATTAACTAATCGGGTTAGTGACAAGTCACTATCGTAATAATCTAATCAAGCTGATTCCCAATTAATCATCACATACCCCCACGATATCTGTCAGAGGGGAAACTACTATAGCAAGTCATCCTGAATTTGGGATCGTTCCTTTAATTTGCATTCGACTGCTCGAGTCGAGACGTCGATAGCTAGTATATCCAATAGAACCTCGAGACCTATGCAGAACTGCAGCATCGCTTTCGATTATCCAAAGCACGTATCTATGCAGAGACTCGCCCTAATGCCTAATGGAAGATTTGCCACTGGAGGCTAAGGTACAGAGGCAGCTATCAGGCTAAAGGGCTCAGAGACCTTCTCTCCAACTGATGTACGGAGTTGCAACCCTCCAAGCATTTCCGTATGCCGCCGGAGAGAATTTGCTATATAGCGTTGAATAACCGTTGAGGGACGATAAGTGTTTTCACCAGAGAAGCCAAAGCTCGTACCTCTGCCCTTTTTCTTCCTATAAACAGACGAACCCATTCCAATTTATTTCCACTTCCGTGCCAAAAAGAGCCAAGAGCGCCTAAAGAGAAAAAAAAGGGACCTTAAAATCCAGAAGCCCTAAGGGCAAGAGCTACTCTCGTGTCTTTCCGTACGGAAGCACTGGATGTAAGGGTTTCGTTGATTTAAGGGCAGCTATGGCCTATAGTGACGGTACAACCTTTTTGGTACTCTACCAGAAATTTTAAGGGATTCGACAAACGTAAAAAAAAAATGTCACCCTCCAAATCTTCCGCCATATAAGATTTTGCATGTAGGTTTTTGTGTAATGCTTTATCGTAAAGTTTCATAAGGGAACATGTCTGGCAGAGTATCAAAAAGGTTTTACCTTTTTTTTATTGTCATAAAAGATACAACCTTTTTGGTACTTTAGCAAAATTTTTTAAGGAATTGGAGAGACGTTAAAATTTTTTTAAAAAAGGTACAACCTTTTTGGTACTTTAGCAAAAATTTTTAAGGAATTGAACAGACGTTAAAAATTTTTTAAAAAAGGTACAACCTGTTTGGTACTTTAGCAAAAATTTTTAAGGAATTGGACAGACATTAAAAAAAAATTAAAAAGCTACAACGTTTTTGGTACTCTACTAGAAATTTGAAGGGATTCGACAGACGTAAAATAAATGTCACCCTCGAAATCTTCCGCCATATAACATTTTGCATGTAGGTTTTTGTGTAATGGTTTATCGTAAAGTTTCATAAGGGAACATTTCTGGCAGAGTAGCAAAAAGGTTTTACCTTTTTTTACAGTCAAAAAAGGTACAACCTTTTTGGTACTCTAGTAACATTTTTTAAGGAATTGGACAGGCGTTAAAAATTTTTTAAAAAGGTACAACATTTTTGGTAGGCTACCAGAAATTTTGAGGAATTCAACAGACGCAAAAAAAAAAATGTTATCCTCCAAATCTTCCTCCATATAACATTTTGCACGGAGGTTTATGTGTAATGATTTCTCGTAAATTTTCATAAAGGAAAATTTCTGGCAGAGTACTAAAAAGGTTTTACCTTTTTTTTTACAGTCAAAAAAGGTACAACCTTTTTGATACTTTAGCAACATTTTTTAAGGAATTGGAGAGACGTTAAAATTTTTTTAAAAAAGGTACAACCTTTTTGGTACTTTAGCAAAATTTTTTAAGGAATTGAACAGACGTTAAAATATTTTTAAAAAAGGTACAACCTTTTTGGTACGCTACCCGAAATTTTAAGGGACAGACGTAAAAAAATGTCACCCTCCAAATCTTCTTCCATATAACATTTTTCATGTAGGTTTATGTGTAGTACTTTCTCGTAAAGATTTATAAAGGAATGTGAGGTTAAAAAAAAGTCCAATATCCTAAAATACACTCTTACACTTGGCTCTAGTTATCAGATGATCTTTTCTACTCATTTTGACATTTTGTGACAAGAAGGGACGAATGTCGATATCTTTCTACCAAAAACAATGATAGAGTACAAAAAAGGTGCAACCTTTTTGGTAAAATACTACATGGAGGAAGATTTGGAGGGTGATTTCTTTTTTTTTACATTGTCGAATCCCTTAAAATTTCTGGTAGAGTACCAAAAAGGTTGTACCTTTTTTGTAGAGGTAAAAAAAGTCACCCTCCTATTATCGTACTTTCTCGTAGAGTTTCATAAAAGAACCTGAGGTGAAAAAAAATGTGCTACATCCTAAAATACACTCTTACTCTCGACTGGTTATCAGATGATGCTTTTTGCTAATTCTGCCATTTTGCAACCTGAAGGAAAGAATATTGATATTTATCTACTAAAAACAATGATTTAAAAAATTATTTTCATAAAATGTCACAACATGCATGACTTTTTTTCGCTATACAAAATTGCTTCATAAAAATACAATACTTATTGACTTTTTTTTACTTTGCTGCTTCCAACAATAAAAACTCCTATAGCCGATTACCACTATGAAGATTAGGTTAAACCATCAGCACAATAAAGCTGCTCCGCCCTTAATTTATAATGGTACTTTTTTACTTAAATACTTCAGAATTTTTCGAGAGTTTCAAAAAAATCATAATAAAAAATGCTGGTGTGATGGAAAATATAAAAAAAAGTATAAAAAGTTGAAAAGTAATTAAAGTCTCCCTTTATGGGTTTAAGAGATAATTACCACAAACATTTTACCCGAATAATTGTAAAAGTAATTAAAATGTCGTGCAACTGCCACAACTTTTAACGCCGATAATTTTGTCCATTAAATATAGAGGTTTGACTATAATAATGTCGAAGGCATATCGAGTTTACGCGGAAGTTGAGATATCGCGGTCGGGGGTCCATGCCTCGATAGAAGAGTGCGAGAGTCGGCTGTGTTGGCTCAGAATCTACGGTGCTCTAACGGGGAATAATGTATAGTCGGGGGTAGTAGAGTGCCAAGAATCGATATTCGCCCCCCTGCGCTTCGGCGTCTGTGGAATCGAGAGCTCTACCCTATGGCTCTCGAGAACGCGTTTAGTGGCATCTTCCCTCGCACCCGGACCCCTTTTCCCTTTCTCCCGTCCTCCAGTATACCCTCGCTCCATTGGTCTCGATGATTTTCATCCTCGCACCCTCTAGCTTTATTTTCTATATGAGGCAAGCTTTTGTCGATACTTTACACCATATTATAATACATTATTATGGACATCAACAAAACATTCAGAAATTTGCAAAATATTCACTCAAAATCTACACAAACATCGCATCTACACTGAATTTTCAAATGAACCTTTTTTTTTAAATATTAAATATTAAATATTACATGGTATCTACACTGAATTTTCAAATGAACCATTTTTTTTTAAATATTCAAATAAATCCTTTATTTAAAGAAATTATATATTTAATTGCTTGTCTTGTTGAATGAGATCGAAATGTTATTAAGTATTTCATCTTTTTTATCAAATATTGTGTTAATTCAATCAAACTATCTTATGAAAAAATCGTCAATCCCACAAACTAAATTTATTGCTGAATCAAAACAATATTTTTTTCAATGTGGACAATATTAATTTGAACCTGGTTAATATTCAATTGCTTCAGTTAAATGGATTTTTAAATGCAACATATACTCGACTTATATTTAAGCGACTAATTGAATGAATTTTTCTGCTTTTGGTTCCCCTTAAAATTTTATCGTTGTAAATGGACTTCACATTGCAGGAATTTTATAGGCAATAATGTGGGTTTTTTTTTTAAAGTAATTTATTATCATTTTAGTATGATGATTTTCATCCTCGCACCCTCTAGCTTTATTTTCTATAAGAGGCAAGCTTTTGTCGATACTTTACACCATATTATAATATATTATTATGGACATCAACAAAACATTCAGAAATTTGCAAAATATTCACTCAAAATCTACACAAACATCGCATCTACACTGAATTTTCAAATGAACCTTTTTTTTAAATATTAAATATTAAATATTACATGGTATCTACACTGAATTTTCAAATGAACCATTTTTTTTAAATATTCAAATAAATCCTTTATTTAAAGAAATGATATATTTAATTGCTTGTCTTGTTGAATGAGATCAAAATTTTATTGACTCAAAATATTTCATCTTTTTTATTAAATATTGTGTTGATTCAATCAAACTATGTTATGAAAAAATCGTCAATCCCACAAACTAAATTTATCGCTGAATCAAAACAATATTTTTTTCAATGTGGACAATATTAATTTGAACCTGGTTAATATTCGATTGCTTCAATTAAATGGATTTTTAAATGAAACATATTATATTTAATTATATTTAAGCTACTAATTGAATGAACTTTTCTGCTTTTGGTTCCCCTTAAAATTTTATCGTTGTAAATGGACTTCACATTGCAGGAATTTTATAGGCAATAATGTGGGTTTTTTTTTAAAAGTAATTTATTATCATTTTAGTATGATGATTTTCATCCTCGCACCCTCTAGCTTTATTTTTTATATGAGGCAAGCTTTTGTCGATACTTTACACCATATTATAATATATTATTATGGACATCAACAAAACATTCAGAAATTTGCAAAATGTTCACTCAAAATCTACACAAACATCGCATCTACACTGAATTTTCAAATGAACCTTTTTTTAAATATTAAATATTAAATATTACATGGTATCTACACTGAATTTTCAAATGAGCCATTTTTTTTAATATTCAAATAAATCCTTTATTTAAAGAAATTATATATTTAATTGCTTATCTTGTTGAATGAGATCAACCTTTTCTTGACTCAAAATATTTCATCTTTTTTATTAAATATTGTGTTGATTCAATCAAACTATCTTATGAAAAAATCGTCAATCCCACAAACTAAATTTATCGCTGAATCAAAACAATATTTTTTTCAGTGTGGCCAATATTAATTTGAACCTGGTTAATATTCGATTGCTTCAATTAAATGGATTTTTAAATGAAACATATTATATTTAATTATATTTAAGCTACTAATTGAATGAATTTTTCTGCTTTCGGTTCCCCTTAAAATTTTATCGTTGTAAATGGACTTCACATTGCAGGAATTTTATAGGCAATAATGTGGGTTTTTTTTTTAAAGTAATTTATTATCATTTTAGTATGATGATTTTCATCCTCGCACCCTCTAGCTTTATTTTCTATATGAGGCAAGCTTTTGTCGATACTTTACACCATATTATAATATATTATTATGGACATCAACAAAACATTCAGAAATTTGCAAAATATTCACTCAAAATCTACACAAACATCGCATCTACACTGAATTTTCAAATGAACCTTTTTTTTAAATATTAAATATTAAATATTACATGGTATCTACACTGAATTTTCAAATGAGCCATTTTTTTTAATATTCTAATAAATCCTTTATTTAAAGAAATTATATATTTAATTGCTTATCTTGTTGAATGAGATCAAAATTTTATTGACTCAAAATATTTCATCTTTTTTATTAAATATTGTGTTGATTCAATCAAACTATCTTATGAAAAAATCGTCAATCCCACAAACTAAATTTATGGCTGAATCAAAACAATATTTTTTTCAATGTGGACAATATTAATTTGAACCTGGTTAATATTCAATTGCTTCAGTTAAATGGATTTTTAAATGCAACATATACTCGACTTATATTTAAGCGACTAATTGAATGAATTTTTCTGCTTTTGGTTCCCCTTAAAATTTTATCGTTGTAAATGGACTTCACATTGCAGGAATTTTATAGGCAATAATGTGGGTTTTTTTTTTTAAAGTAATTTATTATCATTTTAGTATGATGATTTTCATCCTCGCACCCTCTAGCTTTATTTTCTATATGAGGCAAGCTTTTGTCGATACTTTACACCATATTATAATATATTATTATGGACATCAACAAAACATTCAGAAATTTGCAAAATATTCACTCAAAATCTACACAAACATCGCATCTACACTGAATTTTCAAATGAACCTTTTTTTTAAATATTAAATATTAAATATTACATGGTATCTACACTGAATTTTCAAATGAACCATTTTTTTAAATATTCAAATAAATCCTTTATTTAAAGAAATTATATATTTAATTGCTTGTCTTGTTGAATGAGATCAAAATTTTATTGACTCAAAATATTTCATCTTTTTTATTAAATATTGTGTTGATTCAATCAAACTATCTTATGAAAAAATCGTCAATCCCACAAACTAAATTTATGGCTGAATCAAAACAATATTTTTTTCAATGTGGACAATATTAATTTGGACCTGGTTAATATTCAATTGCTTCAGTTAAATGGATTTTTAAATGCAACATATACTCGACTTATATTTAAGCGACTAATTGAATGAATTTTTCTGCTTTTGGTTCCCCTTAAAATTTTATCGTTGTAAATAGACTTCACATTGCAGGAATTTTATAGGCAATAATGTGGGTTTTTTTTTTAAAGTAATTTATTATCATTTTAGTATGATGATTTTCATCCTCGCACCCTCTAGCTTTATTTTCTATAAGAGGCAAGCTTTTGTCGATACTTTACACCATATTATAATATATTATTATGGACATCAACAAAACATTCAGAAATTTGCAAAATATTCACTCAAAATCTACACAAACATCGCATCTACACTGAATTTTCAAATGAACCTTTTTTTTAAATATTAAATATTAAATATTACATGGTATCTACACTGAATTTTCAAATGAACCATTTTTTTTAAATATTCAAATAAATCCTTTATTTAAAGAAATTATATATTTAATTGCTTGTCTTGTTGAATGAGATCAAAATTTTATTGACTCAAAATATTTCATCTTTTTTATTAAATATTGTGTTGATTCAATCAAACTATCTTATGAAAAAATCGTCAATCCCACAAACTAAATTTATCGCTGAATCAAAACAATATTTTTTTCAATGTGGACAATATTAATTTGAACCTGGTTAATATTCGATTGCTTCAATTAAATGGATTTTTAAATGAAACATATTATATTTAATTATATTTAAGCTACTAATTGAATGAATTTTTCTGCTTTCGGTTCCCCTTAAAATTTTATCGTTGTAAATGGACTTCACATTGCAGGAATTTTATAGGCAATAATGTGGGTTTTTTTTTAAAAGTAATTTATTATCATTTTAGTATAATTAATATTACTCTAGTATACTAACCGATGTTTTGCCTTTTCCTCAGACTTCACTGTCTAGTTCTGGCTTATGTTATCCTCTATTCTCTCTACTTTATATAAAAGCAAAACTCAGGCATTGTTTTTGCAGTTTTACCTTCGCTTGTGCTGCTTAGCTCTACTCTGCTATTCTTTTTCCTGCACTATACGTTAGGAGAAAAAAGATCCGTCCATCTCACGGGTGCACTCGGTTCAGAGGGTTGCTCTTCCCTGCTTTTCGCTCCCTTTCCTTGGAAAAAAGGAGAGAAACCTGCCAGAACAATGAAGCTAAGCTTCCGCAAGCAGGGAACTCGAGTGGCCGTCACCGAGTAAAACAAGAATGACGAAGATAAGAGTTTTCTGCTCATTACGTTAAGTTAGCATTTTAAAAATGTAAAACCCATTTTAAAAATATATCAAAATCTTTCGTAGCTTAGCCACGTCTACATTAACAGCAGCACGAACCATTATTCTACTTTTACATTAATTCGGCAACCATTTTCTGGTGAATAACTAGTTTACAAGAAAAACTATAAAAATAATTCACTAAAAATATTGTTCATTAATTTTAAGTAATATTTTTGTCATTTTTACCCAAAAAAAAAATGTATATTACAAATTTCAATAAAAACTATTTTACAATTCTTTTGATTTCACCAAATTAATGCTCTTATACCTTAAGTTAAACAATTTCTTAATTTACTCTACAAAACATTGAAAAATATATTTTCAGCTATATATATATATATATATATATATATATATATATATATATATATATATATATGGGGTAAAACACGTCAAGGCGGCCAAGCGAATTTTTCATTTCAATAAAAAGTTTTCAAATTTCTTGAGGATGTTGGTCTGGCTGAAAACAAAAATTCCAAATTTTTTCAGATTTTTTTATTGCATATTTCAGCCGTTACAAATAACTGAAAATAATAATCGTTAATTTCTTAACGCCAAAACTACGGCTCTCGCAAAAAAATCATGTTAACAAAAAATTTAAGGTATCTAACGTTCTTTTCAACAAATTTTTTTGCAAATTTTCCTACTCCGGTTTGATGTTATATTTCAATTAAATAATATTTCAATATTTATTTTCTCCGAAACTGCGTTCTCGATTCAGATGAGATTTTTACATTTTGTTCCTTAATATGTTAAGAATCTGAAAAATAATTGGCGAGATGGGCGGCGACTTCGTTCCACAGTTACAGCTCTTCGAATGATCAAACATAACGGTAATCTAATGTGTAATTGCTCTCTGCGTTCAACAGGGTTGAGACTGTCAATAGAAAAAATCTAAAGCCCGCATCACTTGTTTATTTTTTTGTTATTTTTAATTAAATTTTTTTTTAAATTAGGTTAATTGTCAAATTCCCCCGTACCTATCGTCCACACTTTGTGTTCACAACGCAGAACGATGGTCGTGTAACATTGAGCACGTGAATATTGAACTCAAGAGACATTCATTCACCACGTTTTGCCAATTTTCGATTGATCAGAAAAGAGCACGATGATGAATTACGTGTCATCAGGAAAAAAGTTTCAACTCCATCAGTCGATAAAATAAATGTATTAAGGAGGTTCGGTGATGGCGGCAGGGTGGGGATAGGCACTGTTGTGCTGCGCGGTAAGGGGCTGGCGCCGTGTGAGCGAGACACCATGCGAGCCGCGTTAAGCGTAGAGGCAAAAAATTAACGATTTCTCTGTCAATTTCGCGGTGACCTTCAAATTTCAAGCTCGTGCCCTATTCAGGATACTTTTCCGGACGTCTACATAGTTTTTTGATTATTCTATCTTGGATTTAGCTCTTGCAAAGACGTAAAAAGTTCGATATTCGACTCACTTTTCTTTTCTTTACATGTAAATAGTCGCAACTTTGTTATTTAATATCTCGGAAACTACACGGTGAATCCCTTAAAAATGTTGCGTACGTGTCCGTTATCATTACAGCTGTTATACGATTTTTTTTTTACAATTTTATCTTGGATTTGATTTTTTTTACGAACCTCCTTAAAAAACCCAAAAATTGAAGAGGGAAAAATATCCGACGCAAAAAATGCAGTGCAGGCTTTAGAATTATTATGTAGACAGTATGTTGAACGTACAGAGCAATTACACATTAGATTGACCTGGTATTCGATCGTTTGAAGAGCTGTAACAGTGGAATGAAATCGCCGCCCATCTCGCCAATTTTTTCTCAGATTTTTGACATATTAAGGAACAAAATGTAAAAATTTCAGCCGAATCGGGAACGCAGTTTTGGAGAAAAAAAATATTATAATTTTATTCCATTGAAAAATAGCATAAAACAGAGTAGGAAGATTTTGCAAAAAATGTATTGCAAAGAACGTTAAAAACCTTAAATTTTTTGTTCACGTGATTTTTTTGCGAGAACTGTAGTTTTGGCGTTAAAAAAATAATGATTATCATTTTCAGTTTTTTGTAACGGCTGAAATATGCGATAAAAAAATCTGAAAAAATTTGTAATTTTTGTTTTCAGCCAGACCAACATCCTCAACAAATTTGAAAACTTTTTATTGAAATGAAAAATTCGTGTGGCCGACTTGACGTGTTTTACCCCATATATACTAGGATTGTATTGTGGCTCGCGCGCTGCGCGCGCTCGCAATCTCCTCCAAAAAAGTGCAATCTCCCCAAAGACCTCTAGGAAGTATAGGAGAGACTCCCGGGAAGTATGGGAAAGACCTCCAGGAAGTATGGGAAAGACTCCCGGGAAGTATGAGAAAAACCTCCAGGAAGTATGGGAAAGACCTCCAGGAAGTATGGGAAAGACCTCCAGGAAGTATCGGAAAGACTCCCGGGAAGTATGAGAAAGACCTCCAGGAAGTATGGGAAAGACCTCCAGGAAGTATGGGAAAGACCTGCAGGAAGTATGGGAAAGACTCCCGGGAAGTATGGGAAAGACCTCCAGTAAGTATGGGAAAGACCCCTGAAATTTTTCTAAGTCCCTCGATTCTTGACACGGCGGCGGCGGCGGCGGCGGCGAGATCTTTTTATAATATAGAGATATATATATATATATATATAGCTAAATGTCTAGCAATAAATCATTAAAATATATGTAGTTTGAGTCAAGTTCACTTGGAATTGCGTGGGGTGAAAATATAGTGTCATTGAATACGAATTCCGAACACATGGTACATTACGACTACTAAGTTACTGCTACCTACGACATATATAGTAGTCCAATTCAATTCTCGTATGTTCTAATCGTTGAAAGACACGTAGGTACATAACGATAATCGTCGAAATTCCAGAAACAGTGAAAGCCCAAGTTTGGTAAGTCGTCACCCTACTAATTCCATACACGTACGTCATATATGTCCATATGTCTGTGGATGCTATGGAAAAGCTCATGCATGACATTCGACGTTGCCCAGGCATTGCGTATAGTACGTATAGGAACCGTTTCACCTACCCTCCCCTCCCAAACTGTCTGGCCATGACAATGTTCTACCCATTACAAGCTATGTACGTCAGGACGATGCAGGGGAAGGGGATAGAGGGTGTGCAATAAGCAGGATCCCCTCGGGCACTCGGGTTCGTCCCGGCCGATGGACCACCACCACCACCACCATCACCATCGAGGCATAGGGGGCTCTAACAAAGTACATACAACGATAATGCAAACGCGTCGGAGGAACAAATGTCACGAAACACGTACACACGACACTTTGAGAACTCGAGAACAACAAGAACTGCGAAAAAAGTAGAAAAAAAAATAAAAGGTAAAACACAGTAAATAAAGTAAGTTAATAATTATTTTAACAATTATTCTTAATTAATATTTATGTTCAGAGTTGCAAATCCCCATTAATTCATGAGATATAGTTTACAGTACAATTTGTTTTGTAATTATGATTTCATAATAATAATATGTAGTGATTATAAAATAGAGTGTAAACATTTGAAGGGCTGAAAAAAATACTAATTTTCGATTTAATATTGCAAAAAATAGTGGAAAAAATGGAAGAAATAAGGAATGCATTACTTTCTTAATGCATTACTTTTTTTTTCATTTTTTCAAAAGGATTACCGTGAATTTTTATTGAAAAATAATAATTTTTGCAGCCATTCCAAAGTTTAATCATCGTATTACAGTCGCTACATGTTATTATTATAAAATCATAATTATAGAGCTGATCGTACGATCATCATTATTTCTATAAGTATTAGGCATTTACAATTCTGTTTGTGTTCATGGAATTTTTATTTAAATATGAATTGCTAATAATTAAGACGATTGTTCATTTTTTTGTCATTACATTATTACGAATATTTAATTTAATCACAATTTAAGTACTTTTTAACAAGAGAATGAAACGAACTTGAAAATGAAAATCAACGAAATTAAAGATACTAACAGTAATGATTTTGGTAAATAATGCCAATAGTTAGGTATTAATAAATTAGTTGAAACTTTATTTTGGTACATAAAATCTGGAATATTTTTTATTGTTATTATTTTTTTTTGCTTTTTCGTGACTTTTTTAAAAATCTTTAAGCACAAATATATATTTAAAAAATCACAATCTTGGCAAACATTTCTCGGTACAAAAAAAAATGAAACTAATTTAGTTGAAGATTTATTCTTCAACTAAATTAGTTTCATTTTTACAAAGCTACCTCCATGAGGAAATATGATATTCAATTTTGGCTTCCTCATAGAGGAAGCTTTGTAAAAAGCGAAAAATAATGAGGAAGCAATGTGCAAGGTTCTACTTTGCATCCTTGTTTTACTTAGATAAATAAACATGTTGTGAATTTGCTTTTTCTATTTCGTTATTCCGTTATTTCGTTATTATTAGAGCGTTTCCGAAAGTAAATGTGATAACGTATATTTTTAATAATAATTCAACATTCCATAAAATCAAAAATTTCATACCGTTCGTCACTAAATTATACATATATAATGGCTGAATATTGTTTCATTTATATACAAAATTTGAGCTCACTATCTCAAGTTCTGCAAAAGTTACAATAGAGCGATGATGTCAATTTTTTGATAAATTCAAAATTCCATAAATTCTGAACCACTTTGCCGATTCGAGCCAAACTCAATAGCAAACAACATTGAGTGCAACTGCTCTTATAACCAACTATTTAGCAAAATAGACTAAATTTTACGAAAGTTAGAGCGACCACGTCCTTTTTTCAAAAAATTCAAAACGGCATAAAATCGAAATTTCCGCACAGATTTTGTCGAAAATTGCTACAGTTGAAGAGGGTCTGCTGCTACACTTATGTGCCAAATTTGAACGCGATATACAAAACGGTTCTTGAGTTATCAGCGTTCGAACTTTCGAAGTTGTATACATCCATACATACACTGTTAGAAAAGACTGGATGTTTTTATGCATAAACTCTCCATCGAAATTTATTATACAATTGTGGTATAAAATTCAGATACTTTTCCAGTAAAATTAGAGCAAATTATTAAAAATCAAGTATTTCTACTGTAAAATGAAAGTAAATTATTGAAAGTGCTGTACCATACATTAATTTTCCATTACACTTGTATATGAAATTTAATATACTAGTTTATGCAAAAAAGTTCCAGTAAAAGTACATTAAATTTCAAATAGATTATTTTTTACAGTGTACAGACATTTTTTCTAGATCACTTTTCTGGACATTTTGGACTATTCTAAATGTAACATAAAAATGTCGAAAATTTATTTTTTTTCGTGAAAACATAACTTCCTCTATGAGGAAGCAAAAAACAAACAAAAAGTGAGAAAGGAGGATGTGAGTGAATAAAGAACGAAGGTGGGTTATCAGGGGACCCAGAGATAGGGATTATCGAAGCAAGGGATGGCTGTAGCTTCGCTATATGCTAGTTTGCGGTGAACCTGTAGGTTCGGAGGGGGGAGGAAGAGAGGGAAAGGGGTAGGACAAGGGATCGCAGCGACCGCGAGACCACGACATAGGGGGAAAGTGGGGGGAGGCCAGGAGGCGTTCCTGAGGGAATTGGAGCCTGCATACAAGGGGAAGTGAGGTGATACTGCATGGTGGGAGGGTAATTAGCACAGGGAACAGCAGTTCAGCGCAAGGGCTGCTGAATTCCTTCCCTTGAACGCACCGCATACGCATTTCCTCGTGGTTCGTCGTCTGGTGGCCTGCGAATGTCATCACAGTCTCTGAGATACGTGCGAGGGTTAATTATGCTCTGTCTGTCTCGGTTTTGGTTTTCATCTCTATGATCATTATCCCTTTTGCCAGTACACCCAAGACCTTTGAATGCAAAAACAGACAATGAAATACGGAGATAAAGACAAAAACGAGACAGACGATTGTAATGACTCTCGTGAAAATAAAATATACATCGAGAAACAAGTCGCAAAACAGGAAATTAATTTGGACATTTTTTATAGGAATTCGAAAAACAAATTAATTAGTTGTCGCTCCAGAATTTTGATTGTTGTATAAAATAGTTTTGTTACCTTTAGTGATTTTTGGGTAACCGACAAATTTGGTACATTAGATGAATTACTTTTTTATTTAAATATCGTTTATCATTTTAATTAATGGAAAAATAAATGATAAATTTTCATGAAAAATTTCATGACAGAAAAAGAAATTTACATGTAAAGATTTAAAATCTGATTTTTTTTAAATGCTATTTTTTTTTACTGTTTTAATTCAATAAAGTGGACAAAATCTTTAAAAAAATGTTTAAGAAAACGAGGCTTAACAATTGTATGTTGAAGATTCGCATGAAAACAAATTTGGTATAAGCAGACATTTTTTTAAAACATGATTTCTAAAGAAAATCTGTTAAAACATGAACATTTTTGCTTTTATATTTATTGTCAAACTAAAAGAAAATGTGATCAAAAAAATTAATGTAATTATTGTATTTTATCATTTTAATTAATGGAAAAATTAATAATAAATTTTCATGAAAAATTTCATGACAGAAAAAGAAATTTACATGCAAAGATTTAAAATCTGATTTTTTTTAAATGCTATTTTTTTTTACTGTTTTAATTCAATAAAGTGTACAAAATCATTAAAAAAATGTTTAAGAAAACGAGGCTTAACAATTGTATGTTGAAGATTCGCATGAAAACAAATTTGGTATAAGCAGACATTTTTTTAAAACATGATTTCTAAAGAAAATCTGTTAAAACATGAACATTTTTACTTTTATATTTATTGTCAAACCAAAAGAAAATGTGATCAAAAAAATTAATGTAATTATTGTATTTTATCGTTTTGATTAATGGAAAAATTAATAATAAATTTTCATGAAGAATTTCATGACAGAAAAAGAAATTTACATGTAAAGATTTAAAATGTGATTTTTTTAAAATGCTATTTTTTTTACTGTTTTAATTCAATACAGTGTACAAAATCTTTAAAAAAATGTTTGAGAAAACGAGGCTTAACAATTGTATGTTGAAGATTCGCATGAAAACAAATTTGGTATAAGCAGACATTTTTTTAAAACATGATTTCTAAAGAAAATCTGTTAAAACATGAACATTTTTGCTTTTATATTTATTGTCAAACCAAAAGAAAATATGATCAAAAAAATTAATGTAATTATTGTATTTTATCGTTTTGATTAATGGAAAAATTAATAATAAATTTTCATGAAGAATTTCATGACAGAAAAACAAATTTACATGCAAAGATTTAAAATCTGATTTTTTTTAAATGCTATTTTTTTTTTACTGTTTTAATTCAATAAAGTGTACAAAATCTTTAAAAAAATGTTTAAGAAAACGAGGCTTAACAATTGTATGTTGAAGATTCGCATGAAAACAAATTTGGTATAAGCAGACATTTTTTTTAAACGCAATTTCTAAAAAAAATCTGTTAAAATATTAAAATTTTTACTATTATATTTATTGTTAAACCAAAAGAAAATGTGATCCGAAAAATTAATGTAATTATTGTATTTTCGTATCTTTAGCTATATTTATTTTTATTATAGTAGCTCATTGTACACTAAACATATGATGCATAATTTATATTAATCTAACTAAAATAAAAATTATTAATAATACTAATAATATTATATACTAAACAAGTAATTCCGTAAATAAATATTATAATTTTAGATCATTGTGAGTATATGTATATTCAGGCGTCGAGAAATAACACAGGAATACGCAAACTTTGTCTGAGGAAGCAAACGAATTAATAGAAAAAAAATGGTAACTTCAATCTAAGTGAGTCAAGTCGAACTCCTTAAAAAAAATTCGATAAGGCAAAAAAAAAGATGGACACTTTCGTGCTCTCGGTTTTAGCGCCTCAACGTAAAACGACATCTCTCAGACGTGCAATTTTAATAAGCGCACCGTGGCACCGTTTTACTAACGAGACTAATATCATTATAAAACGTTTATTACGCGATAATGAAACCATTAGGGACGCTTGGGTTCTCGGCACGACCGGTACTACATAGAACCAACGCTTAGTACCTAAAGCAGGTGGCATTCCCCACGAAAATTCGTCTACAGAAACAAGCCAATGCTATTGCAACCGGCTGACACTACGGTAACTCGGTGGTGCGATAATATTTGCACTTGTAGTCAGGTGCCTTTAAATTTGTATTATGCAATGAGTGTCTCGAGCGCTGCAATGCTATCGATTTTTTTTTTTCATTAATATATAATAATAATTTTTTTAGAATATTTTCAAAATTAATCTCCACATAAAATTTCACTTTCTATAAATATTTCGAATTTTCGGATTTTCGGTTTTTAACTTTGAGTAAAAATAATAATTATTATTTTTTTACTCCTGATTAATAATATTATATACGTATGTAATATTTCGGATTTTTAAATTATTTATTTTAAATCTTGAATTTCGAAATTTCGTTTTTCAACTTGGAGTAAAAATAATATTTATTATTTATATAATATTAATAATTATTAATAATATAAATTAATAATATTATATATATAATATTTCGGAATCAAAAAATAATAATTCTTATTTTTACTCAAAATTCAAGATGTGAAATTAAAAATTCAAGAATCAAGATTTAAAATGCAAAAATCCAAAAATAATAATTTACGGTTTAGAATTTCCATTGAAATTAAAAAATATATAAATGAAAATAAAAATTTCAAAATCAATCGATTTAACTGATTATATTTACGGAGCACGTAAGCCAAAATGTTCTATTAATAATGAATATATTGCAGAATATTGTGAACGAATTTATTCCCATATTATTTTGATCGAGCGCTAATATTTGCGGGCCTCATAATATACATACTTGTTGCTTGGACTGTAACACGCAGAGATTAACGCGAGATCGTCCTGAGGAGTATACGTAGTACGAGTTGGGCCAACAGATGGCGATGGGTGATTAACTTAACCCGCAAGCGGGGAAACATCACGAGGCATATATAAGAACGACGCGAGCATCGGCAACTCGTGCCTTAAACTAATGAGTAAGGAAAATATAGAGCTTTGGTAACGCTTAGCTATGCTAAATTAAAGCGACCATATTTTTGAAGGGGCACAGGTCGTCCTGGAGCTGCTTGATCTACTTTTTCGAGCGGCTCGGTGAAGCGATCTACCTCGCCAATATTTAAAAAATTAATAGTTATAAATATTTGTAAATTTTTTTAAATAAAAAATATACGAAATACATATTTTTTTAAATAAAAAAATCATTTCTTTATTTTATTTTATTTGTTTATTTGTATGAACCTCGTCAATATTAAAAAAATGAATAGTAATAAATATTTTCTAAATTATCGAAAATAAAACATATACGAAATATATATTTTTTTTTAAATGAAAAAATTATTTTATTGTGTTATTTTATTTTATTTTGTGTGTTTATTATTTGAATGAACCTCGCCAATATTTAAAAAATTAATAGTTATAAATATTTGTAAATTTTTTAAAATAAAATATATACGACATATATATTTTTTTAAATAAAAAAATCATTTTTTTGTTGTCTTTTATTTTATTTTGTGTGTTTATTATTTGTATGAACCTCGTCAATATTAAAAAAATTAATAGTAATAAATATTTTCTAAATTATTGAAAATAAAACATATACGAAATATATATTTTTTTTAAATGAAAAAATTATTTTATTGTGCTATTTTATTTTATTTTGTGTGTTTATTATTTGAATGAACCTCGCCAATATTTAAAAAATTAATAGTTATAAATATTTGTAAATTTTTTAAAATAAAATATATACGACATATATATTTTTTTAAATAAAAAAATCATTTTTTTGTTGTCTTTTATTTTATTTTGTGTGTTTATTATTTGTGTGAACCTCGCCAATATTTAAAAAATTAATAGTAATAAATATTTTCTAAATTATTGAAAATAAAACATATACGAAATATATATTTTTTAAAAAATGAAAAATTATTTTTTCGTGTTATTTTATTTTGTGTGTTTATTTGTATGAACCTCGCCAATATTTAAAAAATTAATAGTTATAAATATTTGTAAATTTTTGAAAATAAAATATATACGAAATATATATTTAAAAAAAAACATTTTTTTGTTTTCTTTTATTATATTTTATGTGTTTATTTGTATGAACCTCGCCAATATTTAAAAAAGTAATAGTTATAAATATTTGTAAATTTTTGAAAATAAAAAGTATACGAAATATATAATATTTTTTTTGTGTTATTTTATTTTACTTTATGTGTTTATTTATATGAACCTCGCCAATATTTAAAAAATTAATAGTAATAAATATTTTTTAAATTTTTGAAAATAAAAAATATACGAAATATATATTTAAAAAAAATGAAAATATTTCTTTTTTGTGTTATTCTATTTTATTTATTCTATTTTATTTATTTTTATGAAAAAAATGTTAATTGCAGTAAACAGCTGATCAGGATTATTGACTTTAAATCGATGGTTCATTCCCACGCATTACAAATATTAACCAGAGTCGGAATAAAATATGATTTCATTCACAGATGTCATTAAATCGTAATCCCAAGGATTCTTCTCCGTGTTAATACGTAAAATAAATGTTAAGTCACGTATTTTAACAATATATCAGCACACATGGAACTTTCTATCGTGTCGTCTGTCAATCATGCAAAGCGAAATTTATTCAGTAACTCATAACGACCTTGTGTGTCCCCTAACACATGAGATACATAGCCTTTTGACTTAGCTCCTCATCCCGGTCCCTCAATCTCTATCACGCGTCACGTTTAATCGGAAGATTTAAAACCCAAACCTCCCATAACCCACATGAATAATTTATCAGCAACTTACATCCAAAACAGATATTATTACAAAAATTAAATTCTTTCAGTACTCGTAATAATTAATTAATATAAATGTTGTCTTATGTTTTGTTTATTAATATAAATATAAATAATAAGTAAAGATATAATAATAATTTTGTGACAAAAATTGTAATCGGACTGTAAATAAGTTAAATTATCTTATCCGTCAAAATTCGATAAATTAATTGGTTCATTTTTTTTTCATAGTATTTCTGTGAAAATACTTTTATTTTACATAGAAAAAATCATAAATTTTAAAAATTAATTAACAAATAAAAAATCCTTTTTACATGTTGTCTTGCATTTAGTTTATTAATATAAATAGAAATAAATAAAGATATAAAAATAATTTAATGACAATAATAATCGACCCATGTATAAGTTACATTATGTTATAGCCGTTAGAATTTGATAAATGAATTGATTAACTTTATATAGTGTTAGAGTGAAAACGAAATTTATTTGACATAGAAAAAATGATATAGCTGATGAGGGTTAATGGACAGATCGATGAACGGAGTCATGGCTAATCTAGATCTCTCCCAACAACTATTCTACGATAGTTTAGGGTCGAAGGGCAGAATGGAAACGACGGGAAGGTAGCTAAAACCTTATCGGCGAACGTGTCTATGTCGGATCAACGTGATCATCCGCCATCATCCCATGGGAATCGGGGTGAGAGGGGAAGTTGTGCGAAACTTGCAGAGAGCGAAGGGTCCAGAGGAGACCGGGGTCAAATGAAACAAATGCCTCTACACTGCTGCTGGTGATCAAACATTCAAATAATCGCGCTAGGATCATTTTTAACGCTCACTAGAATCTACCATACACTGAAAACTTTTTTTTTTCTGAAAATGAATATGCAGGAAACGTGAATGCATACGCTGGTATATTAAACTTCATGAATGTGATGTAAATATAATTATCGGTATATTAAACATGATAAAAATGTCGTGTTTAATAGACAAGCAGATTAATATTATTTTATAATTTCTAACTTAAAAAAAAATTTTTTTGATTTCATTTTTAACTTTTTTTCATATTTAAGGATTTAACTTTTTACACTGTTTTGATATTTTCTTTATTTTTTCGAGATATTTTTCGATATGTCTTGTTCCAGCACACCAACATTCTTTTAAAATATTGGAAATTTACTGTGACAAGTAATATGAAATTTAGAAAAATGATGTGCGAATAAAAATAGAGAATATAAATTCCTAGTATTTTGTGACAGTACATTTACAAATTTCACTAATCTTTTTCAGTATATTTTTCAGTGAATAAAAATTTCCAGTATTGTACTATAATTTTCTAGTAAATTTATTTTAATAGTAATTCCTAATAATTTCTAATCATTTTTTACCTTAGTATAAATAATCCAGGACGCTTTTAATATTAAAAAATACTGTTTTCATACTTTTTCTCATACTTTTTTTTGCGTGAGGTTGTCCACCCCGGTCTCCGGGTTCTATAGTGCGTGTAGTTGCATATATGTGTGAAATGGTCGTAGAACGGATGAGAATAGTGGTAGAGAAGCATTTATAGCGTGAAAAAAATACAGAATATAAATTCCTAGTATTTTGTAACAGTAAATTTACAAATTTTACAAATCTTTTTCATTATTGTTACTTTAAATATCCAATACAGATGGACAAAAAAATTTATGGTACGGGTTGTGAATAAAAATTTTCAGTTTTGTACTATAATTTTCTGGTAAATTAATTTTAACAGTAATTCTTAATAATTTCTAATAATTGTTTACCTTAAACTGTTAGAAAAGACTGGAAGTTTTTATGCATAAACGCGTAATCGAAAATTAATATACAATTGTGCTATAAAATTCGTGTACTTTTCCAGTAAAAATTAAAGCTAATTATTACAATTCAAGTACTTTTACTGTACAATTGAAGTATATTATTGAACGTGCTGTACCATACATTAATTTTACATTACACTTGTATATTAAATTTAATATTTTATTTTTTTATTTTTTTTATTTATTCTACCGTGAACGGGACAAGTCCCTTTAAAGCCATGACAATGATGGCATATCGTACATTTAAATATATTACATATTACATTACATTATAATTTATAACTTATTACATATACCAAAAAGAACACAAAGAATTATTATTATTACGATCAGTCAGATTACCCCGCCTGAGCTGCGAGGCATCGATGAGTGCTATATATTGGTTTAAAGCGCAGAAGAAAACAGAGGTGGGAGTGATAAAAAAATCTAAGAATGCTGAGGTCGCGTTTCCATCCCGAAAGATACGAGTAAGCGGTTCATTATAACCATAATTAGTACGATGAAATTGCGAATAAAAAATGTTAGGGTTACGGACGTTGCGCATCGGGACAGATATAGTAACAGATGCAAGGCGCTTCGGACAAATAACGTCAACGTGGAGTATCTTATATAATAATACTAACTCCGCCTTTATCCTATGCACTGCGAGAGAAGACATTTGTAAGTCACTGCGCATGAAATCACTATACTATATACTAGTTTATGCATAAAAACTTCCAGTAAAAGTACATTTCAAGTAAATTAAAATACAATTTCAAGTAAATTTTTTTTACAATATCATATAAATAATCCAGGACTCTTTTAATATTTAAAAAATACCGTTTTCATACTTCTTTTTTTTTTGCGCGAAACTTTCCACCCCGGTCTGCGGGTTCTATAGTGCGTGTAGTTGCAGATCTGTGTGAAATGGTCGTAGAACGGATGGGAATAGTGGTAGAGAAGCATTTATAGCTGCTCGGATCGGTTCCAACGTGGCACTTCGACCCCATGCCCAGCGGGTCTACTCGGCTACTACACTCTGCACAGCGTTCGAGGGAATCGAAGGCGAACAGGATGCGAACGAGTCAGCCTCACAGCTCTCTGCTATGAACACTGTATAGGGCACACGAAACGTTTCCAACCCTCTGTCTGGTACAGAGAGTCGTCGCGCGACACCCGCGCCCACCGAAATAATCTCGTTCAGCACCAACCCTCGATTTGCAAGTGCACCGCGCTCTCAACTCGCCCACACCCTTCTCCATGCTTCCAGCCGCCACTACAATCCCCATCGTTCCTCTACGCGGTTATCCACACCCTCTGCTGTATCGTATTCACACTACTGGGATGAGCGGGTTTTGCGGATCACCTATAACGTACTATCGACGAACTGTTTGAAATTATTTTAATATTTTGTTTAGGTTTATTGCCACAAACAAAATTATACGCAATGTTTTTTTTTTCGAAGTACAGATTTAAAATCACCTATAACGCATTATTGACGAACTGTTTTTAATTATTTTGATATTTTGTTTAGGTTTATTGCTATAAACAGAAAATTATATGCAAATTGTTTTTTTTTCTAAGGACAGATAAAAAGTGATCACCTATAACACATTATTGACGAACTGCTTTTAATTATTTTGATATTTTGTTTAGGTTTATTGCTATAAACAGAAAATTTTACGCAGTGTTTTTTATCTAAGGGCAGATAAAAATTAATCACCTATAACGCATTATCGACGAATTGATTGAAATTATTTTAAGATTTTGTTTAGGTTTATTGCTACAAACAGAAAATTATACGCAATGTTTTTTTTTTCGAAATACAGATTAAAATTAATCACCTATAACGCATCATCGACGAACTGTTTTTAATTATTTTGATATTTTGTTTAGGTTTATTGCTATAAACAGAAAATTATACGCAGTGTGTTTTTTTTCTAAGGACAGATAAAAATTAATCACCAATAACGCACTATCGACGAACTGTTTTTAATTATTTTGATATTTTGTTTAGGTTTATTGCTATAAACAGAAAAGTATACGCAGTGTATTTTTTTCTAAGGGCAGATAAAAATTAATTACCTATAACGCACTATCGACGAACTGTTTTAAATTATTTAAATATTTTGTTTAGGTTTATTGCTATAAACAGAAAATTATACGCAGTGTGTTTTTTTTTCTAAGGACAGATCAAAATTAATCACCTATAACCCATTATCGACGAACTTTTTTTAATTATTTTAATATTTTGTTTAGGTTTATTGCTATAAACAGAAAATTATACGCAGTGTGTTTTTTTTTCTAAGGGCAGATAAAAATTAATCACCTATAACGCATTATCGACGGACTGTTTTTAATTATTTTGATATTTTGTTTAGGCTTATTGCTATAAACAGCAAATTATACGCAGTGTTTTTTTTTCTAAGGACTGATAAAAATTAATCACCTATAACGCACTATCGACGAACTGTTTTTAATTATTTTGATATTTTGTTTAGATTTATTGCTACAAACAGAAAATTATATGGAGTGTTTTTTTTTTCTAAGGGCAGATAAAAATTAATAATCGTATTTAATTTGTATACATTTCGCTTATTTTTTTCTGGTATTTCTTGTGTGAAAAAATATGAGCTTTTGATCTCTTGAACAAAGAAGTTTGAAATGATTTTGATTTTTTGTTAATTTTTGTTGCTATGTACATATAATTTGTTTATACCTTGCACAATTTTGTAAGAGTAGGCGAAAAATCCCATATTATTCTCAGTTATGTAAGAGATGTATTTTGTTGTTCGAATTATGAACTTATGATTTGTTTTTTTTTTCTTTCCAATAACGATTTAAATCCATAACGGTTTTAATTGTTTCTGAAGAAAAAAATAATTGTAAGTGACCCAGAAGAGCTAGATGATTTTGTTACTCAGTAAACATTTTTTTACTCAAGGGGCCAATAACATATATTTTATAAATAAAAATCAGTGGCCAAACAAATGAGTTATGCATCAATAATTTATTAATATCACTAACTTTGCCCTCCCTTAATTAAGCAATCAGTTAATTAATGACAATCTTATTTTTCTATATTGTAAATATATTCATATTTTTATAGTTTCAATATTATAAATATATTCAACGATTAAAATGAAATAAAACTAAAAATAAATCAATTAGTAGAATTTGACAGCAAACCAAACAAATAATTCATAATAATTTAATTTAAAAAAAAAAGTATTCAACAATTTAAAAAAAATTATGTCCACGCCCAAAATTGGGTTAAAAAATGTCTGTTGCTAGAGGTGACTTTTAATATTTTATATTTCTCATGGCTCATGGACATGCCCTTTTTTACATTATTAGACGAAAGAAAAAAAAAAAATACTCCAACAGAAATGCAAGAAAATGAAGGGGAGAAAAGTTAGACCAATTTTAGTAGTGGAACGTGGCACTTTTCCCTGTTGGCCCAAATGTGATTTTAATTAGCACCTGTACATACATCAAGGGTGCGTGTACAAAGTATAGTGCAGGCACGTTTCAAGGCAATCTCTGCTGGTGATCCACTGAAGCAGCAGGAGTGGCCAGCTCGCGTTCCATCAAGCTCTTCCCACTTTTGATACCTCTCGTAACATGAAATTGATACGAGCCTAGTTTCGAAGCCTAAACACGCAATTTCGCAGATGCATATCACTACACGTTTGTAGAGTAGACATTTTATAAATTCTTGTCATTACAAAATTTGCCTATGCATCAATACTATGTCACAGTAATTTAATTACATTTTGTCATTTTCTTTTTTTATGTCATACAAAAGTAGTTTATTTTTTTTTTGTATTACTTACATAAAACGTGTTAGACTTTTCTATAATTTTTACCACATATAATTTCACTTCCGATTTTCAAATTGAAAGGATAACGGTAAAATTATCAAGAGTATATGTCATAGCCTCAATTTTATGTAGAATTGGAAGAATTAGAATAAAATTGGATAGTCAAGCACAATAAAAATTAAATTGGAATTTCTGTACTTTAACAGAAATATTTATTACACAATTATTTTTCACTGTCTACTTATTAAATTCGCAAAAGTTTTATTTAAATATTTCTCTAAGCACGATGAAAATTATTTTGAAATCTCGCATTTGTTGATAGATAATTTCACGATTGCCTTAAAAAATTATTATGGTAACCATATTATAGTTATCGTGAGAAAAAAAATTCGCTTGGACTAAAAATGCCTTTTTTTAAAATAATTACCGATATGATATTTTTCTCAGAGTATTATTTTTTTGCGGCCATATTCTTCATATGAAATATGGTAATTTTTCATATAGATCCTTTCCACACTGTTAAAAGTTTTTATTGCATTAAGTGTTCGTTATGAATACATTCGTACAGCAGGAAAAAGAGAAGATTTGGCTTTTAGTCTGAACGGTGGTTGATACAACATTCGTTCGTTGAGCGTCGACGTACCTGCGAACGCTACTGGGTCTCCACAACTACGTACGTGACATGAAATTCAAATGCGAATGCGAGACTGTCGGGCTCCGAGTGGCTCGCTGGAAATTCAACTGAAAATCGTTGCTAAACGGCGTGACGGCGTTCATGTGTATTACTATTTATTTGAAAAGTTGCTACGTCGCTGCTATTGGTCTTAGGTATTTTATTCTTAACTCGTATATACCGAAAAATTATGAAAGTTGATAATTTTAATAAATATCGACTGGAATTTAAAAAAAATATATATATATTTGGATTTTATATTAATTAAATTGTGTACCGCTATTTATTTGACAAGTTACTATATCGCTGCTATTGGTTTTAGACTTTTTATTCTGAACTCGTGCATACCGAAATATTACGATAGTTGATAATTTTAATAAATATCGACTGGAATAAAAAATATATATGTATTCGAATTTTATTAATTAAATTGTGTATCGCTATTTATTTGAAAAGTTGCTATGTCGCTGCTATTGGTTTTAGACATTTTATTCTGAACTCGTGCATACCGAAATATTACGATAGTTGATAATTTTAATAAATATCGACTGGAATAAAAAATATATATGTATTCGAATTTTATTAATTAAATTGTGTATCGCTGTTTATTTGAATAGTTGCTATGTCCCTGCTATTAGTTTTAGTCATTTTATTCTGAACTCGTGCATACCGAAATATTACGAAAGTTGATAATTTTAATAAATATCGACTGGAATTAAATATATATTTATATTTGAATTTGATTAATTAAATTGTATATCGCTATTTATCTGAAAAGTTGCTATGTCGCTGCTATTGGTTTTAGACATTTTATTCTGAACTCGTATATACCGAAAAATTACGAAAGTTGATAATTTTAATAAATATCGACTGGAATTAAAAAATATATATATTTGAATTTTATTAATTAAATTGTGTATCGCTGTTTATTTGAAAAGTTGCTATGTCCCTGCTATTGGTTTTAGACGTTTTATTCTGAACTCGTATATACCGAAAAATTACGAAAGTTGATAATTTTAATAAATATCGACTGGAATTAAAAATATACATATATTTAAATTTTATTAATTAAATTGTGTATTGCTATTTATTTGAAAAGTTGCTATGTCCCTGCTATTGGTTTTAGACATTTTATTCTCAACTCGTATATACCGAAAAATTACGAATACGTTGATCATTTTAATAAATATTAACCGGAATAAAAATATATATATATGAGGCATTCCATACCAAATCGATCAGGCTGTGGCCCTCGACCTCGTGGATATGCTTTATAATTTTTTATATGATTCTTCTAACTCAAAATAACATTGATGATTTTTTTGCAAAATTTTCAAACCAAATTTGAGTATGCTTTAACTTTTTTTCAAAAATTTCTCGGGCCGTAATTTAAAAATGAAAATTTTTAGTACTAATTTGGTGATGTCCGGGATTTTTCTTCCTCTTACTTGGAGCTATTTTTACATTTTTAAAAATTTAAATTTAATTTTTTCTTACTACCAGATGAACTTCGACAACGATCGGTGGTCCAAAGATTAAAAAAAAACACACACATTTTTCCAGGGAAAAAATGAATAATTAGGTGCTATCGCAAATTTACAAAAATAATTTTAAAACGTTAAATGATTTTTTTTTTTTAGGTCGTCCGTTAAAATTACAGTCATCTTAAGCAAAAAAACAAATCGGCCAATTTTCGCCAAACCTTGAGAGATTGTGCTATTCCTACATATCGACTATATTACAACGTGTTTTTCAATTTTCCCAATATCTCCGGTGAAAGTACAAAAAATGATCAATCAATAATCGTTTATAGTAGAGGTACAAATAAACTGCCTAAACATTCAATGTTATTATGTGTACTTTCTCCTAATTCTAACTTTTAATCTGAAAGTTTCCCTCAAAGTTTGCCGAAAAATTAACTAATTTTTTATTGTAACCGGTAAAAATATCACTTAATTTTTTAATTCTTTTTGTGATTATGCATGTAATGATTGATTTTTTACAGGACTATTGTTTCTTTTCTCTTTTCACTCTCTGGATCGCCAATTATTGTCGCACTTCACCCGGTAAGGAAAAAAAAATATATATTAAAAAAATTCGAATTCAAGGGAAGAAAAATCCTGGATAACATCCATCAACATCAAATTAGTTCCAAAAATTTTCACGTTTTATGTCGGATTTTTGAGAATTTTTTCAGATTTTTAAATCACGGCCCTCAAAACGTTTGAAAAAAATGATAGCATACTCAAATTTGGTTTAAAAATTTTGAAAAAAATCATCACTGTTATTTTGAGTCAGAAGAATCATATAAAAAAATTATGAACCAATTCCGCGAGGTCGAGGGTCACGGCCTGGTCGATTTGGTATGGAATGCCCCATATATATTTGAATTTTATTAATTAAATTGTGTATAGCTATTTATATGAAAAGTTGCTATGTCGCTGCTATTGGTCTTAGGCATTTTATTCTCAACTCGTATATACCGAAATATTACGAAAATTGATCATTTTAATAAATATTGACCGGAATTTAAAAAAATATATATATATTTGAATTTTATTAATTAAATTGTGTATCGCTATTTATTTGACAAGTTGCTATGTCGCTGCTATTAGTTTTAGGCATTTTATTCTCAACTCGTATATACCGAAAAATTACGAAAATTTATCATTTTAATAAATATTGACCGGAATTTAAATATATATATATATATTTGAATTGTATTATTAATTAAATTGTGTATTGCTATTTATATGAAAAGTTGCTATGTCGCTGCTATTGGTCTTAGGCATTTTATTCTCAACTCGTATATACCGAAATATCACGAAAATTGATCGTTTTAATAAACATCGACTGGAATAAAATATATATTTATGTAAATTTTATTGATTAAATTGTGAATAGTATCGAATAATCTAAGTTAAATCTTGCGGAATCTCGAATCTTGAAAGAAGAATTATATTAAGACCGAAATCTGGGTTTCAACAAGTCAGTTGTCTGGTGCTGCAGATTCCATAATTGAAGTCTATCACGCGATCCAGTATCAAAGTTTCGAAAAGCATGAAATATTGGATGTTTGAAAAGATGGAACTCTCGGGACCGACGGAATGTTCTCGTCGAGCCGATACGAATTCGAGGAATATTCTTCGCTCTGGAATAAGATCGCAACACGCGAGAAAGAGTTTCGACGAAAGATCAAGAAAACGGTTCATAGCAAATTGGATAATTACTGTTTTTTTCGTACCAAAGCTAATGTAAAAAAAAAATTTCGCATTACTAGAAATATAATTTACAAAAGATTAAAGGCAACCATCACTAAGTGCTCAAAGAAAAGTCTCGAAAAATATCGTGCGGTATATTATTTTTGGTCTACTTCAAGATAATTACTTCCGCAAAACAGCAAAACTATAATTGTTCGTCTCGCAAAATTTGAGTCATTATATTTCCTATATGTTTAAAATTCTAATATACAGAATGTGATTATTAATTATTTTTTTACCCAGTAAAACCAGATCTGGATTACACAATCGCGTACATTTTTTTAACATAATTTGTGACATCTGTTAATTATATTTATAATATATATCATAATTTTTTAATAGTCTAACATGAAAATCTTAATTTCACAAAAACCAAGATTTCTCTATAAGGAAGCAAAATTTTTTTGACATGTTCAGCAGATTAAGTAGAACTATAGAATTCTTTTTTTTTAGTGTTCCTTATTTTTAATTCGTCTAAATCTGAGGATTTTTACGTGAATTTGTTAAAATCACTATTTACAATATAGTTTAAAAAATCGATTTAGCAATATGTGTATAAATTCTTATACACATAACGAAACCTCTATCATTAAACCATCCTCTCATTATCGTTGACTCGAACGAGGACGAAAGGGAGAGCGAATAGCATGCCTTGTAATTTGTCATGGGATACACGTCTCTTTGAATACACATCTGTGGTATATCCCCACATTGAGTATATGTGAAAGTATGCATAAGTGCAGGCTCGTGCTGCACGTCATATAGTAAATTAGTGACTACAGTTATCAGTTCACAAAGGCTTGCTAAGGTTCAGGGCTGTGATCAAATTGTATACTGATATTACAGTTGGCTACTTCAAGCCTCATCGCCATCCAAGTTCTATTCACGTGAGACAGTTCAGATTTGGACATATTTTTTAGGAAGTGAAAAAAAGGAAGACAGGTTTGAATGGATAGTTCACTGGATTGGCTCTTGGTATTATTTCCCTCTGCAAAAAAATCAGTGGATGAAATATCTCGCATTTTCGATATAAGTATTGTTGTCATTATATTCGTTCCGTAAATGTCGTACCAGCGTGAAGTTGATACTCATCGGCGAACAATTTCAGGCATGTTGTTCATTTTGACAGTTGTAAATGATTTTAAAAATCGTGACTTTTTCCGACTCTGACTTCAGAATTCACAGGTCTGACTTCCAGTCGGAAAATCCAACCTATATGTTTTTTCTTCGAGATATCAAATTTTGACCTTCACTATCGTTCTTAAGTCGCATATTGTACCTCAGAAAGTACCCGTTACATGCCTTTTTTCGATGATTTTTGAAAAAGTCACTTTTGGTCGGTTTTGATGTCAGAATTTACAGATCCGACTTTTGGTCGGAAAATCCAACCTAAAGAACCTAAATTTTTTCTTCTTCAAAATATCGAATTTTGACCTTCACGATTGTTCTCAAGTCGCATATTGTACCTCAGAAAGTACCCGTTACATGCCTTTTTTCGATGATTTTTAAAAAAGTCACTTTTGGTCGGTTTGGTCAGAATTCACAAATTCGACTTTTGGTCGGAAAATCCAACCGAAGAACCTACATTTTTTCTTCTTCAAGATATCGAATTTTGACCTTCACTATCGTTCTTAAGTCGCATATTGTACCTCAGAAAGTACCCGTTACATGCCTTTTTTCGATGATTTTTAAAAAAGTCACTTTTGGTCGGTTTTGATGTTAGAATTCACAGATCCGACTTTTGGTCGGAAAATCCAACCTAAAGAACCTAAATTTTTTCTTCTTCAAGATATCAAATTTTGGCCTTCACTGTCGTTCTTAAGTCGCATATTGTACCTCAGAAAGTACCATTTACATGCCTTTTTTCGATGATTTTTTAAAAAGTCACTTTTGGTCAGTTTTGATATCAGAATTTACAGATTCGACTTTTGGTCGGAAAATCCAACCTAAAGAACCTAAATTTTTTCTTCTTCGAGATATCAAATTTTGGCCTTCACTATTGTTCTTAAGTCGCATATTGTACCTCAGAAAGTACCCGTTACATGCCGTTTTTCGATAATTTTTGAAAAAGTCACTTTTGGTCGGTTTTGATGTCAGAATTCACAGATCCGACTTTTGGTCGGAAAATCCAACCTAAAGAACCTAAATTTTTTCTTCTTCAAGATATCGAATTTTGGTCTTCACTATCGTTCTTAAGTCGCATATTGTACCTCAGAAAGTACCCGTTACATGCCTTTTTTCGATGATTTTTTAAAAAGTCACTTTTGGTCGGTTTTGATGTCAGAATTCACAGATCCGACTTTTGGTCGGAAAATCCAACCTAAAGAACCTAAATTTTTTCTTCTTCAAGATATCGAATTTTGGCCTTCACTATCGTTCTTAAGTCGCATATTGTACCTCAGAAAGTACCCGTTACATGACTTTTTCGATGATTTTTTAAAAAGTCACTTTTGGTCGGTTTGGTCAAAATTCACAGATCCGACTTTTGGTCGGAAAATCCAACCTAAAGAACCTACATTTTTTCTTCTTCGAGATATCAAATTTTGGTCTTCACTATTGTTTTTAAGTCGCATATTGTACCTCAGAAAGTACCCGTTACATGCCTTGTTTCGATGATTTTTGAAAAAGTCACTTTTGGTCGGTTTGGTCAGAATTCACAAATCCGACTTTTGGTCGGAAAATCCAACCGAAGAACCTACATTTTTTCTTCTTCAAGATATCGAATTTTGACCTTCACTATCGTTCTTAAGTCGCATATTGTACCTCAGAAAGTACCCGTTACATGCCTTTTTTCGATGATTTTTAAAAAAGTCACTTTTGGTCGGTTTTGATGTTAGAATTCACAGATCCGACTTTTGGTCGGAAAATCCAACCTAAAGAACCTAAATTTTTTCTTCTTCAAGATATCAAATTTTGGCCTTCACTGTCGTTCTTAAGTCGCATATTGTACCTCAGAAAGTACCATTTACATGCCTTTTTTCGATGATTTTTTAAAAAGTCACTTTTGGTCAGTTTTGATATCAGAATTTACAGATTCGACTTTTGGTCGGAAAATCCAACCTAAAGAACCTAAATTTTTTCTTCTTCGAGATATCAAATTTTGGCCTTCACTATTGTTCTTAAGTCGCATATTGTACCTCAGAAAGTACCCGTTACATGCCGTTTTTCGATAATTTTTGAAAAAGTCACTTTTGGTCGGTTTTGATGTCAGAATTCACAGATCCGACTTTTGGTCGGAAAATCCAACCTAAAGAACCTAAATTTTTTCTTCTTCAAGATATCGAATTTTGGCCTTCACTATCGTTCTTAAGTCGCATATTGTACCTCAGAAAGTACCCGTTACATGACTTTTTCGATGATTTTTTAAAAAGTCACTTTTGGTCGGTTTGGTCAAAATTCACAGATCCGACTTTTGGTCGGAAAATCCAACCTAAAGAACCTACATTTTTTCTTCTTCGAGATATCAAATTTTGGTCTTCACTATTGTTTTTAAGTCGCATATTGTACCTCAGAAAGTACCCGTTACATGCCTTGTTTCGATGATTTTTGAAAAAGTCACTTTTGGTCGGTTTGGTCAGAATTCACAAATCCGACTTTTGGTCGGAAAATCCAACCTAAAGAACCTAAATTTTTTCTTCTTCGAGATATCAAATTTTGGCCTTCACTATTGTTCTTAAGTCGCATATTGTACCTCAGAAAGTACCCGTTACATGCCTTTTTTCGATGATTTTCGAAAAAGTCACTTTTGGTCGATTTTGATGTCAGAATTTACAGATCCGACTTTTGGTCGGAAAATCCAACCTAAAGAACCAAAATTTTTTCTTCTTCGAGATATCAAATTTTGGCCTTCACTATTGTTCTTAAGTCGCATATTGTACCTCAGAAAGTACCCGTTACATGCCTTTTTTCGATGATTTTCGAAAAAGTCACTTTTGGTCGGTTTTGATATCAGAATTTACAGATCCGACTTTTGGTCGGAAAATCCAACCTAAAGAACCAAAATTTTTTGTTCTTCAAGATATCGAATTTTGGCCTTCACTATCGTTCTTAAGTCGCATATTGTACCTCAGAAAGTACCCTTTACATGCCTTTTTTCGATGATTTTTGAAAAAGTCACTTTTGGTCAGTTTGGTCAGAATTCACAAATCCGACTTTTGGTCGGAAAATCCAACCTAAAGAACCTAAATTTTTTCTTCTTCGAGTTATCAAATTTTGGCCTTCACTATTGTTCTTAAGTCGCATATTGTACCTCAGAAAGTACCCGTTACATGCCTGTTTTCCATGATTTTTGAAAAAGTCACTTTTGGTCGGTTTTGATGTCAGAATTTACAGATCCGACTTTTGGTCGGAAAATCCAACCTAAAGAACCAAATTTTTTCTTCTTCAAAATATCGAATTTTGACCTCCACTATTGTTCTCAAGTCGCATATTGTACCTCAGAAAGTACCCGTTACATGTCTTTTTTCGATGATTTTTAAAAAAGTCACTTTTGGTCGGTTTTGATGTCAGAATTCACAGATCCGACTTTTGGTCGGAAAATTCAACTTAAAGAACCTAAATTTTTTCTTCTTCGAGATATCAAATTTTGGTCTTCACTATTGTTCTTAAGTCGCATATTGTACCTCAGAAAGTACCCGTTACATGCCTTGTTTCGATGATTTTTGAAAAAGTCACTTTTGGTCGGTTTGGTCAGAATTCACAAATCCGACTTTTGGTCGGAAAATCCAACCTGAAGAACCTAAATTTTTTCTTCTTCGAGATATCATATTTTGGCCTTCACTATTGTTCTTAAGTCGCATATTGTACCTCAGAAAGTACCCGTTACATGCCTTTTTTCGATGATTTTTGAAAAAGTCACTTTTGGTCGGTTTTGATGTCAGAATTTACAGATCCGACTTTTGGTCGGAAAATCCAACCTAAAGAACCTAAATTTTTTCTTCTTCAAGATATCGAATTTTGACCTTCACTATCGTTCTTAAGTCGCATATTGTACCTCAGAAAGTACCCGTTACATGCCTTTTTTCGATGATTTTTTAAAAAGTCACTTTTGGTCGGTTTGGTCAAAATTCACAGATCCGACTTTTGGTCGGAAAATCCAACCTAAAGAACCTAAATTTTTTCTTCTTCGAGATATCAAATTTTGGTCTTTACTATTGTTTTTAAGTCGCATATTGTACCTCAGAAAGTACCCGTTACATGCCTTGTTTCGATGATTTTTGAAAAAGTCACTTTTGGTCGGTTTGGTCAGAATTCAGAAATCCGACTTTTGGTCGGAAAATCCAACCTAAAGAACCTAAATTTTTTCTTCTTCGAGATATCAAATTTTGGCCTTCACTATTGTTCTTAAGTCGCATATTGTACCTCAGAAAGTACCCGTTACATGCCTTTTTTCGATGATTTTCGAAAAAGTCACTTTTGGTCGGTTTTGATGTCAGAATTTACAGATCCGACTTTTGGTCGGAAAATCCAACCTAAAGAACCAAAATTTTTTGTTCTTCAAGATATCGAATTTTGGCCTTCACTATCGTTCTTAAGTCGCATATTGTACCTCAGAAAGTACCCGTTACATGCCTTTTTTCGATGATTTTTGAAAAAGTCACTTTTGGTCGGTTTGGTCAGAATTCACAAATCCGACTTTTGGTCGGAAAATCCAACCTAAAGAACCTAAATTTTTTCTTCTTCGAGATATCAAATTTTGGCCTTCACTATTGTTCTTAAGTCGCATATTGTACCTCAGAAAGTACCCGTTACATGCCTTTTTCGACGATTTTTTAAAAAGTCACTTTTGGTCGGTTTTGATGTCAGAATTTACAGATCCGACTTTTGGTCGGAAAATCCAACCTAAAGAACCAAAATTTTTTGTTCTTCAAGATATCGAATTTTGGCCTTCACTATCGTTCTTAAGTCGCATATTGTACCTCAGAAAGTACCCTTTACATGCCTTTTTTCGATGATTTTTGAAAAAGTCACTTTTGGTCAGTTTGGTCAGAATTCACAAATCCGACTTTTGGTCGGAAAATCCAACCTAAAGAACCTAAATTTTTTCTTCTTCGAGATATCAAATTTTGGCCTTCACTATTGTTCTTAAGTCGCATATTGTACCTCAGAAAGTACCCGTTACATGCCTGTTTTCCATGATTTTTGAAAAAGTCACTTTTGGTCGGTTTTGATGTCAGAATTTACAGATCCGACTTTTGGTCGGAAAATCCAACCTAAAGAACCTAAATTTTTTCCTCTTCAAGATATCGAATTTTGACCTTCACTATCGTTCTTAAGTCGCATATTGTACCTCAGAAAGTACCGGTTACATGCCTTTTTTCGATGATTTTTTAAAAACTCACTTTTGGTCGGTTTTGATGTCAGATTTTTTTAAAATCGAGCCTTTTTTCGGTTTCTAATTTCAGAATTCACGAAACTAATAAAATGGCACGTGTTTTTACATCGAAAATGCAAGTTATTTCAGACACGATAATCTGTAAAAGTCACAGTACACTAATAAAAATTTTAATACCGAGGTTTGATGGTGAGCGCGCGAAGCGCGCATCCCCTGCTAGTATATTTAAAAAATGTGTTGTTTAAAACATAAAAAGATGTATTTTTCCGTCGTAAGTTTAGAATTTAAGAATTTTCTGTTTCATAATTATTGGAATGCATGACAGGTATTTAATTTCAATTGCATCTACACTGTTAAACATGTTTGCAAATTTACATTACCGGATATGTTATTAATCAGCAGATATATTAAATTTAATACACGAGTGTAAAAAAATTTACAAATTTTTGTATTGAATTTTCTACATTTCATAGAATTTAGTAGAAAGTATTCTAATTTTACATCTCATTTGCCAATCCATCATTCTTGACGTTTAGACTACTCTTTAGTATCCTAACATAAAATTAGCGAGCAAAAAAAACATAAAAATAAAGTTCCCTCTATATAAAAGCAAAATTATTGTAAGTTACTTTTGCTAAAAAAATTATTTACCGGCTGTAAACAACTTTATAAATTGTACTCTTTTACTGATTTTACTGATCCGAGAGGCAACTACCATCATCTATACTCAAGTTCTATTCATGTGAAACAATAATTTTAAGTCTGGACATATCTGGAGTGGAGAGATGTCGAGGCAAACGAGTAAATCCCAACAGCAATCTCTTATTAGCAACGAGGGAGGATCAAACGAGAGTGGAAAGCCCGTCCGTGTGATAAATCAGCAGGGTTTTCACCTGAGGTCGCAAAGGGATATATATTTCAAAGGTCTAAGGGAATCTGATGTGCCTTTAAGGCGGCTTACTACTTGCTTTATCGTTTCTGTACAGCAGTCTCGTTTCCCTAATGAAAATAACTTTTTCTGTGGATTTTTTTCCCGTCCAGTCTGAGTAAAATAGACACGTGTAAAAAATATAACTCATCTTTTCTTTTTGGCTTATGATAATGAAAAGGAATGCAAAGCATTTTTTTTCTTGCAGCCACAAAGTGAAAATACTTTCGTTTCTGCGAAAACTGAAGAAAAGAATATAACACCTTTCAGTACTACTTTGTGCTTGGCTCGGCATCTTTTTTTACATTCGCCGTTTCTTTATCTCGGCATTTCCTCCCTTTTTCCATTGAGACACTATATTACCACAAATATGAATTTTTATTCGTCTCGTAAATATCGCATTTTTTGCTGTTTATTATCTTCATTGTTTTGAATCAACATTTCATTCTTTTTTATTTAAAAAAAATGTAAATCGCCAAATACACAATATGAGCAGACAAATCAATTACTATTTACCCTGTGGCCCTGCAAAATATTCGTTGATTTCATATTTCACAGTGAAAAGTCAGAATAAATGGAAAAAAATATGACGCTGATCTAATAGAATCAAATTAAAAATGTCCTATTCGTTCTTGTGACTATTTCGTTTATAGAAATTCTGCCTGATGGATAAGCGAGATAAGTACTGATGAAATGGCTATAGATCGATCTACTGGTAATTAAATATTTGCTTGTTTACTTTGGCTTCTGTGCCAATTATGCAAATGCAAATGTGCGGGTGTCGATCTTGTGTGCATTTCTGTACTCGAATGGTACATGTGTATTACTCGTTAGTGGCTGCGCGGGCGAGTTTATAACGGGTTAATAATCCAAATGGAGCGAGTATACGTGTGGTTCTGTGGCGGTGAAAAGTCCGAGATATGGAGCTATCGAATGAGAATGAGAGGGACAGCAGGACAGACAGAAGAAAGGCAAAGAACCGTGTGGACATTCTGAACAATACAGAGGAATTCTGTATCCCCTATTAGATCAATATCATTTTTTTTTATTGATATCAATTTTACATCTCACTTGCAAACCACGAGAAATTTTTTTTCTTTCATAATTTTTTATTTAAAATAAAAATTTGCAAATCTACTACACTCAAAATCTTTCTGTCTCTATCCAAATTCAACAAAAAAATCTGTCAAACTAATATTAACGCGATTAACAATACTAAGAATATTGATTTTGGATAATAATAAAATAAATGCAAAATTGTATTAATGAATTATTATTTTTTAATTGTTATGAACAATACAGAGGGATTCTGTATCCTCTATTAGATCAATATCATTTTTTTATTGATATCAATTTTACATCTCACTTGCAAACTACGAGAATTTTTTTTTCTAAAATTTTTATTTAAAATAAAAATTTGCAATTTTACTACACTCAAAATCTTTTTGTCACTATCCAAATTCAACAAAAAATCTGTCAAACTAATATTAACGCGATTACCGATACTAAGAATATTGATTTTGAATAATAATAAAATAAATGCAAAATTGTATTAATGAATTATTATTTTTTAATTGTTATGAACAATACAGAGGGATTCTGTATCTCCTATTAGATCAATATCATTTTTTTTATTGATATCAATTTTACATCTCACTTGCAAAATCACGAGAATTTTTTTTCACAAATTTTTAATTAAAATAAAAAATTATAATTTTATTCACAAAGTCTTTCTGTCACTATCCAAATTCAACAAAAAATCTGTCAAACTAATATTAACGCGATTACCGATACAAAAAACATTGATTTTGGATAATAATGAAATAAATGCAAAATTTTATTAATGAATTATTTTTTTTAATTGTTATAAAAGCTATTGACTCTTTTTCTGAGCATATGATTTTTTAAAATGGTTTTCTTACATATTTGAAATTCCTCGTTTTGAAATTTGTTTTAAGGTTGATGTTATGAAACTGTTCGATTAGTTATTCTGATACTTCTTATATGTAATGTGGAAATCTAAAAAAAATTCACAGCTTACCAATTTCTCCGCATAAATGAGAATATTCATGTCATAAAAAAAAATCCTTCTCATTTTTACTCAATCAAATTTTTTATTGGTAATGTATGTATAATCCCTATTTTTTTATTTTTTTGCTGCACCGAGATGAAATAAAAGTCGGTGACATTGAAAAATACAATGTATGTATGTATGTATGTATTTATTATTTGCCTTTTGGGGTAAACTCCTCTTGGCAAAGGCTGGGTCACTTATAATATTTTTTTTACATTATTCGTTTTTCTCTTTCTCATGGATGTAACTTATGGATCTAATTTCAGCTTACAAATATTTTATTATTGTCTTGCGGGTTTCAAACTTAATTCTAACTTAACATATTGCCTATAGAAGTCATCATTTACTCATTTAAAATCATGGATCTAAACGCTAAAGCCCCTGTCATATAATAAAATAATGCTTTTGTCGCTTCTTTTTCCGGATTTTCCAACAAAATACAATAATAACTTAATAACAATAGGAACAGGGTTAATTAATTCCTGTTATTACAATTATAATATATAATCCCAATTATTTTAAATTTTTAGCTGCACCGAGATAAAATAAAAGTCGGTGACATTGAAAAATACAATAATAACTTAATAACAATAGAAACACGGTTAATTAAATCCTGTTGTTACAATTTAAAAAATGGCAAGATGCCCTTAAGGTATCATAATCGTAAACTCTACATTCTTCTTTTGATTCTGCTAATATATTAATAAAAGTGGCAAATATTAAAAATACTGCGACTGCCAAAATCCAATGATGTATATATTTATGTCGCAGATACTTAAAAGGGTCTGATAATACTTAAGCACTCCATTCGGCATTACTCCATTCGCATTAACACTTCATCGTGAAATAGTCGAAAATTACAGAAACACGTTAAACCAGTTGCAAGCGAAATTCATACATAAATCCAGTATATCCAGTTTCCCACAATTTCTTTCATTTTTTTTTTTTTTTCACTCCTTCCCTTCAATTACGTAATCGACTATTCGATGCTAATCTACTTCGAGACTTGCGGTGTAGCGCAATACGTATACTGGTAATATGGCATAAGTGCTTCCGGGTCTCCGCGAGTAGATATCCGTTCGTTTATTATTTCACCTTTTATTCCCAAGCAGTGGCAACCGTCTATTGAGACAATCGAAAGGCACCTTAGCTTGAAATGTTATCGTGGGATAATCCGTACGTGAGCTCGTTCGGATGTAGCAACCGTAGCGATATCAGCTCTAGGAGTACTAAACTCTATGCATACATATATATGTATATATATGCATATATGTGTACTCGTACGTATGTTTACGTCTGCACGAACACTCGACGTAGAGAGTAACCCTAACGGGAACCTCTAACCGTAATGTCTGTCGGGGTTGTGGCTGTTTCCCTCTCCCTTTGACTCCTTTCGTCCAGCCATCCCATATAGTAGCTATATATGACGGTCATTCCATACCAAGTGAGCCACCCAAATTTAGCATGGTCGCAAAAATGGTTCCTAATTTTTTCAAAAGTTCTTTAGAGTATCACGAACATCCATGAATTATTTCAGAATTTAATAACTAAAAATTAATGACGATTTTTTTTTATTTCATTTTTTTCAATTCGCTGTATATTCCAAATTACCGATCGTACGAAACATTTGTTTGCGTATAAAATTGAAGTTTTTGAATGTAATTTTTAATAACATTTTTTTATAGAAGCTCGAAAAAAATTTCCGCCGTTTTTTGACAAAATAAAGTAATCGTTTTTTTTCGTTGAGACGGGCAGTTTCGATTTTTCTCAAAATTTAACAGAATTTTTATTATATGCTTAGAAAGTACAGAAAAATTGGCGTCATGGCAAATTAATGGTCCACTTATTATAATAAAAAAAATTTCTATAGAAGCTTGAAAAAAATTTCCGCCATTTTTTGACGAAATAAAGTAATAATTTTTTTTTTCATTGAGACGGACGGTTTTGATTTTTCTCAAAATTTCACAGAAATTTCATTATTATGTTTAGAAACTACAGAAAAATTGGCGTGATGGCAAATTAATAGCCCACTTATTATAATAAAAAAATTTCTATAGAAGCGCAAAAAAAATTTCCGCCATTTTTTGACAAAATAAAGAAATCATTTTTTTTCGTTCAGAAGGGCGGTTCCGATTTTTCTCAAAATTTTACAGAAGTTTCATTATTATGTTTAGAAACTACAGAAAAATTGGCGTGATGGCAAATTAATAGCCCACTTATTATAATAAAAAAATTTCTATAGAAGCGTGAAAAAAATTTCCACCATTTTTTGACAAAATAAAGTAATCATTTTTTTTCGTTGAGAAGGGCGGTTCCGATTTTTCTCAAAATTTCACAGAATTTTCATTACTATGTTTAGAAACTACAGAAAAATTGGCGTGATGGCAAATTAATGGCCCACTTATTATAATTTAAAAAATTCTATAAAATCTCATTAAAAATTTCCGCAATTTTTTTACAAAATAAAGTAATCATTTTTTTTTTCGTTGAGAAGGGCGGTTCCGATTTTTCTCAAAATTTCAAGGAATTTTCAATATTATGTTTAGAAACTACAAAAAAATTGGCGTGATGGTAAATTAATGGCCCACTTATTATAATAAAAAAAATTCTATAGAAGCTCGCCATTTTTTGACAAAATAGAGTAATCATTTTTTTTTTTTCATAACTACGGGCGGTTCCGATTTTTCTTAAAATTTCACAGAATTTTCATTATTATGTTTAGAAATTGCAGAAAAATTGGCGTGATGGGTAATTAATGGCTCACTTGGTGTGGAATTACCTGTATGTATGTGAGTGTCGTGACACTTGTATGGGCCATAGTGCGACGTCCATGATGACGTTTGACCACAGACCGGATGGTGGGATAGAAGCACTGAAAGGAGCTGCCACAAGCGGTACCGGAAGTGCCCTGCGTGTTCGTGACACGCATTGCGTGACTTTGTATTAGTATTTTCGTGCTAGTGTGGCGAATGCTTGTATACATGTGTGCAATTGTTACATAGGTGTGCGTGTGAATTTTTACAGCGACATTCACCTGTCCACATCTTGGTGTTCGACCTCCCCTCACTTTTAGCACTTCACTACTGTCGACACTTCGTGTAGCTGTAGTGCGACGGCATAAAACAATACGGCAATGCTAATGGACCCGTACGTCTCAGCCTATTGACTTACCGTTACTATAGTTATTTCGCAAGATAAAACGAACGAGTGAAAAAAGAAAAAAAAAGTTTTTAATCAATTTTGTTTTTAATTTCAATTTTGCGAATATAACTGTTATGCATTTTTCAATGAAATTTTAAGGGATCTCTTATTTGAAGCATTCTCTGTCAATTCAGCCACTTTTTTTTCAATCCTCTCCGATTTGCACCAATTTTATAATTTTTTTTTACACCGGAATCTCGACCCGTGCCACTCTGATGATTTTTTTTGTAATATCGACAGTCATGCAGGAATACTCTGTAATTTTCTTAGCCCAAAAATGACCGTTTTTTAATTTGAAAAATATTTTTTAATTTGAAAGTTTTCGGAATGTTCATACAGATACATTTTTTTAATACCAGAACGTCGGTCGGTGTAACGCTGGCGATTTTTTTGAGATATCACCAGTTATGCAGGAATACTCTGCAATTTTTTCAGTCCAAAAAAAATATCCGTTTTTGAATAAAAAAATGATTCTTCCGTTTTGCGATAAAAAATCATACTTCCCGGAACGTGACAAATATTTCGAATATTGCGATGGAAAGCTAAGAAAAAATGACAACTTTTATGTGGAGACATTTTTTTCAGTAACTTCAAATTTCCGAGATATTTGCACTTGAAAAAAAAACGGCATTTTCTGAAATATTGTTTTAAAAAATCTGAAAAAATTCACATAACAATACATTGGTATAACCAATTATGGTGCAGATCGGAGAGGGTTGAAAAAATAAAAGTGGCTGAATCGACAGAGAATACTTCATTTAGTAATTTTTTAGTAAAACTAAAAGGGAATTTTTACTTGTTTGTAAGCCCCAAAAAGTGATAAAAATTATTCGGGAAAAAAATGGGTGGGGTTCAAAATAGTGAATGACTAAAATAGCGAATTTCAAAATAATGAACGTCTGAATCTAAAATGATTATTATTATGGAATTCGCTATTTTAGCCATTCGCTATTTTTTTATCATTTGCTATCTTGAATCCCACTCAAAAATTGTAGAAAAGCGTGATTTGGCTTCATATTTCTGGTTAGAACGATGTCCTGCTTGTATTTAAATTTCTTTTGGGATTCCTAAAATCTTGTGAAAAATACCTAGGATTTCATTTACTTTTATTAAATCGTAAATTCGTGGAAATAATTCTAAATCATATTTTGACACACTTTACTATATTTTGATATGAATTTCGAATATTTTCTACTCGAACTTGGATCATTGGAAAACAAAAGAAGATTAGTTCTCTTCCTGTGTATAGATAGTGAGAATCTTAAAAAATTTATATCGAAAAGCTTAAAAATTATCAAAGACCAAAATCCGCATTTCCAAATAAATTGTCTACATTTTGGATTTGTGTTTCTTGTATTTTAAGGGCTATAAACAAATATCCAAATCTCCAATAAATTTTATAAAAAATTAATGCATAAAACGAGTAGTGCATTGATATTTTATTTAAATAATTATTTTTCGTAGTTATTTTTTCTTCGACGTCTTTGACTTTCTTTTGCATACTCACGAGTGTGAAATTATCAGCACCTTTCCCATCTCGCCTTGCCTAGCAATGCGAAAAGTTGTAATTACTCACCTGCAACAGAAAAATGAAAAACATTAGTTCCAATATTGCTATTTATTGAGATAATTTTATACCAAGTCGGTTAGGTAAAACGCTTATAACTGCAATAAAGACGTTCGTGATTCATACAACTTTCAACGCATGCAATACTCGATTACATTACAGATTTCTTAAACACATATTCATGGAATGTTACGAAATGTGTTATGTTAGAATGCGAATCATTACAATTTATTCAGGAAAGAAAATTTCTCATAGTTATAATTGCACTTTAAACGAAAGAAAATGTATTTTCTGCACTTATGTAAAAAAATTGCACATTTCTGCAACGTGGAAATATTTTCAAAAATAAATCGAACATCAAATGATTAAAAATAAATAAAACTATGTTTTGTAGGATAGGCACAATTTTTGTTTGTATGGAAAAATTATTCGTCAGCATATATTTTGTATATTTTGATGCATGGTTTTTAGATGAGCCTGCACGTGGTTAGGTATGATCCTCTTGATACGTTCAGCCCTCCGTTATTTTTCTTTTTTTTTCTGTCCATTCATTCGCACCGACGTAGAAACTGCCGATCTCCAATAATAATAGCAAAACCAAGCTATAGATAGTATAGTGGAACACTCGACGCACAGACCGGTAGAGGCATCGAAAAATTTAAGCCCCGGCAATATTGTGCTTCGATCGAAGCGGCTTTTCCACGCATACACATACATCAATTCATCGACAAACAGTCCATGCTGCACAGACGGGCATGAAAAAAAAAACACACACACAGAAAAAAGTATCAGTGCCAGTCTCGATATTTACGTTGATCCCTCGAAAATCCGTACATTTGACGTTCGAAAACTGGCAATAGTGTAACGAAATGACGAAAAACAAAAATTATATACACTGCTTCAATATTTAGCAATTTCATACCATCGAAGTTGTAGTGATTTGCTTTAGTTTGGGAAAGAATGAATATTCCCACGCAAAAAGGAAAATATTAAAACAGTATTGAAAAAGTATGAAAAATATAATATCTCAAGTACGATCTATTGGTCTGAATCCTTCTCTAAAAAGTATGTTGCGAGATTTTATCGAATTGCGAGTTGGTCCATTGTTGTCACGTTATTCGCGCTGTGATTGGTCCAAATTGGCGCGAGATCAGATCGAGACCGAGACCGAGTTTGTGCTTAACACGTTTGACAGTTGCAATTCTGACAGTTGCAATTTTGTCAAGCATATCGGGCGCGCGAGGTTTGAATTCCCAAGTTGGTTCACTTTACAATATTTCGGGGTTTCCGGATTATGTGTTAATTGCGAATCTTAAACTAGGCTTAAGATGTTGAACGACAAAGTGCGACGTAGTCTCTATGGCAGCAACAAAACCAGGCGTACGCCGAGTCACTACATGCGGATCAACAGAACAATCGTGAATAAGATGATAAGCGAAAAGATCGGGGAGAATTGAAATTCTGCAGTCAAGTAGATCAGACCTCTTTGTTTACTGTTACTTTTAGCAAAATCCATGCCAGTTTTCCAGAATTGGAAATCCTGTATTTATTTCACTGAGCAAAGAGGTCGTACTGCTTTACTAAAAATGTAAAGCCCCATATAATGATGGGACTTTCCATTTTTTTCTAAAGTCTGGAAATGCTCCAGACCTCGCAAATTTGATGTTATCAAGGTAAATACTAATTTATAATTGAAAGAATGTTAAAGGACAATTGGTAATCAATTTGAGAAAAATCTATAAAGAGTTTCCGATTCGATAAGATTTGGAATTATTTGTTAGATCTCGTAATTTTTGGGAATTCTGATTATATATATTATACGTATTAAATAAGATCGCTGCACCGACACACGATTTCTACTCGCGCGCGCAGCGCAGGGAAGTTTTCTAGTTAATACTAAAAAGTACTAGACTCCATTATTAGTTTTAAGGGTCCGGGTTGATATGTCCACGGTTTTCGGTATCCAGGTCGATATCTCCATGGTTTTTGGTATCCAGGTCGATATCTCCATGGTTTTTTGTGTCCAGGTCGATATCTCCATTGTTTTTGGTGTCCAGGTCGATATTTCCATGGGTTTTGGTGTCCAGGTCGATATCTCCATGGTTTTTGATATCCAGGTGGATATCTCTATAGCTTTTGGTGTCCAGGTCAATTTTTTCATAGTTTTCAGTGATCAGATCGATTTTTTCATAATTTTCGATGTCTAGATATACTCCCACTTGTTTTTTAAGTATTTAGACCGGACTGGATACTGAAAATTGAGGTGTGATTAACCTACAGCTCAAAAACTGTAAACGAATATAATTTTTACAACAAACATTATGAATCGATCTACCTGGACTCCGAGAACTATGAAGATATCAACCTGGATACCGAGAACTATGAAGATATCAACCTGGGCACCTAAAACTGTGGAGCAATCGATCTAGACAACGAAAACTATGGGCCGGTCGACCTGGACATCGAAAACGATGGAAATATCGACCTGGACACTGAAAACCGTGGACATATCAATCTGGACCCTGAAAACTAATAATACGGTATACTACTTTTTAGTATTAATTCAGTCCAATAGATCATACTTGAGATATTATACTTTTCATACTGTTTTTAATACTTTTCTTTTTGCGCCGGTTTATATGAAACGTAATAGTTACTTATCCAAACGTAATACTTATACGTAGTATATGTGTACTCGACCGGAAGTACCGCACGGGCTTTATCCTCCTGAGCACGCAACCGGACGCGATACCGTTAAAGTGATGTGAAAAATTACCTTGCAACTGCCTTTTAAATAATTTTTGTTGAATTCGAAAAATCAGTTATTTTGCGGGTTTTTAACTCAGCAAATAGTTACTATTTCATTGAGCATTAAAAGTGTGACTGTGGATAATTCACATGATTATAAAAAAATTATGTTACCATTTTTTAAAGTTCAAAATCTTGGCACTTTGATTCCGGACGTAATATTTGTTACATCGGTAACATATTTGTTACATCGGAGGAATAGCTATTTTTGATCAAAATTTGTTTAATTTTGATTTGCAATTTTCTGGAAATATCTGACCAATTATGGAATTCCATTAGGAATTCAATCTACGTATTCATATTATTTAAAAAAAATGGGATTGGAGAAAAAAAAGTTCTCAAGTGATAATAAAAAATATTTGATTCAAAAAAGGTGTTTAGTATTTTATTTCTAGATTATTGTTATTGGTAACAACAATTATTTTATGATTTGATTAACAATCCCCAAAAAAGATAATAATAATTTAAGGGAAACGCTAATTTTTTTTAAATATCTTTCTCAATTTAAATTTTTCAATTCTGCAAAATCCTGGCTAATAATAGACTTTTATGTACCTTCTAATATAATACAAAAAATGTAATTTAAAAACCGAATTTTTTCTAACTACCATTTTCAAAGCTGTTTTTATTATAAAAAGTATCCTGCAGATGAGAAAAATAATTTAACAGAAAGGTGACAATGTTGAATGGTGAAACGGAGGGATTTTTCATTCAGAAGTAATTGCCAAATTTTCAATAAAATCCATTAAATTTCGCTATTTTGAAAAAGTTGTATCAGCAGAGATGGTAACTTTGATGTATTAGATACCAATTCTTTTTTTCCTTGCTGCATTGGCCAGAAGGATGATAAAAAAAAGAAACAAAATAGGCAGCGAAACGTGAGTGGTCTGCCAATAATTTCGTGATACAGGACTCAGCACCAAAGCGGCATTGGAAATTTGAGAGGACGAACCTGTACGAGGTATCGAACCTATACGTTCGTTATATCCATACAAAACTGCAGATATATACACTTCGTCGAAGCTGCTGGAGTTTCACAGAATACAGCTTAAGGGACAGCGGGGCAAAATGGAACAGGGGCATAATGGCACCAGTGTACGCTAAAATCGTACGGAAATTTAATTATTAGCATTTAAGAACCAGCGTACGCTAAAATCGTAAGAGAATTAAATAAAATTTAATAGAATATAAACATCTATTGTTTTTTTTTAAATCGAATACTTAACACATTCTTTATTTATTTTGAATTACATTGAACGCAGGGTTCACAAATATATTCAACGATATCATTATCAACATCATTTTTCATTCGAACATTCGACCCATTTTTCACACATATATTGCAACGTATCCAGGAATCCGTCAATTGTTAATATGATAAGCCACTGCAAAAGAATCATTCGTAAATATTACGTTCCGCCTTCGCAGACGAATTTGTTTTTATTTTTTTTTAAATTTTTTTTCAATAATTCGGTGCTTTGTCATTGTTAATATTGTTCGTTATGAAAATATTAGTACTTCGACACACAATATGTTCATTCATATTCAATTCAGAATATTAATGAACATATTGTATATGTTCAGAATATTAATATTAATTAATTTAATTAATTAATATAATTAATATTAATATTCAGAATATTAATGAAAATATTGTGTGTCGAAGTACTAATTTTTTCTCGTCACGCGCATCGATTTAAAATATTTTAAAAACTTGGTGATTTTATAATTTTAATAATATTTGTGCAAATTAATAAGACTGTGGGATATCGCGTGTCAATGTACGAATTTTTGTTTTCATGTGTGACATTTTATTCCGGTTTTAAAATACCCCGTCTCGTTTGTGCTGCTGTGCCATTTTACCCCGCTCACCCCTATATATTGACGTTCGTCAGAGAGATGAGAAAAAAATGCTCGGCACGCGCAACGAAACCCCTCGAAAAAGCAGTGGTAAAGGTTGCACGCACGTCGTTAGGGCCATAGTAGAAAATGGTTTATGAACCGGGTATAGATGGAAGAGGAGAAGCGAGCCAGGATAGGGATGGTAAAGACAGGTTGAGTTAGTGTAGAGTATACAACGTTCCGACAGAACCAGCAGGAGCTACGGTATCTCTTTGACGTGCAACGGACTACAATCCCGTACAAATGAAATTCCACTCGTGCTTCCGTCGCGTGGTTCGAAACCCTTTCCTACATACCCAAAAGTTCCAGCCATCTCCCTAGGCACTCTACATGTTCGAGTCTCTACTTTTACTTTAACACTACGCAACTTTTCCTTTTGTTTGATCTTGAAAGGAAAACAGGAGCTTTCAAAAGTTTAAAGGATTAATAGCACGGCTTCCAATTTCTTCTCCATTATTTTACTTCCTCATAAAGAAAGCTTTGTGTTTTTTTTCGATCGTTTAATGTCATGATGCTGAGAATGATCCAAAACATCGGGAAAGGTAGTTTCGAAACATGTACGTGTGGGTAATTTTTTACCAAATGTATGCAGAAATTTAAGTTTTACAGTTTTTTATTTTTCAATCAAGAACGTGGTCGCTCTAACTTTTGTAAAATTTACGGTATTTTGCTTAATAGATGTTCATAAATGCAGTTACATTCAATTCAATATTCAATTTTTGATTATGACAACTAATCTTTTTTTTCAGTGTGTGGAATGTTTGAATATCTGCAAGAAATATTAATTTTCAATAAATTTTCACTGTAATCCTATTGAAAAAATGGAAATAGTATATTTCGATACAAGAGGCCAAAAGAGCGTTTTGCTCTTCCATTATTTCCTCAATGTACTAATGCAACTATAGAACAACAAGCATTACTCAGATAGGATAGTTCTGATGTCATAAATTGTCTTATAAAAAAAACTTGACACTGAACATCACCAAGCATTTGTACTTTACAAACTTCATCCAAATAACATCACCATTCCGGATACTTTTCTCAAAGATCCACCAGCAACATTTAGAGTTATTGACGGTGAGTACTTTCCGTTTCTATTTCGGTATATCATAAAATTTCTACGTTTTAAAATCTCGATCCGACAAGTCAAACAAAACGTTCTGATGTCATAAATTGAAATGCGTTATAAAAAAACTTAACACTGAAGAACATCAAGCATTTGTACTTTACAAACTTCATCCAGATAACATCACCATTCAGGATACTTTCCTCAAAGATCTACCAGCAACATTTAGAGTTATTGACGTTGAGTACTTTCGGTTTCTATTTCGGTATATCATCAAGTTTCTACGGTTTAAAATCTCGACCCGACAAGTCAAACAAAACGTTCTGATTCATAAATTGAAATGCCTTATAAAAAAAAACCTGACACTAAAGATCGTTAAGCATTTGTACTTTACAAACTTCATCCAGATAACATCACCATTCAGGATACTTTCCTCAAAGATCCACCAGCAACATTTAGTTATTGACGGTGAGTAGTTTCGGTTTGTATTTCAGTATATCATCAAGTTTCTACGGTTTAAAATCTCGACCCGGCAAGTCAAACAAAACGTTCTAATTCATAAAATGAAATGCCTTATAAAAAAAACTTGACACTGAAGATCGTCAAGCATTTGTACTTTACAAACTTCATCCAGATAACATCACCATCCTGGATACTTTCCTCAAAGATCCACCAGCAATATTTAGAGTTATTGACGGTGAGTATACGGAGAGAAATTTCTGTGTTGTGACAACATAAACGAGGACAACAAAAATCATTACGTTAGGCTAACAAAAAAATTGCTCAGCCCAGCAAAAAGATGTCAGCTGAACAAAAGATTTGTCAGCATAGCAAAACTGATTCATCAGCCGACCAAAAGATTTGCCAGCCTAACGTAACGATTTTTATCGTCCTCGTTTTATGTTGTCACAACACAGAAATTTCTCTCCGTGTATTTTCGGTTTCTATTTCGGTACATCATCAAGTTTCTACGGTTCAAAATCTCGACCCGACAAGACAAACAAAACGTTCTGATTCATAAATTGAAATACCTTATAAAAAAACTTCACACTGAAGATCATCAAGCATTTGTACTTTACAAACTTCATCCAAATAACATCACATTCCGGATACTTTCCTCAAAGATCCACCGGCAGCATTTAGAGTTATTGACGGTGAGTACTCTCGGTTTCCGCTTCGGTATATATCGTCAAGTTTTTAGTGCGATTCAACACCGCGCAATGCGCGGTCTCGGCCTCGTTGGTGTACAGAGGTCGTCGGTTCGTTGGCCGCAATGGAACAAGTTTGCGGATCAGTGAGCTTCGCCCAGTGCGAAAAACTCCACCATCAGAGCGCAACGAGCACTACGTAGCGCACTCGACTGGCTACATGAGCACCTACACAACTTACACGTACACTCTTTGTCTCTTTTTTCCTCTCTCTCTCTCTCTGTTTCTGTGTTTCAGTCACTCTGAAAACGAGACCTGTTTGAATGAAAGGGCGATCGCGTGCGAATTCGTCGTCATATTCGACTGATAGATTGTTCATCGCGACTCATTGCGTTTTCCCTTTGTCTGTCTCACGCGCCATTTTATGTCCTGAATATTTTTTTGCATTGGCAATCGAGTCTCAACACTGTCATTCTCAAATACAAAAGGGTACGTATGTGTTAACGTAGTTGTGGGACTTTTTATGGATGGTGTAATACCGTAGCCACTTCGCAAATCAATCGGGACGTTTTGGTGGTTTGTGGTGTTTTTTTTTCTTCTGCAATATATTTTTTAACGTGGTCGGATGCAGGACACATGGTGCGTAAATGAACGGTGGCAAATCAATTTCGCTCGGTGAAAACTCTTTTTTATCGTTGAGAATAACGTGACAGGCCGTTGAGCTCAAGTTCGTTAAAAAAATCATCCGTTTTCATGAATGACCACGAATTTATAGGCTGTAAACTTCATCCTTGAAAAAAAAGAAAAAAGAACTGGTGGAAATATTCAGAGTGTTGCGTGAGGTTCGATTTCAGCGGTGAATCACTTCATTCTTTTTCGATTTTTCAGCACGTTTGGAAAAATACCATCAATTTTTGCGCGGTTTTGGGGGCTTTATGGATGGTTTAATACCGTAACCACTTCACAAATCAATCGGAAAGGTTTAGTCGTTTTTTTCTGCAATATACGAGAAAATGTGGGCGGATGTAGAAATGAATCGCGTCGGAGCAATTACGTTTTTTTTTTTTTTGCATATTTGCTATCGTTGAAAATAACATTGTGGGGTGTTAAGTTCAATAAAAAAATCATCCGTTTGCATATGTCACAATGGTCAGGAGTTTATAAGCTGCGAACTTTCATCATTAAATAATTTGAAATACTGTGGTCGAAAAATTTATTTCGAATTTTGTTCATCGAGATGTCGAATTTTGGTATTCACTATCGTTTGGTGTTTATCGCCCATTTCAACCCTTTTTACCATGATTTTGAAAAAAAGTCACTTTTGTCCGTTTCCGATTTCAAAATTCACAGATCCGACTTCCGGTCGCAAAATCCCGATTTTTTTTTCTTCGAGATATCGATTTTTGACTTTCGTAGTGAAGATAAAAGACCTTAAGTAAAATAAAAATCTTTGTCATCATCAGCAACAGTTTTTTTCGTAGAAAAATTAATATTGCAATTATAAATGTGCTGTTATTTTTTTTTCTCATCTATCATAATCAAGCAGATCTAATTCTCATTGAAAGATGAATACTACACTGAGAGAAATCGCGGTAGTTTAGGCAACTATTAAGCCATAACTGTAGATTTTTAGTCCATGCAACAATTTAAATAGTTATTTTAACTGATTTATTCGTTAAATTAACTACGTTATAGTTACTGTAACTAATTCTATAGTAGGCTTAACATAATGTTCCTACATGGAAATATGCAATATATATGCGCCAGACAATTAATTGGTTAGACCAACCAAGTTATTTGTTAGGCTACCAATTTCTTGGTTGGTCTAACCAAGTTATTTGTTAGGCTACCAATTTCTTGCTTGGACTTGGTTACCTTACCAAGTGACTTGGTTAGTCCAACCAAGAAATTGGTAGCCTAACAAATAACTTGGTTGGTCTAACCAATTAATTGTCTGGCGCATATATAACCAAGGCACTTGGTTGTTCCAACCAAGCCTTTTTTTCCGTGTAGGAACATTATGTTAAGCCTACTATAGAATTAGTTACAGTAACTTGGTTGTTTCAACCAAGCGTTTTTTTCCGTGTAGTTACTTTAATAGTGAACATACAGTGAAATACAACCTTAGCTATTTTCTTATAGTTAGTGCAACTTTATTATTGTAGTTCCAATGCCCATTTCAAAATTGTTAAATAATTTCTCAAAGAATACTATGCTTGTGATTATATTTTCTATGAATAGTACGTCGCATCTATCGCTAAATTTTCAAAACAATATAATTTTTGTTAAGATAACTATTTTTATCTGGTGTATTGACTATAAATAATTAGTACAGGTAACTTTTTTAAATAGCTGAGGTTGTAGGTCGCTATAAATTTATAGTTACCAGTATCTTTTTTTTCTCTCAGTGTAACCATAAAATGGCTACTCAAAACGCATATTTCTGATTTCCCACAGCAGTTGCATTTCGTGAATATCTAATACCGCATCGGACACAGTCCTGGAGTTTAATTTGCCGCTAATCAAGCAATGTCTCTGAGAGATAGGGAATTATCTTGAAGCACACAGTGTCTCATCTCTTCTTACTATGTTCACTCGCGGAAACTTCCTGATTATACACCGAGCGCTGAGACGACTTCGTCTCGCCCGTAGTTCGGGCCGCACGCTCAATTCAGCGCTGAATTCGGTAATTCGTTGGTTACACCGGATGACAGAGTTTCTACGGGTCTCACGCCCAGCATGACTATACAACCGTGTCTGTCGTCAAATCTCCCTTCGAGAGCTCTTGGAACACTGGCAAATTATCTGACTTCAAAATAATCGAGGGTCTATCTGCATCTGTTTAACTGCGTAACGTAACTACAGCAAATAGAACCCTAAGTTGAACCAGAGTCTTAACACAAAATTTAAATGGAGTACACTAAAATACAAAATTCTATTAAAATTCTAAAATATTACAGAATTTTTTATTTTATAAATCAGTCATCAGTCAGACAATCAATACATTTAAAAAAAAAAGCAACCAACAATTTTTACTGACTCAAATGACATTTTTAATCAAGCCAGCTAACCATTTTTCAATTAACTTCAATGAAATTTTTATTTCAATCAACTAATCGTTTTTCAATTAACTTCAACGAAATTTTTATTTTAATTAACTAATCGTTTTTCAATTAACTTCAACGGAATTTTTATTTTAATTGACTAACTGTTTTTCAATTAACTTCAACAGAATTTTTATTTTAATCAACTTATCATTTTTCAATTAACTTCAAAGGAATTTTTATTTCGATCAACTAACCATTTTCCAAAAGCGTCCATACAATTTTTATTTAGGATGTTTTTAGGAATTTTGTTAAAAATCCTTGAAAAGTTTTCCCAATTTCAATACGTTTGAATTTGTCCTATTACTAGTATTATTAATTCGTTTTAATTTTGCCTAATACTTCCAGATATATGTGGCGAGCAGTTAGAACATGATCAGTTAAAAATAGGTTCCAAATAAAACGTATCATTAAAAAATTTTTTTTTTTTTTAATTAGAATATTTTTTTACGATTTTTCTTGTCAAACGTCGAATACAAAACCTTAATGAAATCATGTGCATATTTAACGAAATCAAGGGAAAAAATTTGTTGAAACTTCTGTTGAAACACGATTTGAAGAGAAAGAATTTTTTTTTATTTCATAGAAAGAATGTTAAAAAAACGCCATTTCTGTCGAGGTTCTTCAAGCTTCGAGACCTTCAGATTCGTTATAACAACTGCAGATTAAACTTGCTTCCTGCTCGTCGTAAACGCGACACCACCAGATTGTGCATCCAGGTATTTCAGAATACACAGAATACGTGTATCACTGTTCCGTATTCTTGAATACGAAACAGTAGAGATTGCTGATTGCAACAACGAGGGATCTTCGTAACGAGCAATCATAAGCTGGAACTGTTGTGTGCCTTACGTTCACGGTATAGTGCAGCTCATCTGCAAAATTTGATTTCCTGGTTGAAGAGACAGTGAAGATAGCACCAGAAGCAATGTTCAAAATTTGTTTAACATTAATTATAAACTAAAGAATAAATATGTCTTCAGGAAGAATAAACAGATCCTATTATTTCGTGTAATGAAATAAATAAAATAATTAGATCAAAAACATTTCCAAATCTAATTTCTGAATCATAAGTCTTTAAATCTCATTCTTACAATTGTTAGATGAACCGGAAACGCTATATATATATAGTTAAATTTAATTTAATATAAAATTTGTTTTACAAAAATTTGTTTTTCAAAAATTTGTCTTTCAAAAATTTATTTTACACAAACTTGTTTTGCAAAAATTTGTTTTACAAAAATTTGTTTTGCAAAAATTTGTTTTACAAAAACTTGTTTTGCAAAAATTTGTACAAAAAAATTTGTTTTACAAAATTGTGTTTTACAAAAACTTGTTTTGCAAAAATTTGTACAATAAAAATTTGTTTTACAACAATTTGTTTTACAAAAACTTGTTTTGCAAAAAATTGATTTACAAAAATATGTTTTACAAAAATTTGTTTTACAAAAATTTGTTTTACAAAAACTTGTTTTGCAAAAATTTGTTTTACAAAAATTTGTTTTGCAAGAATTTGTAAAACCAAAATTTGTTTTCCAAAAATTTGTTTTACAAAAATTTGTTTTACAAAAACTTGTTTTGCAAAAATTAGTTTTACAAAAATTTATTTTACAAAAAATTTATTCTCAAAAGCAAATTGTTTTTTATTAATTATTTTTTTATGTCTCATGTACGAATTTGTTAATTTGTTGCATTGTCCGAATATCCTTGGAAAAATATAAAATAGAAATATAAGAAAATGTGGAGAAGTCAGAGAGGTCTGAAATTCTGCTTGCCGAACTGGAAATCAACGGTTTCCACAGATGATCCGGAGAATTCGGAAATTCAGGAACGAATGGTTGAACACTGAGAACGAGAAGATGGCAAGAACTCTCTTTCCATTCAATTTCCTCACCTCCATCATTTCTGATGGCAATAACTTCCACTTGAAGATAGATTGAAACTGCTTTCAATTTCTTCTGCGTTATAGAAGACCAAGGATCACGCTTTTCCGTTCACGTAACCAAGCTAGTATTTCATTGTTCTCGACTTCTTTCTTCTCGAATCGACATTTTCTAGATAATACGTTCTTATTGGCTGCTTATATCTAGCGTTGTAAGGCCTTATTGCTTTTTGACACAAAAATGTATGGTGAAATTATTGTTATAATTATTATCTTCCAAACCATTTTTAAAAAAGACTAGAAACTTTCATGAAGAAACTATTAAATAAAATTCAATGTACAAATGTGATAAAAAATGTATTTACTTTTACAGTAAAATAAAAACAATTTATTAAAATTACAGTAATTTTGCTCCATTTAAAAAATCTCCTTATTAATAATAATCTAAAAATTAAAAAATCTTTTCATAACAGCTACAGAAGATTAATAAAAAAAATATATAAACTACTGATTTATACTTTCGCTTATACCTCTTTAAAAAAAGTATTCGTGAAATTCGCTAATTATAATAATATTTTTTAAAAATCTTATCAAAAGATCAACAATAAATTTTAAAAAATTACGAGTATTTTTTATTTGTTAGGAAGTAAACTCGAAACGAGGCTGGGAAGATTGAGTATAGAAGGAGTAAGGGGAAGTAAGTATGACTTTTCTTCCTCCTTGTAATTTGAAGTAAAGTTACAAAAGTCCTTATCTCCACCCTCGCCTCTCAGTTTCTCTCATCCTAGTACCTAACCAGTTTCGCCTATTCTTATCTCCGATAGGCCTTGGCTTCTTCTTCCCCTTTCGCTTATCTTTCACATGAACGCACTTGTTGGAAGTAGGTATAAGTTTGCCGTGCACAGAGACCCCTCCAGTCTCCATCAAGTTACCTCTAAATTTCCAACAGAGTTTCGTTGTCTCAGAAAGCGTCGAGACAAATTTCTCGAGCAACGAGTCCAAGTCAAACCACTGCGACAAATGGACCAACGCCTCCACGCCTGTCTAAAGATTTCGTTGTTACGTATTGTCTTACACCGAGAAGTGACATCTGTTGTTACTATTCAACGTTTATACTTCTTGAGGGGTTAGAATCTTGGCAATCCTTTTCCGGTGCAACTGACAGTAGGTAAATGCAGGTTTTAAAATTCAAAAAATTCATTCGGAAAATTCGTGTTACGTCTAGTAATTATTAACTATTCAGGCGATTATTTTTGCAGTTAGATTAATCAAGGAATAACTATAACTATAACTTACAATTAATTATATATATAGTAGTAAGTTATTAATTATATATTAATTATATAATTAATAACTATATATGTAATTAATTGATTATTATATAATTAATAACTTACAATTAATTAAGTAATTAATCAATTGATTATATAATTAATAACTATATATATAATTAGTTGTAAGTTATAGTTTATTAAGTTTATAGTAAGTTATTAATTATATAATTAATAACTTACAATTAATTAATTTAGCTTGAATTGAATACTATCAACTATTAATCCTTTTCCGGTGCAACTGACAGTAGATACAGCCTTAAAAAATAGTTTAAACAGAAATTCTGAAAATTAAAATTTTTTAAAAATTAATTCCGAAAATTTTTGTTAGATCTAGTAATTATTAATAACTGTTCATGCGATTATTTTTGCAATTATATTAATCAACGAATAACTATAACTTAATTAAGTTAGCTTGAATTGAATACTATCAACTATTAATCTTAAAATGTATTTTAAGCACAAATTCTGCACGCGGAAAAAACGGCTTCGTTCGGCCAACTAACTATTTATTAGTTGAGTGAAAATTTGTTGCCACAATCATACGGTTGATCGGTGTAACGACCGGATTAGTCACATTCATCATTCCGACTTAGTTCATTTAAATAGATCACACAACGAATTTTATTCGTGTTCCAACTAAGTAAGATAGTTGGGGCCAAAATAGTAGTTGGCCCAACTAACTATTTAGTTCGAGCAACGAGCAGAGCCAACCAACTGAAAATAATTTATCTAACCAAGAAATCGTCTGTCTCTCAGAGCACTAAGTCGCTTGGTTGGGTCCAACTACTTTTTTCGTTAACCTAACAAAGTCGTTTTTTTTCGTGCAGGTTTTCAAATTTTTTAAATAAGTTCGGAAAATTTCTGTTAGATCTGGTAATTATTAACTATTTATGCGACTATGTTTAAAGTTATATTAATCAACTAGTAAATATAACTTAATTAAGTTAGCTTGAATAACAATTGAATAGTATTAACTCTTTAACTGCTAACATTTGCTTATATTGAAAAAGCTGTGTTTTTTTAATCCGACAATACCAACAAAAAAAATTAACAAAGAATGAAATTCTATTAGAAATGCATCTGGAACATTATTTTCATGAAATTATAATGCAATTACACGTAAAAATCTACAAAATAGATTTTTCAAAAAGCCTATATTTTCGTCTATTTTTATTCCGAAAAGTGATGAAAATTTAAAAAAAATTGTAACACACTTTTTAAAAGAAATAAGTAATAATTTTAATAGTATTTAATAATGATTAAATAATTTTAATAGTAGCCAGAAACTACCACAATTATTCAGTTGTAATATAAAATTGTGCCCATGTATAATTTATTTTATTTTAGCATCTGAAGAAGTATTGTAGGAACTTAAAAGATTGGCTTCGAATAACGTTTTTTTCAACCGTGCAATTTATTCAACAAGCGACAACTAAGTAAGTGACGACTGAGTAAATGTCTTGTCGTCAATTTCCTACGGAGTTCCGTTGTGAAACATTGTTCTCGACTAATGCACATCACCTGTTCTTTTACTCGCCACTGGTCTACGCTCCTATATTACGTTACTTTTGTTGTAGGTGCCTCAAAGGTATCGCCTTCTCAAGAACCCTTTCCGGCAATGTTCTAAAGCCGACAGACAACACATACGTAAAGATGCACACACACACACGCCCGGGTCGTAGACGTCGCCGTCGACAGTGCATCCGCTAGTCATCTAAATTAAGAGTTCATTCTTTCGCCTGAAGGAAGTGACTCAGTCTTTCGATGCTACTACAGAGGAGACTCAAATTACTTGACTTTTCACTCCCGCACAGACTTAAGTTCTCACAATGAAGTCCTATGAAAACAACGTTGTTTTTTCGGTAAATATAAATTAAAAAATAAGGAAAAATGTTCAGTTTTTCGCTCAATATTGGTGCATATCTGAATTAGATTTTTTTTGTAATAAAATGCATCCATATAGGTTTTTATATATGGGTCATTCCACGGGATTTCGCACAAAAAAAAACCCGACCGACTCCAATTTTCGCCTAATTTTTTTATATTGTTGACTATGTCAAACGGAGCATCTGTGAATTTTTTGAGAATTTTATTCTTATATTTCGACGAGCCATAAAATAAAAGGTGAAAAAAATGAAAAAAAAATCTGACGTCAAGTGGAATAATGATATCGACAAAAATAACTAGGTCAAAATTTTCGTAATTCAACACAGTTTACGGTAAAAATAATCAAAATAAAAAATAAACATAACTTGTATTTTATTTATGTCTTTTACCAAGAAAAGGTACCATTTCGCTAATTTGGCCCCCTCCGATTTCAATACAAAAAATCACGAATATACTACATGGAGTCCCAAACATTTTAAGCACAAGCCCAAGATGGAGAACGCATTTTACCCATTTTTAAAAAAATATTTCGGGTAATTGATTTTTTTAATTTTCTTCCAATCTTCTGCGTATTTTTTTAAGTAATTGGTAATATTAAAAGGAGCTTATGTGATTTTTTTCATAATTGTATATGTAGATGTATTCGATTCATTAAATGTAATCGAATTACAAATTTTTAAAATTTTAAAAAAAGAAAGCGATCAGCTGATCGCTTTCTTACTCACTCAGTGGCCGCTCGAGCGCTGGCGTCGCGAGATTCGCCTGGGGTACGCCTGGGGCGTGCGATCAGCTGATCGTCTCGTTACGCACGCAGTGGCCGCTCGAGCGCTAGTGTCGCGAGATACGCCTGAGGCGTATAGTAATTTTCATATTTTTTTAACTTAATCGGAGAGGTCCATATAAGTGAAATGGTACCTTTTTTTGTAAAAGACGCAACGAAAATACAATTTTAAAAATTTGTAATTCGATTACATTTAATGAATCGAATACATCTACATATAAAATTATGAAAAAAATCACATAAGCTCCTTTTAATATTACCAATTACATAAAAAAATACGCAGAAGATTGGAAGAAAATTAAAAAAATCAATTACCCGAAATATTTTTTTAAAAATGGGTAAAATGCGTTCTCCATCTTGGGCTTGTGCTTAAAATGTTTGGGACTCCATGTAGTATATTCGTGATTTTTTGTATTGAAATCGGAGGGGGCCAAATTAGCGAAATGGTACCTTTTCTTGGTAAAAGACATAAATAAAATAGAAGTTATGTTTATTTTTTATTTTGATTATTTTTACCGTAAACTGTGTTGAATTACGAAAATTTTGACCTAGTTATTTTTGACGATATCATTATTCCACTTGACGTCAGATTTTTTTTCCATTTTTTTCACCTTTTATTTTATGGCTCGTCGAAATACAAGAATAAAATTCTCAAAAAATTCACAGATGCTCCGTTTGACATAGTCAACAATATAAAAAAATTAGGCGAAAATTGGAGTCGGTCGGGTTTTTTTTTGTGCGAAATCCCGTGGAATGACCCATATATATATATTTTTTTTTGCATTCAAGATGCTAAAAAGTTGGCTTAATTTAATTTAATTCTAATTATATTCTTTGTAAATTTGTGTCGTAATATCTCAAAATTAAAAATAGTGTATGATTTGGAACCTACGATTATGGAGACAAATTCTGTACGCATATTGCGAGTTTTCTTTTTTTTTACGATCTTAAAAAATACTCTAGCAACTACAAAAATAATCTGCAAAATCGTAGCTATGAAAGAATTTCATAGCTTTAATTTTTATAATTTTATTTTATAATATTTTTTATATTACAATTTTATAATTTTATTTTTATAATATATTTTCATAATTTTTTAAATTTTGTTATATCTATAGTGGGTACAAAATAATTTCGGCTATTATTACAAGCCACAAATAGCTAATGGAAAGATTGTAGTGTACAGACAAAAAAATAGTCTGAATCTAATACTTCCGTCGGAGAGAACGAGAAAAAAAGTACCACGTGTGTCATGTTTTCAGCGTAAGGTTGTAAAATGAGATAATAAAAATCGAAAAGTTTAGCACCATAGTTCTCTTTATCCAGTCATATAAATAACGTAGAGAAAGTCCGACACAGTTTTTTTTCGTCCGGTTTCTTGGTTCAGTAACTTTTGTTGCGCTCAGTTACGTTGTGTACACATATAAATGCAATACAAGTACTGAACATTTTTTTTTCAACACACATTTACCAAGTTTCAACAATTGTATTGGTCTCTGGAAAAAGAGCCGTAGAATAGGAAAACTCAAGACGTAAAAATATCGACACCCGGAAAAACCTTAACGATTCTGGATGAAAGAGAAGGCGAGGAAAGCACCGCTGCTGCTGCTGCTGCTGCTGCTGCTGCTGTTGCTGTTGCTACTGCTTCTGCTTCAAAGTATTTACGAGACCAAGGAGAGAACAGCGCCTCGGGAGTTCACGGGCGGATATTTACGAGATCGTAGGCGGCGGTGGACGCCACTCTGACGTGCACTATACTATACACTCTATACTCTGTGCGGTGAAGACATATGGGGAATTTCATGCCAACTCGAAACCACCGGTGGAACTTTACCTTCTAAAATGTGGAAAATGTGTGTGTAATTTTTTTATGGTATTCTTTCACATTAAAAATGCATACAGATTTTTTTCCAGATTTTCTTTCATTTGCATTTTTTAAATTATTAATTGTGAGTCGTGACACAAAATATACATAATTATTTTGTCAATTAGTCACGATTACTACTAGTATAATGCAAGCCAATAGGAATTATAATCGTAATTATAATTCTTATTGGCTTACATTATACTAATAGTAATCTAGAAATTTTCAACGATTTAAAAAATTTTTTAAGATTTAAAAATTATAAATCAATAGTTAATAGGAATTATAATTATAATCGTGATTTATTGGCAAAATATACGTAATTATTTTGTCAATAAATCACGATTACTACTAGTATAATGTAATAGTGAAATTTTTACCGATTAAAATTTTTTTTTTTAAATGAAAAAATTGTAAATTAATAGTTAATAAGATTTATAATTATAATTATACTTTGTCAATTGGCCTTCGACCGCGGTCCTTCAGGCTAATATTATAACTATTTAAAGCTAAATAAAAAAATGCGCCAATTTAGAAATCTAAAAAAAAAAATCGAAAAATACTGTGACAAAAAACAAAAATGTTTATCCGCAAGCAAAAGTGGAAAATTAATTTTTTCTACCTTTTTTAATGTTTTATGAGGTTTCTTTAATATACAAATCTCCATACACATTTTTTTAAAATATAAAAATCATTTATTCATTGTTTTTTAATAATTCAATTTTTTGCCTATAAAAAGTAGTTTAATGTAATTAGACGCGCGTGACGTTTGATTTTTTTTAGATTTTATAAATCAGAACGTTCATTACTCAACTTTGAATATTTATAATTTAAAAATCTTAAATAAATTTAAAAAATCGGTAAAAAAAACTCTGCATGCTTTTTTTATATGGAAGAATAGCATAAACAATCGTGGACCAGATTTTACAAAACGTTGGTCAAGTTGGCATGGAATGCACCTTATATACACAGACACTACGGAGAATGATGCGAACTTCGAGAGGTGGATGACGACGACTTGGAGAAGAAGGAGTCAAAGCGGGACGGCGCACCCGCATAAGACCCGTAAGATAACAATACGTGATGGAATGGGCCGTCTGAATGGCAAGTCACTACCTCTCCCCATAAGTTCTCATTTACAAATATATCAAATGTCAATTGCATCATTCTTGCTATTAATTTCTTATCGAAAATTTAATTATCATTATTACATTTTTTTTATTAAATTGTTTTCATTACTAACGCTAATAATTGATATTAATTGTCATTTCATACCTAAAATGAAAAAAAAATATTGAAGATTAAATTTGTAACTTTATAAATTAGTTTATTTTGATTACATTTTTTTTTATTATTGTACCATCATTTTTTAACAACATAAATAGATTTATGCATAAAAATTCATTGAAATATGTACGAACATAATTTTTTTCATTATCCATTTTATTAATTCTTAGTGTTTTTATAGTATTTGGAGATTATTTAATGAAAATATATATATATATTTTTACTGATAAGCATTTCTATATTTTTAGCAATATAATGAAATGACAATATAAAATTATGTAAAGAAAAATTTTGTTGCATCAACAAATTAGTTGCTAATATAGTGACAGCAAAGCATTATTTCTTAGACTAACAAAAATTATTTGCTAGGCTTGTCAAAAAATTTGCTAGACCAGCAAAATTATTTGCTAGGCTTGCCAAAAAATTTGCTAGACCAGCAAAAAGATTTGCTAGACCAGCAAAAAGATTTGCTAGACCAGCAAAAAGATTTGCTAGGCTTGTCAAAAAATTTGCTAGACCAGCAAAATTATTTGTTAGGCCAGCAAATAAAGTTTGCTGTCACTATGCTAGCAAATGATTTTTCTCCGTGTGTAAAATAGTAACTCAATGATAAGAAAAAAGTTAATATAAATAATAAGCAGCCGCATGAATTAATAATAAATAGTTTTCCTAGTCCTGACCGATTTTTAAAAATGTTGATGAATTTAGTGCGACAATATGAACAGTTCTGCAGTTGATTCATGCTCAATAAATAGTTTTTACTCAATAGCAATTGCCAGACCTTACACGATTTATCTAAGTGCTCTGATTATTAATTCGTCGAGTGAAACGAGTCACTGAATGAATGACTTTTCTGACTGCACTCACTGTTTCCTCTGTATTCCGAGATCCCGACATTCTTTTTACGTTTTTTTTTCCGCCTCGATTCAACGTAACTGCAAGTTTACGAGCGGCTGGCGCACTAATTTCGGTCTCCCGTAATTTTACTGCGAAGAGTGACGTATGACGAGAAGAAGCTTCAACGTATGATATAGTTTCTTGTTAGAATGGCGTAACACACGTGTATATAATAATTCTCGATATATATATATATATATATATATATATATATATATATATATATATATATATACGATGACGGATTGAGTGTGTCGAAAAGTGTCAAAAATAAATTGGTACACAAACGAAAAATACTGCGGAAGTCGAAAATGAAAATACGCCTCGAAATCGAAACTAAATAAATAAAGATTTTACGATAAAGTTCTTCATGAACTAATTTTACGTTAAAAACTGTTGTAAAAAAGCGGTATCAATTTTTTATTTTTATTTTTTAATAAAAATATAAGTAACTTCAATAATTGGATTCATTTTTTATTTCATAATATTTCAAACACAAATGTGTTTAATGCAATTCATTTATATAAAACATTAGATTCGTTTGCTCAAAAATTGTTCGAGTTGCAAAATTTAAAGATATTTTAAACAATTTTTATCTTTCCAAAATCTACAAACAATCTTTTTATTATCGAATATTATTTTTGCAATTTCTCGGATTTTTCAATTAGGCAAAAACTTTTGTTTCTAAGTATTAAAAAAAATGGCTAGCATAAAACAAGAAATTAAGTGTATTTTCTTTGCAGTTACAAACAATATAAAAAAATCATGAGAAAAATCGGAAGAAATCTAAGTCAAACATTTACCAAGAACCATTTACAATTTATCAGGAATGTACACAATACTTCAAAGTGGTTTTTTATCTTTGTACAGTACGAGAATATTGAGGAAACGTTACAGGAAGTGCGCGAGACGTTGGTAGAAATATGTATATATATATAGAAGTGCACGAGGATACAAATCGAGAAAAAGAAATATTTTAATAATGAGAAGAGTTCTCAAGAGATGTTTACGATTATTGTAAAAGTTACAGAACTGCTATTATAGAAACAAACGCAAGTAAGATTTATACAGATATTTAATGCAATCAAATTTAATTACACTCGATATTTTTATCAAGTAGGAAAGAATCCTTAAGGGCTTTCCTGTATTCGAGTATATCCCAGCGGAACTGGCAGAAAACTTTGCGGTATAATAATAATTGTATAAGAAGCGCAATAAATTGCTCAATTTCAGTGTATCAGTGCGATGAGTACATGTAATTTTTACACATTTCTTCTGCGGGAACATCAGATTTCTCCTCCCCCCTTTTTCCTCTGGATGAACGATCCAGACGAGCATTGCACGCGATTAATCATGCAATTAAGAGGGAATCTCGTTAGCGAAACGGTTTATCATTGTTCAGCTTGTCGTGGATAGAATCTCCGCTCGTTCGATTCCCACAGGATTCCTATCAACCTCGTCCATCATTTCGCATAAACTCAGAGTGAAAAACACTTGATTAAAACTGAATTGAAATCAATTTTATTTCTAAGTTCATTTTTTCTCATTTTATTTACTTCCTTATGGAAAAAAATTGTGGTTTACATTAAACCAGTTTTTTTTTCGAGGTATTTTTATTGGTATATTTTAAATTATTAAACATACGAAAATCAGTGATTTAGAAAAAAATTATTTGTATTAAAATTATTATTAAGGCTGTTGCTCCCGCGATTTTTGAGATACTGAACTGAAAATTGGTACTCAAGTGAATTATTATCTAAAGCAAGTTGGGATTTATTTTGGCGACAATATGTAAAGGTGTTCGAAATTTATGGGATTTTGAACTATATATGTATTTAAAATGATCATTGTTTTTTTTTAGATATTTTCATTGATATATTTTAAATTATTGAAAGTACGAAAATCAGTGATTTAGAAAAAAATATTTGTATTTTAAAAATTATTATTAAGGCTATTCCCGCGATTTGTGAGATACTGAACTGAAAATTGGTACACAAGTGAATTATTATCTAAAGCAAGTTGGGATTTATTTTGGCGACAATATGTAAAGGTGTTCGAAATTTATGGAATTTTGAACTATATATGTATTCAAAATGACTCTTCAAGCTTAACTCGCATAGATTTTTATATATCAGGCTGAAATTTTCTGCACAAATAGATTAAAATTGATCAATAATTGATAGTATAAAATTTGACGAATATCGATCAAGGCATAAAAATTAAATAAAATTTTCTATTTTTTTTTAACTTTTACAAAATTTTGCACATATTATTAATAAAAAAAAATTTCTGTAGAGTAGAACCTTGCAAATTGCTTGCTCAATATTTCACACCATTCAAAAATCTTCTTCTATGAGAAAGCCAACATACTTCTGTCATAATATTTGCTTTGTGATCGATCCAGAGTAGAAATTTGTCGCGTTACATCAGTCACAAATTTGGTGCTATCTGTGCAATATCAAATCCTAGTCAGGGCCTGATTTGCGCCTGACATAATGCTAGAGATTTCTACACGGACTGTAAATTTAGCGAGGAAGTAATTTTTTTTCGTTGAATTATTGATTTTTATTTAAATGTATTCATAGAAAAGTACATTGTTAGAAAAGACTGGAAGTTTTTATGTATAAACTCGTAATCGAAATTTACTATACAATTGTGGTATAAAATTGATGTACTTTTCTAGTAAAATTAAAGCAAATTATAAAAATTTAGGTACTTTTACTGTAAAATTAAAGTAAATTATTGAATGTGCTGTACCATACATTAATTTTACATTACACTTGTATATTAAATTTAATATACTAGTTTATGCATAAAAACTTCTAGCACAAGTACATTAAATTTTGAATAGATTTTTTTTACGGTGTAGTAATCACAGATTATATAAAATATTGCAATTATATTTTGCGAGATAACCTGATTCTATATTCGAATTCCTGGATTGCGGTTGACTTCTCTTTGCCAGCGCGTGTATGTATATTTATGTATACGTTGGCGAGGGAACGTAGAATCCCCCGCAATCCGGAAATAAATGCATATTAAACTCTCATCCAGGCATCCTGCTCAAAGCGGTGATGAATTGTATTATTATATGTAGCGTGGGAGTTAAGCTATTCAGTGTTATGGAGATTCCAATGAAATTCAATGCGAATATTCAGTGATGCGCAGAAGCGCTGCGCACCTACTGATTTTAACGCAATCACGCGTGGAATGCTCATTGTGAAGAAATATTTGTCGTACTAAAATTAATCGTTATTTCATTCAGACACCTATTTATATAATGTTCAATAAAATAACACTCAGAACGTCTTTCTGAACGCAACTAATAATAAATTAGCGTAGATTCAACGACAGATGGCGCATATCCTAAAAATTTCAAAATAGACTACATTTTGCTTCCTCATAGAGGAAGCTTTGTTTTCATGAAATTTTTTTTTTTCGAGATTTTCATGTCAGTATGCTTAGAATCACCTAAAACGTCGAGAAAAGTGGTTTAGAAAAAATGTCCGTATGTATGTATGTGTGTGTGTGTGTGTGTGTGTGTGTGTGTGTGTGCTGGGCTTCGAAAACTCAATCTCCTCTCACTCGGTAACCGTTCGAGCGATCCGGCTCAAATTTGGCACGCAAGTAGAGTAGCTGCCCCTCTTTGAATGTTGTGATTTTTGCCAAAATATGTGAAGTCATTAAGATTTTATGTTGATTTTAATTTGTTGAAAAAAGGGCGTGGTCGCTCTAACTTTCGTAAAAGTTCGTCGATTTGGCTAAATAGTTCTTCATAACTGAAGATACGTTCAATGTTGTATGGTATTGAATTTCGACGAAATCGGTAAAGCGGTTCGGATTTTATAGAATTTTGAATTTTTCCGAAAAAAATAGATTTTGATCTAAATTACGTCGAATTTCAACAAATGAACAGAAATTTTGTACAGACGAAAAATAACATTCAGAAATGCCATGTACCAAATTTGGTGATGATCGGTAAAGTCGTTCGGATTTTACACCATTTTTCATTTAAAAAAAAATGTAGATTTTCGCTATAACTTCCGGAAAAGTTGAGAAAGTACGACAAAAATTTGTATCTAATCAAAATTAGATGTAACGGTGTTTGCAGAGGTGATTTATAGCTGTATAAAACACCTCTGCAAAAGAGACACAAGGTATAAAAAAAAAGATGCAAAGTAGAACCTTGCACATTGCTTCCTCATTATTTTTCGCTTTTTACAAAGCTTCCTCTATGAGGAAGCCAAAATTGAATAACATACTGCTTCCTCACAGAGGGAGCTTTGTAAAAAGCGAAAAATAATGAGGAAGCAATGTGCAAGGTTCTACTTTTTTTTTTCTTCGTTTAGGTAAAATTGAAGACTTTCGTAAAAAACAGAATTTTATAATATTGCAGAAGTAAATAAATTGATAGTACTTAGTAAAAATGTTAACAGCAATTAATTAAAATTTACTAGCATATATACTAGTCAATTTTATAATAATAAAAATATATAATAAATAATACATAATAAATATAAAAATAAATATATTTATTATTATTTGTTTGTATTTGTTATTATTATTATTATTATTATTATTATAGTTTATTAATTATTATAATAATAATATTTTTTTTTAATTTCTGAATTTTGAAGCAACGTTTTAAAAACTGTGTACCAAATATATTATATTATATTAAAATAATTTCGAATTCGGTGGATTTAGGTGTAACCGCATTTATACATTTTTTGACATCTGATCAACAAATGTGTAACAAGATAAATAAATTTTGTTTTAAACAATAAAACAATCTTTGTTTAAAAAAATACACGCGATAAATTCAATTTTCTGGGCATTGCGCTGTAGTAAAAGTGATAAACAATATATACAACGGAATGTTTTTTGAAAACAGTATTTCATTTTTTTTTGGCAAATTTAACAACAACCATTAATGATAAATTAATGGTTTGAAAAAGGACTTGCAGCAATACTTCGTCGTTTAGCCATCTGTATAGAAAAGATGAGTGGAATAGCGACTGACTAACACGCCCTGGGCCACTGATAAATTGAGTTTTCGACTGTGACGAAACGTTATTGGGTTACGAGGTCGTAGTGTGCGCGCAGACACGACGCGGATAGCAGACACGAATCTGGTTAGAATTTAAGGGTGCGCAGAATAAACCCGAGGGAGAAATTTTACTGGTATAGCACCATATCGGACTGGTAACCAGAGGCATCAGAGTTTGGCAGACGACGCCCTCCGGTCAACGAGGAATTAACGTCGCACCGGCAGCAACTACGTGCTCGCGGTTGCTAATAGCCAAAGACCGCAGAGAGGCTCGGGTGTTGGTGAAACGCATCGAGTTAGGAGAGTAAACCCTCAAAAAGGTCGTGAGCGTTCATAGAGAAAAAAAATGTACAACCTTGTTTTGAATTAATATCATTCTGAATATTATTTCGTTTAGATACTAAATTTGGGCTCGTTATCTCAAATTTTCGAAATTTAAAGCGATACCATCAATTTTTTGAAAAACTCAAAATTCCATGAAATCAACATTTTGTACCGTTTGTTACTAAATTATATATATGTCATTAGTAAATATTATTTCATTTGTATATAAAATTTGGGCTCGATATGTGAAGTTTTGTAAAAGTTTATGCAATATTGTCAATTTTAAAAAATTCAGAATTCCATAAAATCAAACTTTTATAACGTTTGTCACGAAATTATATATATGTAATAATAGCTGGATATTATTTCATTTATATACAAAAGTTGAGCTCGGTATTTCAAATTTTCGAAATTTAGAACGATAACATGAATTTTTTGAAAAATTCAAAATTCCATAAAATCAAAATTTTGTACCGCTTGTTACTAAATTATATATACGTAATTAGTGAATATTATTTCATTTACATATAAAATTTGAGCTCGATATCTGAAGTGTTGTAAAAGTTTATGCAATATTGTCAATTTTTAGAAAATTTCGCTATTTCATAAAATCCAAATTTTATAACGCTTGTCACGAAATTATATATACGTAATGGCTGGATATTATTTCATTTACATACAAAAATTGGGCTCGGTATCTCAAATTTTCGAAATTTAGAGCGATAACATCAATTTTTTGAAAAATTAAAAATTCCATAAAATCAAAATTTTGTACCGTTTGTCACGAAATTATATATACGTACTGAGTGAATATTATTTCATTTACATATAAAATTTGAGCTCGATATGTCAAGTTTTGTAAAAGTTTATGCAATATTGTCAATTTTTAGAAAAATTCACTATTCCATAAAATCCAAATTTTATAACGTTTGTCACGAAATTATATATACGTAATGGCTGGATATTATTTCATTTACATACAAAAGTTGGGCTCGGTATCTCAAATTTTCGAAAGTTAGAGTGATAATGTAAATTTTTTGAAAAATTAAAAATTCCATAAAATCAAAATTTTGTACCGTTTGTTACTAAATTATATATACGTAATGAGTGAATATTATTTCATTTACATATAAAATTTGAGCTCGATATCTGAAGTTTTGTAAAAGTTTATGCAATATTGTCAATTTTTAGAAAAATTCACAATTCCATAAAATCCAAATTTTATAACGTTTGTCACGAAATTATATATACGTAATGGCTGGATATTATTTCATTTACATACCAAAGATGGGCTCGGTATCTCACATTTTCGAAATTCAAAGCGATAACATCAATTTTTTGAAAAATTCAATATTCCATAAAATCAAAATTTTGTACCGTTTGTTACTAAATTATATATACGTAATGAGTGAATATTATTTCATTTGCAGATAAAATTTGAGTTCACTATCTCAAGTTTTCCAAAACTATGTGCAATAAAGTGAACATTTTAGAAAATCCCATGAAATTCAAACCATGGTACAAATTTTGCCCAAATTCAATACCAGACGTCGTATTACTTTGTTCAATTTTTATACGAAGTTTCCGCCCGATAGCTAAAAATTTGATTGTTTTAGAGCCTTGACGGACATTTTTCAATATCTAAAAAATTTCATAAAAACGGAATGCGTCAATCAATTTGTATAAAATTAAAACCAAATGAAGATTGCCCAATACTCTACATGGTATTAAAATTTGAGCTGATTCGGTCGAGTAGTTCACGAGTTATAATGAATTTTAGGCAATTTAACACACACACACATACATACACTCAGAGAAATCGTAATAGTACAGTCAACTATAAAGTGGCAACTATTAATTTCTAGTCCATACAACTATTTTCATAGTTACGGTAATCATGAAAATAGTTATGGTAACTATTTGGTAGTTATAGTAATTATTTGATAGTTATGGCAACTATTAAAAAATTTATCGTACGAACTAAAAATGAATAGTTGTCACTTTATAGTTACTAATACCATCATTTTTTCTCAGTGTACAATTCTGGACCATTTCTTTAAACGACTTTTCTCGATGTTCTGGTCCATTTTGAGTATTCTGATATGAAAATCTCGAAAAAAAAAGTTTCATGAAAATAAAAAAAGTAATCTAAAATCAAAAGAAAGAGTTTCAAGTCGATAGCAGAAAACACGAATTACACATGACGAGGCTCACGCAGGTTTACGATTCACACTCTCGTCTTGACGCCGGAAGGGAAACACGTCTGGCTGTCTGTCCGTCGAAGCGTAACCATTCGCTCGAACGATTCCACGAACCGAGACCTTTTCACTGCTGAGAATGTATATGCTCGGATTAATACATTGAATAAAAGCTATAATACGCTTATTAAATCAGTCTGCGGAGTTTGTAATTCAGTTGCGTCACAACTTTTTGGCGCAACCATACGGACGAATGTATAGAAACTGCTACACCCACGAATGTTGCAATAAACAGGTCAAGCGTATCCACGGAATAGCCGAGATACCTCAGTTCTGTTTATTATTCTGCATTTATTCTAAAATTAAATCTAATCTTTTCATTTAAAGAGAAATAAACAGCCTCAGAAATAAGCAGTAACTAATTTTTTCACTTTTATCATTAAAAGAAAAATATCTTTTTTTTTTAATATTAGATACTTTTGGGAATCAAAATAGAGGAAAAATTACGTTTTTTAAAAAACTTTTCTAATCTGCCTTTTCTTTTAAAAAAATAAAATGTCAAATATATTTCTAAAATTTTTTAGTTCAAGTTCAAAGTCATTTTGAAAAATAGCTATTAGTGTATAAAAAATAGACTTAAAATAGAAAAAAATAGCTTTAAAGTTGAAAGTAATGGAAATTTTATCATGTTTTGATAAATATGATATAAAAAAGAGAAATAGTGTTTATTGAATGAAAGTGGCGTTTAAGGTACGTTTATATAATAAGGCTTTGACGTAATCGTCCATCAACGTTCAGCTAAGCTGAAGATTGTTGCAACAGAGACGGTTTTACCGCACAATGGAAAATCGCGAACAATAAAAGAGAGAAGAGGAGGCAGTAATGTAATCGCCTCGTTGCAAAGCGATAAGGGTAATAAGGAACTCTCTGTAACGCAATCTTCAATTACTCGATAGTGTACGAACTGCGGAATTATCGGTGCTTCGAAGAACGAATGCGAGGTACCATCGATTTATTATCCACAACGTTGTACAAAGGATAATAAATTCACAAAAGTTTGCGGTAAATTGCGTATTATATTAAAAGTATAAGATAATAAGCCTAACCTCTTGTTTCATACACAGGATCAGAATTGTAAAACCCCATTACTTTAAAAAATAAAGTTTAAAGTACAATTCGTTTTGCAGTAATGAGTTTGCAATAATAACCTGCAGCTTTTGTGAAATGATATGTAAACTTTTATATACCTGAAAAGAAATCTCATTTTCAATCAAGCCTTGGAAAAAAATGCGGCAAAAATGGAAGAGTACTACCCTCCATTATTTTTGCAATGCATTCACTATTTTTCGCCATTTTTTCAAGAAGATTACCATGAAATTGAATTGAAAATTAATATTTTTTACAGCTATTCAAAAGTTTAAACATCATGTTATAATCGCCACATGTCAATTTTATGCAAACGTAATTATAAAGCCAATTATATCATCAACTATATTTCTAGAAGAATTAGAGATTTACAACAAAAAAAAAATTGTAGAAATTAAAATATTTTTATTAATTGAGAACTTAATTCTTTAATTTTCGCAACACATTTCAATTTTTTTTATTTATTCATAATTTTGAAGTTTAATTTTGCAAATAGTTGGCAAGTCACAAAAATTCGAATTTTTGGTAATATTGCATATAAGAAATTTTAAGATCACTGACCGATCAGTTTTATAGGCAAATCTTCAAAAAATGATAGGCACTTCAAAATTGTTTGCTTAAACTTTTGCGCTTTTAACTATCGATTTTCTATAGAAATTAGCAATCAAATTTCAGTGTCCTAAAATTCGGCGGATAAAAAATGAGTTATATTATGTTATATTTGTATAATATAATATAATATAATATAATATAATATAATATAATATAATATAATATAATATAATATAATATAATATAATATAATATAATATAATATAATATAATATAATATATAATATAATATAATATAATATAATATAATATAATATAATATAATATAATATAATATATTATGTTATATTTGTATAACATAATATAACTCACTTTCACTAACATATATCCCATGTTAAATTTGCGCGAATTACGCGTTATGTTAAAATTATCGCACCAAGAGAAAAAGTTTCATTGATTCACGGAAATCTTTGCCAATGAAATGAAATACTTGAATTTCAATACTATCATTTCTTTGAATGATCTCAAACTCAATGAAAAGTAGTGACATTGATTCGAAGAAACATTTCTTTAAACCAATGAAGCTTTTTCATTGATTTCAAAGATATCGTCTCTGATTCAATGAAACCTTCTTCTTACCACCTCAAAATTTCGAAACCTTTTTTTTCCTGAAGTACGCGGCAGATAAAGCTCAAATTTTGTGAGTATGTAAGGAAGTACGGCAGAAATAGGCTAAGCTTCTGACACCTCGAAACTTGAAGCCGTTCGTTCGGGAGAACCGGAAAACAAAAAAGTGAGGTTAGGTGCGAGAGAGAGATCAATGAAAACGTTTCTTTGAACCAATGAAAACGTCTCTTTAAAACAATGACACTGTTTCTTTATTATATGCTCATTAAGTAAATCTTTATTTACAGGCAATGAAATGTTCTCTTTGAAATTCAAATGCACTATTTCATTGAAATCAATGGAAAAAAAAATCAATCCACCCATTTCTTTGTCAATTAAATCTTTTCTCTCGGTGCACTGAGAGAAATTGAGATGGTCCTGATAACTATTCAGTGATAATTATATTTTATTAGTCCAGGTGACTATTTTCGTAGTTACATTAATAGTAACGTAGTTAATGTAACTACGAAAATAGTGACATTAACAATAACGTAGTTAATGTAACTACAAAAATAGTCACCTGGACTAATAAAATATAATTATCACTGATTAGTTACCAGTACCATCTTAATTTCTCTCAGTGTGCGGATATTCAGTAAAACTGTAGCTAAGCCTAACCTCCTGTTTGACACTTCTGGATTATCCTCATAATGGTGCCCACAGCGAAATCCTCCCCATCGCCGTGAAGTGGCCCTTAGAAACCACATGCTCACTATGCAACTGCGAGGTGCACTAGCTATGGGGTTTATTCTCATTCAAACCTCTGAAGCGCGTGTACTCGACACTACAGTGCCCTGCAGTGTGGTTACGGTGTATGTATGTACGTTGTACTGAGATTTGAGGACCTAGCGGCTACGCGTGTCACTTCGATTACAGCGCAAATCAAGCCTAGGGCTAAGCTTCGCTACACCATAGTCGAAGGCAACGCAGCATATAGTCCTTGTGTGGAAACAGCAATCTGATGAGGGTTAAAGCGAAAGGGAAGCATATACGATGGGAACTGAAGTCTGATTTCCGAGTATGGAATCGATGAGCTTCAATGCAGCAATTCTATGATGATTATTAACGAGAGTAGGGTGAATGCACCAATAATTGAACAGTCACCAGTGAATGAACAACACCTTTTTGAGAGTTCATGAGAAATTCTGATAACATTAGATTTTAAATTTGTCTATTTTTTAGCTACCCGCCTAAAAATAATTATGTCTAATTTACATATCTCAAAAAGTGCCATTTTTGAGACCCGTTAAAACGAAAAATCTTAGAAAAATTCAAAACGATTTTGAGATCGATTTAATACCAAATTTATTTACCAACTTGAGCGCAATTATTTTATCACGTTTACTGATAACAAAGTACTATTTGATACCAGTAAACGTGATATCAAATCGATCTCAAAATTGATTTTCGACTAAAATCGTAGGTTAGATTGGCTCGTTCATTTACTGGTGTTTTCGGAGTTTTGGCTTTCAGTATTTATTTTTAAATACTTTGCGATAAAAATACAATATTTTTTTTGTTGCATCACATAATTCGGCATTCTGGTCAATCTTTAAAATTTTCGCAATCTGGAAAAATTACGTTTTATAGAAGGCCATGATAAATAAATCGTTCTGCTTAACTGTTCATTTACTGGTGACTCTACCCTAGAAAGGTTGAAATTATTTTTTTTTAAAGCTACCAGCTTTTCATAAATTATTTTCACATATTATTAGGATATGAAACGTACATAGCAAATTATTAATCAATTAGTGTACTTAAAAGAATGCTCCAACAAAATAAATATACATTTTTTTTACTACGAAATTAATTATTTGATTTTTTATAACATATTTAAAATTAAAGTTTTCCTTTGCGTTTGTAAAATTATTTCCCTTCACTCCATCAATATTTTTTTTCATTATTATAATACAAAATTCCTCCTATCTCCAATGACGTTTAATTATCTCAATTTCTTTTTCATTGTTGCTAATTTATTAAAATTCTGATCAAATCATTCTTTTAGTTGGAAATGTATGTATAAATAACCTTTATTACATATTATTACATACAAATACAAATATTATTGTTTATTAGAAACAAACACATAGTTACTAATATCATCCATGCATTAATCAACAATATGAAGCTCAGTAGCAAAAGGGCCAAAATTTAATGCACACAAGTAATTATGTCACAAACGAGGGTTTGCGTGTGGCATGGTTTTGTTCAAAGGATCGTCGACAGGATCGTAGAGTACTCAACCGACAATGTTGGATAGCGATTAACGGAGCGGATATATAGATATACATATACGAAAGTGGATGTATTGCTGCGGTGTATATCCGTAACAGAATCAAAGGGAATGCGAATTTGTGAGGCTCATTATACGAGACCGTTCGAACGTACCGAACAAACAGTACATTTGATGGGATTACCGAGTAAGTACATGGCACATGTGCCTTAACCGTCGTGTTATTTAGTACATTCGGACATTTGTTAGCCTATGGGCATCGTATTGGAAGGTCATTTCAAGCTCGAGGCTGGTAGATTTAATATCGTTGCTAACGCTTTGACTTTGCTCTGGTTTTCATGTCCTACAACTTGTTCTAATGCCCTACGAAGTTGTAATATATTTAAGAATGACAGAAATTGTTGGTAGAGAAAAATGCGAAGCCAGAAGAAAATAGCATCACACAGTAAAAAAAAAATCTACTTGAAATTTAATGTACTTTTACGCGAAGTTTTTATGCATAAACGAAAAAGATACTAATTGTCACTCAAATATTGAAAGAAATAGTGAAAAAAATGTAACTCCATTACTGTCTTAATGCATTAATTATTTTTTCTCCATATTTTCTTCATATCAAAAGTATTACCATGAAATTTGATTGAAAACTGATAGTTTTTGATTTTTAAAGTTTACAGATTGTATCAAGAGTCGCGGTAGCGACTCGACGCCAAGTTAAAAAAGAAATTAATGTTGCCTTCACACTACGATTTGTCTGTCTGACTGGACGGGCTGTTACTCCTGGCGCGACGGTCGCTACTGCTACTCTATTTATTCGGAAGGCGGCCACTCACCGGCCGTTTTCAAATTATAACTCGAATTATATTTGACCACACGTCGAGAACGGAAGATGTGTCAGGTTCAATATTTTTTATTTTTTTTTCTCTTTCAAATGAGACCTGCGGCAAGGAAATCTGTTTCTTTAATGCTGATATCTGGCATCTTAGTAATTCTCGCCGAGCGACTTTATGTTCCTCCCGTACGGCCGCACTCACACAACTTTAAATGTCCCAACCTATATTTGCCGACGTATTATCTCTGACCACATGTCGCGAACGAAAAATGTATCATGATCAATATTTTCTATTTTTTTTTTTCTTTCGAATGAGACCAGTCACAAGAAAATCGGTTCATTTACCGCTGATATCTGGTCTTTTCAAAGTTTTTCATTTTTAACGCACTCACACAATCTCGATTCACGTATTCACGTACACACATTATATAGAAGCGCCGCGCGCAGGCGCGAGTGGCGGCTCGCGAGCAACCAGTGTGTGACGTCACACAGTCGGCAGCGGTTCAGTCAGTCAGCGCGTGTTGCACAGCCGACATCATCAAGAGTCGCGGTAGCGACTCGACGCGAAGTGTACATTTTTAATGAGTAATAGAACTCACATGCATCACCCATTACTTTTTTAATGAGTAATGGAACTCACATCCATCACCGTTTTTTAAATTAATGGGTAATGAACGTGCTAATGGATATATGATAGTCCCATTACTTTAGAAAAATTTGCTTAATAAATAAATATATAAATAAATAAATCGGAAAATCGTTCAAAAAGTTAATAAATAAGTAGATGAATAGCAAAATCGTTCGAAAAATTGAAAAATAAATGAATAAATATAATATCATTAGAAGTCTGCGGTTAAAACAGGTCGCGATAGACGGGCGATTTCTCAGAGACGAACTATCCGGATACCTGAAAATCTTAGCAATAGTCATTTGCGACATGTTGCATTTCTAACTTTTGACTAACTTTTAACTAACTTCTAACTTTTGACTAACTTTTAACTAACTTCTAGCTTTTGATTAACTTTTGACTAACTTCTAACTTTTGACTAACTTTTGACTAACTTCTAACCTTTGACTAATTTCGAACATTTGACTAATTTTTGACTAACTTCTAACCTTTGACTAATTTCGAACCTTTGACTAATTTCGAACATTTGACTAACATTTGACTAACTTGACCAACTTCTAACTTTTGACTAACTTCTAACTTTTGACTAACTTCTAACTTTTGACTAACTTCTAACTCTTGACTAATTTCTAACTTTTGACTAACTTCTAACTTTTCACTAATTTCTAACATTTGACTATCTTTCAACTAACTTCTAACTTTTGACTAACATCTAACTTTTGACTAATTTCGAACATTTCACTAACTTTTGACTAACTTCTAAACTTTGACTAATTTCAAACCTTTGACTAATTTCGAACCTTTGACTAATTTCGAACATTTGACTAACTTGACTAACTTCTAACTTTTGACTAACTTCTAACTTTTGACTAACTTCTAACTTTTGACTAACTTTTAACTAACTTCTAACTTTTGACTAACTTTTAACTAACTTCTAGCTTTTGACTAACTTTTGACTAACTTCTAACTTTTGACTAACTTTTAATTAACTTCTAACCTTTGACTAATTTCGAACATTTCACTAACTTTTGACTAACTTCTAACCTTTGACTAATTTCAAACCTTTGACTAATTTCGAACCTTTGACTAATTTCGAACCTTTGACTAATTTCGAACATTTGACTAACTTTTGACTAACTTGACTAACTTCTAACTTTTGACTAACTTCTAACTTTTGACTAACTTCTAAATTTTGACTAACTTCTAACTTTTGACTAACTTCTAACTTTTGACTAACTTCTAACTTTTGACTAACTTCTAACTTTTGACTAATTTCTAACTTTTGACTAATTTCTAACATTTGACTAACTTTCAACTAACTTCTAACTTTTGACTAATTTCTAACTTTTGACAAACTTCTAACTTTTGACTAATTTCTAACATTTGACTAATTTCTAACATTTGACTAATTTCTAACATTTTACTAACTTCTAACTTTTGACTAACTTCTAACTTTTGACTAATTTCTAATATTTGACTAACTTCTAACTCTTGACTAATTTCTAACTTTTGACTAACTTCTAACTTTTCACTAATTTCTAACATTTGACTATCTTTCAACTAACTTCTAACTTTTGACTAACATCTAACTTTTGACTAATTTCGAACATTTCACTAACTTTTGACTAACTTCTAACCTTTGACTAATTTCAAACCTTTGACTAATTTCGAACCTTTGACTAATTTCGAACATTTGACTAACTTGACTAACTTCTAACTTTTGACTAACTTCTAACTTTTGACTAACTTCTAACTTTTGACTAACTTTTAACTAACTTCTAGCTTTTGACTAACTTTTGACTAACTTCTAACTTTTGACTAACTTTTAATTAACTTCTAACCTTTGACTAATTTCCAACATTTCACTAACTTTTGACTAACTTCTAACCTTTGACTAATTTCAAACCTTTGACTAATTTCGAACCTTTGACTAATTTCGAACATTTGACTAACTTTTGACTAACTTGACTAACTTCTAACTTTTGACTAACTTCTAACTTTTGACTAACTTCTAAATTTTGACTAACTTCTAACTTTTGACTAACTTCTAACTTTTGACTAACTTCTAACTTTTGACTAACTTCTAACTTTTGACTAATTTCTAACTTTTGACTAATTTCTAACTTTTGACTAATTTCTAACATTTGACTAACTTTCAACTAACTTCTAACTTTTGACTAATTTCTAACTTTTGACAAACTTCTAACTTTTGACTAATTTCTAACATTTGACTAATTTCTAACATTTGACTAATTTCTAACATTTTACTAACTTCTAACTTTTGACTAACTTCTAACTTTTGACTAATTTCTAACATTTGACTAACTTTCAACTAACTTCTAACTTTTGACCTTTGACTAACTTTTGTCTAACTACTAACTTCTTTTGACAAACTGTTGACTAACTTCTAACTTTTTATTAATTTCTAACATTTGACTAACTTTCAACTAACTTCTAACTTTATACTAATTTCCAACTTTTGACTAACTTTTCAGTTACTTTTAACTTTTGACTAACTTCTGACTTTTAAAAGTTAAAAGTTAGTTAGTAGGTAGTCATCAGTTGGTGATAAGTTAGTAGTCAGTCAAAAGCTAGAAGTTAGTTGAAAGCAGAGTTGTGAAATTTTTAATGTGAAAATAATGCATAATTTTTTACGAAAAAAATTGATAATGGAACTCGAATCCACTACTCATTACTTTATTAATGAGCAACGGAGCAGAGGTCCATCACCCATTACTTTATTAGTGAGTAATGGAGCAGAGGTCCATCACCCATTACTTTTTGCTTCCCCATAGAAGAAGCTTTTTCATGAAATTTTTTTTTCGAGATTTTCATGTCAGTACACTCAGAATGGGCCAAAACGTCGAGAAAAGTGATTTAGAAAAAAATGTCTGTATGTATTGTCTGTGTGTGTGTATGTTACACGATCGAAAAATGTAAACCTTTATAACTCGGGAATGCATTGAGATATCAAGCTGAAATTTGGACAATAGATAGAGGGATCAAGCCTCATCGTTCATACAGATGTTTGTTAAAGTCCACTTCATCGTTAAATTATTACGCGTTTTTTAATTTTTTGAAAAATTTCTGTTTACTCGATAACTCTTTCAATTTTCGAGATTTTGATCTTAAAATTGGTATGAATGTGAGCTTTCATACGCCGGTGATCGCTATTGAATTTGGTTAAGATCGGTTGAACCATTAAAATTTTATGATGTTTTGAATTTTTCAACAAATTGACATTATCGCTCTATTGTAACTTTTGCAAAACTTCAGATAGCGAGCTCAAATTTTGAATAAAAATGAAACAATATTCAGCCATTATATATGTATAATTTAGTGACGAACGGTATGAAATTTTTGATTTTATGGAATGTTGAATTATTTTTAAAAATATACATTATCACATTCACTTTCGGCAACGCTCTAATAATAACGAAATAGAAAAACGAATCCACAACATGTATATTTATCTAATTAAAACAAGGATGCAATGTAGAACCTTGCACATTGCTTCCTCATTATTTTTCGCGTTTTACAAAGCTTCCTCTATGAGGAAGCTAAAAATGGAATAACATACTTCCTCATAGAGGTAGCTTACTCATTAATAAAGTAATGGGTAATGGATGTGTGTTTCATTACTCATTAATAAAGTGATGGGTAATGGATCCGAATTCCATTACTCATTAATAAAGTAATGGATAGTGGATCCGAATTCCATACTCCATTTTTTTCGTAAAAAATAATGCATTATTTTCACATTAAAAATTTCACAACTCTAATTCAGATCAAACTACTAGGCAGATTGGAATGGTTGACATCTCATTTTCTTCTTCATGAAAAGATACACCGGCTAAATAAAGCAAATGTTATTAAAAGGTGATATTTTTTCAGTGACACAATTATTAATAAATAAATGTTATGCTATTTTCTAAATCAGTGATTAACTTTGCTTTCAGAATGAAAAAAAAAATAGTTTGCTCCATTTAGCCGGTGTATCTTTTCATGAAGAAGAAAATGAGATGCCAACCATTCCAATCTGCCTAGTAGTTTCATCTGAATCATGCGCAGAATGGAAAACCTAAGAACTTTGCTTAAGATAATATTGAAAAGCATATGCAAGTCAGACGACAGTAAAAAATCCTTTCATCGAGTACCAACAATATAGTGCATTGGGCATTTTTATATGCAATAGGATTTGGATGATATTGAATTTCCAAAATCAATTTTTTTTACCTGACTCCTTCCCCTTAAACTATAAACCATTGTTAAATTGGCAGACTATTGGGAGAAACTATTGAACTACACTATTGAGATAAAAGTACACTATTAGAAGGAACTGTTGCGTCTAGAACTATACAATAGTTTACAATTGAAGAACTACTGAATAGTTCTACTGAATACGTGCAAAAAATTAGCTGAATGACAAGATTTTGGAGGAATGAAGTATAAGAAATTTCGATGAGTCAGATGTTTATGTTTTTTCTAGATGGATGGACGTGATTGTCAACGATTTAGACGGTGGTTTGATAATGGTACCAGATGGAGTGGCACTTTCTTTACTTTCGGAACCACTTTTCTCTCTGACCCAGGATGCCCTTTCGGTTGTACTACAACTGGAGCTCGCTTGTGCCAACTACGCATTTCTTCCATTTGCAATGAGAGCATTGCATCCGTCGATGTTGGATGATGGTATCATCCTAAGTCTGATATCATCAAGAGTTGCGGTAGCGACTCGACGCCAAGTTAAAAACGAAATTAATGTTGCTGTCACACGACAATTTCTCTGTCTGTATATATATAATGGAATGCCTCACCTCCGACGAGATTTCGAGTCTATAGAAATTTTGGTTTCATTGAATGTTTTGAGTTTGCAAAGTTAGACAAGAATTCTTGTAGAATTCTTATTGCTGCCTCTGTTCTTTGTAAACATGCAGGATACATTTAGTAGTGTCTACTTACCTTCATTTACTGTTCATTGTACATGAACTTTTTAATCAATACACAGATATAACTAAAACATGTGTTCTCATTATTTTTTTAAATTACGTTTTGACTTTCAAAAAGAGAGCAAATAACACCAAAAATGTTTTCCCAAAACAAAAATGGTACGCCAAGTTAAAAAAATTGCTTTCAAAAAAATTGCTGACAATCAAAATTCCTTGCAAAAATATTAAACCAAATCCAATATATTAGCCAAGTTAAACTCGCTACAAAAAAAACTTGGTGTGCCAGGGACTAGCTCCCGTACATAGTCCATTAGCCAACATAAACTCGCTACAAAAAAAACTTGGCGTCCCAGCGACTAGCTCCCGTACATAGTCCATTGAAGTTAGGACGGGAGGCCAACGGACCTCTAAAAATGACCCTCTAAAAATGGCTCGCCCCTTGGCCAGGGCGGATGGGGGGGGGGGGGGGGGGTCATTTGCTATTTTGACTCTCGTTCTATTCAAAACAATCAAAATAGCGAATGGCTAAAATAGCGAATTTCATAATGATGGCCATTCTAGATTCCGATGTTCATTATTCTAAAATTCGCTATTCATGTTTTTAAGGGTACCACGTGGGCGTGCGGGGGGGGGGGGATGATCATTCGCTATTTTGACTCTCATTCTATTCACAGCAATCAAAATAGCGAATTTCATAATGATGACCATTCTAGATTCAGTCAAGAGTCGCGGTAGCGACTCGACGCCAAGTTAAAAATAGTATATTATGCAACAAGGGCGTAAAATGCGATTTTACACACGAGCAGTGATCGTCGTGTAAAATCGCATCACGCGATTTTACACACGAGCGCGATCACGCGAGTGGGTAAAACGTACGCCCGAGTCGCATACGACATTTTTTAGCATGACGTGCGTAAAATTCGCATTGTGTTTAGGGGAATACAACGCGGGGGTCCAGGGGCGAAGCCCCGGTGGGGTGCAGGGGTGAAGCCCCTGCTGGGGTCCAGGGGCGAAGCCCTGGTCGGGTGCAGGGGTGAAGCCCCTGCTGGGGTCCAGGGGCGAAGCCCTGGTCGGGTGCAGGGGTGAAGCCCCTGCTGGGGTCCAGGGGCGAAGCCCCGGTGGGGGGTTGGGGGGGCGAAGCCCCCCCACTGAAGACAGAAATAGATTTATTATGCATTCGCAAAAAAGACAGAACGTGTTTAATTGTGAGTAAACTTTGTTTATAACTATAATTACTTTATTTGGTAATATAATTATTAATTATAGCATAGATGAAAGAAAAGTAAAAATAATTTTTTTATTTTACGCACACTGTTTCATAAAGTTGCATTTTACGCACTCATATGGGTGTGTAAAAACGAATTTTACGCACACTATGCTAAAAAGAAATTAATGTTGCCTTCACACTACGATTTGTCTGTTTGATCTTGACTGGACGGGCTTTCTCCTGACGCGACGATCCCTACTGCTACTCTATTTCTTCCGAAGGCGGCCATGATTATTATCCTGAAATTCGCTATTCGTGTTTTTAAGGGTACCGCCTGGGCAGAGGGGGGGATCATTCGCTGTTTTGACCCTCATTCTATTCAAAGCAATCAAAATAGCGAATTTCATAATGAAAGCCATTCTAGATTCAGATGTTCACCCTGGCAATTTGTGTCACCGTAGTGTTAACCGGAAATAACTGAAGTTAACCGACATTTTAACCGAGGAAAGATAAGTCTCGATTAGCCCACTATTTCAGCAGTTTTAACCGACAATTTAACCGATTAAAAACGTTTCGTTCGGTTTAATTGTCAGTTAAAATCGGTTAAATTCACCAAGCAAAATTGAGTTTTATTAATTCGGTAAGAATGTCGGTTACTATCGGTTAATTCACCAGTAAAAATCGCTTAAAAAATAACAATTTCGGTTAAAAGGTCAGTTAAACTGGGTGAAAACGAGGGTTAATCGAGACTGGTTAAAACACCGGTTAAAAAGTCGGTGACACTGTTTGCCAGGGCATTATTCTGAAATTCAGAAATTCGTTACTTTAGCCATTCGCTATTTTGACCCCCACCGCACCGACACTTCGAAGAATAATAATCTTTCAAAGATTTATATATATTAAGATATTATTAGATTAAATGAGGTCAAAAGAAAGTAGGGATACAAACTGATAAATTAGATAAAAGTAATGAATAAGGTACGATATGCAACTTGAGCTCACTCTGCAGGTTCGGTAATACGAAACACGAAATATCATTAGGAATTGTTTTCTCCCGCACTTACTTCAATGGACTATGTACGGGAGCTAGTCGCTGGGACGCCAAGTTTTTTTTGTAGCGAGTTTATGTTGGCTAATGGACTATGTACGGGAGCTAGTCCCTGGCACACCAAGTTTTTTTTGTAGCGAGTTTAACTTGGCTAATATATTGGATTTGGTTTAATATTTTTGCAAGGAATTTTGATTGTCAGCAATTTTTTTGAAAGCAATTTTTTTAACTTGGCGTACCATTTTTGTTTTGGGAAATTATAATATCTACATGTTATTATTATAAAATCATAATTATAGAGCATTACATTTCATCATTTTTACTACCGTAACTATTATATTATTAAATATTATATATGGGGTAAAACACGTCAAGTCAGCCACACGAATTTTTCATTTCAATAAAAAGTTTTCAAATTTGTTGAGGATGTTGATCTGGCTGAAACCAAAAATTACAAATTTTTTCAAATTTTTTTATCGCGTATTTCAGCCGTTACAAAAAACTGAAAATAATAATCGTTAATTTTTTAACGGCAAAACTACAGCTCTCGCAAAAAAATCACGTGAATAAAAAATTTAAGGTATTTAACGTTCTTTTCAATAAATTTTTTGCTAAATCTTCCTACTCTGCTTTATGCTATTTTTCAATGGAATAAAATTATAATATTTTTTTTCTCCAAAACTGCATTCCCGATTCGGCTGAAATTTTTATGTTTTGTTCCTTAATATGTCTAGAATCTGAGAAAAAATTGGCGAGATGGGCGGCGTGACGTGTTTTACCCCATATTATTATTACAAGTAGGGTAGAAGTACCGGTTGTGGCCACTTTAAGAATTTTCCCATTTTCAAGTACTTGTGATTGGGACCAAATATCATAAAACTGTTTTGGACCTATACTTTTCATATCTGAGAAGAATATAATTTCAGATTTCTAGTATTAAAATCTTCATATGTATCGAGAAAACACTGGAAAATAGAAAAAAGTAGGAGCATAGCCATTTCACCAATTCTGGCCACCTATGCACCGGTTTTGGCCACAGTAATGTACCGGTTTTCGCCATGCTTAAAATTAGAATAACTCAATATTCATTGCACTTCAAACATTTTTTAAGGTGTGTTTAATAAATCAAAATAGTATTCTTATGAAAGCATCCAATTCCTCTACACGAAAATATCTTTAAAGCACAGATGCCATCTGTGAACCTAACTAACCTTTTTTGACATTCGTCTCCTCCGTTTTCCACTTTTTCGTAGCAGCTTTCTTTGTCACAAATAGTCATACATTATATTAATGTTTTACTCTGTACACTTTTATTTTTACTTTTACCAGAGTTCTTTCCGAAAGTAGATTTTCGCATTGCATAATGATGGGAATCTTCAACATGAAAGGTGTTCCACCGCTTTACCTTCTTTTTTACTATACTTTTCTAAGGATATATTTTTCTTAGCGTTTTTTCGTTTTTTTGTTTCTTCTTTACGAATTTATAAATTGATTGTGTAATAATCAACGAAAAATTAATGATTATATTATCATGGCCATATCCGGGGCAATATGCTTATTCCATGTACCAGTTGTGGCCATCGTATTTTTTATAAATGTATAGCTTTATTTCAAACTTTTAGTACATCAACATTTGCAGTGATGACTCTTAAGATAGATATGTGCAAAGCTGCATGCAATTCGCCAACTATATAATCCGAATATGTATCTAAAGCATTCGTCAAAATCTTGTCGAATTCCGTAAGGAGTTGACAATTTGATGAATCACCTCATGATACTTTAATTACTGACACAGTACTTTTTGTAATGGAGACGAACGGACGTCAAAATGACGATAAATGTTTCCAAAATACACAACGTTATGAAAAATTATGATTAAATACAGGTACAGAATTAAAATAGCCACGAAAAACGTATTTAAGTGTAGGGGTGGCCACAACCGGTACTTCTACCCTATTAGGTATTTACAATTCTATCTTTATAAGTTTCTGTCTCCCAAAAATTGTGAGATTGCTTATCTGTAATATATAGAAAAAGGTGCTGCATGCAAGGTGCACTGTGGTAATCTATATAACGCTGAAACTGACAGACAGGAGCTAGTGGCAAGCAGCGTCTGCTAACCCTGTCTGCCAGTTCCAGCGTCATGTAATCTATCCCCATTTGGTGCACCTGGCTAACCATACTGGGTCGAAAAGCGTGCGGCGAAGCGTAAGGTACCTACACTGCACCGTGCCGGTCGCCTATGAGCGACACTTGCGTGTCACAGCCCCCTCGAGGACGCGTGTGGCACGTTTATATAGCAATACTATACGTATTACATGTAATTAATCGTTTCGATGTTGTAGGCCCTCGGACTTCCGGAACACGAACTTCTGTATCGACGGAAATTGGTAACGCAAACTGGATATCGTAAATTGCAAGAAATATATATACCACCATAGAAAAAAAATACGAGTAAACTTATTTTTTATTATATTATTTTGTATTATATTGTCTAATATAATAATATAACAATTTAATAAATATGCGTAAAGTTATTTTTTTTATTATATTAGTTTGTATTATATTGTCTAATATGATAATATAATAATTGTCTAATATAATACAAAATAGAAAACGACAAAAAGTTTAATATTTTTATGTAAGTGGCAATATATTTTTTATATAACTTATTACATGCATTTATATTTATTTTATTCAGCTATACATTATAGCTAATACATATGCAAATTATATTTACATGGTATTTTTAATGTTTTTTAAATTTATTTTTAATGGGACACTTAATTTGTTAATTCTTGTAGACAACTAAATAAATGCATATCATTTTGTGAAATTTATTATATTTCACAAAATATAGTACAATTTAATACAATTAATATATAATATAATACAAAATAGAAACGACAAAAAGTTTAATATTTTTATATAAGTGGCAATATATTTTTTATATAACTTACATGCATTTATTATGTATTTATATTTATTTTATTCAGCTGTACATTTTAGCTAATACATATGCAAATTATATTTAAACTCATGAACTTTTTAAATCAGGATACTATTATAAATGTATTTTTTTTAATAGGACACTTAATTTGTTAATTTTTGTAGACAACTAAATAATCGTATATCATTTTGTGAAAAGTTGCAAGCACATTTTTGTGAGAGACTCTAACGCATTACTCGGATTCTCTTCCGTCAAATTTCATTACAATTCCCGCAGACTAAAGAACATACGAAAGAAGTAGATTTTTTTTAACGTTCAGAGTAAATCGCAGTAGTGAATACCGCAATTTAGCCCAAGTGCTGTATACCGAGAATTCCTCTTACTATATGAGAACTTGCTTTCTCTCTTTCGTCTCGACGTTCTTATACACTGTTCGTTGTTGTGTACTTTGCTGTGCACATTACTCCTACCTACTCGATCTTATCTCACCGTTTATTCGGCTCGATTACACAGGTGATTCACGTCCCCACGGAGTCCCGAGAGTAGTTTAAAATACATGTTCCACACAGTGTGTACTTGCGGTGTAGTAGAAGCTACGAGAGGAGAATACAATTAGGGTTGAGATCACAGTATGTATGTACTCTGAGTCACCGCTGTGACCGAGACAGACACATGATGCTTACTACTTTCACAAGAAAAAGTGAAGCCATTTCAGAAAAAAAAGTACCTAAATTGCTGTACACGAAAAAAAAATAATTGGTTGAATAGGCTCCAAGTGACAAAATTGCTTGTGACAATAAACTACATGAAAATAAAAGATCAGTTAACCAAAAAAATTAGTTGAACCAAATAAAAAAATTACACATAGACAATATTAAAAAAGGATGCAAAGTACAACTTTGCACATTGCTTCCTTATTAATTTTCATCTTTTGCAACGCCGCCTCTATGAGGAAATTTCTCTACTTTATTTTTGGCTTCCTCAAAGAGGAAGCTTTGCGAAAGATGAAAATTATTGACGAAGCAATGTGCAAATTTCTACTTTGCATCCTTATTTTAAATACAAATTAAAGAAGTACGAAAACAACAATTTTCATAAATTCAAAATTCTATAAAATCTAAATCGCTGTATGTATTTCGCTTAAATTCAATACCAATCGACATTTTTCATTGCTGTATTCGTCAAAAACTGTTTAAGCTCATTATCTAAAAAATTGTGGCAGCTACAGAACATACAGAGATTTTTTGAAAAATTCAATGTCTTAGAAAATCTGAACCACTTTACCAATCGTCACCAAATTCGATATCTACTACAACTGGATGTTAATTTTACCCTGCAAAAAATTTGAGCAGGTTTGGTCGAACTTAACTTGAATAAGAACGAAAACAAAATTTTTTAGAAAATTCAAAATTTTATAAAATCTGAACCGCTTTATGGATTTCGCTCAAATTCAATACCAACCTTCATTTTTCATTTGTCTATTTGTCCAGAACTATTTAGCTCGTTAGCTAAAAAATTGCGGAAGCTAGAGAACATACAGACATTTTTCGAAAAATTTAAAGCCTTATAAGATCTGAATTTTTTTTTCAATTTTTTCGAAAATGTATACATAGGAAGGGGCGCTGCTCCTTTACCAGCGTGCCAAATTTTAACTTGATTGTTAAAGCCGTTTTTGAGATACAGAGGTTTGAATTTAGCAAGCGTGCCACACACACATATGAATACATACATACATCCAGAAATTTTTTCTCAACCACTTTTCTCGACGTTTTAGACTATTCTGAGTGTCCTGACATGAAAATAGCAAAAAACAATTTTTTTACGAAAACAAAGCTTCCTCTATGAGGAAGCAAAATGAGTTGACTTAAGTAAAAAAATTATACATAGACAATAAAAAAAATATATAGTTTTAAACATAAAATTAGGCATATAAAATTTATACATAAACTCCATAGGTGGTTTCATGTAGAGTTTATTCCATAAGTCAGACTATATATAATGCTACACGTTGGAAGTCAAAGGGATAATAATTATTATTCCTCAATAGTGGCTAAAAGTTTTGTTCTGAGGTTAGCAACAATATAGTCTGTAAATCATCTCTAATTCCTGGATTAAATCTTTCAAGATAGGAAATTTAAAAAAAAATATTTGCTTTATAAATATCTCAGAAGAAAAATGAATTGTTTCGTGACAATTGATTAGTGACGAAAGTGATAAAATGAGAAAAATGGTAACAACGCGTTTAAGCACTCATAGAAATCGGTCTCATGGGTTTATTTGAATCAAATATGGGATCAATTTGAATTAAATAAAATTTTATTTGAATCAAATATGGGATCTATTTGAATTAAATAAAATTTTATTTGAATCAAATATGGGATCTATTTGAAATAAATAAAATTTGATTTGTATCAAATATGGGATCTATTTGAAATAAATGAAATTTTATTTGAATCAAATAAATGTAACTAAAAATTAATACTTTTAATTTGTATGCAACAAATTTTATTTCATCGAAATAAAATCCTATCAGACCAGCCATTAAATAAATTTCTTCTTCAAATAGGATCTTTTTTCGTTCAAATAGAATTTATCTAATTTAAATAATAAATCATATTGATTTCAAGTAATTTTTATTTGATCGAAACAAAATGTTATCAATTCGAAATTTGTAATATTTAATTCAAATCCATTTCTCTGGGTGTGTAAGTTCAAAATTAAACCACGTACATAAGCACAGATGTGATTTTCGTACAGTTCTCGCTTAGCGATCCACAATTATACAGATTTTCCAGGGGAGTCAAAGCCACCCGGATATTCTCGCTCGCCTTGGTAATTCAGCTCGTGCAATTCTTTCTCGTGTGCGCCGCGCGTATTCATGTTTTCATGCGTGTCGCCGGCACGTGTACCCCGGCTTCTTGGGATAAGCGTACTAACGAAGTGCACGCGTTATACACGCGTATATCTGCAGTTACTCGGTACTCGTCGCTGCAACTTTTTTTTTTCAGATAATTATTTCCTTGTTATTTTCATTTTAGCTCACTGCTTTCTCACCGCCTTGAACCCATCAATTGCATAGTTACATAGTTGTTATTAAATTGCCATGTAGCTTACGTAACAAAGAAAAACATTCTACAGAATTTCACTAAAATATCCATGCTAAAAAATAAATAAAAAAAAACAAATAAAAATAAAAATAAAAATTTTTGCCTCTAAATTCGAAGGCTAATCCCAGAAGCAAGTGAAAAATAATAATTCGCATATTTCGTTATTTTATTATTTAGAAATTAAAAATTATCAGGTATTTATATTGTCTCATTAAAAATATACGTATGTGTAAAAAAAAATCTTTGCCTCAAAGATGTTTGCACGTCAATTCAAATATAATATATTAATTTTCGAAAAATAATAAATTGTGATACTAATTTGGATAGAACTTGAATATTACACTGTAGATAAAAATGAGTTGCAAAAGTGAATAGTTCCTATACCTATGGCCTGACTTTTAGATAATATTAAAGATAATGTCTTTGCCAAAACTTATATTTCGATTTTTTTTTAAATCATCACTAGTCGTAAAAATTGCGATCAAAACTCACGAAAAAAATGTTGCCTATTTTGATGTAAAGATCCATAAATCACGTTAATGTTATGGTTCTTATATTCTCATATTCTTATAACGCCGGCAACCTCATAAAAAATTCAAACGCATTTTACTCATATTTTTAATTAAAAATTGAATTAAAAAATCGTCAATAACAATAATAACAATAATCCAAGGACACACAGTTCACCTGAAATAATTAAACTGGATCGAAATACACGTCGAAGATAGAACTTGAATAAAAATGTGTTGCAAAAGGTAGTTATTTCTATGTCTATGAACTGACTTTTAGATATTATGAAAAATAATGTCTTTGCCAACATTTATATTTCGATTTTTTTTTTAAATCCTCACTAGTCGCAAAAATAGCGATCAAAACTCACGAAAGAAATTCTGCCTATTTTTATGTAAAGATTCATAACATCACGTTAATGTTATGGTCCTTATATTCTCATGTTCTTATAACGCCAAAAACCTCATATTAAATTCAGACGCTTATTACTCATATTTTTAATTAAAAATTGAATTAAAAAATCGTCAATAACAATAATAACAATAATTCAAGGACACACAGTTGACCTGAAATAATTAAACTGGATCGAAATACACGTTGAAGCTGCCACGCACTGTATTCCCAAGTGTAGTTTCTGGTATTCTGATCGTATCCTAATTAATGACATCGAATATCGTCTAGGGAATAGAACGTTCAGAGCAGAGGTTCGTTAGGCCGTACGATTATCTATACTCCATTAGTAATCGACATTTCTCCCCCTCTTCAGATCAGCCGTATCATTTCAGAGAAAATCGAATTAGCGTTTGTCACCTTCATTATTAAGAAACGATTTCCAAAGTCTCGATTAATTTCATCGAGCTGTCGTAGAAAATGATGGACAGCTCATTTTTATCGATCAACGAAAAATCCAAACAATATCGTTTTATTCGGCAGCAGAGAAGGTCACGAAAATGCAAAATAACTGTACCAATGATCGGACATGTCCCAGTCTTCGGACACTTCCATTTATTTGAGTTTATTACGAATTTAAATAACAAAAAGCCAAAATTGTAACTTAAAATCGTATCTACATTTTTTAATTGATCTACACACTCAGAGAAATCGTAATAGTCAACTATAAAGTGACAACTATTGATTTTTATTACATGCAACTATTTTTATAGTTACGATAGCTACGAAAATAGTTATGGTAACTATTTGATAGTTGTGTCAACTATAAAAAAATTGTTGCACCAACCATAAGTAAATAGTTGTCACTTTATAGTTACTAATACCATAATTTTCTCTCAGTGCAGGAAAAAGATATTCATAAGTTTAGATATGGAGGTTTATTTTTTTATTATAGATTTTTTAAAATTATAAATGGATATATATGGGGCACTCCACCGGTCATGGATAGGGTCGCGACCCTCATATTCAAAAACATTTTATTCCTTTTGAGATGTTGTAGAGCAATATAAAAAAAGACTACAATTTTTTCCAGATTTAAAAAAAAATTTGTGTTTTTTTAATTACCTAAAAATTGATTTTCTTAAAAAGTACGTTAACAATTTTTTTTTCTATTTTTACAGTAGATTATCAACTAAAAATAAGACAACATTTTTTTTTTTATTTCAGAAATTCCCCAAATTTGAATTTCTCTAAAAGCACATCGATGATTTTTTTCAAAATGTTTTTAATAAATTCTTTGTCTAATAACGAAACTTTTGAGACTAGAACGAAAATGGGGAACAGTCTAGAATAGCAGAATAGCACAGTTTGTATATCAGAATTCTTGATATTTATGATTGCCCGAAGAATCGGAACATTAGGTGACCGGAAATACGTAAACGATGAAAAAAAGCGTCTGAAAACTGGTACATTAAGGTAAACGGACCAATGACGGGACGTTTAAGGCGGTGTCTGTTTTGTATGCCAATTTCCGCATGCATATATTAATTATTTTGCAAATGGTGGTAACGAATTGCAAGATTAGAGTTTCTAGTTTCCAAAAACTATACAATAAAAATATTTCTGATTGTTTGATAAATAGTTATTGATTAAAACGCTGAAAAGTGCAGATGTACCAGTAACGGGACGGGTATTTTTGTGCATGTCCCGCTGCCGGGACACCAAATGTGCGTATCGGTGGACATCTACAAATTTTAATGCATCTGCTTGAAAAGAAATGCCAAAAAATGTGCGGTACACATATATACACCTATGATGCAATAAATAAAACATATATGTTTATAAAATACATATATATATTTTAGTAAATTATCAATGAAGTTTTTGCTACCGCATAACCCAACATCCGCGTCAAAATGTCAATCGTGCGATTGTGTCCCGGCTCTGGGTCGCAGCGAGATTGCTTACTACTTGCCCCAGTCGCGGAACATACGTTGGACAGTGGTGCCAACGTATATTCGGTCAGCTCCAATAACGGGACACAAAAATTACGAGTTTTAAGATATTGTACGTAACATTTGACAGTGTAATCTTAAACTTTAAGAATTTCTGAATTTGAAATACCTATGGAAAGTCTCGAACGAACTATTATCTCCGGGGTATCATATTAATGATTATTCGGCTCTCCTTAGCTAATTGGTTTAGGGATTTGCTGAAAAAGCTCAAACACCATAGATCCGCTAATATACTTATTATTTACATTTTCAATTTACGATGAAAAACATGAAATTGTTTCACGTATGTTAATTATATATAACAGATACAATTGGAAGAATTATTTTTTAATATTTTATCCATTAAACTCTTAGTATCTACAAATATCCCTTTAGTGTCCCTCAATTAGGACCTGTCCCACCATTGGTACGTTTACCTTAGGTGTATTTTGTTATTTTCGTACATAATTAGAAAATGATTCAATATTTTGGCGATTAATTCGTAGGTTTTTGAAACTGGAAGGTACTTATGATCTTGACTTTGGTTTCGATCATTTTATAATTAAATCTTTCGTTAAGCGTGTAACATTCCTTATGTTTGAATCTGGGAGTGACCTTAACCGTTCGTTCATTGGTACATTTACCTTAATGTTTGTTTGAATACCAGTCCATGGAGACTGAGACTGGTGAAATGGTGAGTGGGCGAACTGGGAGAGTCCCTGAGCAGCAGCTTCTGTGGAACCGAGGTCGAAGTCACGGTTCGACTGTCGCATTGTCATCGACCATAACCCACGACAGAGAAAAACGACAGACTCCAAATAATATCGACTCTGCGAATGAATAAGCTATGCGATTATTATCAGAGAACATATTACATTCCCGTTTCATTTTATACACCACAATAGCATCGACTAGCGAATATTATATATAGTATATTACATTTATCTATGACGCAGCAGCTGCTCGATGAATATTTCATTGTGGAACTTTCATTCTTCTCTGTCGTGGCGCTCGAGACCGACGAGTTTGCAAATTATAACTAATAATCTGGAGCATTGATTTTATGAACGAAGAAATTGTTGAAGTTGAGTTCCTTCGTTTTTTTAAATCGTAAGATAAAATTTCCACTCAAGGTTGTCATGGCAGCCATGGCAATTATGGTGTACCGTGATTACCTCTTCTAAGAGGATAACGTGGACAGGGACTTGCAAGTTGAAAGGTCATAATAGCTTACTATTAACCCTTTAAACCCAAAGTAACCTTCGACGTTGAAATATAAGGAATATTAATATTCCGACTTCCTCAATAAAAACAATTTAAAAATAGCAATTTTAGAAAATTGTTGGTTTATAATTTGTACACCTAGATAAAAAATTTTCATTAAATTACAATCGTGGATCAATTTATCATAAATTTCCCGTCTTGTATATTTTCTCCCAGAATTTGCTGATAAAATTTGCTAAAATTTCAAACAATTTCATCAAGTTTCCAACAATTTCATAAATTTTCAAACAATTTCATCAAGTTTCAAACAATTTCATGAAGTTTCAAAAAATTTCATAAAGTTTCAAAAAATTTCATGAAGTGTCAAACAATTTCATAAAGTTTCAAACAATTTCATGAAGTTTCAAGCAATTTCATAAATTTTCAAACAATTTCATAAAGTTTCAAACAATTTCATGAGATTTCAAACAATTTCATGAAGTTTCAAAAAATGTCATGAAGTTTCAAACAATTTCATAAAGTTACACACAATTTCATAAATTTTCAAACAATTTCATAAAGTTTCAAACAATTTCATGAAGTTTCAAAAAATTTCATGAAGTTTCAAAAAATTTCATGAAGTCTCAAACAATTTCATAAAGCTTCAAAGAATTTTATGAACTTTCAAACAATTTCATAAAGTTTCAAACAATTTCATAAAGTTTCAAACAATTTCATGAAGTTTCAAACAATTCCATAAGTTTTCAATCAATTTCATCAATTTTCAAAAAATGTCATAAATTTTCAAACAATTTCATAAACTACCAAACAATTACATGCAATTTCAACTGATCCCAAATGATTTTATTCACTCTCATCTGATTTCCGACTACATAAAGCAATTTCAACTGATTTAAAATGCTTTTGCGCGATTTTAACTGAATTCAAATACTTCCCGCTATTTCAACTGATCCCGTATAATTCCATGCAATATCAGTCAAATCCAACTAACTTCAACCAATTTTTTACAACTTCGAATTCGTTCACTTTGGCTTTGATTCCAAGTGATTTTCCTTTAATTCCAAGTGACTTCATTAAACTCCCTTTACCTTGACGCGATTTGAATGATATTTTTGTCGCTTAATAAAATAATTATAATTTCGTGATTAAATCTCTAACTTCATATGCAGTATATTTAAATGATTTCAAGAATCACTTTCCCCTCGCTTGACATAGTCTTCCATATATGCAACAATACAGTAAAGGGAAAACACGGTGCGTATCATATATACAATTTATTTTGCCAGTCGAGAGGAAATGAGTTAAATAAACATTGTTTGGATTAGATAACAGAAGGATGACCCCACATTGAAAGCAATAAATGATGGCTAGAATGAGTAACCTTGTTGAAGAAGCTCCCCTGTGATGTATGAATTAGATCTGTCTCAACATTATCTACCCACTGAAGAATATGTACGTGGCTATGTCGTATAGTTAAGGTATTCCTGATTAATCGCCATGAGTTCGAAATTAAGACTGGTCTCCGCTATCGGAGACTTCTAACAAGGTAAAGCCAGCAATAAACCTGACCGATTACATGGCCGAGATAGACGCGAGGATTGCAAATCTATCTTTCTCGGGGTACGCCGCTTTTTCATTGCTATAACCAGCAGCTCAGTTCTATGTGCGGCTTTGCAATGTTCCTATCTCGACGCGATATCTCTGCCCTCAACGAACGATGTGGTCCGCCAGCCTCGAGCCGAGACTGCGTCTGTGAGTTGGAAGAAAGAGCCTCGGGATACTCTTGGTGCAAAGAGCAATGGCGTAAGCCTAAAGGAAATATCTGTGGTGAGCCAAAGGGCTTGTTTATTTGCTTCCTAAGGAAAGGGATGGAATTAAGTTGATTGATAAAAAACAACATAAATTTCTCTTAGGAAATTCTTTCAAAGAAACTCTATAGTATTTATAATCATGAATATAAATAGTTTTTTAAACAAGGTTTCAAAGTAGAACCTTGCACATTGCTTCCTCATTATTTTTCGCTTTTTTCAAAGCTACCTCTATGAGGAAGTATGTTAATCAATTTTGGCTTCCTCATAGAGGAAGCTTTGTAAAAAGCGAAAAATAATGAGGAAGCAATGTGCAAGGTTCTACTTTGCATCCTTGTTTTATTTTATTCTTATTTTCTGATTTTTTACGAAATGCAGAGCGAAACCAGTCAATTTTTTTAAAATTCAAATTAACGTAAAATCCGAACCGCTTTACCGATCATCACCAATTTTGGTACGTAGCAGGGCTGAATGTTATTTTTCCTGTGTAGAAAATGTGACTCGATTATTTGAAATTTTACCTGAATTAGAGCAAAACGAAAATTATTCGAAAAATTCAAAATCTCATAAAAACCGAACCGCTGTACCTATTTGGCCCAAATTCAATACCAAAGGTCGCACTCACTTTGTTGAATTTTAATACGAAGTTTCAGCCCGATAGTTAAAAATTCATTCGAGCTAGAGCATTTACGTACTTTTTTCAAAATTAAAAAATTCTTATAAGAATGAAATGTGTCAATCGATTTTCCCGAAATTTATACTAATTGAAGATTAGGTGGTACGTAGCAGGGCTGAATGTTATTTTGCCTGTGTAGAAAATGTCACTCGATTATTTGAAATTTTACCTGAATTAGAGCAAAACGAAAATTTTTCGAAAAATTCAAAATCTCATAAAAACCGAACCGCTTTACCGATTTGGCCCAAATTCAATACCAAAGGTCGCATCACTTTGTTGAATTTTAATACGAAGTTTCAGCCCGAAAGTTAAAAATTCATTCGAGCTAGAGCATTTACGTACTTTTTTCAAAATTAAAAAATTCTTATAAAAATGAAATGTGTCAATCGATTTTCCCGAAATTTATACCAATTGAAGATTAGATAGTACTGCACATGTTGTTTAAATTTGAGCTGATTCGGTCGAATAGTTTAAAAGTTACAGTTAAATGAATTTTTGGCCTTTCATCACACACACACACATACATACATCCGGACAATTTTTCTAAACCACTTTTCTCGATGTTTTAGACCATTCTGAGTAGTCTGACATAAAAATCTCGACAAATTTTTTTTCATGAAAACAAAGCTTCCTGTATGAGGAAGCAAAAAACTAAAGGGCTTGTTTCTGTGCTTCCTAAGGAAAGGGGATGGAATTAAGTTGATTGATAAAAAACAACATAAAGTTCTCTCAGGAAATTGTTTCAAAGCAACTCCATAGTATTTATAATCATGAATAAAAATAGTTTTTTTTAAAAAAGCTCAACTCTATTTTCTATATGTGGTAATTGTTTTAATCACGGTGACTATGGAACTTTTTATAGTGGAATTATGTTTAATTGACATTTAATTAAAATTATTCAATACTTTTTTCAAAGTAATAATAGTTTTGTCTAAAAGTCTGTTTAAACCTGATCTTCAATTTATTTATTGGTGATTAGTAGTTTTGTTTAAATGAAATTTAATACACTATTGAATATAACTTTATATTTAATAATAATAATAATTGTGATGTAAAGCGAGATTTATCTCTAAGTTTCAAGAGATAATAGAGACTATCGTTACTTAATTTTCAATTATCTACTTGTACTCCGTTGGATCACTTTATTCTGCGTCTTGATAATGAAGTTATTATTCATTAAAATTGCATCCATCTGTAAATATCGTTTTGTTTATCATAATAATAATGTTCATCGAAAAAAAGGTTTATCTCTTGGTTTTTACTTCGTATATTTGCTCCAACTAGATTCATAATAAATTTCTTTAAACATGAGAAATTACATTTATCAAAAACTAAATTCAATACTAAATATATATTTATTAATTATAACAATTACTTTGGGATTACAAACTAATTACGAAATAAATTTCAGTGTGTTTTTACGAATGAGGCAATGAAAATTTTCGTTAAGTTAAATGTTTTTATATTCAGTTTCAATTACAATAGTTTTTGTTGAAGATCTTCATCAAAGTTTGGAGTCTAGCATACGAAGATTTCGTCGAGTTAGCGAGAAATCGAATGCAAACAGGCGAAACGACTGATTCGAAATTGAATTGGCACCCGTTGGCATGACTGTATAGAACAGACAGCCATAGCGACTTGGTGCAAATACTGAAATTAATATGATGGCCTTTCGCGACTGCTGGCACAGTAGTAGTGTTCCTGGTTATAGCTCTGAGGGTTTCGAGGCCACTTCATCTCCTACTCTCATCATTCCTTAGACCACGTCGCGTGCACTTCGCTGCACACTGCACATCCTCAGACATTTTAGTAGCTAGCCAAAAGCAGAAACGTGCTCTTCGATGCTCCTTCGTCAATCTACACTGATGACCTTAAGGAGGACAACCAGCATCGTGGTCAAACAACCGTGTTTGCGCTCATGGGTTTAAATCGATTTAATTAAGTTGTTGGAGCAAACTAGCAAAAAAAACACCTTTTCAGTTTTGCAATATTATCCTTAGTTGTCAAAATTACAGATTTTGTCAGAAAATTTTATCATTTCGATAATTTAAAAAAAAGTTATAAGAACCTTGCACATTGCTTCCTCATTATTTTTCGCTTTTTACAAAGCTTCTTCTATGGGGAAGCCAAAATGATTAACATACTTCTTGATTGATTAAAATCGTGGTAAAAAGGTTTGTAACCGGCATTTTCTGGGGTAGAATATGCGACTTGAGAAAGATAGTGAAGGCCAAAATTCGATATCTTGATGAAAAAGAAAATTCGATTTGATTTTCCGACCGGAGTCGGATCTGTGAATTCTAGAATCAGAAACAGGAAAAAGTAACTTTTTTTTTAAATCATGATAAATCATGATGAAAGGCTTATAACCGGTCTTTTCTGGGGTAGAATATGCGACTTGAGGAAGATAGTAAAGGCCAAAATTCAATATCTTGAAGAAAAAAAAATTTAGTTTCGATTTTCCGACCAAAAGTCGGATCTGTGAATTTTGGAATCAGAAACAGAAAAAAGTAACTTTTTTTAAAATCATGGTAAAAAAGTTTGTAACCATTATTTTCTGGGGTAGAATATGCGACTTGAGAACGATAATGAAGACCAAAATTCGATATCTTGAAGAAAAAAAATTTAGTTTCGATTTTCCGACCAAAAGTCGGATCTGTGAATTTTGGAATCAGGAACAGAAAAAAGTAACTTTTTTAAAAATCATGGTAAAAAGGTTTGTAACCGGTATTTTCTGGGGTAGAATATGCAACTTGAGAACGATAATAAAGACCAAAATTCGATATCTTGAAGAAGAAAAAATTTAGTTTCGATTTTCCGACCAAAAGTCGGATGTGTGAATTTTGGAATCAGGAACAGAAAAAAGTCACTTTTTTTTCAAACCATGGTAAAAAGGTTTGTAACCGTTATTTTCTGGGGTAGAATATGCGACTTGAGAATGATAGTGAAGACCAAAATTCGATATCTTGAAGAAGAAAAAATTACGATTGGATTTTCCGACCAAAAGTCGGATCTGTGAATTCTAGAATCAGGAACAGAAAAAAGTCACTTTTTTTAAAATCATGGTAAAAAGGCTTCTAACCAGTATTTTCTGGGGTAGAATATGCGACTTGAGAATGATAGTGAAGACCAAAATTTGATACCTTGAAGAAAAAAATATTCGATTCGATTTTCCGACCCAAAGTCGAATCTGTGAATTCTAGAATCAGGAACAGAAAAAAGTCACTTTTTTTTAAATCATGGTAAAAAGGCTTGTAAACTGTATTTTCTGGGGTAGAATATGCGACTTGAGAACGATAATGAAGACCAAAATTCGATATCTTGAAGAAAAAAAATTTAGTTTCGATTTTCCGACCGAAAGCCGAGTCTGTGAATTCTAGAATCAGGAACAGAAAAAAGTAACTTTTTTTAAAAATCATGCTAAAAAGGTTTGTAACCGGTATTTTCTGGGGTAGAATATGCGACTTGAGAACGATAATGAAGACCAAAATTCGATATCTTGAAGAAAAAAAATTTAGTTTCGATTTTCCGACCGAAAGCCGAGTCTGTGAATTCTAGAATCAGGAACAGAAAAAAGTAACTTTTTTTAAAAATCATGCTAAAAAGGTTTGTAACCGGTATTTTCTGGGGTAGAATATGCGACTTGAGAAAGATAGTGAAGTCCAAAATTCGATATCTTGAAGAAGAAAAAAGTATGCAATGTGAAAGTCGCGACTTTTTCTCCTATTTTTATGTAAATGTATCTAAGATTACAACAGCTGGATATTAGTTCGTCCAAAGAACAATTTGTTAAATAATTCTCAACGAATAAAGCAATGTCAACTGTAGCTCATTAGCCAACAAATTTTACGTTGTCCATGCTTATTTTCAGACTGACTTCTCCTTAGGTAACATGACAGTGAAGTGAAAGATACATTCTTCACTCACTTCATAATTTTTACTATACTTAAACTGACCAAAGAATTATGTCAACCATATATCAAATTCCACTCTCTACACCTGACACTAAATGCAGCAAATCCCTCTCTTTAACAAGAACATCAATGGAAACTAATGTTTACCGCACAAAATCTTCGTCATCTTACACTGAGAGAAAATTGTGGTATTTGTAACTATAAAGTGACAACTATTCATTTTTAATTCACACAAGCAATTTTTTAATAGTTGCCACAACTATCAAATAGTTGCTATAACTACCAAATAGTTGCCATAACTATTTTCACAGCTATCGTAATTATGAAAATAGTTGGATGGACTAAAACTTAATAGTTGTCACTTTATAGTTGACTGTACTACTACGATTTCTCTGAGTGTATTTGACGTCTTAATATCCTTCAAAAAAGCGACTTTTTTTATCATTCCATTGGCGAAAGTGTCTTGAGCAATTAAAAAGACTTGTCACTGCAATTTTGTATGTCATAATGTATATCCTTTTTCTTTTTTGGCGCGAAAAAAAAGTACTCCTATATTTGGTACTGATATACCAAACGAGACACGCAGACACACGGAGAGTCAGCAGACAAGTGACTTCCAGCCAAAAGAGATCGCGCACAAGACTCGAATTACCAACTGGGATATATTTTCTTGGCATTTGCGCCAAATGGGTCGAGGATAACGGGGGCTCGAATGTGCTTGCGTGCAAACTCGCGTATCGTATGTCTCTGCTTCGTCTCTCGTGTACACTATACACCTCTCCACATATTTCTTTACATTGCGGTGCCTCTTCTTTCCCAAATTGTCTTTTCACGTGAGTCTCGTCCGGTATTCTGCGGTCGCCTCGGATTGCGGTACGCGCCGAGTTATTCTTACATACGTACCTTTGTATCTTTAACTCCGTCTACATATTTCATTCGCAGACTTCCTTCCTGTAAATTTCAGACGAGGATAAGCCAAGTTTTACCAAGTTTCGGAGTTTATTAATTATCCACGTTTTACCTGAGCCCATATTGTAACGTACACCGTATTCAGACGTGAATTATCAAAATTTTAAAACTCCCGACTGAAAAAAAACAAGGTTGAAAAGTAGAACCTTGCACATTGCTTTCTCATTATTTTTCGCTTTTTACAAAGCTACCTCCATGAGGAAGTATGTTATTCAATTTTGGCTTCCTCATAGTGGAAGCTTTGTAAAAAGCGAAAAATAATGAGGAAGCAATGTGCAAAGTTCTACTTTCCATCCTTGTTTTTTTTCAGTCGAGAGTTTTTAAATTTTGATAATTCACGTCTGAATACGGTGTACGTTACAATATGGGCTCAGGTTTCACCAACCAACCAAGTTTCGGAGTTTATTAATTATCCACGTTTTACCTGAGCCCATATTGTAACGTACACCGTATTCAGACGTGAATTATCAAAATTTTAAAACTCCCGACTGAAAAAAAAACAAGGTTGAAAAGTAGAACCTTGCACATTGCTTCCTAATTATTTTTCGCTTTTTACAAAGCTACCTCTATGAGGAAGTATGTTATTCAATTTTGGCTTCCTCGTAGAGGAAGCTTTGTAAAAAGCGAAAAATAATGAGGAAGCAATGTGCAAGGTTCTACTTTGCATTCTTTTTTAAATTAGATAAATAAACATGTTGTGAATTCGCTTTTTCTAGTTCGTTATTCCGTTATTTCATTATTATTAGAGCGTTTCCGAAAGTAAATGTGATAAGGTATATTTTTTTAAATAATTCAACATTCCATAAAATCAAAAATTTCATACCGTTCGTCACTAAATTATACATATATAATGGCTCAATATTGTTTCATTTATATACAAAATTTGAGCTCGCTATCTCAAGTTTTGCAACAGTTACAATAGAGGGATAATATAAATTTTTTGAAAAATTCGAAATTTCATAAAATCTTAACCACTTTGCTGATTCGAGCCAAATTCAATACCAAATAACATTGAGTGCACCTGCTCTTATAACCAACTATTTAGCAAAATAGACTAAATTTTACGAAAGTTAGAGCGACCACCTCCTTTTTTAAAAAACATTCAAAACGGCATAAAATCAAAATTTTTGTTCAGATTTTGTCGAAAATTGCTACAGTTGAAGAGGGTCTACTGCTACACTTGTGTGCCAAATTTGAGCGCGATATACAAAACGGTTTTTGAGTTATCGGCGTTCGAATTTTCGGAGTTGTATATTACACAAACGGACATTTTTTCTAGATCACTTTTCTGGACGTTTTGGACTATTCTAAGTGTCCTGACATAAAAATCTCGAAAAAATTTTTTTTCATGAAAACATAGCTTCCTCTATGAGGAAGCAATAGTGTAATTAATTAACAAATTGGGTAAATGAAAAATGGTTGAATAAGAATCATTTGCATATTATATTCGGGAGAATAATTCGTAATCGCCCGATTACCACATCTATTTTTTTTCACATAAATTCACAGTTCTGTTATTTATTTGTAGCTCACACACTGAAAGAATTTTATCGCAAATTACAAAATATCATATAACATACCGAATTCAGATGAAAAAAAAATAAATAAAGAACGATGTTGGACTGTAATAATTTGGTTAGCATATAAAAAATCATAATTAAAAAAAAATGATAATAAAACCATCTTTTTTATAATAATTTATTTTTCAATAATAACAATATCACTATTTTTGTGTCACTTTTACTAATATTGTTTGTTAACAGCACATTAATTTCTAATGACCTGGACAAAGAATTGCTAAAACGATTTTTTATGATAATATAGAATCAAAAAATTTTAAAAACTAAAAGTGGATATTTTTTCCACCGATGCCGTCTCATTTAAATTCCTAATTTTTTAAATTCTTATACATGGTAAAAACACTTTGTGTTATTAATACAATAATTGTGTTATTGTATAAATAATTAATAAATGTAATTAATTAATGATGTATTAATAATTGATATAAATTATTAAACGCAAACTTTGTATTATTAATACAAAAAAAATTTGGCACCTTTTTTGTTTTCGATTTTATAATTTGACAAAATATTTTTTGTACTTTTTTGCAAGACTAGAAATTAACGAAAAATTTTTCGTAAAAAATACCAAAAAAATTCTTTGGGCTAAAGTCTTTTCTTTGATTTAAGCCACATACTGTGTTATCTTTTTAGAAAGCATTGACCTGCTCGTAATTTGTATAAATTTGGAAAAACTAATTGGCGAAACGTGTGTGGGCACAGGATGAGATACTCGACTCTGAATGAGCTGCCGCTGACGTAACTGTACGTCGTGAATGTCGTCGGGGGAATAATAACGCCTTGTGTTACAAGCAGTTCTTGTTTCAATAATGTAACAACTCACGTTCCGCCAATGTATGAAAGAGGGAAAAAAGATACGTCAGCCTCGTGTAATGAGGACATACAAGACAATAATTATCATTTGTCCAACCACGCGGATTTAATGAATCTCACAATTGACTATATACGGCTCAAAGTTGTTTAAGCAACGTTTAATAATTTTATTACTTTTGAAGAAATGATGTCCTTACACGTAGCTATATATTCAAGACGTATAAGGAAATCCACGAAACGACACGCGATTTATTGATCAATGATAATATTTTCATTCTCGCATTTATTACTGAAACGTTTCTCTAGGGATTTCATTCAGCAATGCAACGCATCCAGCATTAATCCGACGCAACCAAAAGTTCAACGATGTCTAAGAATATTTTGACAAACAATTCAAGGGAAAAAAAATTGGAATTAAATTTTTAAGGAAAAGAAAATTCATTAAGTTTTTAAGTAAAAAAAAATTTTTATTAAATTTTTAATTTTTTAAAAAATTGCCAATTTAAAAAAATGGAATTAAATTTTTAAGGAAAAAAAAATTGATTAAGTTTTTAAGTAAAAAAAAAAATGTTATTAAATTTTTAAAATGAATAAAATTTTTTTTTTAATATTATGATTATTTTAATGTTAATGGCGATAAATGCAAATACCTACAAAGGTTCGTTTATATTGGGTTTTTTAAAAAGATAATCTATAATTCACCACCAATTTCAATATCGTATCATTAATTATATTTTTCAAAATTATCTATACGAATACGTCGCGTATATTTTTAATAATCTCACCTGTATAAAAATAACTGTCTATTGATTAACTTATAAAAAAAATAAATTCATAAACAAATCGTTTAAATTTTCACATAGTCCATATAACAAACAAAATATAGTAACACAATAAGAAGTTTTAAAAAAAATTACAATCTTAATGAAAAATAAATGAACAAATAGAATTGGTAATAAATTTAATGGATATTTTTATAAACGAACTATATTTTTCACTATTACGAAACGTGAACCATGGAACAATTATAGTGAAACTCGGTGTTGAGTTACAGGGGAAAAAAGGCGATTGCTCTTTCTTGCAATGTGATACAGACGAGAAAAAAGCTCGTGGCGCCGCACGAGCCTTCGTCAATATTTATTATTTAACTACCCCCAAGAGAGGAAGAGAGGAAAAAAAATGGAAAATGTGAAACGGGGTTGCCATGTGTCATGGAGAGTTTATGGCTATCGAGGAATCTCACTTTATGCAGTTGTTCGCCTCGCAACTTGTTCGCTATCCTAACTATAGGTAAAATGTCCTGCCTCTTCCTCTTTCCATAGTCACTCAAGTGACAGCCTCGACTCTTTCATAATGTAAAATATAGATGAGGCCGTGGAAATCAATGTGGAAAAATCAATCGTTATATAGCACAAATAGAAGAGAGAACAAAAGCGTGACACAATTCCCTACAAAACTGGGACAATGCAAAGTTCAGATTTCCAGAAGAAAAGATATCATTGTTTTCGACCTTAAAGCCATAGTATATATTTACATCTCTCCATTTTTTCAAATATTTCTATGACAAAATCTAATAATAAAAATTCTATTTTCTAATATTAATTTTTTTAAATATATACAAGTTTCCAACAGTGATTTTGGAAATATTAATTAATTATTATACGTCTGTCGACGCCAAATAATTTTAGTAAGACCTTAACACTTATTAATTTTTTCGCCAATTTCAAATAGCTACTCAAATTTGTAAATAAGAAAAATCTAACGATTATAAATTTATCAATACCGGTCAATTTTTTAAAAATCATTTTTCTTTTTTTTATATTTTTATTACGAATTATTTATTAAATTCCGAGCGTAATAATTCTTATATATTTCGAATATTTATTACGAATTATGTATTAAATAATTTATTACGAATAAATATTTATTACGGATTATTTATTAAATAATTCGTAATAAATATTCGAAATATATAAGAATTATTACGCTCGGAATATAAAATCAAGAAAGAAAACTAAAACTTCAATTCACAGGGGAAAAAAATGTAATGGTTGCCATGCGATAAATGCTCAGAGTGAAAACACTAATGCTCACTAATTGTAGATAATTTACCATTAATCACAGCAGGTCGCAGTGGGTATTCCGAAATAAATATTCTTGTGCTTAAGAGTAATCCACTTTCGCGAGTGCGCCGAGATGGTCGATTAAACAGGTAGACAGCTGCTACATGCCTTACAATATTTTAGAAAAAACCTGCTAGTTGGTCGATCTCGCGTGAAAGCACTTTCTCGAGCTCTGCATACCCCAAAGAACTCGTTCAGCCTTTGATCGTCTTTGGTATTACTACTTTTATTACTTATTTAGCCAATAACAATAAAGCAAATTGTTCTAACCAACATTATCAGCCTTAAACTTTCAAAGATCACTTTCCCGTGGATAAAAACATTTTTCGTCTAATGTTGGCCACTTTTCTACATTACATTAGTAGAAAGACTCATTTTTTAAATCTTTATAATGTCGAATCCATTTTTTAATAAATTTTGACTGATATTGAATTTATTCAAATTTAAGAAAAAATGACAAGTATTTTGAAAAATTGCTATTCCTTCAGGTAACAAATATACTACGTTGGTCTTTTTTTTAAAATGAAATTAAAGTCTGGATCAAATCCTGATAGAATTTCACTAATTTCCAGTTTTTCCAAAATTATGGGGCTTTGTGAAAAAACATGTTTAAAAAAATTGATATTCCTTCATTGTTGTAAATATCTTACAATCTAATATCATTATTGTGAATAATATCCTATGTCTAAATCAAGAAACCACTTTCCAGTTGAGAAAAATTATTTTTTTCAAATATTACATTCCAAAAACCCAATAATAATAAATGGTAATTTAAGCAAATTATTTTTTTTATTTTTATTTTTGCACCTAAGTGTGGTTTTTCATTAAATAAACATGTAGGATGTACTCTTAAAGAAATTTCACTATTTTTCAAATTTCTCCAGAATTTTTGGGTTAAAAAAGGGTTACAAAAAATAGATATTCCTTTAATGTAACAAAAATGCATTAAACCGTTGATTACAAAAAAAAAAGAAAGGTAAACGCACAGGCATTCGTTCAATAAAAATGTATTTAAAATACTTTTCGTATAAGATAATTATGGTTAACCATTATGAATAATATTTTTACCTTAATATTTTCGCATTTCTACAATAATTATGATTAATTTAAATGAATTATATTTTTTCAATAAATTTAATAATCTTTTAAAAATTCTATTAGATCGAAATAAAATCCTGTTAAGCTTTTGAAGAAAAAATTTATTTAATTGCCAACCTAATAGTAATTTTACGTCGATCAAATAAAATTTTTATGCATACGAATAAATCGTATGAATTTCAAATAAAATTTCATTTATTTCTAATCGATCTCACACGGAAAAAAGGCTTAGTTAGATCAACCAAGGTGCTTGGTTATATATGCGCCAACTAAGTTATTGATTACACCAACTAAATCATCTTGGCTAGTCAATCAATAACTTGGTTGGTTAACAAATAATTTGATTGGTCTAACCAATAATTGCCGTTTTTTCCCGGAAAAAAATTTCCTGACTTTTCCCTAATTTTTCCCTGACCAATTTATCAATTTTCCCTGACCGAAATTCTAACGATATCTACTAAAAAATTTATAACGCGAATTTTTAAAAATGTATTTGTAACAGATACGTGTTGTTGATAAATTATTTATTTCTCGATCAACAACGAATAGTACTTTTGAAGATATATTTTCTCTTTCAAAATATAAACGATCTTTGGATTTATAATGCTTTAAATTCGATTAAATACTAATGTAATTTAATAATTTATTATATATGTGTGATGTGATGTGAAGTGTAATACTTATTTTAGTAATATATAACACTTTTTAAACTTATCTTGAATGCTTCGATTTGTTCGAATAGATTTATGTTGTAATGTTTCTATAAATTTTTGTTTTTTTTTTTTCTTTTCAAATATTTTTCGGTTGTGTGTTTTCCAAGTCTTTCTTTTATGGATTTTTAATCAGTTATTGAAAGTTTGGCAAGAATCTACTTTTTCCCTGACTAATTTCGATATACCCTCACTTTTCCCTGATTCCCTGATCAATTTTTTATTTCCCTGACTTTTTCAGGTTTTCCCTGACCGCGGCGACCATGTAAGCGCTTAGTTGTTCTAACCAAGACTTTTTCTGCGTGCACTGTTAAAAAAAAAGTAGAACCTTGCACATTGCTTCCTCATTATTTTGCGCTTTTTACAAAGCTCCCTCTGTGAGGAAGCAGTATGTTATTCAATTTTGGCTTCCTCATAGAGGAAGCTTTGTAAAAAGCGAAAAATAATGAGGAAGCAATGTGCAAGGTTCTACTTTGCATCTTTTTTTTTATACCTTGTGTCTCTTTTGCAGAGGTGTTTTATACAGCTATAAATCACCTCTGCAAACACCGTTACATCTAATTTTGATTAGATACAAATTTTTGTCGTACTTTCTCAACTTTTCCGGAAGTTATAGCGAAAATCTACATTTTTTTTTAAATGAAAAATGGTGTAAAATCCGAACGACTTTACCGATCATCACCAAATTTGGTACATGGCATTTCTGAATGTTATTTTTCGTCTGTACAAAATTTCTGTTCATTTGTTGAAATTCGACGTAATTTAGATCAAAATCTATTTTTTTCGAAAAATTCAAAATTCTATAAAATCCGAACCGCTTTACCGATTTCGTCGAAATTCAATACCATACAACATTGAACGTATCTTCAGTTATGAAGAACTATTTAGCCAAATCGGCGAACTTTTACGAAAGTTAGAGCGACCACGCCCTTTTTTCAACAAATTAAAATCAACATAAAATCTTAATGACTTCACATATTTTGGCAAAAATCACAACATTCAAAGAGGGGCAGCTACTCTACTTGCGTGCCAAATTTGAGCCGGATCGTTCGAACGGTTACCGAGTGAGAGGAGATTGAATTTTCGAAGCCCAGCACACATACATACGGACATTTTTTCTAAACCACTTTTCTCGACGTTTTAGGTGATTCTAAGCATACTGACATGAAAATCTCGAAAAAAAAAAATTTCATGAAAACAAAGCTTCCTCTATGAGGAAGCAAAAATGAAATTTACAACACAAAAAAACTTCATACACATGTGTTGTAAATTTACAACAAATTTTTTTAACAGTGTGCATATTTAATTCAAATAAGCCCATCATATCGATTTCTCTGGGTGCATTATGCCCCGCTCTTCCCTACAACGAAACACAGTTCTATGCTTGTCCGAGAAACGAGAAATCTGACGAATGACTGCAAGTGTCAAGAGAAACGATAGACGCCCCGTCGTCTCGCCCTGGCAAATCTACTCCACTCGCCCTTGTCTCGTCTAATGAAAAAAAAAAAAAAAAAAAGAAAAGAAAAGAAAAAAATGATCTCACGCATAAATCAGTTGCTCCGGGTGGACAAACCGACGGATGAGCGAGGGAATGGTAAGGAAAGTGTTAAGGAGGGGACGGAGAGTGTGTAACGAGATCGAATTCCACAGCGTGAACGCGGGAGCTGCTCGCTTGACGTTTGCGCGTGTGTCCCATTATCTCGGAATAACAGAGTAGTATAATAATACTATACTACCAAACGAAACGTACATTTCGTTCTACATGCACATTTGTATTTAATACCAGATGTATTATATATTGTATTAATGAATTTGTATGTGTGTGTGTGTGTGCATATGTTTTATATGTGTCGTGAACTCGAGTTCAAGCTCTTAAATCGTCTTCACAGCTGAGACCCGTTCAACAGCAAAGATATCACGCGTATTTACCAAGAATTATAATGCATTAAACTGGTGTGCGCGAATACTCGGTGGCAATTATACAACGAAATGCCTCAGCGAGAAAACGCTTCTCAATTCGATTGGCAATTATCACGATGAATACATTGCTTATCTTTTTTCTGTTATTTCTGTACGTAGGTATTTATAATCATGATCGTCATGTTGCTCTTCGATATTCTCTGAGAGACGATGAAGCAACTCCTCAACTTTGGAATGGATTCTACGTTTTATTGAGGGTTTTTGTTTTTCGTATAATATTTATTTTATTTTGTTTAAAATTATTTAACACTCGGTTGGAAATTTTTTGTTATTTTTGTTGTGAGATTTTTGGTAAAATATTTTTTATAATATTTAGGTCAAGTTTGTAAGCAGTGAATCATTTTCAATCAGATAAAATTAAGTATGTTCGCGTTGAGAAAAAGTAAAATTAAGATTGTTATTTTAAAGAATGCTAAATTCTGTAATACAAATTCCTATCCGTTACAATTTTGTTTTGTAGTTTTGATCAATAATACGTATTGTTCGTTTAATTTTAATGCATTAAGGTATAATATAGCTGTTAAAAATTATTTTTCTAATTCGATTTCAATTTCATAATTTTTTACCAGCGAATACTACAAAAATGTCGGTGTTAAATTCATAGAGTAAATTTTAAGAAACAACATAAATCATTACATATCAAAATCAATACAAAATTACGAATAATTCCGTGGCTAAAAAAATTCACCGAAAATGTGCAATCATAAAAAGTTTATTTTTTTTTTTAATCCATCGCTATTATTGACACACGCTGCAATAAAAAATGAACTTCACTTTCGTGAATTAATGCATAAAACTTATAATGAAACATTATAAAAAATTTAGCATTCGTATGCTTCTATTACACGGAGAAAAATGATTTTGCTAGCATAGTGACAGCAAACTTAATTTGTTGGCCTAACTAATAATTTTGCTGGTCTAGCAAATTTTTCGACGAACCTAGCAAATCATTTTTGTTAGGCTAAAAAATAAGGCTTTGCTGTCACTATATTAGCAACTGATTTGTTGAAGCAACAAAAATTTTCTCTCCGTGTATGAAGCGTAGTAACTACCTTAATATGTCTACTATTGTTTATTTACACTTCAGCCTCACATTAACAACCATGCCACAACTGTATAATGCAGTTACTACCTTAAGGAGGTTGGAGCGCTCCACACTAGTCAAATCAGTGTTAAATGTTTAAAGCGTTTCTACAGTTTCAGATGGTTTAATAATCTGTTCCAAGGTGTTAATCACATAGCAGCATTAGTTCTTGATATTCAAATACATTCACAGCTGTGATATCAACAGTAAATCGATCAATATCTGCAAATTTCCGATGCTATGTTTTTTCATCCAGTTTTTTAAAAGGGTAAATCGTAATATCAGTTCGATTATGACGACCAATAGCTCATTTTGTTTACTAAAAGATATTCTATCGATTAGCCGTCTATTTTTTTAAATCGTATTAATAGTTCAAAAGATACAACCGTTTGTTTATCCTATCATAACCTAACATCAAGTATACAAATGGCTGTAACTTTTGAACGCCTGATACTATAGAAAATCCGGACGGTCAATCGATTAAGGATCTTCCATTGATCAAAATGAGCTATGTCTCGTCATAATCAAACTGATATTACGGTTTACCCTTTTACAAAACTGTATGAAAAAACATGATATCGGAAATTTGGAGATATTGATCGATGTACTGTTCATATGACAGCTGTGAATGTATTTGAATATCAAGAACTAATGCTGCTATCCCGACTAGAAATCTGGTAGGGCAGCCCTGCCGTCACATTTGGGCCTGATCTGGCATGGATAAGTTTGACCTGATAAGGTGTACCTTGTTAGAACCGGATCTGGCATTGGAAAGGTTGCCCTGATAAGGTGCACCTTATTAGGACCGGACCTGGCATAGGGAAGGTTGACCTGATAAGGTATTCCCTATTCAGGTCCAGATCTGGCATAGATAAGGTAGACCTGATAAGATGTGCCTTAATAGGACCGGATCTGGCAAAGGGAAGGTTGACCTGATAAGGTGTATCTTATTCAGGGCCAGATCGGGAAATATTAAGGTAGACCTAATAAGGTGTATCTTATTCAGGGCCAGATCGGGAAAAATTAAGGTAGACCTGACAAGGTATTCCATATTCAGGTTCAGACCTGGCATAGATAAGGTAGACCTGATCGAAATATTGGCGGAATTAAGAATATCATTTATAAAATCAAAATGTCGCATTCAATATGTTTTTAATTTTAAACCCGTCATTTTGAATTTACAAATTTTAAGTTCAAATTCCTAATTAGTTACGTTAAAAACTGAACTATTATTTAAATAAATAGTAAATTGAACTATTATGGAAATACTGTACGAGATATCCACATAGTCGGTTTGGTCTAGTGGTTAGCGTGCTCGGTTAGGTAGTTAGGTAAATAGGTAGGTCCCGTAGGTCTTAGGTTCAAATCCCGCGTGCATCACTTCCCGAATGATGTTACGAAAAACCGTATCTGAAGACGACTTGTTTTTTTTTTTTTTTTTTTTGTAATATTAATAGAATATTATTGTTCATATTGCGGCATAATGCGCGGAAATTAATAATTAATTTTTTAATTTAATATAAAGATAAGTATATGTATTTATATATCTATGATTATGTTTATCAGGCCCTTAAATGGTTATTTTTATCAGGTCCTTATGTGGTAAACTTGAACTGGCCCTGATGTGCCAAAGCGTTACAATTCCAATCAGGGCCGTATAAGGTAGCCAGACAGGGGCCTTGGATTTAGAATCCGGTTACCAGTTCGGGCCCTAATATTCCCCATAACTGAATTTCTAGTCGGGATGTGATTAACACCTTGGAACAGATTATTGAACCATCTGAAATTGTAGAAACGCTATTAAAAATTTAGCACTGATTTGACAAGTGTGGAGCGCTCCGACCTCCTTAATATGCTCACAATTGTCAATCTTCCTCAGTGAAAAATTAATAACCATGGCATGATTTGAAAACTCAATTCTACGAAAGGATAAACGAACCGATATCCAGAATACACAATGAAATATATTATATAACACCGTACCGTATTATACCTTGCTAAGCAATTGTGTTGGCTGCCATATCGTAAACCACTGTTCATGATTTATTCAGAACTTTATTATGATTGTTATTAATCGATGCGAGTTTTCTGCTACTGCTTTATAGCCGAGAAGAGACAGGTAGCTGTATTCTTCTACGCTAGAGGCTATTATAGTATGTATGTTAGTAGATGCTGCGGAGAAACGAAGCACAACACAGGTTTCACGTCAGCAACCTGTCTCCCGTCACAAGCGGCAGCCGTGTGGCCGTAGCAGGTCACCCGGGGCTTTCCGATATGCGTTTCTGATTTAAATTCATCAGGAATAAGCTTGCAGCACCTAATAGGCCTTTCCAGAGCTCTCTAAGAGCTCTATTATAGGCCAAGATTTTTCAATTATTATACTGGAGCACTCGATGAACCGCGAAACCATTTTATAAGCAACTTCCTCTTAACTCTTTCGCCACGCAATTAATTTGGAAATTAAATAACAGTGAATAAGTTACAGCGTAACTTGTTTGACAGATTCAACAAATTGCGTAACTTCGCTCGATATAATGCAGAACAATAATATTAATAATAATAATAATCATTATTATTATTAATATTATAATAATAATAAAATATATAATATATTTTATTACTATCTTATAATAATAAAAAATAAAATAAACAATAATATTAATAATAATAATCATTATTATTATTAATATTATTGTTCTGCGGAAAGCCTTTCTTAGTTTTTTTTATAGCTGAGACCCTAGCAAGGCGCTTTAAGTATTTTTCTTTTATACTGTACTACTTTAATTAAGGAGAAGGAGTCAGGTAAAAAAAAATTGATTTTGTAAATTCAATATCATCCAAATCCTATTGCATATAAAAATGCCCAACGCACTATATTGTTGGTACTCGATGAAAGGATTTTTTACTGTCGTCTGACTTGCATATGCTTTTCAATATTATCTTAAGCAAAGTTGTTAGGTTTTGCATTCTGCGCATGATTTAGATCAAACTACTAGGCAGATTGGAATAGTTGACGTCTCATTTTCTTCTTCATGAAAAGATACACCGGCTAAATGGAGCAAATGTTAATAAAAGGTGATATTTTTTAAGTGACATAATTATTAATAAATAAATGTTATGCTATTTTCTAAATCAGTGATTATCTTTGCTTTCAGAATGAAAAAAAATATTTTGCTCCATTTAGCCGGTGTATCTTTTCATGAAGAAGAAAATTAGATGTCAACCATTCCAATCTGCCTAGTAGTTTGATCTGAATCATGCGCAGAATGGAAAACCTAAGAACTTTGCTTAAGATAATATTGAAAAGCATATGCAAGTCAGACAACAGTAAAAAATCCTTTCATCGAGCACCAACAATATAGTGCATTGGGCATTTTTATATGCAATAGGATTTGGATGATATTGAATTTCCAAAATTAATTTTTTTGACCTGACTCCCTCTCCTTAAATAACTAAATTAATAATAATAATGATTACTATTATTATTAGTTTATTATTAAATTAAATAACTAAATTTAATTAAAGTAGTACAGTATAAAAAAAATACTTAAAGAGCCTTGCTAGGGCCTCAGTTATAAAAAAAACTAGGAAAGACTTTCCGATATGCGTTTCTGATTTTAATTCAGCGGAAATAAGCTGCCTAATAGGCCTTTCCAAAACTCTCTAAGAGCTCTATTATAGAACAAGATTTTTTTTTTTTAATTACTCTAGTCGAGCGCTTAATGAACCGCGAAAGCGTTTTATAAGTAACTTCCTCTTAACTCCTTCGCCGCGCAATTAATTTGGAAATTGAATAACACTGAATAAGTTACAGCGCGAGAACAACTTACGTATAGCAGTTGTAACTTGTTTGACAGATTCAAGAAATTACGCAACTTCGGTCGATATAAAGTAGAACAATATTATTATTTATATATATTATAAAGAATAATATATATATTGTATATAATAATATACATATATATATATTATAGTAGCAAAAATATTATCGATTTTTGCAATATAATAATAATAATAATAATTATTATTATTATTATACTATATTATTCATTTCAAAAAATAAGAAAAAACCTTTAAAAAAAACAATTACAAATAATCGGTTTTAATAAAAATCTCCTTATAAGGAAATCGCTTTATTTAAGGATTTAATTTTTTATTTATTTAGGTTATTTAGTTTTTCTAGATTCTAATGATCATATATTTCGAAAAGTCACTAAAGTATTCACAATTTATGTACGTAGTATATAGCGAATTGTAAAGGATATGTGCGTTAATCGTACTACAAGGAATATCCATTCGAAGGACGATAGAGGCATCAGTAGCTTTGGTATGTGTTTACCGGTATAGGAAACGCTTTGCAATGGAAATTAAGAGCAAATAGGAATGTTTTCATTTCGATGCAAATGCATGCTATCACAGAAACATTCATGAGAGGAAGAGAAGGGCACAGAACTCTGTGCTCCCTCCCCCCAATGTCCTCCACACCTTCGATCCGGTATTTCGACAATGGGCTGTTCGAAACGCGACCAACACATTTGTACACTTTTCCCCATAAACGGGAGAAAAATCGTGTATCACCAGAATAAAATTTCCAATTTCAAAGGTCCGAAACTTTGACAATAATTAAAGGTAATAAACCTTTCAAAATGCAAATTGAAATTTTTCACAGTCATTAACAATTCTTTGTAAAGCAATTTTCGTATAATTATTAAAAAGTATGCAATTGACACAAGCTCAAAAAAATTATATATATATATATTTCATCATCACGGAATTAAATATATTTGAATGAAAAAAACTTTCAGATATTAATAAATAATTATGAATTATTAATTTATTTGACCTCTAAAAAATTATTCTTTTCTTTTAAATAATTATTACGAAATTGCGTTAAATTTTATTTGCTTACATTATTTATGTAATTATTATTATAATTATTGACGTAATTATTTATGTTTTCAAATTAACCAAAATATTTTACTATTAAATCATAGTTTTCATAGAATATCAAAGTATTACGAAATAGCGTTAAATTTTATTTGCTTACATTATTTATGTAATTATATTTATTATAATTATTGAAATAATTATTTATGTTTTCAAATTAATCAAAATATTTTACTATTAAATCATAGTTTTCATAGAATATCAAAGTATTATAATGCCTTTTGTGGGATAAGAGATTTTTAACATTACCATGACGTCGATATGTCAATTCATTCAAATGTCAAATTGTGTACTTCGTTTACGTGCCAACGGACAAGAGCACAAATTGCTTCGTCCCTAATGCGATAGAATCAAAAGTGACTAGAAGAATGAGAGCAGATAGAGCCACACAAGCTGCGGGGATTGTAACAATCCATATGGCACGATTAAATAGCACTGAATTGCCAGTTTGGGTGCCTGAGATTGTATTTTAAAAGATCGTAAACTCTGAGTCACGGTGATTGAAGAGCGCTATCGGGTTATTGTCGATTTAGCGGGACGAAGGTCGTTCACACGAAGCTCGCGGTTTCAGCCACGCTTCGTGTATTGTACATTCACTATTAGCACCTTTATATATATATATATATGAGGCATTCCACCGGTTATCGACAGGGTCGCGACCCTCATTTTTTTTTCCTTCTGAAATGTTGTAGAACAATATAAAAAAATACTCTAGAATTTATTTTAGATTTTTTGAAAATTTTTTTTTTTTAATTACCTAAAATTTGTTTTCTCAAAAAGTACGTCGACGATTTTTTTTCTTTTTTTACAGTAAATTCTGTGTCCAAAAAAAAATTTTTTGAGCCTGGGCTCAGAATGGGGCGCAGCCTAGATTAGCAGCTAAAAATAATACAAAATTTTTAAGAATTTAAAAAGATATCCCAAAATTGAATCTCTTTAAAAGTACGTCGATGATTTTTTTCAAAATTTTTGTAGTAAATTTTCTGTCCAAAAACGAAATTTTTGAGACTAGAACGAAAATGGGGGACAGTCTAGAATAGCAACTAAAAATAAAAAATTTTTGCGGGAGAATTTTATTTTTAATTGCTATTCTAGACTGGCTCCCATTTTCATTCTAGTCTCAAAAGTTTTGTTTTTGGACAGAGAATTTACTACAAAAATTTTGAAAAAAAGCATCGACGTACTTTTAGAGAGATTCAAGTTTGGCGTATCTTTTTAAATTTTAAAAAATTTTTTTTTATTTTTAGCTGATAATCTAGGCCACGCCCCACTCTGGGTCTAGGTTCAAAAATTTTGTTTTTGAACACAGAATTTACTGTAAAAAAAGAAAAAAAATCGTCGACGTACTTTTTGAGAAAATCAAATTTTAGGTAATTAAAAAAATACCATTTTTTTTTAAATCTACAATAAAAATTCTAGAGTGTTTTTTAACATTGCTTTACAACATCTCAAAAAGAAAAAAAAAATTTTAAATATGAAGGTCGCGAATCTGTCGATAACCGGTGGAATGCCCCATATATATATGGGTCATTCCACGGGATTTCGCACAAAAAAAAAAACCCGACCGACTCCAATTTTCGCCTAATTTTTTTATATTGTTGACTATGTCAAACGGAGCATCTGTGAATTTTTTGAGAATTTTATTCTTATATTTCGACGAGCCATAAAATAAAAGGTGAAAAAAATGAAAAAAATTCTGACGTCAAGTGGAATAATGATATCGACAAAAATAACTAGGTCAAAATTTTCGTAATTCAACACAGTTTACGGTAAAAATAATCAAAATAAAAAATAAACATAACTTCTATTTTATTTATGTCTTCTACCAAGAAAAGGTACCATTTCGCTAATTTGGCCCCCTCCGATTTCGATACAAAAAATCACGAATATACTACATGGAGTCCCAAACATTTTAAGCACAAGCCCAAGATGGAGAACGCATTTTACCCATTTTTAAAAAAATATTTCGGGTAATTGATTTTTTTAATTTTCTTCCAATCTTCTGCGTATTTTTTTACGTAATTGGTAATATTAAAAGGAGCTTATGTGATTTTTTTCATAATTTTATATGTAGATGTATTCGATTCATTAAATGTAATCGAATTATATATATATATATATATCACCGCTACGTAACGAAACGACAACACTGCACTATTTTTGTTGCCCACCGGGTCGTGTTCTACACTCGTATTTGTGATTATGCAACGTAACGAACGAATGCGCGAACTCGCCGAAAAAAGAACGCGATCGCAGGGTCAAATCCCTGCAAAACAAAACACGATACGAAAAACAAAGAAACTAAACGTAGTCGAGAAATTTATAAGCGTTGAGCACGTGTATCACTCTCCATTTCTTTTTCAATCGGTAAATAAAACGTTATAACGATTGCATTTCTTAGTTTGCAATCATATATGCATTCATTAGAATATATCTTTATATTTATATTTCCTCTTGATTATACATGTGGAATAATTGAAATATCCACGTGCGGAAAGATTATGGACGTTGGGGCAAGTATAAAATGACAGGTATTCGTTTTTAACCCATGAGACTATTTTTTTATAGTAATTGTATTATTTAAAAAATGGCGCGCGAACTTTAAATAAATTGCTGTCACTTTATAGTTATTGATATCTAATTTTTCACTCAGTGCATTTATAAAATATACCAATACAAAAAAATAATTGAAAACTATATGATAATCGTATATGAGTGTGAGAGAGATAAAAAATGTAGTATAAAAAAAATAATAATTAATGAAAATTATTTCGTTTACAATTAACTACGATAACGCTTTTGGCAAATAGTGAAAGAATTAGCATATTTTAGCATCAGAGAGAAATTTTTTTTTTAATAAAAAAAAAAAATTTCTCTTTTTTTTTTTAGAGAAATTTTTTTTGTAATATAAAAAAAAATTCTCTCTTTTTTTTTTAGAGAAATTTTTTTTGTAATAAAAAAAAATGTCTCTCTTTTTATTAAAATTGTTTTTTTTATTTTAAAAAAAATTTCTCGCTTGTTGAACGAAAGTTTTTGGTTCTAGTTCAGGAAAATACAGTTTTCGAAAGCGACAGATTGCGAAACACACACTTTTCTGAACGGAGGACTAAAAACACTGTTTTATATTTCATCTGAGCGTTACAAAATCAGAGACGAAAAAGAACCACCCACCTGCAGAAAAATCTATGGTTTGCCCGGCTATGTAAGTATTTTCTTAAGAGGACTTTTATGGTTATTACAGCAATAAATAATGGTCCGAGTATATAAATAATAGAGCAGATAACTATTTATTTTCATTATTGTCACATATATTTTTCTCAGTGCACAAAAAATTCTGGTAGTCCTGGCAACCATAAGTGACAAGTAATTGTTGGTCCATGTGATTATTTTAAAAGTTAGTTCACCTTTTCTCAACTCTTAGATAGTTACGGTTACTTAGATAATACTAACTAATTATTACCAGCCATTAAATAGTTAGGGTAACTAACGATAAAAAAACAACTGTCTTTTCTTCAGCGTAATTTTTATGATTATAAATAGCAAGTTTTCTCTACTCCAATCAGCGCTTATTTTGTTAACTCGCTTATTTCATCAACTTTTACCAACTATTAAACATTCACGGTGACTCCTACTTAATTATCCCAAGTGCAAAATATTTTTGTTTTTTTAAGCCTATTTTTTATGATTATAATCAATCAATAACAAATTTTTCTCTCAGTATGTGCAAAATAAAAAATACACAAAAAAAAAACTTTACTACATTCTATGTTTCAATCAACGCTTATTTTTTAAACCTTATTTTTATCATTAGATTGTTACGATGACGACATCCAAATAATTACTAACCATTAAATAGTTACCCCAACTATAGAATCAATACCAAGATTACTTTCTCACTCAATATATAGAAAAAAAAAAACTCCACGTTATTCCATTCTCCGTTCCAATCGCACGTATTTCTTCAACCCGCTGCAGGCAGTTAATTTTACTTTTAATTTTATTCACTCCGAGAAAGGTAAAGTAACTTAAAAAAAAAAATTCGAAATTAACAAGTGGCACACAAACGCTACTCGAGTGTCGCAATAGAAACACACGTGGATCGAAAACATAGCTACGCACGTGTCACGCCTTGGTTTAATAATCCGTTGTATCCTAAGCCGGCAAAAAGATCGTGCGAGCGAGTTGCCACACTATTTTCCCAATATAAAGACCATTTTCACTTTTATATTCATGAATTCTAACCTCCTGCCGCATGATTAACCCTTTACGTACTTTAGCTAGGCTTAAATCGCATTATCTTCTTTTAACTCCAACATTTCCTTTCCTATCAATTAAATTACACTTCTAAATTCTTCGTAATCTATATTCTTATTTCACAAAAATTTTATGCGCAAAGAGTTAACATAAACATGAGATAAACATAATAGCGATGTTTTCTGTGACATTTTTCTCAAAATCCTTTTTTTATTGCATATCTCAGAAGGAAATTAATTTTATATCATTTATTTTCATTAAAGAAAATGTCGATATCACTTTAATACGCAAATGTCACAATTACCTTATCTGTCGTCGAGATATCAGCGCATCTCTTGATAAAGTATAGAAAAAAAAGAGAAAAATTCCTTACCGCATACGTTGAGCCATCCTTCGACCCTGCAAGGATACTCGATCTTCATGATTGCAGACGAATCAGCCTTCAGCGATGTCGGTACGAAATTGCTGCGAAATCCGAAATCCAATTCACCGGTAGCACGATTACACTGATCACACAGAGAAGTTAAACTCATAAGAAACACCGAGAACGTTAACACGACACGAAAAATAATCGCACGACGACACAGAGAAAAAGATCGAAAGCTTATTAATATAGATTTCTATGCTACACGTTTAACTTATTCACGATACACATTGTTAAGGATTTGTTTTTATTTTCGTCACTGTTATAAATTGGCCTACCGGTGAAAAAAAAAAAAACAATTCGCACACGCGAAGAAAATATATTCAAACGCAACGTGGAAAAATCGCACGATTCCTTTGGACTGAGAAATTGTTTCGCCACTCGCGACACGTTGATTGATGTTTAGGTAAACAGATAATGATAATAAGAAAGAGTAGCAAGTGTCAGTTATTTCGAACGCGAGACTGTTTGCCCCGTGAATCTAGCTCTAACGCAACCGACTCGATCCATACACACCGACGTACGGATTGTAACTGACGCTTCGAATGAAGCGGCGCTTCGTGCTCCGACACTAAGAGGCGCGGGCGTAGCACACACGCCGCAATTCGCTCACAGCTGGTCCAGCTACTAAGCAGCGCGCGCCGGCGTTTTGCGGATTGAAGATGGTGGAGGTAATAAGAGTCACTGAGAAAGACAGATAATTATTTATTAAGGTAGTCTGTTCACATTAGCTAGTCAAATCAGTGCTAAATTTTTAATCGCGTTTCTACACATTTTGGTAGTTTTGCCGACTGTTCTGCAGAGTGGCTTGCTCATCAGCATTAGTTCTTAATATATAAATCCATCCACAGACACGGTTTTGAATTAAAATACCCTGATACATACAAATGTCGGATGAGGTTGTTGTCATACAGTTTTATATAAGAAAAAACCATATTTTTTGTCAGACTTGGACGAACGATAACTCATTTTGTTTATTAAAAGATGCTTCATTGATTGACCGGAGACATTTTCTTATAGTATTCTTTCTAAGAAAATTGCAACCGTTTTTTATCTACTCTAACCTATCATCAGATTTACACATGCTTGTAACTTGTGAATAACTAATACTAATACAGAATTTGTCCGATCAACTAGATTAATATTGTGGTTTTTTCTAATATAAAACTGGATGACAACAACCCCATCCAAAATTTGTATGTATCAGGCTATTTTTATTTCAAATCGTGTCTGTGGATGGATTTATACATTAAGAACTAATGCTGATGAGCAAGCCACCCTGCAGAACAGTCGGCAAAACTACCAAAATGTGTAGAAACGCGATTATAAATTTAGCACTGATTTGACTAGCTAATGTGAACAGACTACCTTAAGAAAATATAAATTTTGTCGAGATTTGTGACGGTTGCAAAATCGACCAATGGGGCACTCGCTCAGCTTTGATTCGTCGCAGTAAAAATTGAATTGAAGTTTCTGTATATTTGCATAAATTTTTCAATCGTTTTCTGTGAGTTTATAGTTTTACAAAAAAAGTTTATATAAACATACTTTTGTACATTCTAGCAGCGCGTGGCGGCGTTTTGTGAATTGAAGATGGTGGAGGTAATAAGAGTCACTGAGGAAGACAGATAATTATTTGTTAAGAAAATATAAATTTTGTTGAGATGTGTGACGGTTGCGAAATCGACCAATGGGGCACTCGCTCAGTTTTGATTCGTCGCAGTAAAAATTGAATTGAAGTTTCTCTATATTTACATAAATTTTTCAATCGTTTTCCGTCCGTTTATAGTTTTACAGAAAAAGTCTATATAAACATACTTTTGTACGTTCTAGCAGTGCGTGCCGGCGTTTTGTGAATTGAAGATGGTGGAGGTAATAAGAGTCACTGAGAAAGACAGATAATTATTTGTTAAGAAAATATAAATTTTGTCGAGATGTGTGACGGTTGCGAAATCGACCAATGGGGCACTCGCTGAGCTTTGATTCGTCGCAGTAAAAATTGAATTGAAGTTTCTGTATATTTGCATAAATTTTTCAATCGTTTTCTGTGAGTTTATAGTTTTACAGAAAAAGTTTATATAAACATACTTTTCTACATTTTAGCAGCGGGCGCCGGCGTTTTGCGGATTGAAGATGGTGGAGGCAATAAGAGTCATTGAGGAAGACAGATAATTATTTGTTAAGAAAATAGCAATTTTGTCGAGATGTGTGACGGTTGCGAAATCGACCAATGGGGCACTCGCTTAGCTTTGATTCGTCGCAGTAAAAATTGAATTGAAGTTTCTGTATATTTGCATAAATTTTTCTATCGTTTTCTGTCCATTTATAGTTTTACAGAAAAAGTCTATATATACATACTTTTGTACGTTCTAGCAGTGCGTGCCGGCGTTTTGTGAATTGAAGATGGTGGAAGTAATAAGAGTCACTGAGGAAGACAGATAATTATTTGTTAAGAAAATAGAAATTTTGTCAAGATGTGTGACGGTTGCGAAATCGACCAATGGGGCACTCGCTCAGCTTTGATTCGTCGCAGTAAAAATTGAATTGAAGTCTCTGTATATTTGCATAAATTTTTCAATCGTTTTCCGTCCGTTTATAGTTTTACAGAAAAAGTCTATATAAACATACTTTTCTACATTTTAGCAGCGGGCGCCGGCGTTTTGCGGATTGAAGACGGTGGAGGTAATAAGAGTCACTGAGGAAGATAGATAATTATTTGTTAAGAAAATAGAAATTTTGTTGAGATGTGTGACGGTTGCGAAACCGACCAATGGGGCACTCGCTGAGCTTTGATTCGTCGCAGTAAAAATTTAATTGAAGTATCTGTATATTTGCATCGATTTTTCTGTCCGTTTATAGTTTTACAGAAAAAGTCTATATAAACATACTTTTGTACGTTCTAGCAGTGCGTGCCGGCGTTTTGTGAATTGAAGATGGTGGAGGTAATAAGAGTCACTGAGAAAGACAGATAATTATTTGTTAAGAAAATATAAATTTTGTCGAGATGTGTGACGGTTGCGAAATCGACCAATGGGGCACTCGCTCAGCTTTGATTCGTCGCAGTAAAAATTGAATTGAAGTTTCTGTATATGTGCATAAATTTTTCAATCGTTTTTCGTCCGTTTATAGTTTTACAGAAAAAGTCTATATAAACATACTTTTCTACATTTTAGCAGCGGGCGCCGGCGTTTTGCGGATTGAAGACGGTGGAGGTAATAAGAGTCACTGAGGAAGATAGATAATTATTTGTTAAGAAAATAGAAATTTTGTTGAGATGTGTGACGGTTGCGAATTCGATGCATCCTGCGAAATCGACCAATGGGACACCTACTTAGCTCTGATTCATCACAGTAAAAAATAAATTCAAATTTCTGAACTCTTAACACCACTTATCTTTACTTAACAACTCTTATCTGCAATTTTCTAGTTTTACATAAAAAGTATAAAAGTGTATTATTAATCAGCAGTGAAAAATGCATCGAATGAACCATGGACCATGCAGAAATTATCATTTTTCCTAAAGATGGCGTAAAATGTAAATTCGTCGAAAAACGAGTTTTTTTTTCACGAACGGTTTTTTTGCATTTTTCTCTTTTGCCGTTTCTCCTATCGTCCAAATAGCGTTAGATTCTTGTTTAGCACGGAAAAATACATAGAATGTCTATTCTATACAGTATATCTATATTACTATATTACAGTATGAAGACTCGGCGAAGCCGCGAAACGCTCCTTTGGCCTCTTGTATCGAAATATACTATTTCTTTAAGATACCGAATTTTGGTCTCCACCGTCGCTCTTAAATCGCGTATTCTACTTAACAGAATGAAATGATTCTATCATTTTCCATCGTCTTACAATTATACAAAGTATATCGGAAAAAATCGTATATGTTTAGACTGAAAGAATTATCACAATTTATCATAAAACCCTGCTATAAATGAAACAGTTTTCTATCATGTATGAAACTTTTTTCTTTAATGAAAAATGTAATATTATTAACCTTACTCCTACGATCGTATATTTTTATTATTAAATTTAATACATAAATTATATTATCAATAATAATAACATTATAGTATATGGTACAAACATACAGTACTTTGATTGTAAATTTATAATAATACTTCGTAAACTCGCGAACCAAAGTGCCTATTCGGAACGTTAGGATTTTTAAAAATCGTTTTCTACACTGTAAAAAAAATCTACTTGAAATGTAGTGTACTTTTACCGAAAGTTTTCATTCATAAACTAGTAAATTAAATTTAGTATAAAAGTGTAACGTAAAATTAATGTATGTTACAGCAGATTCAATAATTTACATTAATTTTACAGTAAAAGTACTTTAATTTTAATAATTTGCTTTAATTTTACTGAAAAAGTACATGAATTTTATACCACAATTGTATATTAAATTTCGATGACGAGTTTATGAATAAAAACTTCCAATTTAAAAAAAATTATATATAATTTATTTTTACCATGAAACATTATCCCATGCCTATTATTCAATGCCTATTATTCCCATCAGTACATATATCGACGCCAGTAACTCGTTACCTACAAAATCCTCGGTGATTGAACTCTCCGCCAATCCCATGTGCTTCGAGTTGCACTCGAAATAATTGACTTTTCGCCAAACTTTTCTTGTCCCTTCCACACTCGAGAGTTTTAAAAAGCATGCGTATTTCCAGGTGCAATATACGCCTACAGCGCACGCGTAAACATTTGTATCTGCGCAGCCAGATGAAGCTCAAATCATCTGCATGAATCATCTGAGCAGCGCTTGTTGCCATCTAGCGAGTGTTCTTCCACTCAGTACTGTCAAAATGGCGCTCAAGGCACAAGTCGGTCAAAGTAAGTACGGGAAAATCGTATTAATTACGTGTGGATTAAGTGACGAATTAATAACAAAGTGTGTCAAAAACAACGTTGAAAATGCTTTACTATCGTCGTGAGGCGAATGTCATACGTTCGAGGCATTGCCTCACCGTAAAAACCATCGACTTTCTATGGGCGTACGTTCCGTGACTATCGCACAGCGCGCGCATCGTATATACGAGGCGGAAACGTCAAAATCTCGACGAAAGTGTCATTCGCTTCATTCCTCCCACGTCTTTCTTCGATCTGTCATTGTCTAATTTTAATGATTCATAACATTTGCCAAGTTTATCAAAAATGTGTCTCCCACGATCGATTTTTGTACTCGTTAGTCCTTAACGTCCTCGATGTTATCTTATGATTTTGAAGTCCTTGCATCGAACGACACCCACGTGAATTTTTTTCAACGATTATACGATGTTCTCACACCGTGATGCAATGATTTAATGTCATTAGCTCGGGGATTAATGTCAACTGCGTTAATCGATTCAACGTCGGCGTCGACGTTTCGTCGCTGACACCAACGTTATTCATTATAATCAATAGTGTGATTCATTCCATCGACAGGAATAGACGACGTCGTAATTTCCTTCGGATCGCTATTTTCTCGTGTGTTAAAAATGATTTTTTTAATACCGTTTTATCCTGATATTGCAGCGAACTACGTGAAGGAATGAAACGATGTAAAATTGACAATTATTACGTTTGGACGATTACAATTATTTGCCTGGGAATTTTTTTAACCGTTATTATTCTTATCGTCGCGGGCTAATTATGAGTCTTGACTCTTTTTTTTTTTTTTTCATTCTTTGCAGCAGGAGGAAAATTATGGCATAATCAATCTTTTTTTTTAATACTAATTATTCTTTAATACCATTATTATTATTATTATTTGTAACAACAACATTTTGACTTATTATTGCCAAGAAAAAAAAGTTTGAAAAATATTAATTTTCGATTTTTTGATGATGAATGCAAAATGGAAATTTAGAATGTTTTTTTTATTATTAGTTTTCACATGCTAATTATGACTCTAGTCCGTCTTAACCCTTTTTCTCATTAGTTCTACACCGTAGGAGCAAAATTGTGTAACGATCAATATTTATATATTTATATTTATAAATTTACTTTATATTCATTTAATATTTTACAAAATGAGTTTACTTATTTTTCTATTATCACTATTACTATTATTAATATTTATTACCTTTATGACTTATTGCTGCGAAGAGAAGCAATTTGAAAAAAATCAATGTACAAACTATATATAAAATTGAATTAAAAAATGATTTTCATTATTATTTTTACTTTAATTATAACTCACGTTTATCTTTACGTATTTTCTATTCTTTTTTTATGCAATAGGATGAAAACTGAAACAATGAACTATATTTTTTAAGCGAGTAGTTATTTTTCTATAGTCTATTATTATTATTGAAACTTATTGCCAAGAGAAAATAGTTTGAACAAAAATCAATTTTAGGTTTATTTACGTAAAATGTTATCAAAGAATATAAAGTCTTGGTTCGTGGCAATTAAAACGTTCGTTGAACTATTGGAAAATTCGAGTGCATCTTTTGCTCTGGTAACTCGATGAAATATTCATGCATCTGACGTTCTCGGATATCGGTATTTAGGAAAGGAATCTCTTCTCGTAGCTCGATGGCTGTCGATAAGTTTTACCTGATTACGCAGGTTCGGGGCCTCGGAGACTGTAGGCTACGTGGTTGAATTGAAGGCATGACGTCATTGGCCGGTAAGGGCGATCAATACGCGGGAAAGCGACGAAAGACTTCGCGTTGGTGGCTCGTTTCTCCCACTACTTTCACCGCTAGCGATTTAACCCAGCTTTTCCGCGTACGCATTCATAGAGAAACATTTCCCACTCAGGCTCGGACATCGATTGATCGATGCCCTGGGGTCATTTTATTCTCCATTGGCACCGGAAGTTGCAGATGCAATTTTTTAAAATATTTATTAGGAAATTATTGGGAAAAAAATTGTTTCTCAAAATGTTTATTGTTTTAGCTTTATGAACTTTTTACTTCAGTTCTGATTTATACCCTTATCATTAGTCTTCAGATGATTTTCAGCAACCTTAAGGGGATTGTCTAAAAAAAGGGCATTGGGAAATATTAATATTGCTAATTATTATTAATGATGTTACTTAACAAAACTTGTATTCAATCTTGAGCACAAAAAGACTGCAATTTTGTTAAATTATATGATATCAGAATGTTGCAGGGAAATAGAATTATTTTTTATTGGCCTTCGTTATAAAATATATTTACCGAAGCTTTTTTGAAGTTTTTTTTTTTTAATTTTCAGTTTTCATTAAAATTTCAAATATCCTGATTGCCGGATCGTTCGAAAATAACTTAAATGAACGTAGCAGAATTTTCCGACTTTTACAACAATTTCCTTCGACTTACTGATCAAGAATTTATTCAATCAATTTGCAATCTCAGAATCCATTAAAATTTCGAATCTTCTGATTATCAGATTAATCAATTCTAGCTTGAATAACTTAGCAGCAGGTTCTGAATTTTACATAAAATTTATTGAGCTCTGAAATAAAAATTTTAATCATACAATTTGTATTTTCAGTCTACATGATTATTTCCAATTTTATCGATTATCAGATCAATCAAAACTAGCTTAAATATTCAAGTTTCCATTTTTTTGAAATTCATTCTTAACGTGTATAAAATAAAAACGTGCTGAAGATTTCACTAAAATATTTTTTCTGTTTTTTTTTACGTACAGAGATTATGAATGAGGTGATCAAGCAGAAGAAGAAAACTGCTGGCGTGGAATGGCGAATCCTCGTGGTCGATCAATTGGCCATGAGAATGGTGTCAGCTTGTTGCAAGATGCACGATATTAGCGCCCAGGGTATAACCCTCGTCGAGGACATAAACAAGAAGCGTGAGCCTTTGGGAACGATGGAAGCGATTTATCTAATAACACCGTGCAATCCATCAGTACAGAAACTCATCGAGGATTTTAGCAATCCTGGAAGAACTTGTTACAAAGCAGCCCACGTTTACTTCACCGAAGGTAATTGTTGTCCGTGCAACGATTTTTCCCATAAAAATTTAACCATACGCAGACTCTTATACATAAATGAGGCATTCCGTATGAAGCGGGCCACCCTGATTTTCAATGTTCGTAGAGTGGGTTCATAATTTCTTTCCAGAGTATTTAGAATTCCCCGAACACATACGAGTTATTTCAGATTTTTGATCCGCATAGTTATTCCACAATAAAATACGCTTTTTTTATTTTTTTTTTTTTTCGTTCGCTGCCAATTTAAAACTATCTATGACACAGCAAAAATGTTCCGGGATAAAATGTAGGGTTTCACGTCTACTTTTTGAAAAAAATTATGACGGAAATTCTGTGAAATTTTGAGTAAAATAAAAATGGTCCCTCTCAACGAAAGAAATGATATGGCATTATTTTGCCAACAAACGCCTGAATATGTATATCTGTTAATTTGGAAACATTTTTATCAAAAAGTATACGCGAAACCCCATATTTTATTCCGGAACAATTTTGTTGTGGCATAGATAGTTTTAAATCGGCAGCGAAAGGAAAAAAAAATAAAAATAAAAGGAGCGTATTTTATTGTGGAAAAACTATGGTGATCAAAAATCTGAAATAACTCGCATGTATTCGAGGAACTCTAAATACTCTGGAAAAAAATTATGAACCCACTCTACGAACATTGAAAATCAAGGTGGCCCGCTTCATTTGAAATGCCTCAAATATTACACTTAATAAATAAGAAAAAACAGAACAACATTTTTATGATCAGTAATTTCGATAAAATAGACATTTATCTGATTTAATTTTTGTCCAACCCAATAAGATGGGAAATTAAAGGTATGGGAGCCTCTGAACGGTGAATGCCAACCGGAAATAACACAAGAATACTAATTCATTTGGGAGAGAAAAGCATGATTAACAGGATTCGAATTATAATTTATTTAAATTGTTTTTTTTTCCTTCGCTATTGAGTTTTTCTATTTAGTTGAGTTTTTTTCGTGTATTTATTTGCAGCGTGTCCCGACAACTTGTTCAAAGAATTGTGTCACTCGTCGATAGTTAAGCGCATTAAGACACTGAAAGAAATCAACATCGCATTCATACCGTACGAGGAACAGGTAAAGAAACAATAAGAAAAATAATTGCAGAGATGGAAGTGTCACGGGTGTTTTTTTTTCTCAACACTGCCTACGATATGATAATTCTTTTATATGAACGTGGTGACGGGCACGCACTCTGATTATTGTACGCGATCATTCCCAGCTTCTTTTTCGTAACAATCACTTTATTAATATTCAATATACGTTTGTCCGTCTTTTCTCACAACTCTACTGATTTTAGTCCATTTTAAACGTATTTTTTTCATTAAAACATAAGGAAATTATTTGTAAAATTACACAAACACAGAAATACACAGATTAACGCGAAGCACGAACTAACAATTGGAATGCATTAATGCTTGCACTCGTCCAGTGTGCCCGGAGGAGCTCTTCAATGAACTCTGCAAGTCCCTCGCAGCTAAAAAGATCAAAACCCTCAAAGAGATCAACATCGCGTTCCTGCCTTACGAGTCGCAGGTGACGATCACAATCGCTCGTATAAATCTCGTAGTTTTTCATATTAAATGTATCTGCTCTGTCTCTCTTTTGCCCTACGTTCAAAATACGGTCGATTTGTACTTTTTTTTAAAAACATCTTTTACATTATTGTTACGTGCTTGCCAATTGTTTACAATATTCACCGTATTTCGTAATCTTTATCTTTGTAACGGTTAATAGGAATAATTCTATCACTATTATTTTATTCATGCATTTTTCTTTAAACCTTTAGCAAATTAATCTTTTAACTGCCAACGTCGCATAATTTCTACATCAAAGATGTAGTAATTTTTTAAAATATATATTTATTATATTTTGTATTATATTTATTATATATATATTATATTTTGGAACAATTTGACAAACAGTAGAATTCTATTACGAACAAATCCTCCATTTTGATTTCATCAAATAAAATAGACATTTAGATGTAAGTATTTATGAAGAAATTTTTTTTTTCTTTGTGAAAAGGGCTGTTAAAGGTTTAGTGAAAAATAGCCAATAAAAAAGGCAAATTTGCTTTTTTCGTGGCCGTTAAAGGACTTCACTCCTTATTTATGTTGCTAATTTCTTTGGTGTAGCGCCTGTTAACGTTTTCTATGTTTCCTAAAGTCGCTTTATCATTCTGTAACTTTGGAGCAATGTAATGTTTGAAATTGGATATTTGTTGCAAGAGAATTTCACGAACAATGCTTTCACTCTGTAGGTATTCTCTCTGGACTCACGGGAGACATTCGCCTGCATGTACAATCCATCGTTCATCAATCTGAGGAACGCAAACATGGAACGTATCGCCGAGCAAATAGCTACACTGTGCGCAACCCTCGGAGAATATCCATCGGTTAGATATCGAAGGTAACATCTTTTATTTTAACGATGTGTGTGAATTATTTTTAAAAAATTGGACGTAACAATTTTGTTTTTGCGTTTGTCTTCAGCGACTTTGACCGCAACGTTGAATTGGCTCAAATGGTTCAACAGAAACTCGATGCTTACAAAGCTGACGAACCAACAATGGGCGAAGGACCTGAAAAGTCTCGCTCGCAACTTCTCATTCTCGATCGTGGCTTCGATTGCGTTTCGCCAATTCTTCATGAACTCACACTTCAAGCCATGGCTTACGATCTCCTGGAGATAGAGAACGACGTTTACAGGTAATGAAATACTTTGCTACAATTTTTATGGAAAATATTTATGGAATTTGTTCGAATTTCTTTAGTCATTATATTATATATTCTTTTTTTTACGTCAGATATGAAGCGACGGCTGGTCAGGCTGAAAAGGAAGTTTTGCTCGACGAAAATGACGAATTGTGGGTGGATCTTCGGCACCAACATATTGCTGTTGTTTCTCAGTGAGTAAAACTTTTGCAATTTTTTAACTCTAAAAAAATATAATACTTCTTCAATGTTGAACTCTCTTGTAAATTAAAATAGTGATGAGTTACACTTTTTAAGAATATACTTTCTAATTTGGTACGTGTCAATGCGTTTCTCTTCGAATTAAATAAAAAATGAGCATTTTCTACCGTTTGTTCAATTTTTCTAAAATTTATTGAGTAGAATACAAAAGATGCTTGCAAAATAATCAAACGAATTAATCTAATCTCCGACGTTGTTATTATTAACATTTTCCTCTCGTGTCCTCAGAAACGTGACGAAAAACCTGAAGAAATTTACCGAATCGAAGCGAATGCCGCAAGGTGATAAGCAAAGCATGAGGGATTTGTCGCAAATGATCAAAAAGATGCCGCAGTACCAGAAGGAGCTTAGCAAGTACGCGACTCACTTGCACTTAGCCGAGGATTGCATGAAACGTTATCAAGGCAATGTGGACAAATTGTGTAAAGTCGAGCAGGTAAAAAAACCCGAATTTTTTTTTGAAAATATAATAAACGCCTTGGTGGTAAATTTAGTATAAAATGAATAATATTTTGTATCAGGATTTGGCAATGGGCACTGATGCCGAAGGTGAACGCATCAAAGACCACATGCGTAACATAACGCCTATTTTACTCGATCAGACAGTCAACAATCTTGACAAATTGCGCATAATAGCTCTCTACGTAATCAGCAAAAACGGAATTATGAATGCGGATCTTGATCGGCTTGTTCATCACGCCCAAATCTCCGCGGACGATAAGCAAACTATCGTCAATATCGCTCAACTGGGCATCAACATTGTTGTAGACGTAAGTCACGGAAACCAAATAAATAATAGTTTGAAAAAAAATCGAATGTTTTTGATAAAAAGTGATTAAACTTTTTTTTTTAATGCTTTATTCAAAATATGCAGGGAAATCGTAAGAAGCTGTATACCGTACCACGTAAAGAGAGAATTACCGAACAAACGTACCAAATGAGTCGTTGGACTCCTGTGGTTAAAGACATTATGGAAGATTCCATCGAAGACAAATTGGATGTTAAACATTTCCCGTTCTTGGCTGGCCGTGCTACTTCTTCTGGATATCATGCTCCCACAAGGTATGTGTTTCAGCAAGTGTAAAATTTCTATTTCATAGCACAAAAATAAATGCATTTATGGGTGGGGGTCAAAATAGCGAATAACCAAAATAGCAAATGGCTAAAATAGCGAATTTCAAAATAATGAACATCTGAATCTAGAATGGTCATCATTACAAAATTCTCTATTTTAGCCATTCGCTATTTTGATCATTCGATAATTTAATTGCATTTTAATAGAATGGGTGTCAAATTAACGAATGATCAAAATAGCAAATCGCTGAAACAGCGAATTTGAATATAAGAAACATCTGAATCTAAAATTACCATTATTATGGAATTCGCTATTTTGATCATTCTCTATCTTCAAGCCATGTAACGGGTACTTTCTGAAGTACAATATGTGACTTAAGAACAATAGTGAAGGCCAAAATTTGTTATCTCGATGAAAAAAAAAATTAGGTTCTTTAGGTTGGATTTTCCGACCAAAAGTCGGATCTGTGAATTCTGACATCAAAACCGACCAAAAGTCACTTTTTCAAAAATCATCGAAAGAAGGCATGTAACGGGTACTTTCTGAGGGACAATATGCGACTTAAGAACGATAGTGAATGCCAAAATTCGATATCTTGAAGAAGAAAAAAATTAGGTTCTTTAGGTTGGATCTTCCGACCAAAAGTCGGATCTGTGAATTCTGGCATCAAAACCGACCAAAAGTGACTTTTTCAAAAATCATCGAAAAAAGGCATGTAACGGGTACTTTCTGAGGTACAATGTGCGACTTAAGAACGATAGTGAAGGCAAAAATTTGATATCTTGAAGAAGAAAGAATGTAGGTTCTTTAGGTTGGATTTTCCGACCAAAAGTCGGATCTGTGAATTCTGACATCAAAACCGACCAAAAGTGACTTTTTCAAAAATCATCGAAAAAAGGCATGTAACCGGTACTTTCTGAGGTACAATATGCGACTTAAGAACGACAGTGAAGGCCAAAATTCGATATCTTGAAGAAGAAAAAATTTAGGTTCTTTAGGTTGGATTTTTCGACCAAAAGTCGGATCTGTGAATTCTGACATCAAAACCGACCAAAAGTGACTTTTTCAAAAATCATCGAAAAAAGGCATGTAACGGGTACTTTCTGAGGTACAATATGCGACTTAAGAACGACAGTGAAGGCCAAAATTCGATATCTAGAAGAAGAAAAAATTTAGGTTCTTTAGGTTGGATTTTTCGACCAAAAGTCGGATCTGTGAATTCTGACATCAAAACCGACCAAAAGTGAGTTTTTCAAAAATCATCGAAAAAAGGCATGTAACGGGTACTTTCTGAGGTACAATATGCGACTTAAGAACGATAGTGAAGGCCAAAATTCGATATCCTGAAGAAGAAAAAAATTAGGTTCTTTAGGTTGGATTTTCCGACCAAAAGTCGGATCTGTGAATTCTGACATCAAAACCGACCAAAAGTGACTTTTTCAAAAATCATCGAAAAAAGGCATGTAACGGGTACTTTCTGAGGTACAATATGCGACTTAAGAACGATAGTGAAGGCCAAAATTTGATATCTTGAAGAAAAAAAAGTTTAGGTTCTTTAGGTTGGATTTTCCGAGCAAAAGTCGGATCTGTGAATTCTGACATCAAAACCGACCAAAAATGACTTTTTCAAAAATCATCGAAAAAAGGCATGTAACGGGTACTTTCTGAGGTACAATATGCGACTTAAGAACGATAGTGAAGGCCAAAATTCGATATCTCAAAGAAGAAAAAATTTAGGTTCTTTAGGTTGGATTTTCCGACCAAAAGTCGGATCTGTGAATTCTGACATCAAAACCGACCAAAAGTGACTTTTTCAAAAATCATCGAAAAAAGGCATGTAACGGGGGGTGGGGGTCAAAATAGCGAATGGCTAAGATAACGAATTTCATATAATTTTTTATAAATAGATAATCATAAATTATAAATATTTTTTATAATTACATAAATGATTATAATAATTTAAATCGACAAAAAAACGACACTTATCTTAATTACAATAGTGGAAAAATTCACTTTTCCAATTTATGGACATAAATGTGTGTTTCTGTAATAAAAATACAATCTAGAATACATTTCCAAAGGCAATTTTCTATTTGTCCACTTTTTCCAGAATTTTTTGTTAACCGATTAAAGAGCAATCATATCTATTTTCACATTCTCAAATACGAAAGATCATATAAATCTTAATATTATTCATTTCAGCGCGAGATACGGACAATGGCACAAGGACAAGGGTCAACAAACCCTGAAGAACGTACCGCGTTTGATAGTTTTCATCGTCGGAGGTGTATGCTTTTCGGAAATACGATGCGCCTACGAAGTTACGAACGCCATGAAGAATTGGGAAGTCATTATCGGTGAGTAATCGATTCACATAAATATGAACCGTTTTGATAGGGAAAAACACGTAAAAAAAAATGAATAAAAATAATTTTCTTCGTTGCAGGATCTTCGCACATAATAACACCAAAGTCCTTCCTCTCGGATCTGAGCAAGCTCCACGTATAAGCGAGCTAAAATCGACTGAATAAAAAGAAAACGTATCTGCGAGCGATCAGAACGTATGCTGAGATTCGCCAACGCAATTTGCCATTACATGAACAACGAGGATCATCAGTAAAACCAGTTTATGGCTAAAAGAAAAATCCGTCGGTGCTTTAATCAGCCAACTAAATAATTTAACTAGAAAATACTCGAAGTCAATTCAGTAGATAAATTTCACTGTCGAGGCTGATTGTAGATTGAAGAGTAGATTGAAATCGAGTGATCAGGATTTTAAAAAAATAAAAATATTCTGCCGTTACGAGGAATTGAATGAGAAAATCGAACAAATTTTCTGATTGAAAACATTGCTAGACTTATGCAAAGTAGAGCTAGTTTATCGTACGTTTTCGAGATGAAAATTTGGTGGATTTTAGCACGATGATTTCTTCGTGATTTAGAATGTGAGCTTACGGCCGTGTTTAATCAAGTGCCTGTTCGAATTGAATTACTATCGTAAACGCGTGCGGATTTTTTTTTAACTTGGTAATACTGATGCGGCCTCGATGTTTTTTCGAACGCAATGTGGCTGAGACTCGCAGCGTAAAAGCAATAGAAAGAAAGAGAAAAGACAATGTGCCCTATTTATTCGTGTGTAATGATGAATTCGTCGCGCTCGTTGGTATCACGCTGAGAAGATACCGAATGGAGCAACAAGGGCATTTCTTCTTCATGGTCTTAGAAGAGATTCGACGATACCCGTGTACATTATTTTCGTAACTTATATTCCGTTCATCTTGCTCTTTGTAAATGCCGCGACTTGTAATACGTAGATTCGAATTTAAATAACTACCTCTAGGATATAAAAAAAACTTGTCGAAGCTAAACGAAAGTTGCACGATCAAAAAAGAAAAAAAAGAGAATCAATCTGCCCGAAAATTCATCGTAAAAATCTTCTTCGAACACTCCTTAATTTATTTCAAACAATTTTCCACTGAACTTGCGCGAATCGATGATTAATTACTGAAATCACACGTCGACGATGATTTTGCGAATGCAAAACGAGAGAGCATCCCGAGTAGGTCACGAGAATGCGTTTAGCTCTAGAAATTCGACATCGATAGTCGATTTTTCCGGTTATTCTGCTAGACGATAATATATTAAATTAATGCGACTGTTATCGGACTTGAAAATCGTCGACAATTCGACCCACGACATATATACGAATAATGTATCTTCTTACGACTAATTACTCTGGATCAGTACATAACTATCATATCATTACAGCAACAAGCGCTATAAAAAAAATATTTCAACTTCTAATGAAAAAAAAAACACGCCGCCGTGTATCGAAAGTTTCTCGGCTGAAAACTGAGCCAAACACATCTGTACTTACAGATCAAAACGTAGACAATTTCGTAAACGTAAAAAGAGTAAAGCTTTTTTGCAATTTTCATAAATAGCATTTTCGAGATACTTAGAAAGCTACAAAGGAATTATTTATTTTCATCTACTCGTTATACTCGCAATTTTACGATTATTTCAATCTAGTTAATATTTCTACGAGACCTCCCATTGTGTAGATAATCAGAGAATTAAGGAATGGGAATATATACACGAGCTTACATTCCGGCAAGGGGTTCGACACTTTCGGAAGAAAGTGAATCAAAAGAGAGTGAAGAGCGCGCGGTGAAGTTGCATTTCAAGACACATTTAGTCTCGAGTATCCATAGCACTCGCTATTATTAATACAAAAGTAAATAGACTTGATCATTGTATTGTTCAACTGTCGATAACCGGTTAATCGAGACTCTGATATCGTAGGGGATCGCTTTTTTGGTCAATGGAAGTTTGCCTGTTACCTTGATCGTTCGTAACTTAAATAAAGTATGTTAATTATTACAAACAAGTTGCCAGTTGGATATAGCAACAAGATTATTATTATAGAGTTTACGATATTTATAAAATATATATATAAATATATATATATATAAATAATATAATGTATATGTACGTAGTTGTAATCCGAAGGAAGTGTTCTGCTTATAAAGGCCTACGCATCACTGTGTAATTTTGAATTAATTATATTACCCGCTCACAATAATCTCAGGCGTATCTTGCGGATAAATGGACCGGATGTATGATTATGCTCAATTTTTATCATTGTTTGCTGATTTCACGAAAATCATATTTCGATAAGAGCGACGCAATAGGTCACACTCAAGAATGATCGTGCGATTAACTCTTTTTACTGGACTCTAAGAGACATACATCGGTTTCGTTTCACTATCAGTTGGTGTACTGAAGTTGCATAAAGAATTCCATAATGTCGGATCCGAAGAAGAAAGTTTTGCTCGCTTATAGCGGTGGATTAGACACTTCTTGCATATTGCGCTGGTTGAGAGAAAAGGACTTTCAAGTTGTGGCTTATGTGGTAAAGTATTAATTAATCTGAAAATTATTGTTCTCACGAGATAGAATTATGCAATATTGAAAAAAATCCATTTGAAATTCATACGTACATCATTTTTTTTTAAATATAAATATTCGAAAATACAATTCAAATATGTACTAAAAATAAGTACATTTTTGATAGTCTTCTATAAAAATTAAAAAAAATTGAGACATATTGTGTGCTCTTCAAAAGTTAATTTTTTCTTAGGCAAACGTTGGTCAAGATGAGGATTTCGTTGCTGTGGAAGAAAAAGCCTTAAAAATTGGTGCGGTTAAGGTAATTTACTAGTTTATCTATTAATAAAATTGTCTGTTTATTCGGTGCGAAAATTTCACCAGCAATTGTTCTCGAGCAGCTTTCTTGAGAATTTCTTCAAAAAGGGGAAGTCCCGAAATTTGAAATCTTCGATTATTTTGCTAGGTCATCATCGATGATTTACGACAAGTTTTCGTCACGAAATATGTCTGGCCTGCTGTACAATCGGGTTTATTATACGAGGGTAGATATCTTTTGGGAACTGCGTTAGCTAGACCATGTATTAGCGAAGGTTTAGTTGCTGCGGCTAAGAAAGAAGGCGCTACAATTATCTCGCACGGTGCTACAGGAAAAGGAAATGATCAAGTACGATTTGAGCTTTCCTGCTATGCTCTTTACCCTGAAATAGAGGTGATTATTATTTTTACATTAGCCACTTCTTTTATCTTTTTCAATATATTTTTATTAATTTGTTAATTTTTTGTTTTAGATTTTAGCACCTTGGAGAGATCCAACTTTCTTCGAACGTTTTCCAGGACGTCCAGATTTATTAGCTTATGCTAAATTGAATGGTATTCCTGTTTCTGCAACACCAAAAGAACCGTGGAGTACAGATGCTAATTTGCTGCACACGAGGTTGAATATAACATATAAAAGAATTTTTTCTTCATAATATTTGTACATATTACAATTTTTATATGCCACAGTTACGAGTCTGGAATTTTGGAAAATCCAGCAACACCAGCACCAAAAAATTTGTACCAAGTAACAATTGATCCCGTGGATTCTTCTCTGGAACCAACGGAGATTGAAATTCATTTTGTCAAAGGAATTCCTTCGTGCGTCAAAGATTTGAAAAATAATAGCAAATACGAAAAGCCTTTAGATATTATTAATTATCTAAATGAAGTTGGCTCTAAAAATGGAATTGGAAGAATTGACATCGTAGAAAACAGATACATAGGCCTTAAGGTACAAAAACGGGCCACGCAAAAACGTATTTGTTAAGTTACTTTCTTCATAATTATTTTTACAAGATTTATCATACAAATCGGATATTTTTTTTGCTTCAGTCTCGTGGAATATACGAATCACCAGGAGCAAAAATTCTGTACGATTCTCATTTAGATTTGGAGGTATTCTTGCTGGATCGAGAAGTATTAAGAGTCAAGAATTATCTTTCAGAGAAGATGACAGATTATGTTTACAATGGCGAGTATTAAATCTCTCATTTTACACAATTTTTCTTCATCACTATTTTATTTTAATTTTCACATCTGTTGGTCTTAATTGTAGGATATTGGTTCTCGCCTGAATGCGAACTTGTTCGAGAAAGCATAGAATTATCGCAGAAACATGTAACTGGAACTGTTCACATGAAACTTTACAAAGGAAATGGTTTGTAACCAACATTTAATTGCTATATTCCAGAATTGTAAATACCTATTAATTCATGAAATATTGTTTAAAGTACAGTTTGTTTTCTAATTATTATTCCATAATAATAATATGTAGGGATTATAAAATAGAGTGTAAACATCTGAAGAGTTGCAAAAAATATCAATTTTTGCTTAAATATTGGAAGAAATAGTGGAAAAGATGGAATTAATGCATTAATTATTATAATAATTAATAATTATTATAATAATTAATGCATTACTATAAATATACTAATTAATGCATTAAGAAAATAATGCATTAATTCCATCTTTTCCACTATTTCTTCCAATATTTAAGCAAAAATTTGTATTTTTTGCAGCTCTTCAGATGTTTACACTCTATTTTATAATTCCTACATATTAATATTATGAAATTATAATTAGAAATTAATAATGAATAATTAATAATTATTATAATAATTAATGCATTACTTTCTTAATGCATTAATTAGGTTTTTCCATTTTCTTAAAAGGATCACCATGAAATTTTATTGAAAAATAATCATGTTATTATTATGAAATCATAATTATAGGGCTGATCGTATAATAATCGGTATTTCTGAAATTATCAGGCATTTACAACTCTTCTATATTCCATTGATATTTAATAGCTGTGTACAATTATTATTTTTCTAATTAAAGTGATCATAACTGGACGTACAAGCAAAGTGACTCTTTACAACGAGACTCTCGTTTCCATGGACGTTCAAGGAGGATACAGTCCGGAAGATGCTGGTGGATTCATACGAACTCAAGCGCTGAGATTGAAGGAATTCTATCGTTTCAAGAAGCAGCAAAAATAATTAACTATTTGAAGTTAATTAAAAATGTACAGCCAATGCAATATATTCGCATTTTTAATAAAGTAGATTACAAAAAAATAAAAAAGCCTCACGCATTTGTCTATAAATCTGCGAAGAATAAGGCGAGGAGATAATAAATAAAACACTGTCTCCCAATAACTTGTGAAGATTATAATTATATATATATACTTTATTTATTCATTCATTTAATCGTGTACGCATTATCTTAACAATACTAGTAATATATACAATGATTTTAATCGCATAATAGCTAACGTATTCGCAACACAAACGAAACTGTCGAACTTTCGAACGATAGTTTGGTAAATTCATCTCGTGTCGACTATTTAGATAAAATGGATGACACGATTTCTTTCTTCAGTTTTTCATTTTTCTTTCATTTTCATTTTCATCATGTTTTTATGTAACTCTCGGCCTGCCTAACGATCTATATATGTGTTTTATATACATATATGAGACATGCAAAGATTGCAAACTAGGGAAGGTATATAGTAATAATTCTTTTACGCATGGATTACGCTATATCGTATAATGTAAACGTTGATTTTTTTTGCACACGCATCTCGTTGGTACACATTTCAGTACATATCGTGAATACTTTTTTAGTTTTTTTTCGTTTTCTTTATAAATGAATGTTACGAATGTTACCTATATAGTATACTAATTACTATATAGATTATCGTAATCAAACTGTTAAAATCTATTCCGTACGTACGTGTACGTTCCACGCTAATGAATTTGACTGCACTATACGCAACAACGAATCTTGTCGAGCTCACGAAGCACGAACGATTCCACAGGATTAATAAGTTGCAAAACAATTAGCCGCTTGTTACTTTTCACGCAAACGGAAATTGTCGGCCGATACCCGAGGACGACGAGACGTAAAAACGTCATTACGAGACTCTAGATAGTGAAAATTTGCATAGATTCGGTGAAAATTGGAAGATTAGCAAACGACAATAATCGACCTCGAGTGGCGTAAGGAAATGAGGAAAAATTTGTGTGATTCGTGCAGTCAAAAGATCCTTTCCCTCGTACTTAACAACATCAAGCATCTCTTTATTTTTTAGCCATTTATTTTTTCTTTTCATTTCGTATTATTATTTATTTACAACCATTTTTTTCTTTTAGTGTCCTATAGTTAGTAGTAAGCTTGCTGAAACTGTTGTTGTTGTTGTTGTTGTTGTTTGTTTGTTTGTTTTTTATTCATGTGCCATTGGAGATGATGTGCGCCCGTGGGGAACTTATATAAAAAATTACTTTTGATACAGCGGAGTGATTTTGGTGTTACTTACGAAAAATGTACTTTTTCAAACGATTTTTCATTTTTCTTCTTTCTTTTCTTTTTTTTAAATCATTTTTGTTTTTATATATCACTAAACTTACGCTGAGATCTAGTAGGTTACACAATCTGTCTATCGGCCTTCTTTAAATATTACAAACCTTATCACATACAGGTGTAGTATTAATATTTTACTGTCGCTGTTGTGGTTGTTTTTTTTTCTTTTTTTTCTTTAATATTGTTTATACATAGATATTTGTTATTTCGGTGAATTACTGCCAATGATTCCTCTCTCTTTCTCTCTCTCTCTCGTATTTACAATTATAAACGCCGTATTTTACAACCATCTTAGTACATATTACACGTACTTCTCTCACTTAATCGCTATCTATAATCGGAAAATTTCGATCCTTCTGCTTTTCTTCAATTTCATTACGTTTAAGATGCAGAACCAATGGCTCGAAGGGATTTTTAGCTTTGAATACAATCAACGTAGTATCAGCGTGTCGCTCAGTTACAATGAAAATATATAAAAATTATCTCGTAACGAGCGAATAATTCGCATGACGATTTCGTCCCTTGCGATTTTGTATAATTCTGGCTAAATACACACCAAAATTATACCAGCCGATTAAGAGTGGATTTCCAGTGGCAACGAACAACTTATTTTTAAAAGGGAATCAAAGACCGCGTTTTAAATAATTTAACTGGAAGTCAGAGAGTTAAGTTTCAATTCAAAGCGTAGTGCTTTGCAATAAGAAGTAAAAGCTTTGAAAAAATTGAAGCCTAGCGGTTTTTTATTCACCTTTTAAGTACAAGGGCGCGTGCCAATCAAATTAGTAAAAGATCTTTCTCAAATAAAAGAGTTTTAAGATCTTTGAACAACTTGGGCCCTCGAAGCCTTTTTTTTTATTGCAATCCATTCGAGCCTACAATTCTGCTGAAACGATTCATTCGTACATAAGCGAAAGAACTAGACTTTCGTTATCTTTTCTTCGGTTATTGCGTCGAATGTACATTTATCGACACGGCGAAATCGTTTCAGATGAAAACGTAACAAATGTGGGGGTATAGACGAAATCTCCACAGCGGCACGTTGCTCATTCATACAAATATACCCCATTATGTTTGTAACACTTAAAAAGAAAAAAAAGATAACTACGAAGAGACGTTACGAAAAAAAAAAAACGACCGATGCAAGAACAAAAGTGCCAAAGAACTCTGACGAAAAAAAATACAAAGTCCATTAGCGTTTCGTGGCATTTGTGCGACTCGATTAGTGATTTATCTTTAAAACGAGCAAAGAAACAAAATTCTCACGCTTCGAGCTTATATGTAAAATTGAATTATTGAGCAATCGCGGGCGAAAAAAAAAAGTATTAACAAATCGCGTTTAACGAGAAGCTAAAGAGGCACGAAAAACAAAATAAAATGAACGAATAATTGGTGCCATCCGTTTTCACCTGAATTGCGACTCGCAAACGCGGGGAAAAATCGTCGCCCACTTAATTGCCGTCGGACAGACGAGTTTCTTTTTGCCTTTTCATACTCTATCATTATACTAGGTGTTATTATTTATAGTGTAATAATAACCGGCCTCGTTTACAAATCTTCACGAGGACCAAAAAATTATATACCCTTAAACACTATACCTGACAGCCTACGACGTTTTTATTCTCGTTTATGCATGCGAACAAGACCCACAGTCGCGCCGATCGTACACTCCGTTCGTACATAAAGACACTCATACATACACGCGAAAAAAAAGAAACATACACCCCGCGCAATGAAATTTAATCCTAGATTACGTGGGTGTAACTTATAAATTTTTCCTTTTTTTTTTCAAGTGCATCTAGAATATATTTTTCTTTTCATTGTACAATCGAGTTTAGTATTTCCGAAATTATAGTTGTTTTTAAAGTTTAAAAATTTGTTGAACATTATTTTTTCTTGGAAATTCCAGATTTCGTATAACTTCGGTGTGTCTTTACGTTAATTCTGCTAAGTATGGCTGTTAAATTTTTTACGGACTCGGCGGCCGTGCGACAACGAAAAAATATATGCAACACGCGACGAAGTACGTGAGATGAAACACACGAAATGAAAGCCTCAAGCCTCGAAAGCTGCGAATCGCTAAAAACGCTGTTTAATCATTTTGTTTTTTTTTTTTTACATATACCAATTCACGGAGAATAACGCTCGAGATCTTTCTTTTTTTATTACTTTTATTTACTAGCACGTGCGAAATATTTAGCCAAAGTATATATACCTTTCTCTACACCTTTTTTTCCACCGATTAGTCGTCCGGGCGCGACAATGCGGATCATTGGTCGGTATTTTTTCAGCAGATTCGGTGAAAAAAAAATCAGAGACGAAGAAATTGTAATCCGCGAGTCGCGTGCGCGCGAGACAACGTAGAAATCTAAAGGAATTGTTAGTTCTACCGCTACGTATCGTTAATATAACGTTAATGCTCTGGGTATTTTATTTTTTCTTTTATTTCGTATTATTTTCTTTTTTCTTTTTTTTTTCTTTGTAACATATTAAAAAACATTTAGTTTCACTATAATCTAGATCGCTCCTCGTAACAATCTTATGGACATATTCGTGTACGTAAACGCGTACTAGTATCTGATTTTTTTATTTTTCGTTTCTATAGTTAGATGTAAAATATGTTTAGTCCTGCGATGTTGTATAAAAAAAAAAGGAAAAAGAAAACAAAAATCAACATATCTCGAGTCTATTATTGACATGCAGCGAATATAATAAACGATTTTTCTAAATTGGACTTAACAGGAAAGAAAAAAAATACAGCGAGCAGACGCGTCTCGACGTTCTTCCGTTTCCTGAAGAAAGTACAACGTCAAAAGTCCGCGCACATTGCACACAGAAAAGTATAATAAATTTTTAAAGAAAGACCCGCAGCAACAGTAGTAGCAGCAGCATTAGCAGCAGAAAAATTCTCGTGTAAGCTCTTAAAAAAATAAAATTCGTATTTCAATTAAATAATTTAATATTAATATAGTTCACATAATAATCAACTCTCTCGTTATCAATATGATTGTGGTTGGTACAAGCTAAAGCCGGCTAACAGACTATTAACTTTCTAGATGTTTTATTATTTATTTATTTATTTATTCATTTATCTTTTTGTTTGTTTTTGTTTTTTTTCTTTTTCTTTTTAATTTCCACCCGAAATACTTGATTAAAATTAATCCCAACGGTACTCGGCACAGATTAATAGTACAATACGCAATCAACTCGGAACTCTTGTTTTAAATTAATTATATCAATATCATTTTTTGTACTTTTTACTTTTTTTGCCAATTAAAATGATTCGTTCCACAAAGGCAATTTTCCCGGAGCACAGCGATTCGCACACGCGGCTCTTTGATTCTTCGACGTTTTATTTGCCTTATTGGGAACCGAGCATGGAAGCTTTATCGATGGCCTTGGAATTACTTGTTGAACGATTTTTACTTTTCCCAAACGGTTTATAAATGTCGATCGTATAATTTGCCTCGTCGCTTACTGCGCCTATATTAAGTTTTCTTCTTTTTTTTTCGTTCTTACACGAGAGTACACGATTACAAAGCACGTAAACGCACGTCATCCTAACACATACCTGGGATTAGGTACACATCGTATATCTGAAATTCCGAAACGTTTGTTTTTTTTAACACACTGTTGAATGGTCGAAACAGTGATTCTTCGTTATCATTTATTCTCGATTATTTTCTTTATCGTTTAATTTTTAATCTCAAAACGCTATCCACCATACACATTATTCTCATAATAATTGACGACTTTTTTTTTCTCTCTAAAGTGAATCATATGAATCGTTTGGTTATCGACGCTTCTTGTGGACGTTTTTTTTTTATTTATTTTTTTTAACTGTTTTCTACCTTTAATTTATTTGCAGAGCTCAGAGAACAATGACAGAGCTCTGCAATAACGTCGATAATCGAGCGTACTTGACGCAAGAGACCACGATCATTGGGGTTCACCCGCAAGTTGTATCTTCTCGCATTAGGTATATTCTTGTATTTGTTATTGACTAAACAAGTCTACCTACATCGAGGATTACAAATATCTCGCGTATTCTCATTATTAACCGTGAAAATGAATTTGAATTATTTAAATCATTAGTAAATAGCTAATAATTATAGGTATTATTGGCAGATAAATGGGATCTACGTATTTTTCTTCTTTCCTCCTTCATTCGTTTCCCTCATTTTTGTTTTTTGTTTTTTTCTCTACCAACGATTAATGACTGAATGTGGAAAAATATAAAACTTAACTAAATGTACACAACTTTTATTCGTCCCCTTGTCCCCCACTCAACGCGTACTTCGCATCTCTCTTAATAGCTTTCATTCGTTCGCGGCAGTCATACTCACACACGTTCACAACATCGTTTACACGCATATGTATCACTTATCAATTTTTTTTTTGCAATATGTTTGTTTTGTTTTTTTTTTTCATCGTTTTGTTTCCAAATTTACATAAAGTACAAACTTATGAAAACCGGAAAATGTAACACAATAGTTCAGTGTGTAGCATCATCGAAGTTATCCTGTAAGTATATTTTATCTAATTACATGGTCACACTTGGGTGTCCGTCGATTACACAATCGCCTGGGTTTTTTGTCTCGTTTTTTTTTCATTTCTTATATTGTTTTTTTAATTTTTTTTCGTCGGTTTAAAATTGTAGTATCTTTCGAAACTCGCAAATTGCTTCGACTTCCGTCAGCCGGTTGTGCAGACGTCCATCGTCTGCTCGAAGGTTGACGAACAACCTTGATTTATCTCCTCGCTCTTCTTTCCATTTGTTCTATTTAATTTAAATTGTGATTACCCGTTGGAATGTCCCAACTGCACCACCAAATTATCACGAATCCCAGAGTACAAAGCCAACGGTGCGGCGCGCGCCGTTTATTTATTCAACTATTCGTCGCGTTATCAATATTATTACTTATTAATCGTTATTATTTCTGCATATGTTCGTTTTCTCCTTTTTCTTTGTTTATTATCGTCGATAATAATATATATTAACACGAGTCTGCGGTAATATCGTCCAGCGCGTCCAACACATTCGTCCAAGTCCTGCCCGGTTTCAGTGGGTTTATTATCAGCAGCGCGCACGAAACATTATAATGTTTCCTCAAACGCAGCCATCAAATCACTTTGCATGTTCATGTCAATCTTGTTTGCCATCTGAAAATACAAATTATTCCTATTCTTTGGCGTATCTCCCTCAATCGGCACATTTTTTTTATCTGTGCCGATATTTTCCGTTTTGCATCCTGTTACCGATGTTATATATCATCATAAATGAAAAAAAGCTTATCGAGAATTATTTCAATGACAAATATTTAAATTATTTTTCTGTATTTTTATGTCAAGTTAAGAATTCGAATATACGACAATTTTTTAGCTTCTCGATAACCATTTTTTCTAAAATTGTAGCAACTGTGCATAAATGCATGTATTGCAGGCTTTTGTTTGAAGAGAAAAATAATTGAATGGTAGAAAATTGAAATGGTGAATGTAAAGTAACTTACCGCTTCTCGTCGCCGTCGCTCCTGTTCTCGTAGCCTCTGTCGTTCTCTCTCAGCAGCGGCCTTGTCTTGACCGGAAGATTGGCTCGGACTACTGCTATCGGTATCTGTCGATGCTTTGACCTCCTCCGCTCGCGTTGTCTGCGTTATTCCTTGCACCGTTTGTTGATCGGTCACCGTCTTCATCACCTTTTCAAGTGCGTCCTCCTCCTCCCGTTCTCGTTTTCTCTCGTTTTCCTGTCGCAGCCTCTCACGTTCCGCCTGTTCCTTCTGCATTCTGCGCAGCTCTTGCTGCTCCATTAATGCCCGTTGCTGAAGAAAATTCAATAAAATGATGATTACAAAAATGAGCCTTTGACATAGAAAAATATCGGTCAAATAGAATATTTAGAAAATATATAGATGCACACTTTATCAACATTCAAGGACCTATCTCTTAAGTTTACAAGATAAAAGGGCAAATAAATGCACAGTAAAAAAGTAATATTGAAAATTGAATTCTCACTTTTGATTAAAACAATTTTTGTTAAATTAGTAACAATTTTGTTTGTTACTCTTACAAAAAATCTATTGTTGTTTACGAATTTATTGTCAAACTAATAAAGTAACGAACAAGTGGATGAAATTAATAGAATCTGTTCGTCAAGTAGTCCTTCGGTTTGACGTGTTATTAACATTAAACATCTACATTTCTGTTTGCAAAATTATTGAAACAAAAATGTACATTTCTGTTTGCAAAATTATTAAAACAAAAATGTACATTTTTGTTTGCAAAATTATTGTAACAAAAATGTACATTTTTGTTTGCAAAATTATTGAAACAAAAATGTACATTTTTGTTTGCAAAATAATTGAAACAAAAATGTACATTTTTGTTTGCAAAATAATTGAAACAAAAATGTACATTTTTGTTTGCAAAATAATTGAAACAAAAATGTACATTTTTGTTTGCAAAATGATTGAAACAAAAATGTACATTTTTGTTTGCAAAATTATTGAAACAAAAATGTACATTTTTATTTGCAAAATTATTGAAACAAAAATGTGGATGTCTGTGACGGTCGAAATGTTTTGAAACTTAGGAGAATTTGTTACTGTGTGAAATGATTTAATCTGTACGATCTTTTTTGATATTTTTTGCAGCAAGAGCTTTTTCAGGTTGTAGTAAACGAAGCAAAATTAGTGGTGTTAGGGCTTCTTACCCTGTCCTGTTTTTCTTTGGCTTGTTTCTTGAATGCCTTGAAAGAATCGTGCGCCGCGCTCTTCATGCTGGTTCCTGCGGCGGACTGTGGACTCGAAGCCTGCGCCAACGACGACCACGAAGATGCGTTCTTAACATTTTGCTCCACAGTCTATTCGCAGATATTTAGAAGAAAAAAAATGTTATTCACACCGAAAAGGCACATTTAAACCGGGCGGTGAAGTCACTAGAAGTTCATAAAAGTCACATAGCTCAATCGTACCTTATTCTTAAAAGCTGACGCAAAATTAGCTGCCGGATTTTTAGAATCAGGTGGTGTCATCTTCTTTTCGGGCATTATTTGCGAGCTCGAGTGATTGCTCATCGGCGGAATCCCCAGTGCGCTCATCTCTGCAAAAAGAGCTCCCGCTAGAGGAACGACGCGTTTAAGGAACGATTAGTAAAGCGGGTTAGTGACATGTGATTGCGGAAAAATGTTTTATCACAAAAATGCTAGCGTGAAACGGTGCCAAAAAAAATGTCTAGTGTGACACACAAAACAGAAAAGCAATATGTAGCTTTTCAACACAGAACTTAGGCGTGAATTTCCACTTTTTCCCACGTAATCCATTTGAAAAATTACAGTTTTTCATACTGGTAAAATCAGGGCTAACTTTTTGTACAATTTTTTGTAGTTTTGTGCGATAATTAACTGCATGACGTACTCGAAATTCCTTAAGCAACAAGTAACACATAGTTGTACGAAAAACCAAACAGAGAACAGAGATACCACTTGACAAAAATCATAGCAATTATTACTTTCTTAAAATTCTTATGCACAAAGTTGTCGCTATTTAGAGAAGTAAGAGAAGCGTAAAGATTGAATCGTCTTAATCCTTTAGCAGCCAAACATGTTTACCGTTGGAAAATAACCTCGAATGTAGTTTTCATTTCTGATGGAATTCCAACGTTTTTAATTTTTTTAGAATTTTTGCTTTTAAATAAAAGTAGTTTTTAATAATGATTTAATATTTTAATGATGCGTTTATTTTTACTGTAGCTAAAATGGTTCATCATCAGTGATACCTTTTTTTCTCGTAGAAAGTTAAAAAAGGATTTGCATGTTAAATTTTGAATGGCAATAAAAATAATGTTCTGCCTCAAATACTTTGCTAGAGCGAATAACGATTTTTCGTGGGTCACGAATTTATAACAAAAAGCAAAGCCCCAGAATTGACAACAACAACAACGCAAATAAGTCAAAGAAAATCTGTACTCACCATCCATGGCCTTGTGAGACATTTGAGTCTGCGACATGGGAATAGGTTTTTCGTCCTTCTTGATTGGAAGCTGCGGAATTTGCATGGGCATAACCATCGGCAGTGGATCGAAAATCGAAGTGACCGCCATGCCGCCCATATTAATTCCAGCCATGCTCATCCCCGGTATTCCATTGTTATTTAGCATATTAGGCGGCGAATTTTCGCGCTTAACGTTCGAAAAACCATTCGAATGCTGTTGCTGATGCGACATTGTCATGTTATGAGAATTTTGCATATTTGTCATTTGCGAGGACGTATTTATCATGCTTTCCAGCTGATTATGTATCGCAGACATATAAGGGCTCGTCATGTTAATGTTGCCGAGATTCAGATTCGATGCCAAACCACTTGGCATCATGTTGACGGGATTTTTCATATCTGGCAGTAGATTCATATTCGAATTGTTAGAAGCCGCATGGCCAGTTTGTTGTTGCTGCTGCTGCTGTTGTTGTTGCTGCTGTTGATGTTGCTGATGTTGTTGCTGCTGCTGCTGTTGCTGCTGTTGCTGCTGCTGCTGCTGCTGCTGCATCATTGAAACGTGCGGCTCTTTCTTCAGATTAGTTAACGATTGCTCCAGTGCAGAATGGGCCGTCGTTACGGACGCTGTGTCGAATTACGTAATCGTTCAATAAATAACATGATTTTGGTCTGTCGCGTCTCCTAAACCGATAATAACAGTGCTCGCATAATACCGGACTTTTCGTTTTTATCGCTCGTTGAATTATTAGATTTTTTTTATTTTATTAACGTTAGCATGCTTTGTTTCATTCAAGTATTTTTGTTTTTTTTTCACACGGTACGGAATTCTGAAGAATCGGATAACATGCTAGCGTTGTTTCATGGATCATTGTGTTTCATGGTATAGTACCTAGGGCATTGTAGGGCTGCATGAGATCCCCTTGTTGATGGCTCATGGCTGTTGCATCGGTTGGCCCGGTGAGGGTATTCACGCTCGGGAAGGAATTAACCGGCGTAGGTGGCTGTGGCGGTGCCTGCTGAGGCACCACCGGTGACGTTACCACCGTGTTCGTGTTTGTCGGCGTTACGCTTGGCGGTGGAGTTGGTACGGAAACCGACGGGGTCGGAGGATTAGACGTTACGGGCGGTGGCGGCGTTGTTTTCTTAATCGGCGCTGCCGTTGCCATAGCGCTTGGGCGCTGAGGCTGAGCCGGCATCGACGCATGACTCGCCACAGGCAAACCTTGACCGGACGTCACCGCCGCCACTGCGATTGGCTGCTGCTGCTGATTATTTCCTCCTGACGGAATCACTAACATCAAATCCATTCATTTATTACCTATTGCTTCAGAAACTATATTTTATTGTGAGGGACGAATTTTTTAGTCGCAAGTTTGAACTTTAGTTTGTAGTTAAGATCGAATTTTACATGTTGTTTCGTTCTTGTCTGAACTCAAGATCAAACTTGCAACTATCAATTCGACACTAAGATTATTCGAGAATTGCTCGTAGATTATTAACCCTTGAAATTTTCTATACTCTGGCATTTTTTTAAACGATGTGAAATATTTTTTTTAGTTTTTCCTTCTTTTTTTGGCTGTCAGTGCCATTCGTTTTTTTTCTTGATTCTATAAATGTTTCACATCAACTTAACTTAAAACTTGTGTCTGAATTGTGCTTCGCTATTTGTTTGTAATAAAAATTAGGAAAAATCAACTTTTGTCAATAAAAACGTATTTTTAATCATTAAAAGAAAAAATTGACTTTTGAATTATTTAAAAATCTTAATTGCAGCCACATTAAAAATCCTTGATGTCGAGCGAGATTCTGGATTCCGATTACGTGTTAAGACCGGTGCGACCGTTTGAGAACTTGCCTGTTTCTTTTTTTTCGATTTCTTGAAACTACATTTTTGTCACTAGCCTCTAGAGTGTATCAGCCAATTTTCAACCGAATTTCTCGAAATTTTGACGGAATGTTCATAACAAAATTATGTTCAGGTAAGTATAAGATTTTTTTGAACTAATTATTTTACACAATAAAAGGGTGACCATCTCTATTGCTGAATTTTCATCATTTCTTTTAAAACCACGCCATTATCTTAAAAATAAAAGTTTCCAAAAATTACAAAAATGGACATTCATGTACTTCAAAATTACACCCCGCTTTTATAGTTTAGAAATCCCGTTCGTGCAGCCAAAATTTTATCGAAAGGAAATGCGGCACCGCATAATAAAATCAAAATTACTAATATTTTTTGAAAATTTACTTTACAGCAAATTGAAATTATGAATTTCAAAAGATAAATTAATAGTTTTTTTCCTAAAATTCATGATTTTTCGGAACCACAAATCAACGAATGTCAGAATCTTAAAAATGGCTTCAATCTTTCATGGTTACCTCATTATGAAAAATAATTCGACATATTCACGATCGAAATACTCAAATTTCTCCAACAACCAAAAACTCGAAGATAGAAATGTAAAATCTCTTAGTTCTTTCAAACATTTCTGGTCTTTCTTTTGTCATCTTCATTTCTAAATGTATAGCTCAAGTGGCGGCAGGTAAAGAGGCGTACCTTGCTCCATAGGAATAGCATTAGGCTGAGTTACAACTGGCTTTGCAACTGGTCCCGTAGAATTGGACGTCGGCTGACTATTCATCAGAAGACCTCCGGTATGATTTAGTGCAGCGGGTGCCTACAAAGTACGTTGTTGTATTGAAGTCTTCCAATCGCCAAATCGTTAGATTAAAATATCAAACGAACGAACGATAATTATCAGCGCGAAGTTCTCGCTGACGTGAGCTAAAATGAATTTCTTACCGGTGGTGCGACGGGATTCGCCACTTGTGTAGGCGGTGCACTTGGTGCATTCTTCTTAGTTTTCTTCCTTGGCGGCCGGTTCGTCGCATTTCCTGAAAATTTCAATGTAAACCATGCATCTAACAAGTGAGTACGTGCAAAACACAATCGTATCACCGAGTGCTCGGGAAGACGAGCTAGTGAAATGACGAACGGTGCAGAGAGGATACCAGCCATGTGAAGTAAAAAATAATAATTAAAAAATGACATTAAACGAAGAGACGCAACGACAACTTGTCGAGAGGCGATCGACGAATCGCAATAAAAAATAACGAAAATTAAACAACATCGAGCATGTATTTTCTAATAGATTTTATTCATATACTTATATTATAATTGTATCACTGTGTACAACAATGTTATTTTAAATATCTCAATTGTATGCTTCTTGTGTGTTTTTTTTTTTTTTGTAGACTTTCATCTCAATGTTTTTGTTATATTAAAAAATCTTAATGCGCAAAACAATTCTGTTCTTTTTAATCTTTCTCTCATTCTACACAAAGTCAATTATATTTTCATTCATGTCGCGTAATGGCTGCATGTGCACATAAGTATGTATCGCTGCATACACAATTATGTACACACACGAGGCATTGAACGCGCTCACGCATACACATACACCGACCGCCGACTAACGCATACGCATATACAAATATATATATATCATTATATTCATATATACGTATGCAAGGATGACGCGCCTGATTACTCTCTTTTTTTTTTTACTAACAAGACAATAATAATGATTATTATTACTTTTTTCCTTTCAACTCCATACTTTTCGCTTTGCAACTTGACGAAGGACGAGCGCAGTGGTGATGCGGCGTGGGTTTCGCGATAAAATGGTGATGATTATAAAACGTCGACTACGGGGAAAAAAAAACGAAGAAACCATCGAACCGCAGTATTTCGTTTAACCGCACAGTATTTGTATAATGTAATCATAGGATTAACTAATGTAAATTAAAAAAGAAACGCACATAAGTAGTACAATATGGGCTCAAACTTAAATCGTGGATGATTTTATACAAGATTGACACAGTATGCTTGTACACGCGTAATTAGAAATAAATTCATAGTCGAGGCTAGCACAGCATTGAGATCGGTGGCGAAAGACTCCTGCTCGGTGCGTGTGAACTATTTTTTTGCAATAAACTATGCAAACCAAATTTCATATTGTTTAAAAATCGATTAACTGTACACAACGTTCGCGTTTTTAAACTGTTACTTTTTTTTCTTTTCTTTTTCTTTTAGTGCATAGGTACGATCCACGGATAAATGTTCTGATGATCGGCACGGCACGAGCAATCGAAAAAATAAAATAAATTGATTGCATGATTAAATGGAAAATCGATTTTTCAAGCAAATATTAAAGATCGATTTGACAGTACGAGAGATGTAGAAAAGGAAGAAGAAAAATAAACAACGAGAAGGAGTTCCAGCTTATCTTAATTTATATAATATAACGAACTGGACCACCAGGCGACGAGCCAATCCCGAATCTACAAAACGCGCGATCGAGATCCAACGAGTAAATCCTCGAATCGGTCTTATTTCTTTCTTTTTCTCTGCCTCCCGTTTATGCACTTAGAAATAGTTGTTTCTCGCGTATCATTTCACTTATTTCTTTTGTGTGTGTGTGTGTGTGTGTGTGTTTTTCTCATTCTCCATTCGTGAATGTATCTTACAATCTATTATTAATATTTAATGATATATTAGTTTTTATTATGTACAAAACGCGTATGCTTCTTTTTTATTTATTCATTATTATTATTATTATTCATTACTGCCGATACCCATTATTCCACGATACGTACAAACGGGATGTGAAACCTGTACGGAGTCGGCGGCGAAATATATATGTCAGTGGTTATATATAAATAAAGAAAAGGATATATTTATAGTAAAATATTCAGGTCGTTAAATCTGTTTCACGATCGACTGGAGCGTTGACGATCTACAAAGGAAGAATGGAGTTTCGTTCTGAGAAGAGATGCTTGGAGAATGTTTTGCGTTTAATGTTTTTTTCTTTTTTCTTTTTTTCAATCATTTCATTAGTTTTCCTTAGCGATATATAATAAAAAGTCACGCTACACAAATCGTTTCGGAAGGCAATATGAAAAACTGTAATACGAAATGCCCTATACCTCGTTTTACAAGCTAATGGTGATTGTGTCTTAATAGATGCATAGTTCCTATCTAATTCAGCAAACGCCGTCAATTTGTTTTCTTTTTTCTTTTCTCTCTTTTTTAGTTTTTGCACCCCCTGGTTAATCTGCCGTCACATCGCGTACTTCTAATTTTATTTGCAGATTTACCCCCATATTCACATTCAAATACTTTGTGAAAACACAAGAGAGGGTTTTGTCAAGGGAAAATCGATCTGTCCGTTATGTCCCTATCTACGCTAAAATCCTTACAGCTTTGCAATATAATTATTAATTTCCTTAGAAATCGACGAACACTTTTTTCTTCTTCCGACCGAACGTCTTTTGTATCGTTTCTTGTTATCTTTGTTTTTGTTAGTTATTAAATTTGTCCTACATTGCTTTCGCGCGATCGGTACAGTTGTCAATCAGTTAAGTACACAGCTGACGGCAATGATTAATGATTACTATTCTTGTCATCTTCTTTTTGTAGTTGTACTCGAGTGCAACCTGGTTCACCCTTCAATTATTCATTATTATTATTTTTTTTAAATTCATTTCAATGCAAACATTTGTTTTTTAGCGATTAATGAAAAAAGATGTGCCGCGCCCACATTAGAGCCAAAGCTCGCCACAGAATGTGCCACACCAGTTTTACGTCCATAATAAATTCTTATGTATACAATTTATCTTTTCTTTATCTTTTCTATATATATAAGAAATAAATTTACATGATATTCTCAACAAAAAACGCTATCATGGAGCAGACATTTACACATAGAAATATAAAAACAAAAATATCCCTAAAATTATATCTTGTTGTTCAATCTCGTATAAAAGGTTCGTTTTCTTCTAAAGTGCTTTAATTAGGACGGGTTAAAAAGTAATTATTTCTGTTTTGTATTTATTTTTTTTTCGTTTTTTTTGTTGTTTCGTTTTGTTTTCTTTTATCCATTCATTTCGCAAACTTCGAACATTGTGAAATGCATCACAAACGCCGTATTATCGTTATTGTGTTATTATCATTTACTCTGTGTATGGATCGTGTGTATATTATTTTTTGAATGGTAATCGTTATGTATATATAAAAAAAAAGAAAATAATTATCCGTACAATAGTTATCTGGGTTTTTACAACGAGGCATGTAAAACCATACCAGACATCAAAATCATTATTGTTACAATAACAATATTCGAAAATTAGTAGAAAAAAGAAAAATAAATGATGAAGATGTTTTACAGGATTCGTTCTTGTTTTAGTAATTCTTTTCTTTTTTTTTTCCTTGACGCTTTCGTACAACTCTCTCTCCCATACTGATGAAGAAAATTTACAATTATTACCGACGAAGGAGCAACTAGTGGTATAATAGCATGATTAAACGACGGTTAGCCGGAGCAAAGCTTAGCGGAGTGCAAACAATGTGTTTGGAGGCCAGTGCGCCTTATTTACCTCAAATTGGACAATTACTTCCTTCGCCTCGACTTTCTCTCTCTCTCCCTCTCTCGTCTCGCTGTGTCTTTTGGATTTTCTTTTCTCACTCCCAGTCATCACGTTTATTTCCTTTCTATTTTCAACGTCCGTCATTCTTTCCTCCGTTTCTCGTTTTCCTCAGTGAACTCTTGTTTTGTTTTTTATACGAGTCGTCGTCTCAATCGAGCGAGAAAAGCTGCATTCTTCTCGTCCGAAAATCTTGGTCCTGAGATAACTAACAATTTCCTACAGACTCTACGTCGAGAGCACAACGAAAATAGCGACTACCCTTTTGATTCTTTTTTTTACTTCATATTTCTTGAATTAGCTGTTCTCGGTATATCCTGTATTCGTTAAGTTAGCAGTTACTTGAGTTAAATGGAAGAAAATGCCCTTGATCAAACCACAAAAGTTGTCCAGAGGCCTATGTATGAAAATGTATATTTTTCTATGTAAAATTACTCGTCGATCGCAGCAACAACAGCAATAATATTGGTTTGTACGTAACTCTCTAATGATCAAAGCTAATTGATGCAATATATCTTTAAATCCAGCCACCAACACACATTGTCTGCATTTCTGTCCCGTTTATTTGTATATTAGCCCTTTTCTTTCCGTTAAATAACACGCTGTCCGTTTATTTCCTGATTCAAATCTATGAGGTATAAGCGCGTGAGCATAACTTCCCCTAACTTTTTCATTTATATTTCGTTCGCACGCGTGTCGATTCTGCTGATTTGCAATTGACGCACTTTCGGCTCGCGCCAAATTGCATATTAAAAAAAAAAAACAAAAGATAGTATACTGCACAATTGTAGTGTAAAGCAGCAGCTGAATAATGGTACGCAGCTCGATTAACGGTACCATTGACGCTCGGATCTGAATAAATGATACGATAAACAGTATATATGTGAATGAGAACCGATATGCGAGGGATTTATAAATTTATGGCGTTTGAAAGAAACACAGTGACACAAGTAAAACGCTTTCTGGTATCTTATCAATTATTAAATGTAAATAAACAATTAAGTTTGTTTTTTTTTTTTTTTTTGTATTTTATCTCTTTGAAAGTTTGCTCGATGTTGTTCAGGGTTTTCTCGTTTGTTATTCAAAGACTGTTCGGAGTTTGGTTTTGGTTTATATAGTCTAGAAACTTCAAGGTACCGGATTTTCGACACCGCAGCCTCTCGTGTTTGGAGATATCGTCAAATTCCTATGTCGCCCGGCAAATACGTTTAATTTAATTTATTAAAAAAAAAACAGAAAAACGTGCAGCAACAGCAGCAGCAGCAGCAGAAGTAGCAACAGCAGTATCGCTAACGAGTTTACGCGTAAAACATTATTCAGCTTTCCCAAGCCCCGAGCCTGCGATTGAATTTGATTTAATAACGAAGAAGAACATAACAAAGGCTGCGGTGGAAAAGGACAGTCACCTTGAACGTCCGGCCTTTGATTCGGCCGGTTTTCTCAAGGAACACAGTGTGTGCGTGGAAATTCGTCGGCATTGAAACCGACAACCGGGGCAAAGACAAAATAACGAATCCAATCGTCGTCAATCAATAACAATCATTTGTAAAATAAGCTGGCATGGCATTATGGTATCCTCTAAACACAGTCTGCACTCCACTAGCTCACCTTGGTCTTACCATTTACACTTTTCTTTGTTCTTTTTTTTTTCATTAAATAAAAAAGGCGGAAACTTTTTTTTGTTTTTCTTAAGCTAATGTCAAGTTTCAAATGTAGTGTTTTTTTTCAGTATATTGCGCGAGGCCGTTTTACAATCTTCATCCTGATCGTGTTCAAAATATTTTCTCTTTCGAAAGAGAAAGCGAAAAGCCATGAATTCGTGTTTGTGTATAATTTTTTTTGTTTCTTTCTTTCGTGAAACTTGACACTCGATTTGCACTTGAAACTATATGGCGCAACTCTCTTGAGTTACGCCATTTGATGCCGTCCTAATGAATATAATATGTAGTAAGAAATATTTTTTTTATTTATCATGAGAAGATATTTGCGATGCGTTTTGTTTTTGTGCATTCGTCGATTAAGATCGAATCACCGTCAGACTTTGAGTTCCGTATTATTCATTTTTATTTAATTTTTTTATTTTTTGTAACGATACGAAATACAAAATGAAGAAAACGTTCAAATCTCTCTTTTCTGTTTTTGTTTTATTCTCAAGAAGTAAACAAGAAAACTCTTATTTCGAGTCGATGATTTTGCATGAAAAAAAATGTCTGTGTACCGTTTTTTCAGCGTTGTTTCAATACCATTAAAAGAATTGAAATGCAATTAACAAATTGCGAAGGAGAAATATTGAAATACGAGCAGTTTTGCAAGCTAAAAACCCGCGGTAGAAAATCTAGAAAAACGATAAGAAACGTTTCGTAAAATAATCTTTCAATCACTATAACAGATGGATTCATGAAAGAAACGCGAAGCTCTGTGTTTTTCGAATAATTCGATAAAATTGAGTATATCACGTGTAAAGCATGAAAATAAGCCACGTAGTAAGAACTGTACGCTAAAGAAGAATATGTAATCACAAAGCTGCAATCTAATTAGCTTCGAGAGACCGACTGCATTTACCAATGCTCGACAGACGATTACAAACGTGAAACGTGTGTAATTTAATTGCAAATGCATTTAATAACTTGTCCCTATCGGAAATTGGTATTCAAAGTTACCAAAAACTCTTTTAGGGCAGCACTAAGCCATATATATATATATATTTATATTCAAACTCGAGATAAAAATAAAGGAGAAAAAGAGAGAAGAGAGTAAATGTACAATTAAGGAACCGTACGGTTCTACGGTTTCAAAAACGAAATCGCAAATAACCTCACAATAATTCATCAATCGCGCGTAGACAAAAACGAAAATTTCGTAATTTATGTCGTAATTTTATTTAGGTCAGCTACTTAGATATAAGTAGCCCTTTGTTCCCAAGTAAGGGTTGTGTGTTTTTTTTCTTTTTTTTGTGATTAATTGCAACAGTTACAGGAGGTTCATATCTAACCTGCATCACTGTCGCTCGAATCGCTGGAGCTCGAAGATAGTGAACTCGAGCTTGAGTCACTGTCGCTGCTACTACTGCTCGACGCCGACAATCGTGATGGTCCACTAGCTCCACCAGTTCCGACTACATCTACCGATTTACTACTGTCTTCTGTAATACATAATATCATAAATCGTTAGTAAAAGTTGCAGTATTTTTTAGAATGTTATTTTATCAATTAACAATTATTTAACAAGTTTATCGACAATAATGACAGTGAATAAGTAAATATCCGGTTAGATCAAATTCACTGTATAGTAAATTAAACGAGGCATTATTTTTTTACCTTTCTTAGCAGCTTTTTTCACGTTCCCTAACTGCCCGGTGACATCCTGTAACCTCTTCTCGAGTTCCTTCTTCTTCTCTGCTATCTGTTCATCCTTGGACTTACCGCTAACTTTTTTGTCTGTCAACAATAAAGACGAAGTATATGTTAAGTTTTTTTGTCCTCACATTTCACAATAAGCAATATAATTATTAAAAAATGCATAAACTTGGCTTTACTAGCTACTTCAGAAGTTAGAATTATCATTTGCGGCGCCTCAAATAGAAATATAATTACGCTTTTACTTTGTACAAAAAAATAAACAAAAAAACAATAATGATTATTCATTTTTCTGACTACGTTTAGTGACATTATTATACGAATTGTAAAAAAAAAAGGCTTCACAATTTGAGGCTGGTAATAAACTCGAAAAATACTTATCATGCTAAATGGATTAGAAAATACAAATTAGTTCCACTCACGAGCGTCATCTCAGGTTCCAATGTTCTACACACTTTTGTCAATTAAAAAAACGCACAAACACTAATTTCTAAGGATACCGATAAAGGTAGGTGGGTTGTTTGTAGCAGCAAAATTCTTAATTATTTATCGTTTCATTTTACATCTAAAACCCACACAATTCTAGTTAGTGTTCTGTGCGTACGCTAAGTGTGCAGCAAAGTGGATAACACACCAGCAGCGGGTAGACGATTGGCCAGGTCCCGTTATGACGCTGGAAATGGAACTTACAATAGGGCTTACGTGGTTTTTTTCTGAGACACGAAGCAACGTAGCTCTCGAGCTCGCGAAGAGTCGACGGTTTCAGGGTTTCAAAGTCAATTTCGATCTCGTCGGGATTCGAATCCCTCAAGGAAGGCTCTCGAGATTGAATTATTTGCACTACCCGGCCGAGTTTGTCACCTGTGACAACAGAAAATATCGTGTACAGAATTAGTAACATTTTCTTACAACCTAAATTAAATCATTGCTCAATCAAAAAGGAAAAAGAAATTGACAATACACATTTCGAGATATCCAGAATTTCACATAAACACAATAAATATTTTTAAATCAATAATAATAATACATTATTAAATTTTTAAATAAAAATACTAGTATTTTTTAGCGAAAACTTTTTCCATAGCAAATTCAAACAGCAACTTGAATAAAACCGAAAAATTCTATGTCGAAAAAATAAAGGGGTAGTGAAACATTTAAAAAAAACACAATTTTAAGAAAATACGTACGCGGTTTTAAAGATTTCTATCACAACTTTTATTTTGCGGAGAATTTATAATGTGTAACAATATTATTTATTTATTTATTTATTTAAATTACACATTGAAGTCTTAGTTTGACATAAAAATTGAAAGAATTGTGAGAGCCCACAATATTATTTACATTTGGAAAAAACTACCTATTTTCATCGATAAAAGTGTTTTAAATTTGTGATAAATTACTTGTTGCCATAAATCTCATGATAGAATTATGAAAAAATTGAAATAAATCACTCACCGGGTAATTTGTTAATGTCCAAGCTAAGTTGTCTCTTTTCGTCGTAAGACATAGGCTTGGCACTGTCCTCGTCTTCCGAGTCAAAGGTAATAGGTGGGGGTTGGCTAGCGGCATTTTTCTTTTTGTTCCCGGTCGATCTGCTGTTCGCCTTTGGCCGTTTATTAGCAGCATTAGTGGCTGCAGCTTTACCGGGTCCTCTGCTACCTTTGCCTTTGGGTTTGGCATTAGCGGCAGCAGCAGCCGCGGCCGCATGAGTTTTATTCGGACCAGCGGGCATTCCCGGATGATGCTCACCAGGCATTCCCATTGGTACACCACCGACCATGCCTCCTGGCATTTTCAAGTCGCCCGCTCCCATCGCGACACTGGCTATACTAGCACCCACACTATCGGAGGCGTTAGGTAAACCGCTAGGCTTCATAAGCTCTTTCATGGCACCACTGCAACCCACGAGACTGCCGCCTTTGTTGCTTATAGATTTACCGCCTTTCGGTTTTTCCGTCTTCTTCTTCTTCGTCTTCTTCTTACTTCTCTCTTCGACCAATTTTCGCATCGCCTCCTGCATCGCCTTTAACTCCTGCTGCATCGCCACCAATTTTTCCGTACGCTCTGTGTCCGAGTCATCGGTTTCCGACGAACTCTCTGATTCCGAACTACTTCCGCTACTACTGCTTCCCTTCATCGGTATCATACCGCTCATAGGCTCGTCCGGTATTTTCGCGTACCTAAATTGTATATTTTATCGTAATGTTAGCGATTAATTCATAAAAAAGATAAATTACTAGTCATTTTTTCACGTCATATTTTTTATACACATTTATCTCGGACGTGAATTAAATATCATTGAAAGCAGAGTTGTAAATCCCCATTAAATCATGAGATATAGTTTACAGTACAAGTTGTATTGTAATTATGATTTCATAACAATAATATGTAGTGATTATAAAATAGAGTGTAAACATTTGAATAGCTGAAAAAAATACTAATTTTCGCTTTAATATTGCAAGGAATAGTGGAAAAAATGGAAGAAATAAGTAATGCTTTACTTTCTTAATGCATTACTTATTTTTTTCCATTTTTTCAAAAGGATTACCGTGAATTTTTATTAAAAAATAATAATTTCTGCAGCCATTCCAAAGATTTATCATGGTATTACAATCGCTACATGTTATTATTATAAAATCATAATTATAGAGCTGATTGTATCATCATCATCATTTCTATAAGTATTAGGCATTTACAACTCTGATTGAAAGTATTTTGTTTTGTACTGGGATTAAGTTTAAAGAAAATAAATTTAAGGGAATTGTTTGTAAAATAAGTTAGACAAAATATTAACCTCATTTCGAAGACATCCTGCAATTTTCTAGCCATAGCAACAACGTCGTGATCTGGAGGATTGTACTTGTAGCAGTTGGTGAATATAAGCCGCACGTCACTCTCGAACTCCTGAGCCGTTTTATACAGCCGCTCGTCCATTTTCTTCTACTCTCACAAACATAGGGTAAGAATCGTTAGAAAATTTGAAAGGAAAATCGGATATTTTGGTGGATTAGCAGCTGTTTTGTTTAGCTCTAGCTGATGTTTTTACGCACCTTTATTGTACCAAGATCCATTGGCACTTTTATGATGTCATGGTAATCATGGAGGCCTAGAAGCTCTGCGTCCACGGGCTTGTAGAATGGCCATGCGTATCCCTATACACCATTCACAAGATAAGTCATTTTCTCGCTGCTTTTTTACGATTAAAATACAAACGTAGAAGCATTTTAACCGATAATTACCGAATGTTTCTTGGAGAACAACTCTTTGAGGATCTCGTTACAGGATTTTAGAGGTTCCGACAGCTTTTCCTTGGATTTTCCGCCAGTATGCTGAGGCTGTAAAATCGTCATTTGTCTTGAGTCCTCGAACTCAATTTTTCAACTATTTTCTACTTTATACCCGATCAAAAAAATTTAATTAAAAAAGAAAAACATTTTCCCGTGATTGTCTTGAAAATTTACGGCAATCAATGACAAATTGTCAAAATCAAATTTTTAATACAATATTATTTAACCCTTTCACGGCCAAAGTAACATATTTACAGTGAAGGAATAGCTATTTTTCAATTAATCATTTCAAATTCCATTAGGAATGTATTCTGCGTTTTTATTACATGAAAAAACACTCATTAACACGTAAAAATAGTTATAAAACAAATGATCAATCAATCAATCAATTAACTTTTTCACTATTTTCATTGAGTAAAGAAATGTTTCTTTATCGGAAAAAGTGCTTGGCGGTTAAAGGGTTAAATAAAAGGCAAAAACAAAAGTATCTGTGATGAACACAAAAAACGACGTAAAGGTAGTAAACGGTGAAGCGACGATAGACAAACACAGATGAAACATGGCGGGTTTTTTTGGTGGTGATAAAAATGTATGTGTACCTGTTGGGCCATCGCCCCGATCAGGGGCATACTGGCCTGGTGGAATGGCACCAGGCCGTCTTCCGCTTGCCTCGTCGGCTGAAACAGCCCCATCATCAACAACCCTATGGTTAGTATTTTCGTTTTTTGATGCAATGAAATGATTATGCATGCAAGGCACCAATGAAATTATCAAACACATTGTTACGATGAATTAATTTCTTAAAAGCACAAATATCATAAATTCGGTAAATCATTTTTACTTGAAAACAGATAATTTATGACTTTCGAATTACTTAACTCTTTGAATAGTACGAACAGGGTAATTTAATCACATTGATAAAATATCTCGGTATTTAAAAGAATAAAAACAGTCAATCTACTGACTGAATTGCTTTAAACTTTTTTACTTAAAGTGTGGTCAAAGTTTACAAAAATATCTAACTTAGCATTTCGAGATTTGTTTTTTCGAGAATTATACTTGACTAACTCTGATTTACTTTTCTAGATCTTTTAGGCCAGTCATAGAATTTCCAAATTGTGGCCTGTTTTTTTTTTTGCTCGTTGTTTATATTATACTGAAGAGAAAAATCTTTGTACGGAGGCCACATTAATTTTATTTCATTAATACTTGGCGTTTGCTTATAAACTCAAATAATTCAATGAATGTCAAGGTAATTTTTTAAACAACGAAATTTTTTAAGTTTTTAAGCTCTTAGAGATCGAAAAAGTCTTAATACTTATAAACAAAACTAAGTTTTCTTAAAAAATCAAAAGCTTTACGTTAACACGTGAAAACATGGTATATTTTAACTCATTAATTTAGCAGTCAGGTAAAACAAACAAAACACGTTACAATTTTATAATAGACATCAATTTTATATTTTATATTCAACAGGGTGGCCGTTTTGTTCGTCGAAAAAAATTCCCTGACTAATCTAACTTTTTCCCTGACCAAAATTCCGACGATTTCTATTTCTTTAAATTGATAATGCCAATGAAAACTTATCCAAAGCAAGTGCACGTCTTCGATAAATGATTTATATTTCCGATCAACAGTGAACAAATTTTTTTCTGTATCTATTTCGTAATCACATCACATTAAACACTATTATAATCATGTTATATTATTATACTTATTATAAGAATACATAACACTTCTTAAACTTCTTTTTTAAGTCCTCCAATACCGAGCAGAATCGTGTTAAAAATTGACAAATTATAATTACAGTATTAAGGTTTATTTCTGTTTTTTTTTGTTCATCATTGTTCTAAATTTTTTTTTATCAAGACTTCATTTTCTGTACTTTTTATCTTCTTATGGAAGATTTGGCGCTAATTTACCTTTTTCCTGACCAATTTTGAGATTCCCTGATTCCCTGACCAATTTTTTGTTTCCCTCACTTTTCCCGGTTTTCCCTGATCGCGGCCACCCTGTTAAATTTTATATTTCACAAATTAAATTATCTCCTCATCTGAAGAAAAAGAGAATTCGATCTCCGTCTTAAAACTCGTAATTGCCATATAAATAAAAAAAATCCAAAAGACCTACCTTCTTGATCTGGCGTCCGGATTCTCTTCTCGTGGGAATCTTAGCATTTTTCGAGTCCAAGGGAGGGTATAAAGGTTCAAAAGAGTTGGCGGTCGGTGTTGTTGTATCAGCCTTTCTCTTCACTCCTTTCTTGACCTTGGCAGGCTGTGGAGGCGGCATTACGGTAGGTGCTTGTGGAACTTGGGGTGTCGGTGGTACGGCAGTTGTCGCTGCCTGAGGATCCATCGCAGGTTGGGCGTGATAACCGGTAGTCGGTGGTACAACTTGTTGCGGCAGGGAATTGTGAGTTGCCATTGGCGTAACCCCTATACTCGAGGGTGGTGCAATTGTCGTGGTATTTGTACTTCCCGGGACCGATGCAGGCGCCTGAGTACCAAGGGGTGGCATTGGTATGACGCCGGTAGTGCCCGCCGATGTTGCTGACGGCGTCAGACTATTTCGTACGCTAGAGCTAACTGCCGCTGCACCGGAAGAAGGTCGACCTCGTCCCGCACCGGTCGTCGGTGTTCCAGGCGTTCCAGCAGCACCGACAATCCCCGTCGCTCCAACTCTCGCAACCGCCGGTTTCTTTCCTTTCGGACCTTTGGGCGCCGGAGGATCGAGTTCCACCTCGTCCCTCGGCATTTGGCCAACCTGTCGATAGTTTTTGTCAAGCGCTAAAGTATTCCGATCGTAGCAAATGGAATTTTGATTTTTTTTTACTGAACAATGTTAGAATCAATACTCGCGTTTAATCGAAAAAAATAACCCGAATTTTCATAGAATTTCATTCATTGAATAACAAATGTAGAACTATCTTTATTTTTAACAATTTTTCGTCAAATTTTGTTTGAAAATGATTTTTTGTTGGCATCACTAAAAAATGTTAACTGTTTCTATGCGATGTAGGTTATTATTATGAAATATTAATGATGGAAGAAATTATACTATCCATTTTCATTTTCTAAAATAAGTAATAGGTTTACAACTCTGTCCGAGGCTAATAATATTCAAAAACGTCAAATCGATACGAATTTATCTTAGCAACACGTGACCTGTCCGAATTTGTATGTATAGAATTTGAATATAATTTGAAATAAAGTTGATATCAGGATTTGAGCGATATTAATAATCAAGGTGCATATTAAATCAAGTTTTAATATTAAGCTGACATGCAATGTCTGGTCGCAGTGTAATTTTTAATTATTAAAAAAAATGATTTTAGGTCAATTACAGCTGCGTATTTTCAGTCGATAAATCTAATTTAAGAAGAAATACAAGCGCAAAATCGCTTGGAACAAACTCGACGCTGTGTTTCATTGTTACGATTATTCGTCAGCTACTTAAAACTCTAACTAACCTTTGCAAGGAACAATTTCTCGAGAGCCCGTGCCATCACCACCACATCCTCCTCCGGTTTGTTGTATGTGTAACAGTTCGTGAACATCGTATTGAAATCCTGGATACATTCTCGTGCAGTCCAGTAGTACGTGTTCTCCAAACGTTTTTTGATTGTACCGAGGTCCATTGGTTGTCTGATGATTTTGTGGTAATCCTGACAAAATACAGAAACAATAAACATACAATACGGCACGTTTCATCGAAAAAGACAAAAACGTCTTTTTGCACGATTCCACCAAAAAAAGAAACAGTGCAATTATAAAATACGATTTTCAATATTTCTCCTAGTAGAAAGATATGGAATATAATATTGTATGTTCTCGTAGTAAATTGTGTGAAAATATCCAATTTGATTATGCATTTTTTCATAGTGAATTCTGGTGAAAATCTCAATAGAATTTTTACTTGAACATTTAAAGCAGCAAGATTTTTTTACTGAAATGATAATCGATTCGTGATAAACGTACGGGCAAATTGAGCTTCTTGGCGTCCACCGGCTGGTGGAACGGCCAAGCGAAGTGATGCTTCCATACTGGCTTAAAGACTCCCTTTTGAAGGAACTGCAGCTGATTGGTAACGCGTCCTGGTCTTGTCGGTGGTGGTACGACTGGCGGCTGTACCACACCGTTCACCGGCTCGACGTACGGTTCGTCGCGTGGTGGTGGCGTTTTTGCCGATATGAATTGCGGTCCTGTTGCCTGACCAGGTGCACTCGTCTGCGATTTTATCATTTTATTTTTGTTTATTCATACAGTTAAAAAATGTCGATTGTTTATTATGAAAATATTAGTACAACAAGCCCTTTCGCTCTAAGCTTTTATGAATTTTTATCATTTTCAAAGGATTTTTCTTGTGATAACACTTTATCAAGTGTTGGCTCTTTATACAATGGAAAAATTACAATTTTTATAATCAATACACGCACATTGATGCGAGAGCGAAAGGGACTTTTAGTACCTAACAGTCACAGAAAAAAATAATAGTACAATCGTGAATAACTTATAATGTAATAATTATCATTAAGTATTAATGAAATCATTAAATTAAATGAAAAGTAGGAATAATCATGCTTTGTAGCGAGAAATACGTGCAAAAGCCGGTGTTATCATTCCTAAATCAGCACCGAAATTTTTTGTCGTTGATTTATAGAAATATATCAACGTATTTGAAGTTGGTGATTTGTTATCATGCGTTAAAAAACAGGGAGTAAAAAATCTTCCGTGCATGCAGCGAGCGAATTAGGCTGCTAAATGATCCGATTCGTGAATCAGAGCAAAGTAAATTATAGTCAACTGTAAAAAGACAGAAAGAATATTTTTGGACTTATGACTATAATTCGAAAGAAAAAAGACCCAAAAAAAAAGAAAACGAAAAGAAATTACACAATCGATAATTAACAAGCTGAACAGATATTTTTGAGATCTCGTTTATAATAGAAAAACGTTACTTTTCAGTATCTACGAGGTACCAAAGCCAATCGAATATACGTGTTCAATAAAAAAAAACTCTACTTCAACATGTGTGTGCAAGACACAACAATAATTCTCACCTTGGGTATATTACACAGCCTTTCTCGCTCCTCCACATCTAACTGTAATTCATACATACCATTCAGTCAAATGTCACTCTATTCGTCGCGAGGAAGATTAAGGGTCAATTCAACAATACGCAAAATACGATAATATTGGGCTGCATGTCGATAATCCAAGTCACAAAAATTACAGAATTGGATTTCTAAGCTAATATTACAATTTAGCGGGATTCAAACGGCGCATGGTTCACCATACGTTCAAGGTAAGAGAAAAAACAAAGCTTGAGTGATGATATTTCGAGAAGAATCAATGGACGAGACGAAAGGTTCGGGAGTCTACATTATTTCTCAATGCAAAAGGAGACTAAGGATTATATAAGCAATTTCCCGTAAATTTACTAGACAAGATAAAAGCATAATGTACAAGGGTTGTTTAGTCACAGAAAAAGAGTGTGTGAACTGACTGAATGCGCAAACAGTCTTCAAGATTAACGAAACGAATACGACAGAACATACATATCGAAATACGTGTGTAAAAAGAAATGCTATTGAGAAATTTATGCGAAAACTGTACGATTATCCAGAGAAAAGCCAGACGACGGTATTTTAACTGCCGGCTTGACTTCTGCCGATAACTCGAAAGGTAGGAAATTTTCGGTTAAAGTACGTTCGGCACCTGGCGCTCAGCCGTCTCTTCACAGTCTCGCGCGCGAACGCGCTTCTTCTCCCCCCCACCATGACGCAACGAGATACTTTCCTTGAGAAAGCACGTCGGCATCTTCCGATACAACTATGTTCTGCCGGCTTCGAATTTTTCGTTTTTTTATATTTCAATTTTTAATGGGAACAGCGGATATAAATGTACAAAAGCAAATTCCGTAGAATCTAATGTTATTTAGCGTCTCCGCGTATATCGATGAATACTTACGGAGTTATTTTGCGAGTTAGTATCCACCTGCTGCATGTTGGCTTCTCTTCTGAAACAGAAAACGCAAGGGATTAGTAAAAATAGAAGAAAAAAAAAAGGAAAAAAGAGCAAAGATTTTCTTTGGATTTACGCAAAAAGTTGTTGGAGTATGAATTTTGTTCGAAAGCGTGGGGCTTTCTTTATCGTATTTCAATGAACGGTGAGTGAAAAAAAATGTGTCAGCATGAGCGAAAAATGTGTTCCACGTGGCTGTTATAACGGCACGTGTGCCGCTTTCGACTTGAACTCGATTTCCTCCCGGAGGGCACGGAATTCTTTGAAATCCACGAGTACGCCGATTTGGTCTTTTCTTTTCTTTGTGTATGTTTTATTGGTTTACAGTTTAATAGCATATTCTAGTGAGACGTCTAGACCGCGTTAACGATCTTCACCTACCTTTCCGACATATATTGTTCATAAATGCTACGCAGCAGGTAACTGCCTTAGGTTGACGATGCCAGACGCTACGAGGCTTCATCAACAATAAAGTTGACAAGGATATACTCTGAACTGAGCATGGTAACTCGCTAATTGCTCGACGAGACGTTTGCGCTGGGACCAGGTAGTTTTGTGCCGCGGAGGCATAACACTTCTACTCAAGCCTACCGAAAGGTAGCGGCTCGAATGTCAGCCCTGTACTCTGCTTCGATTCGTCGTGCCTCCAGCCAAGACTCGCGATACTAGCAACATCTGAATAACATAACAGGAGAGACCCCAAATTGTCAACAAACTCTCGACAATACTTTAACCACGATTTTTTTAAAGCAATTTTCAGCAAATTTTACTTTTTTCTTCTATTTTTCGTTACACTCTCATTGCATTTATAAAAATCGTGCATTATGATAATTATTTCGTCTATGATACAAAATTTACGTTTCCTGTGTCATTAGATTCATTTTTTTAAAGAAAAATACCGCATTTTTCAAATATTTCATTAATTGTATAGGAAATAAGAGAAATTTTAAGTACATTCATAAATTCCAGACATAATTCTTATTTTCTGAACCCATTTTCATCAAAGAAGCTTCATTGGTGTATGTAGTTTGTGAAATTGGTAAGAATAAACCCTTAAGGGTGCAATAAAACAATTTGAAGGCCCATTTAATAATTCATTATTTGTAATACTCCAAAGTGAGAAGTTGGTAAGAATAGATTCTTAAGGCTGCAGTAATACAATTTGAAGACCCATTTAATAATTCATGATTTGTAATACTTCAAAGTAAGATGTAAGGCATTGATGTATAGAGATAAATGTATTAGTACATTAGAATCATTATTATAGCATTAGAGTGCTCGATAGGGCAATTATTTTTACATTGACTGATTGAAGTTGTTAAGAATAGGATTCTAATGTTACAATATTGATTGTAATAAATATTATCTCTAGATCATCGGCTTTTCTTTGATATTCAACAAGATTATATACAAAATGAAAGTTTTCACCCAAAAGTGCCCCAATGCTTGCGTGAAAAAATTATAGTCCCAATTACAGCGTTTTAAGGGATTTTGGTAGCGTTCCAAGCTAAATTACTGCATAAATCATGTATACAGAGCAAATTTTGTATGGTGATGCGTATCCCGATGCAAAATTTTAGCAAAATGGCCCAAATTTTTGCAGTTTATATTTCGAAGATCGTACTTTGCTGCATCCGACAACGAAGGTAGATCTGTTATCCGCAAAATAGTGTAAATCGGTAGGTCGTACAGAAAGTAGAACAGGAAGTCGGCGAGACCTTGAATCATGGGATCTACGTAAGATCAATGGAAAAAAAAGTGAGCATTATGCGATAAGCGCAGAATCACTGACAACCAGTTAACGGCGTAACTTGCCAAAGAGTCAGAGTACAACGGTGCGAATGAGAAAACCTTGGATTTTCAGGGTCTGCGTCGATGGTTCAAGAGCAGATATGGGATTGAAGAGGGAAAAGGAGGAAAAAAAATGGTCGAACGATTGTGAATCTCGTACGCGGGGGTTAAAAGTGGAGCACACGAGTAATGTGAAACGAAGTATATAAATGCAGTTGTACGAAATAAGAGGGAAATGGGTTGAAGAGGAGGTGGATAGGCAGAGAGACAGAGGAGGTAAAGTAGGAGGACGGTAAGGGGGAAGAGTAGGAGAGACCCGCGCCCAGCCGATGCACCCGACGCACAACAAACACGAGCAACGAGCGCGGTGAGATAGAATCACAAGTGGCGAGGCGCGTTTAACGCGCGGTTATCCCGCCGATTTTTTTGTTCTTCTCACGTCGTCTTGTTTTGTTAGGAAGGTTTTTTTTCTTGTTTTTTTTCGCAATTTTTAGCAATACCAACTGATCGCACGGGGATTGAGATAACGGGTCGTGGACGGGGCCGCTCGATTTCGCTTAGGTTTCATTCAACATGGCGGTTCAGCCGCTCGGGAAAGAAAGCTCCCGAGGGCCCGCCGATATATCTGCCACTTACGCACCACCAAACACACACCCCACCTTGTACTCATTAACACGTTGATACCGTGATATCGATAAACCTCGTACGACATACCTGATTAATGGAAGTCCACTTTTTCAAGCTTTATTTTTCGATCGAAAAACACACTACCACTACGCCTCGGACACTCGCGCACTACGCTTTCTCTCCCTGTTCGCTTAGTTTGGTTGGTCGGTGTTATGGCTGCCGCGGCGGCGGCGGCGAGTCCCGTGTGCCCCACCGTGTCACTACTCACTCTCACTCGCGCGAGCGAGCCCTCGCTGTTCGCATACGCTCGACCGATGAATTGAGAGGAGGACCGATGAGAGACGCGCGCTGACACACACCACACACACAAACCCACCCCGTAGACAGTTTTAAAAGAATTTTTTTGATTCCACTATCGCGTTAATGGCTCTTAACCCGCCAATACAGAATCAGTGGCCTGCCTAGAGTTCCGCCAACATTTTCCGAGGGCCTCGCGTTGTCGGATGGCTTTCCGTGCCCATGACGATCTCGGATCTAGAAACTAACGATCGCACCACCAACAATGGCTACGCATTCTTACGCGACGTACCGAATGGTCCTGTTCCACTGTTCCAACGGTCTGTCTCGTCATACGCGTACACCTCGTCACTCGAAATCCCCTCCCCTTCGTCTAACGAGCGTATACCGACAGCCAACGCGTTTTCTCTCCACTAAGCCAAACGCTTAAGGTCGTCAATTTACGAATACCATCAACGATGCTTCTACCATTTTTTTTTTTTTTTTTAATTACTTTAAAATATTTTTTTCTTTCCTACGATTTCGAATGCAGTTATGTCTGATTGAATGTCTCTCTTGATTGTGGCTCTCACGTAACGACGCTCCTCTATAGTCTCTCCGTCTCACTCTGTCTGTCGTCGTCGTCACCGTCGACCAATTGCGATTAACGGTATTCGGACCTTGAAATACGAAAAATTGTACGACCACGCCATTCGTCGAACGATGCGACCCACAGGTCGATGCTGAATTAGCAAAGAAAAAAAAGGATGTATATCGAGAGAATGGAAAAAGAAATGCACGATGATACCGTATTGCGGGAGAAAATTTAATTGGAGTGTCTCTGGAAACACGTACTTGTCGATAATCGTGTTCTTTTGAATGTTCATGAGCAACGGGATACACATACAAAAATAACAATAAACATACTATTTACAGTAGTGAGCACGCTTTATTAACCAATCCAAAATTTGCTGCGTTTCAGATTCCACCGTTCCATTTCCACCCATAATGCATTTTAAACTGGCTAGAAACAACAAAATTCAAGTACACGCTATTTGTGTTAAAGTGTTTAACGAAAATACGATGAAAAAACTGAGATTCGATGTATCGTCGTGTTATTAATGTAACGTTGATTAAATCTTACAATTTATTAATCGCCGCGCAAACATTGGTTCGTGTTCCGTGGCGTTCCACTTTTTCACCCCCACCTTCCACTCGATGATGTTGGCGCAAAATCCATAATGGTGTCTCCAATATTTACAAATGATTTTCCGATGTCACGTGAATAACGCGAAAAATTAATTCACGATTTTTCGAGTTTATCCCGTGTTACAACACTTTTTAATGACAATTAACACGTATATAAATAAAACGCGGGATACGTCACTGAGAATAACGAGTTCCGTTCGGTGGCTCAAAATGGCTGCTAAACGATAGTCGTTTTATTGGCCGATCTTGCATCAGCCTTTATTTATTGCGAATTATTGATTATAAAAAAATGTTCACTTCGTAGACATTACAGATATTTTACGGAAACGTTCTCGTTACATTTTTATCATAGACAGTCTTTCGATTGACGCACATTTCGCTATCTCGTTACGGGACACAAGCGGAAGTCAAGAGGACAACTGAATTTTTTACAGCAGGCACTCTTATGTGTTACGGCTACGACGATATTGTGATCGACGATATGCATTGTTTACGTAGAAAAAATTTAGGGTTCCATGGAGTTTCAATTAACGCAGGTGGTGCCAACACATTTTCACACACCGAAACACATGACGCACTGAAAAAACAATATGGCGACCATGAAATATTCAGTCACTGGCACAATCCGTAAATCCTTTCGTAAACCTTCGGGAATTTTAATTTGGCATCGTTCGGCAAGTCCTTCAATAGCTGATTATCTGTTTTATCACTTTTCGGCAAGACACGTGCTATATCGTGACACGGTACGTCAATTTGATCGATGTTATCTTCGCCAAACATACTCGTTATTGACAGCCATTTTATGACTGGATGATGCAATCCAATACTCTAGTCAATATCAACGCTAGTAGTTTACTTTTACAGTACTACGCATCGCTTGCATTTCCGGTTGCCGTTTTCCTTTGCCTGACAACGCTCACGCTATTGGACAAAGATTTCGTGGCGTCTGTGACGCGGCCCAATAATGTCGCCACTTACATTATCAAAGTGTTGAGTCATCATATCCGGATATATCGTTTTGTATAGATTCCGCTAGAGAAACGACACGCGGTAATATTTAATTTACATTATTCGTCGCGCGAAGAAATTCGATACTTTTTCAGTATTACAAAAATTATACCAAAAAATAAAACCCGAAAGTCCGTCCGAATGACATTTTTTATGTTATCTTTGAGACAAGATAACAAACATAATAAAAAGTTATAATTTAGACACAAATTTAGTATACTATTTTTGTGTACCAGATATTTTCATTAATTGATAAAAACGAAAAATGATGATTGATTAAATGATAACTTGTTTTCTTCGTTATTGCAAATAACTGCCTATAATTGTAGAATTAGTATCATTGTACCTTAAATTATCCAGTTACTTTGTTATAATGTTTTAATAGTTTTCATATATGTATAAATTTCGCCCTTCATAGGTCAATTTTTCAGCCGAAAGCAACAAATTAGCGTCTGGGAGAAAAATCGGGTCTGCAGTCTTATAAAGACGTTTATTTTATATACAAAACTAATATCTGAAACCAATTTCCTTTTACACTATTCCCCAAACATCTTCGAAGGCTGTGCACAATTTGGCACAAGTCAAGGCTCCTGATAAAGGATAATTGCTGATGGATGTGATGTCTTCTGCATAATCTGCTTTCACCTAAAACAAAGATTACAGTTATCTTGAATTACACGATTATCAGTGAAAAAAGAAATCGTTTTTTGTTTATAAATCTGTTGGACTTACTTGTCCGTGTGCCATCGCGCCTACGACAACAGCAATTGGCTCGTCTGTGGGTACAATTTCTTTTGGATTTCGAACTCCTTTAGCGCTGAAGGACATCGCAATTTTGCGACAACCAACCGGAAGATGATCAGTCACGGGATTCTTAATAACTTTGAGAAGTTTCATTGGGCCATCGGATGCACGCACGCTGTATTTGTGCAGCAATTGAACTATACAAAAATAATCACAAAGTTATAATCAAAATAAAAACAGATTACCTATTGTATAATTACGAAATTTCAGTAGCTAATTAAGAAAACTGAAAATATTTCTTGGTACAAAAATATGCAGGTTTTATGAAAAGATGTACTAATTTTTTTCAATTGCTAAGAAATTTCCAACACTCCATAAATTAATTAAAATTAACTAAATTTTCTTGAAAAACATAGGACATAAAGTTTATCCATTTAATGATAAATTTTTGTTGCAGTTTACCAAATTTTAATTTCATAGGATTATGAGGGCTCACAATTATGGTACAGAAAAGTTAATAGGTATATGGCTGCTGTAATATCGATTGTAAGTACAGTAGTTGGCTTTTGATACTTGAATGCTTTTTTAAGTACATTTAGCTATGTTTTAGGAGAATGCACCATGAATAATTTTTTCTATTTATTATTGCAGTAATCACACTTTCGCAAACAAATATAGTAGACATCTGTAATATGTAAATTTAAGCATTGTAATAATTGCAAGTGTAGCAAATAACAACACTGAAATAGAACGATACAATAATTGATTTTGCCTTGAATAAAGAACAGTAATCATCGATAACGAATCTTCACAAATTCTCATTACTGCTTGTATTGAAGAAAATTGTTTACAGTTACACAAATCAAAATTGTTTGAATATAACTTTATTCAAATGTTGCCTAATCATCATCTTTTTATATTTAGTATTTCTTCAAAATTGTTCATCAGTGCATACATCTAATTCATAGTTATAAACACTACGAGTTAAACACTGCTGTTTTTTTTCCATTTGACTTATATTTTCATTGTATTTGGTTTATGTTCCTTTCTTTAAATTAATAATAATTACTATAATAAATGGATTGAGAAAATTATTGTAAATAAAATAATAAAAATCCTATAATACAAAGTATAAGTTTATATACATTATATCAAAAAGAGATAATCCCTATCCTATGTCCAATTGTCTTTTTAACAACTATGCCATATCCAAAATGTTCAGTTTCTTTTTTTGGTAACGATAAACATATATATGTGTTTATATGTGTGTTTATGGACTCAATGTTTTTAAATTAAGTTCAATTTTGTTTTTAGCAAGTATTTACTTTGGTTTAGAGCTTTACCGATAAGTTTTATAGTACTTTTTACAGTTTATTTAATTTTTCTTACCCATGAGTCCAGCGAACCTCTTAAAAGTCCTTGGAATTCTGGTTTGTGGATTAACTTCTATCAACACATTCTTCTCAGTGTGTATGTAAACTTGCAATAGACCCGCTCTGTTTAACGGGCTGTCCATGAGCATAAGAAGACATTGGTGAGCGATATCGGGTCTGCAGCTTCCAGGTTCGCGATTATTTTTCCTGAGGATTCCCACATGATCATCGCAATTGAGTAACTCGAAGCTGTTGCCCACCTGTGTTGAATAAACGAATTTAAAAACCGTTCCTGCTAGTGAAATCATGTTTTATTTATTGCTATTGTCGTTCTAACCTTCACGGATTCCAGTTGGGCACTTTCCAGGACAATTATTAGACGTTTTTCCTGATTCTTAATGTGAGCTACTTGAAGATGTTTCGGAGCTGGATCGTACTCGTCGTCGCTTCTGTCGTCGTCGTTTTTCCTTTTCTTACCCATTTTATAAAGATTATTTTCCGAAATAACCTACAAAGTTTTATTGTAAACACGCTTGTGGTAATGAAACTAAACAGACTTCAACTCGCGTCACGGGAAATTACGTGAGTCGATAAATGACCGGTTAATTAACCGCGGCTGCGAACGGTAATTTATAACTATAAAATATATTAGGATATATAGTAGGAATTCTTTGTAATAGGTGAAAACCTCTACACAAATAAACGATATATATATATATAGTAGGAATTAGTAGCGATCGACAGAATAAGTAACTATAATATTTAACGTGATGTGTTACAGGTTTTTATCGTTCTCTCTCGCTCTACTGCGAGCGCCAATGGCGCTTTCTCACTCGCATTCACGGCCACTCGGTCAGTATAACACATCACCTTCACGTGATGTGCTACACGATTTTGTCGTTCTCTCTCGCTCCACTGCGACTGCCAATGGCGCATTCTCTCTCGCACTCACGGCGACTCAGTCGGTATATCACATCACCTTAAGATGATGTGCTACATGTCGTATGTCTCTCTCAGATCGCCATAAGTGCGAGTGAGATAGCTAAATCTTCCCGAAGTGTTATTCTTCGCCACGGTTGATTTTTCGAATAAAAGTCGAGAAGTACTGACTGGAGAGTACCAAGACGCAGTCAGTACTTCTCATATTTTGCCTGAAATATCAATTGTAACCAAGAACAACGCTTTACAGTTTTTGTTACCGACCGAGCAGTAGCACAGGTGATGCGTTACATATCGTCTGTCTCTCTTAGATCGCCATAAGTGCGAGTGAGATAGATGAATCTTCCCGAAGTGTTATTCTTCGCCACGGTTGATTTTTCGAATAAAAGTCGAGAAGTACTGACTGGAGAGTACCAAGACGCAGTCAGTACTTCTCGTATTTTGCCTGAAATATCAATTGTAACCAAGAACAACGCTTTACAGTTTTTGTTACCGACCGAGCAGTAGCACAGTTGATGTGTTACTTATCGTCTGTCTCTCTTAGATTGCCATAAGTGCGAGTGAGATAGCTGAATCTTCCCGAAGTGTTATTTTTCCCCACGGTTGATTTTTCGAATAAAAGTCGAGAAGTACTGACTGGAGAGTACCAAGACGCAGTCAGTACTTCTCGTCTTTTGCCTGAAACATCAATTATGACTAAGAACAATGCTTTACAGTTTTTGTTACCAATCGAGCAGTAGCACATCATCATCTTAATTAATAACTATAAATCCTATTTTTTAGTAAGAAACAATAAATCATCAGTGATATCCGCATTCGATGAAATTCATTTTGAAGCAGTAAAATGTCAGTATGCATGAAAAAAGTTGATTACAATGTTTATTACCGACCGCGGTTTTTTACATGCTCTTAAAATTACATATTTCGCAAAAAAGCGCCTTGCGATTGTAATGAAAATCTAGCTTAAGGAAATACACCAATTTGTACGCAGTACTTCCGCTTTCATCTTTCTCTCTCCGTCGTCTCTTCAAGAGGACAGCGCCACGACCTCGTGCAACTTCCGGTTTACCATTTAACGTTAATTACATCAAAATTATAAAATCATTAGTAACCAACACCTGACTTTGCATTTTCTAAATTAATTTGCTGATTTTAGTGAGTGATTCGTCGAGAAATTAGTACAAAATACGGAATGTTTGTGGATACACTTGTGCGACGTTGATGCTTGATTCGACTAGCAGTGTAGCGCTACTGTGGAATGGGAACTGTTGAGAAAGTATAAAAGAGCTCGAGCGACGCGAGTACTCGGCTTCCGTGGGGCAACGTTGATTTGGGATTATTGGTATTGTTTCTCTGAGCTGACTGATTGACAATACGAATCATCCGGCAATGGCCCTTAGCCAAACAAGCGTGGTGAGTAGCGGAATTAATGCTGAGGATAATATGCAAGGAGGATCGGTCGTCCGAGTCTGCCCCGATAAAGAACGAATAAAATGTACCATGTAGTAACAAGATGTGTGTTGTCTGTCGTTGCTCCTTGGGCCGCCCTCATCGCGTTTTCTTTCCGGTTACATTTGTGACCAAGCGACACAGCCTCTCTTATCTATTCCTACCTCCCACGCATATATCGTCCACGTATGTACGTACGCCTTTTGCTGGTCGCGAAATATTATCTTGGCCCAACCATTAAAAAATCTACAACTTCTGCTCGTCACAATTTATTACCTCAGCACTTGCACAAAAATATTTCACAACGGTTCATAAAAATGTATTGTTTCTACCTCCCACGCATATATTGTACACATATGTACGTATGCTTTTTGCTGATCACAAAATATTATCTTAGCCCGATCATTAAAAAATTCGCAACTTGTCATAATTTACTATCTCGGCACTTGCACAAAAAGATTTCAGAAACGTTCATAAAAATGTATAGTTTCTATCTCCCTTGCATATATTCTTTACATATGTACGTATACCTTTTGCTGGTCACAAAATATTTTCTTGGCCCGACCATTAAAAAATCCATAGTTTTTGCTTGTCACAATTTATCATCTCAGCACTTGCACAAAAAGATTTCACAGCGGTTCATAAAAATGTATTATCTTTACCGCCCACTCATATATTCCACATCTGTACATACGCCTTTTGCCAGTCATGAAAATCAGTTTCGGTGGTCATCTTAGTTCACCGATAAAAAAATCCATAGCTTTTGCATGTCACAATTTATTATCTCAGTAGTTGTACAAAAAAATAGTCCCTTCCATGCAATAATAAGTGTGTTCTGTTTGTTGTCATTTTAATTTTACCACTAAAAAATTGCACTGCTTTATTTGCAATATTATTTTGTGTTGCTGATGTTGAGTATCGTCTTAGCAAAATGTTAAAACCTCTCTTAATTTCCTCTTCCAAAAGTGTCTTTTTAAAAAAATAAAATCATTTAAATCTCTACTATTTATCTTACAGTTAAAGCTCTACAACACTGTGATAGAGGATGTTATTGCTGGAGTTCGGGAGTCTTTTCTGGATGAAGGAGTGGACGAGCAGGTTCTTCAAGAACTCAAGCAGATATGGGAAGCTAAGCTAATGTCGAGCAAAGCGGTAGAACTAAATCCAGATCCTCCAGAGCCTCAGCCACCACAGCTTAGTTCACACAAATCGCATGCTATGAAAGGTTTGTACAATTTTACAATTTTTCGTTTTTCAGATTTTTCAACTTACAATTTTTTTTTAAATCTAAAAAATGTGAATACTTCATAACTGCACTTTATATTTATTTTTAAAAAATATGGATATTAATATAATATTAAGTAATATAATTTTTATTAGAAATCTGAATATTCTATTATAGTATTTAATTGGTTTATTTTATTTTGCCACAAATGCAGCAAAAGAGTATCTTCAACAGCAAGCTCAGCAAGTTGCAGCTGCAGTTGCATCTGCAGCTACTGTAATTCAGCAGCCACCTTCTCAAGTACAGCAACAAGTTCAGCAGCAACAACAACAACAACAAGTTCAACCTCAACCACAACCTCCGCCTCAACAACAACAACAACAGCAACAACAACAGCAGCAACAGCAACAACAACAACAGCAGCAGCAGCAGCAACAACAACACCAGCAACAACTCCAACAGCAGCAGCAGCAGCAACAACAGCAACAACAACATCATGTACAAACAACTCGTACGGTCGTACAACATCCAACCGGTGGAATTCCTGTTCAGCAACACGCAACAATTCCTGTGCAACAGCAAGTAGTCACTGCCCCCGCGACTCTCTTCGAGCGTCAAGTGCCTATACAAATCACGTTGCCCAGCACTGGCGACTCTGGAGACGGTAAACCAAAGGTTCTCACCATACAAGTTCCGGCTTCTGCGATTCAAGGTAATACATCATCGTTTGTTTGCTGAAAAGCATTTTTTTCGCCAAAAATGTTGAATCTTGTTGAACGGCTCTCTTCAAGAAAATATGAATCAGATGCTTATTTAATCTTTATAGATATATTCTACATCATTTCCTCTCTGAATAAAACTAAAAATCATTGGTGTTAAGTTATTCTTGTGGAAACTACAGCACATGCAAGTTACTCGGGCCTCGCAGGCCGAGGGTGTAATGTTGGTGGCAGAAAATGAAAATTAAATTACAATCTAAATGCATTTTGTATTTAAATGTAGAATTAATATACATTTGGATTAAATTTGAACAGCTTCGTGAAAATTGCGACAAATTTGGCTGAAACTTAAAAGAAAGATTATGTATAGAATTTTCCTGTACGGTTGAATAATTCTCCAGGTCAACTTTTTAATGATTGTTTGTTAAAATTTTGTTTCTTTAACTGTTTGTAATTTACCTATCAACGTTCAACTTTTAGGAAATCAACTGCACACTATTCTCACCGGCCCTGTTATTACGGCGGCAATGGGCTTCCCCACGGAAGTTGCTTCGAGATTACTTCAGCAACACGTGGATAAAACTCTTCAGGGACAAGCGACGCTCGCGCCGATGCAAATGAATCAACCGCTTCAAGTTATCACTCAGAATACAAATAGCGTTCAACAAACGAGCCAATTACCGGTACAGAATCAAGTACGTAAGCGGTAATTTATTTCCTACGATCTGAATCGTCAATTAATTAACGTATATTCTCGTGCAGGGAACTCAGGGTAATATGGCACAATTGGACGGTCCAATCGGCGACCTCGGCGATTCTTCCGACGATGACGAGGAAGAAGAGGAGGAGGACAACGATGACGACGACGACAAAGACGAGGAAGAAAATGACGAAGAAAACGATGAAGCGGGTGCTCGAGAAGAGGTCATTATTCAAAATTAAATAATTAATTCATGCTATTCAAATTCCAATCGAGATATTTGTCGATGAATATTTTTACTTTGACGATAAATAATATTGTCTTATTTAAAGAATTGTGTAGATCCATGAGTTCAAGATGCAGCTTGATTGACACTCGCAACGGTTTTGCATTTTTTAATGCGTTTTTTTTTTGTATTCCTACTTTCAGGAACCGCTCAATTCGGAAGATGACGTCACTGATGATGATCCCACGGACCTATTTGATACAGACAATGTTGTTGTCTGCCAATACGACAAGGTAATTTACTTAATATTTTGTAATTATTAGAAAATAAGGATGCAAAGTTGAATTTTGCACTTAGTTTCCTCATTAATTTTCATCTTTCGCACCGCCGCCTCTATGAGGAAGTTTCTTTATTGTATTTTTGGATTCCTCATAGAGGAAGCTTTGCGAAAGATGAAAATTATTGACGAAGCAATGTGCAAAGTTCAACTTTGCATCCTTATTTCAAATATAAATTAAAGAAGTACGAAAACAAAAATTTTCATAAATTCAAATGTCTATAAAACCTAAACCGCTCTATGTATTTCGCTTAAATTCAATGCCAATCGTCATTTTTCATTACTTTATTCGTCAAAAACTGTTTAAGCTCATTATCTAAAAAATTGTGGCAGCTAGAGAACATACCGAGAATTTTTGAAAAATTCAATGTCTTATAAAATCTGAACCACTTTACCAATCTTCACCAAATTCGATATCTACTACAACTGGATGTTAATTTTACCTTGCAAAAGAATTGAGCAGATTTGGTCAAACTTAACTTGAATAAGAACGAAAACAAAATTTTTTCGAAAATTCATAATTTTATAAAATCTATACCGCTTTATGGATTTCGCTCAAATTCAATATCGACCTTCATTTTTCATTTCTCTATTTGTCCAGAACTATTTAGCTCATTAGCTGAAAAATTGCGGAAGCTAGAGAACATACAGACATTTTTCGAAAAATTGAAAGGCTTATAAAATTTGAATTTCTTTTTAAATTTTTTCGAAAATGTATACATAGGAAGGGGCGTTGCTCCTCTACCAGCATGACAATTTTCAGCTTGATTGTTAAAGCCGTTTTCGAGATACAGCGGTTTGAATTTCGCAAGTTTGCCGCACTTTTTTCTAAACCACTTTTCTCGACGTTTTGGACCATTTTGAGTGTCCTGACATGAAAATCTTGAAAAACTATTTTTTTACGAAAACGAAGCTTCCTCTACGAGGAAGCAAAAAAATTAATCTGCAGTATCGTATTTGAAATATTTAAGTAAAAAAATCAAGTAACAATTTGTAAGTCAATTCTCGGTGAAAAGTTTTATAAACCCCTTTCTCTTCTTCAAGCGAAAATTCTCGATAACGTAACTTACTTCGGACTATTTGTCCAGAACTATTTAGCTCATTAGCTGAAAAATTGCGGAAGCTAGAGAACATACAGACATTTTTCGAAAAATTGAAAGGCTTATAAAATTTGAATTTCTTTTTAAATTTTTTCGAAAATGTATACATGGGAAGGGGCGTTGCTTCTCTACCAGCGTGACAATTTTCAGCTTGATTGTTAAAGCCGTTTTCGAGATAGAGCGGTTTGAATTTTGCAAGCGACACACACACACACACATACATACATAAATCCGGACATTTTTTCTAAACCACTTTTCTCCACGTTTTGGACCATTCTGAGTGTCTTGACATGAAAATCAGGAAAATTTTTTTTACGAAAACAAAGCTTCCTCCATGAGAAAGCAAAAATGGAAAATAAAAACGTAAGAAGTAAATAAGGTTTTCATATTTATCGATAACGTCTTTTTTGCAGATAACGAGGAGCAGAAACAAATGGAAATTTTATCTGAAAGATGGCATTATGAATTTGAGCGGCAAGGACTATGTTTTCCAAAAGGCTAACGGCGACGCAGAGTGGTGAGTTCCAAATGAGTGGATTCAACGGTTGATCGATACTACGGTGGAGGTACCGTCCGAACGCGACCTGTTCCGGAATATTCGTCGTTGATGCCACGTTTCCCGGAGACCAGATTCCTCGCGACTGCTCGCGGTTCGCGTTTCTCGCATAAATCAATGAGAAACGATAGAGGAGAAGCGGTCATAAAAAAAGAGGGTTGTGAATAAAGGCAGCACGAATTTGAGTTGCCCGACTAGTGGTGGATATTGGATCGTCCAATTTGTTCCTGGCTGTATGAGATCGTAATGGAAAACCAAAATGTTGTTATTTTTTAATTCTTCTAATTTTCTTTTTTCTTTCCGAACGAGGATTGAAATGCGTGTTTGTATTTGCGGTATTATACTATAATGGTGTAACTTTATGGCGTTAATGATAGCAACGTTGCTGCAATGAAATTATGTGGAAATCAAAAGTTTATACATAACAATGTGAACGAAAGAATTGCAATACATGTTGTAACTTTGCGGCAAGCAGAGAAAAATATATTTGAGCTAACACAGGAATTTTCGTAATTCATCGCTGAATATGACGTCTCAATGGTTTCTTTGTAGCAACGATGCTAAATTCCAAGCCATTTAACTTTGTTTGCCCGACGAGACGGAAGATATTATCTCGCGATGGTTACGGGGCTCTTTGTTTTCGCTTTGTTTTTTCTTCTTTCTTTTTTAGTGTGACGAGGAATGCGTTAACTCAATCGACGGTGCATAGACTTTTTTTTGCAGCCCTCGTTAGTGTCACATTTTTCTGTTTCTCCTTGTGCAATTCGAAAAGTGCTTCAACAATCTTCTCAACAAGAAATGTTAGATGGTTTCCTATCCTGAGGACATCGACTCTAACCGTAAGCATCTTCCATAGCTTTTCGTAATCCAAAGCGTTCGCCTGACGAATGTTTCCTATTGAGACGAGTCTTCGCAAAGAGGTCATCAACCTATTTAAGGAGGTTGGAGCGCTCCACACTAGTCAAATCAGTGCTAAATTTTTAAAAGCGTTTCTACAATTTCCGATGGTTTAATAATCTGTTCCAAGGTGTTAATCACATAGCAGCATTAGTTATTGATATTCAAATACATTCACAGCTGTCATATGAACAGAAAATCGATCAATATCTCCAAATTTTCGATGTCATGTTTTTTCATCCAGTTTTGTAAAAGGGTAAACCGTAATATCAATCCGATTATGACGAAACATAGCTCATTTTGATCAGTGGAAGATCCTTAATCGATTGACCGTCCGGATTTTCTATAGAATCAGGCGTTCAAAAGTTACAGCCATTTGTATACTTGATATTAAGTTATGATAGGATAAACAAACGGTTGTATCTTTTGAACTACTAATACGATTTTAAAAAATAGACGGCCAATCGATAGAATATGTTTTAGTAAACAAAATGAGCTATTGGTCGTCATAATCGGACTGATATTACGGTTTACCCTTTTTAAAAAACTGGATGAAAAAACATAACATCGGAAATTTGGAGATATTGATCGATTTACTGTTGATATCACAGCTGTGAATGTATTTGAATATCAAGAACTAATGCTGCTATGTGATTAACACCTTGGAACAGATTATTAAACCATCTGAAATTGTAGAAACGCTTTTTAAAGTTTGGCACTGATTTAACTAGTGTGGAGCGCTTCAAACTCCTTAACGAATCTTCGAATTGGCGTGTGCCTGATTAAATTTTGATGTTGAATATCGCGAAGAGTGCTGCTCGAAAAATCAACAAAATTTCCTTAACTTTTGTACATACAAAAATAGCTGGAGCACTGGAAACGGGATTAAAAAAAGAAGACCGCACGCGACAACGGAGCTGTAGCTTCGATAACTAAATATTTCTTGTAAAGTTATTAGCTATAACAACGATATTCGTTGTAATTACCATTATTATATTATTACTATTTTTAATATTATGATTGTGAAATTATCCACTGCGAGACGAAACGGAGCCCAAGATTAACGTACTTAAAACTGCGGTATGTAATGAGAAGTGGTGCGTGGATAACTCAATTTTCTTTCGAGCATGTTTGCTCCAAAATGCAAAAAAAAAAACCCCAAGAGCTTTTAATACAAATATTTAACGAAGAGAATTGCTGATTTATTATTGAGACCGAAAGGTATAATAACAGAAAACAAATCATGGGATATTTTAATAAAAGCTGAGGAACTGCGGATGGCTGTATATCCGTTTGTCCATTTTTAAATCTAATATTCTGTCTCTCTGCATGATTTCCATTGATGTTATAACGCCGCGATTTTCATGTTCGGATCAGCTTTGAAACAACTGATAAAATAATATCGAAGCCTTTGAAAAAAACTTGCCCGATATTGTTTTAACAGTTTTTATTCGTAATAAAAGCCAATCTCGTACGATCTCTTGATTTCACTTGAACATCGGTTGAGATGCTCGCGATATTTTTTATCGCTGCCAGCTGAGTGTTCCTTGTTTTAAATAAATTTGAAAAACTGAAGTTTAGCGAAAGTTTTGGACGTCCAAAAATAATAAAGAATAATTCAAATTCCTATACAATCCGAACCCTTCTACCGATCTCCACTAAATTTTATATCTAACATCCTTGGATATTACTTCGTTTACGTACAAAAATTCGACTCGGTAGTTCATATTTTGCAAAAGTTAATGCAATAACGTCAATTTTTTGGAAATTCTCGAAGCTCCAGAAAGTTTGAACCGCTTTTCCGTTTTCGACCAAATTCAATAGGAAAAAATATTAAAAGTAACTGCACTTATGAAGAACTATTTAGCAAAACATCGTAAATTTCATAAAAATTGGGACCATCACGTTCTTTTTCGAAAAATTAAAAAAAATCTGTTAAATTCAAATATTTGCATACATTTTATCAGAAATTGCAAAATAAAAAACGCGCTGCTGCTTAACTTCTATGCCAAAATCAAGCTCATTCGGTGAAACGGTTGAATTTTTTCAAAATGGTTTTAAATCATTCTCAAAATAGCGAAAAAAAATTTCATGAAAAAAAGTTCTTCTATGAGAAAGTAAATGGAAAAAACCTTGTGATCGCCGGGAGAACAAAAATAAATAGTCACCACGTAATAAGTAATGGTAAGAAATACGTTCTGGATGTCGTGCCGTAGTAGCAACCGATTTATTCATCATTAAACATGGATGTTACAAGTGTCTCGGCAGGAGCACGAGGTCGATGCTGTTCGCGAATCTCTCGATGAATTCGAGTAGATTTTGCGTCGCTTCTTTCGGCAAGTGTGGAGCGCACGTATTTACAGCGAGAAAAGCAACGAACAAATTGGGCCAAAGATGACCAATAAAAAGTTTCTCTCGGCTTTTCTCAATTTCTTTTTTTTTCTCGTACAACTGATAAGATCTAACAAGTTTCTATTTTATATGACTTGATGGAGAGTTCGTTTCATTTCAGAAATCAATAATCATAATTCTTCGAATGTATGTTAATACGAATGTTGTTCGTTTACTCTCACGTGCCGATCGCCGATAGCCGATAGCCGATCACCGATCTCGTGGACTATGACATTCTAAAAATTCACTGCGACGACGAACTTATTCGAGGGCCGCAGCTCCGGAAATAATTTCAATGAGTTCTCGGGTAATAACGGCTTGTCGGGTACGATTGAAGGTGAGACGAAGCTTGTCAATCATCTCGCCGGCGTTTTTGCTCGCGTTGTCCATGGCAGTCATACGACTCGACTGTTCGCTGCAAGCACCTTCCTTCATCGAGTAGAACAAAAGAGAGGCGAGGGAGAACTCGAGATAGCTCTGAATCACATCCTCATCCACGGAATCGTAGACCGAGAGTTTCGGTGCCTTGATTACCGATTCCTTGTCGTACAGCGGTAAGTGATCGACCTTGTAGGAAACGACAGATCTGAACTTATTGTAAACGATGCTACCGGAACCAAAGGTGTATCTGGTAAAAAAAAGACAATTAACAGTTATTTATTGATCAAGTAAATTAAATAACGGTGTCAATAGCAAGAAACATATTTGAATAGTTTCATTTTCTTCTCAAACATTAAAAATGTTTTATCCGCTCTTAATTTGCAATGAAAAATTTGAGGAATGTTTCCACAACAATTAAAAATAAATGTTTTAAATACTTTAGTACTTCATTTTTAATTATATTTCATAAACATCTTTTCACAGAATGCTTCAAAATATTTTCTTTTCTATGTTCTCAAAAAGTTTTGTAAGATATGAAGTGTTGAAAAAAAATCAGGGAATAATTATCGATTAATACGCCCACGAAGTGTAATTATTTTTACGAGATTTGTTGCTCTAAATTAGTCATAATAATTGCGAAGGGGTTGTAAATTTGCTTTCTGTATAATAGTTTGTCATAGTTATTCAATTATTCTCCAATTATTAAAAATGCTTTTGCATTTAAGTAGTGTCATTCTCTGGTCTGATCTAAGTATTATCAAGAGACGCGGTAGCGACTCGACGCCAAGTTAAAAAAGCAATTCGTATTGTTCAGTTATTATCCAAGTATTTAAAAATGCTTTTGCATTTAAGTAGTGTCATTCTCTGGTCTGCTTTAAGTATTATCAAGAGACGCGGTAGCGAGTCAACGCCAAGTTAAAAATGAAATTAATATTGTTCAGTTACTATCCAAGTATTTAAAAATGCTTTTGCATTTAAGTAGTGTCATTCTCTGGTCTGCGTTACGTATTATCAAGAGACGCGGTAGCGACTCGATGCCAAGTTAAAAAAGCAATTCATATTGTTTAGTTATTCTCCAAGTATTTAAAAATGCTTTTGCATTTAAGTAGTGTCATTCTCTGGTCTGAAGTAAATTCTAAAAAAAAAAATATTTTGAAAATTGGATAACACGCACCCAGAGTTCATGATTTCGATGGCGACCTTGGAAGCATCTTGGAAGGTCGGGGGTTTGCGACCAACCTCAGTGGCAACAAACAAAATGTTTTCAGCGAACATTCGCTGAAGTACGGCCTTGGATTTGTCGCCGATGCAAATGATTTTAGTGTTTGCACGGGCTTTCGGATCGGCGAGGAGCTCGTCACGGATGTTTCTGGCTACTCCAGTGTGTACGGCACCGCATAGACCACGATCGCTGGTAACAGCGACCATCAAACGCTTGGGCTCGTCTTCAGGAGCGGTGATCTCTGCCTGTTCGTAAAAGGTCTTGGTACCAAGACCCAGAGGCTTTGCCTGCTTAAGATCACGCTCGGCTCTGGCGTACTTAGCTGCTGACACCATCTTCATGGATTTGGTGATCTTCTGAATGTTGGTGACGGATTTCAGACGCAGCGAAATGGTTTTAAGCGTAGCCATTCCACGTTGTTGCTGCTGCTGCTGGTGGGCAGCAGCAGTCAACGCTGGTCTCAGGTTGACTGTTTGACGAAGCATGGTTGGTTCGTTGGGTCAATTGGTGCCGCTGGAACAAAAAGTAAGAGAAGATTTAAAAAAATCAATTTAACAATTGTCTAGAATTATCTTGAATGTTGGAGCAATTTTAGGTTTCCAGCAGAATACTTTTGGAATTTCGTTTATACATTGACGACAATAACTAATTGCAGAAATAGGTTTTCTCTTTGTATAATCAAACTACAATTTAAAAAAGCATGCAAGATTCTATTTTGCATCCTTTTTTTTGTTTTGTTTAAAATCATGGTAAAAAGGGTGGTAACCGGTATTTTCTGTGGTGAAATATGCGACATGAGAACGATCGTGAAGGCCGAAATTCAATATTTGAAAGAAAAAAAAATTTAGATCGATTTTCCGACCGGAAGTCGGACCTGTGAATTCTGGAATCAGAAACGGAAAAAAGTAACTTTATTAAAAATCATGGTAAAAAGGCTTGTAACCGGTATTTTCTGTGGTAGAATATGCAATTTGAGAACGATAGTTCAGGCCAAAATTCGATATCTTAAAAAAAAAATTTATTTTCGATTTTCCGACCGAAAGTCGGATCTGTGAATTCTGGAATCAGAAATGGAAAAAAGTCACGTTTTTTTAAATCCTGGTAAAAAGGCTTGTAACCGGTATTTTCTAGGGTAGAATATGCGACTTGAGAACGATAGCAAAGGCCAAAATTCGATATCTTAAAAAAAAAAATGTAGGTTCGATTTTCCGACCAAAAGTCGGATCTGTGAATTCTGGAATCAGAAATGGAAAAAAGTCACGTTTTTTTAAATCATGGTAAAAAGGCTTGTAACCGGTATTTTCTGTGGTAGAATATGCGACTTGAGAACAATAGTAAAGGCCAAAATTCGATATCTTAAAAAAAAATTTAGTTTCGATTCTCCGACCGGAAGTCGGATCTGTGAATTCTGGAATCAGAAACGGAAAAAAGGCACTTTTTTTTAAATCATGGTAAAAAGGCTTATAACTGGTATTTTCTGGGGTAGAATATGCGAATTGAGAACGATAGTGAAGGCCAAAATTCGATATCTTAAAAAAAAAATTTAGTTTCGATTTTCCGACCGGAAGACGGATCTGTAAAGTCTGGAATCAAAAACGGAAAAAAGTAACTTTTTTTAAAATCATGGTAAAAAGGCTTGTAACTGGTATTTTCTGGGGTAGAATATGCGACTTGAGAACAATAGTAAAGGCCAAAATTCGATATCTTAAAGAGAAAAGAAGTATGTAATGTAAAAGACGTGACTTTTTTCAAGCTGAGTTGATCAACTTGACAAATTAGAATGATAACAGCAATTTTTTTCACAAAAACGAAGATTCCTCTATGAGAAAGCAATAAACTAATTATGCTACAAGATCCTCTCAAAGGAAACTGTAACTGGCTATTTATTTCGTTATTTAATATGCAGACAGAAACCGTCAACAGGTCTATTAGTCAACCACAATAATCACATATAAAAATCCTCTAAAAGTGGCACATGAAAAAAGAAATAAGTTAATTGAGATCCTAAAAATAAGGGTCTTAGCAAAATAAAAACATTTGTAGCGTCAAATGTAAACCAAGATAAATATTACTATACCGATAATATCTAAAATAATGAAAAGAGTTTTAAAGTAATTTTAAATAGTCAAAATGAAGCCTGCATTAATTGACAAGTTGATTTGTCAAGTAGACAGCTAATCTTTAAAATGTTTATCTTACAAGAGAAAAAATTGTCCTCCGTCAACTCTCCATGCTCAGAAACTAAATGTCCCAAAATCGCCATTCTGAAAATGGACAACTGCAATGCGATGAGCAAATTGTATGAAGAAAGTCTTCCAGAGTTTCACATCACTGCAAGGAATATTACGATAATTATGTGATATATAGAAAAAACTTAAGTCAAATACGAGCAAGGGCACGGGAACAACATTGAAAGATTATGGCTCCTTTTATGTAATAGTCGAACGAACCGGGGAGATGCCCAAACTCGAGGGTCGAAGATTTTTCAATGCAATATTCGAACGCTCGAAATAACGAGCAAACAATGAGAGACAATTGAGACGCATAAAAATTGTCTATTTAAATACTAACGTACGATTGCAATGAAAAATAAAGAACGATCCAAGTGACTTACCAGACGAATTTCACTGACGACGAGACAGGCACCGGAACCACGAAACTTCACAAGATCGACACACACGAGCAGCAGCACGAGATATAAGAACGATTAATACTTTCCAATCAACGCCAGATGGCAGCTATGAATTTTTCTCTTATTACCGACAAGTCGAGAGAGATAAATAATAGAGACAGAAACACAAGACGGAGCAACTGTCGCATTTATCATTATTTGCATTGTCTATAAGTTGTTTTCTGTCATAACTGCGAGACGGAAAATACAAAACACAACAAACATGCCGTGTGAAATGATAACTTTGCAGTTGGGCCAATGCGGTAATCAAAGTAAGTCGTGACAAGCTTTATTTCCGTTCAAATTAATATGAAGCCGGGCGAGGGTTTTTTTTTGTTAATTTTCAAAATTGCCAAATAACAATCGTTGAATATTCAATTGAATGAATTTTATGAATCGGTTGATTTTTCAGTTGGCTTTGAATTTTGGAAAAGATTGTGCGCCGAACATGGAATCAGTCCTGAAGGAATTTTGGAGGACTACGCTACTGAAGGCACAGACAGAAAAGATGTTTTTTTCTATCAGTCGGACGATGAACATTACATTCCCAGAGCTGTCCTCTTGGATTTGGAACCAAGAGTCATTCACACAATCATGAATTCAGCTTATTCGAAGGTATGTATTTTTCTGTGAAATTATAGAGATTATAGATGTTTTTGAATCATTTATAAATATTGTTTTTATCAATTCCTTCGTAGCTCTACAATCCAGAAAACATTTATCTATCAAAGCACGGAGGTGGTGCAGGTAATAACTGGGCCTCTGGTTATCACCAGGGTGAAAAGTTGCAGGAAGAAATCTTTGATATTTTGGACAGAGAAGCAGATGGTAGCGACAGTCTTGAGGTGAAAACACAAGTTCCTAAACATAAAAAAGATATATATGTTTAAAAAACATTTTGGCTTGGATAACTGCATAATTTTTCAAAAGCGATAATATTATTAACGTTTTTTAAATTAACAAATCATTGGAGATGTTAATCTTCAAACACTCGTTAACAAAAAGAAAAAAGAATGTTTAAATTATTCTATAGAAAAGTACTCTGAATATATTCTGATTTCATCTATTTTGTTTATTATTTAATATTATTATTTATTGGGTGATAAATTAATAAGATAACATTTTTTTAAATTCCTGTTCATACTTATTTATATTTTCTTATTGCATTTTTTTTCACATTCTTTTACTATTATACAGTACAACTTTCCACAGGCACAGGGGATTTATTTATGATATTTCTTTTTCTATGAACATATGAATAAAATTATTATCACATCTCATCCATTTTACTACAACAAGTAAACAATAAAATTTGAGATTTTATTGTTTATCTTATTAACATGTTCATTGTTTTTTCATAGGGCTTTGTATTGTGTCATTCAATAGCTGGAGGTACAGGATCTGGAATGGGGTCATTTATGTTGGAATCGTTAGCAGACAGGTTTCCAAAAAAATTAATAGAGACATACAGTGTGTTTCCAAATCAGGATGAAATAAGGTAAACATTGATTTATTTTTTCAGCAGTCTCTGAGCTTTCCTTTTCAAATCCACTACAATTTATTATTTTTTCCTCGCAGTGACGTCGTAGTTCAGCCATATAATTCCCTACTGACCCTTAAGAGGCTAACACAATGCGCAGATTGTGTTGTAGTACTCGACAATACGGCACTCAACAGAATTGCATCCGATAGGCTGCACATTCAAAATCCGAGTTTTACGCAAATTAATAAACTCGTGTCGACTATTATGTCTGTGAGCACGACGACATTGAGGTATCCATCGTATATGAACAACGATTTGGTAGGGCTGATTGCGCCTCTAATTCCTACCCCGAGATTACATTTTTTGATGACTGGATACACGCCACTTACCACCGATCAAGAGGTACATACGATTAATTATTTGATCCTGTATTCTAGGAAAAAGAAAAAATATTCGACGTATTTCCGACAATTTCAGAGTTGCAAAGCTCTATTTTTTCAAGAAATAAAATTTATAGCACAGTTATTTTTGTAATTGTAACTTCATAGTAATAACTCATGACGATTATAAAGTTATGCGTTAATTATTCGATCCTCTATTCATGGAAAAAGAAAAAATATATTCGACGTATTTCCGTCAGTTTCAGAGTTGTAAATCTCTAATTATTTCAAGAAATGAGGTTTATAGCACAGTTCTTTTTGTAATTGTAACTTCATAATAATAACTCGTGGCTATTATGAAATTATGCGTTAATTATTCGATCCTCTATTCATGGAAAAAGAAAAAATATATTCGACGTATTTCCGTCAGTTTCAGAGTTGTAAATCTCTAATTATTTCAAGAAATGAAGTTTATAGCACAGTTCTTTTTGTAATTGTAACTTCATAATAATAACTCGTGACTATTATGAAATTATGCGTTAATTATTCGATCCTCTGTTCATGGAAAAAGAAAAATATATATTCGATGTATTTCCGACAATTTCAGAGTTGCAAAGCTCTATTTTTTCAAGAAATAAAATTTATAGCCCAGTTCTTTTTGTAATTGTAACTTCATAATAATAACTCATGACGATTATAAAATTATGCGTTAATTATTCGATCCTCTCTTCATGGAAAAAGAAAAAATATATTCGACGTATTTCCGTCAGTTTCAGAGTTGTAAATCTCTATTTTTTACGAAAAATAAAATTTATAGCACAGTTTTTTTTGTAATTGTAACTTCATAGTAATAACTCGTGACGATTATAAAGTTATGCGTTAATTATTCGATTCTCTATTCATAGAAAAAGAAAAAATATATTCGACGTATTTCCATCAGTTTCAGAGTTGTAAATCTCTATTTTTTTTAAGAAATAAAGTTTATAGCACAGTTCTCTTTGTAATTGTAACTTTATAATAATAACTCGTGACGATTATAAAATTACGCGTTACTTATTCGATTCTCTGTTCATGGAAAAAATAAAAAATATATTCGACGTATTTCCATCAGTTTCAGAGTTGTAAACCTCTATTTTTTTTAAGAAATAAAGTTTATAGCACAGTTCTCTTTGTAATTGTAACTTTATAATAATAACTCATGACGATTATAAAATTATACGCAAACTTTGTTGGTGCAGGAAGCTTCTGTGCGAAAAACCTCGGTTCTCGACGTTATGAGACGTCTATTGCAGCCAAAGAATATGATGGTATCCACGGCATTGGACAGAAACGCGGCACATTGTTACATATCGATACTGAACATAATCCAGGGCGAGGTCGATCCAACGCAAGTACATAAGTCATTGCAGAGAATTCGGGAGAGGAAATTGGCTCAGTTCATTCCCTGGGGACCGGCAAGTATCGAGGTTGCGCTTTCTCGCAAATCTCCATACATACAAAGTGCTCACAGAGTCTCGGGTCTTATGCTGGCGAATCACACCAACATATCGTCTGTGAGTATTTTTTTATCTAAGAGATAGTGGAATTCTATTTTATTTGAATTACTTCGATTTCACGATTTAAAAACAGCCTATTTTTAAATTTTGTGAAAATGCACCAAGTGCTTTCAAAAATTGTTGAGGCTCTTTTGGAAAATTTGTAAAATTCAGCAAGTGCTCTCACAAAGTTTGATGGCTCTTTTGGAAAATTTGTAAATGTAGCAAGTATTTTCAAAAAGTTTTATGGCTATTTTGGCAAATTTATAAAATGCAGCACAGGCTCGCAAAAAGTTTTATGGCTATTTTGGAAAATTTGTAAAACGCAGCAAATGCTCTCAAAAAGTTTTATGGCTGTTTTGGAAAATTTGTAAAATGCAGCAAGTGCTGTCAAAAAGTTTTATGGCTATTTTGGAAAATTTGTAAAATGCAGCAAGTGTTCTCAAAAAGTTTTATGGCTATTTTGGAAAATTTATAAAATGCAGCAAGTGCTCTCAAAAAGTTTTATGGCTCTCTTGGAAAATTTGTAAAATGCAGCAAGTGCTCTCAAAAAGTTTTATGGCTATTTTGGAAAATTTGTAAAACGCAGCAAGTGCTCTCAAAAAGTTTTATGGCTATTTTGTAAAATTTGTAAAATGCAGCAAGTGCTGTCAAAAAGTTTTATGGCTGTTTTCTAAAATTTGTAAAATACAGCAAGTGCTCTCAAAAAGTTTTATGGCTATTTTGGAAAATTTGTAAAATGCAGCAAGTGTTCTCAAAAAGTTTTATGGCTATTTTGGAAAATTTGTAAAACGCAGCAAGTGCTCTCAAAAAGTTTTATGGCTATTTTGGACAATTTGTAAAATGCAGCAAGTGCTGTCAAAAAATTTTATGGCTATTTTGGAAACTTTGTAAAATGCAACAAGTGCTCTCAGAAAATGTTATGGCTATTTTTGAAAATTTGTCAATAGAAGTTTTATCCCAACACATTGATTCAACTGAAGTGTATTAAATAAAAGAAAATCTGATTGAGCTAACAGAATACCGTAAATTTAATTAAATTTTGTTGGCTCAAAATTAAACGATTTGGTTATATTAAAAAGAAATCTCTGAGCGCACTAACCGAAGATGATTTTGGAAGATGTATTCACATAACATAATGAGTACACGAAGTTTACTCATTAATTTATTTTTATTTTTTAGCTCTTCGACAGAGCGCTGCAACAATACGACAAGCTACGTAAGCGTGAAGCTTTTCTCGAGCAATTCAGGAAGGAAAAGATGTTCGAGGATAATCTGGACGAACTCGACAATTCGCGCGAGGTCGTTGAATATCTTGTGAAAGAATATCAAGCAGCAACGAGGTCGGATTACCTCACGTGGAATCCGAACAAACAGGAATAAGAATCTCTAAAATTGCCAACACCGCCAAGTTCATTAATTGCGATAGAACAGCTTCGTTCGCCTCAAAAATAACTCGTAAATCTCGTAAACCCGCGGCGCGGGGTATTAGTCGTATTCTAAGATATTTTTCTAGTACATTCGTGTTACGTGTTCCCAGAAGAATTAATCAAACACATTGTATACAAAATGCACGAATAAAAGTCGGTATTAATTTTTTACTTTATTTCTTTTTATTTTAATCAGCTGTCTTGAGCGATTCGCGCGAAAACTGGCGGCAAAGTTGCTATGGTGATGTAGCCAGTGTGACCAGGTATCGAGTGAGAATGAGTCGCAGTCAATATTTTATCTTGTTCTTTGTCCTCCGTTTTGGATTTGATAATTTCGGTGCTTGTGTGCTAGGGATGAGAAAAAATTAATTTAAAAAGAAGAATTGATATAACGGTAATCACAGAATTGGTAATCACTACGTTTCACATTAGTTAAAAAATTGCAAATTTTTTTAGGCCGTCTTCATTCACATATAAAATCATGTCGAATCGAGACTCGTCAAAAGATTAAACACGGCAGCAATCTATGGTGCAATTATGGTGCCTCTAAGCAATTATGGTTAATTATGGAAAAAAATTAAGATAAATTTGTCAAAAATTAAAAAAAAAAAATTTCGTGCCGGCATTTTTTTTTTTTTTTTTTTTTTTTCATATTCACCAAAATCGAAATTTAGTGACATATCGATAGTTCCTTTGACTAAATTCATTATTAACAATCAATAATCATGAAATCATGTCGAGAATTGCAGCCGGATATCTCATAATTTACAGAGATGAAGTCTTTGAAGACATTTTTAAAAAAATTGAAATTGCAATAACATTGGAACCGCTTTACCGATTTTCTCCAAATTTGGTACCGATCATGGTTTGATGGTAGTCTATTTACGTACAAAACTTCAGCCCGATATCTCTCAATTTACGGAAGTTATAGCGTGAAAACGATTTTATCAAAATTTTCAAGAAGCTTCCTCTATGAGGAAGCAAAACAAAAAAAGATATCGCCTTTTCAACGACAGATAAGTTGACACCTTCTTTTTTACTACTCTTTCAAAAAACTTGATGAAAATTGTCCCATCATGGAAACTTGCATTGAGCAGTTAATATTTCTCCAGGTCAAGATGCTGGAATGCAAAAATCCTGCCACTATTATCAATTACTGCATGAAATTTTACTTAAATCTGTTGTAAAAAAACGCTTATTCAACTAATGTGAAGCGTAATAGCTACCTTAAGGTAAGGCGAAAGGAGGTTTTAAACGACAAATAAGTTGATACCTTTTTTTTCAAACAATCGAGATCCAAGTGCGGTACGTTTTTGAAGAGCACAGCGAGTTCTCGTTGAAGACACTCGTGCGTTTTGATATCAACGAATCCTGCAGCTTCGAGGCCGAGACACGTCTGTTGTACTTGCTCTATGCAAGGTGAAAAAGAACACAACTTTCCCCCTAAAACATCAATAAATTTTATTATTTACGTACATAAAACGCCAAAATATGAGAATGAGTATCATTTTTATTCACCTGATTTTTTCAACGCTTTAACCGCATGTTCAACAGTCAACCAAGGATGTGGAAGATCCAAAAAAATCGCGTCTGCTTTGTGTTCGAGCTCATCTCCGAAACCCTCGAGACAAACGTCTCTATGACCAACCTCGACCGAGTCCTTCAACCCATGTTGTTCAAATTCTGCACGAGCTAATTGTACACGTAGCTCATGAAAATCAAAGGTATAAAGACGACCGTGCGGTCGTATCGTGCGGATTAGAGAATGTGAAAGAGATCCACTGCCAGTTCCTGAAGATTCATGAAATTAAAACAATCAACTAAATTCATTAATTTATTAATCAGCTTTTTATAAATTACAAAACAAATCCTTCATCAACACAGTCTTTTATTAATTTATTACAGTTTTAATTAACTTTTGAATACAAGTGTATTTTACAACCCACAAAATAATAATTTTTTTTATCAACTCTCTTGCTTGCCACAAAAAATTTCAAACATTTTATAGAACTTTGACTAGAATGTATATTAAAAGTGGCATAAAACTGAATAAAAAATGTTTACACAAAAATCTAATTTCATAATTAAAGACTGTCCAGAATGATTGGAACAGAGTTGTAAATGCCTAATACTTATAGAAATAATGATGGTGATACGATCAGCTCTATAATTATGATTTTATAATAATAACATGTAGCGATTGTAATACAATGATTAAACTTTTGGAATGGCTGCAAAAATGATTATTTTTCAATAAAAATTCACGGTAAACCTTTTGAAAAAATGGAAAAAAATAAGTAATGCATTAAGAAAGTAATGCATTACTTATTTCTTCCATTTTTTCCACTATTTCTTGCAATATCAAAGCGAAAATTAGTATTTTTTTCAGCTATTCAAATGTTTACACTGTATTTTATAATCACAACATATTATTATTATGAAATCATAATTACAAAACAAATTGTACTGTAAACTATATCTCATGAATTAATGGGGATTTACAACTCTGGATTGGAATAACATTTGATTTTCTCCAAACCTGTTTCAATGACTATGTTGCCAGGAACTAATTCCATCAGATGAATTATCAAACTTATATCGGGTGTGTAAATAATTTGAGTTCTGTGAGGTAGTGTAACAGTCCAAAGTTCAGGAGTAGGTTGCAATACAAAAGCCCAGCCTCTGGATAAATCCACTTTAGATCCATATCTCTTGCCAATCAGAGATGGTACTTTAAGGGCTCCAAATGTAGTTTGAAATACATTCTCAACTAGCTCGCCCTTCTTGTTCTTAATCTTCTCACATACTTCTATAGAGTGCATGCTTTTAGGTGTCAGATATAGTACAACTGTATCACCCTCTTCTATCACCTTCTTACTTCCTTTGAAACTCATTTTGGTATCCAAAGTCAATTATCAAATTCAATTATCAAAATACTGCACACAGCAAATGTCCTTTGTTGCTCTGAAAATAAGTCAATACACATTAATTATTAATTATGGATTGATTGTTTCCTATATCAATTATATCAATTTTTTGTATAAAATTTTAAGGGGGAAAGAATGTATGAATCAGATATATTAGGAGAAAAATATTTAGCTTTTTTGGCTGCAAATATTATATGAAAGAATTTAATATATTTCATCTGCTACATCAAGGATTTTTTACAAGCGGCAAAATAATCTAGTTATTGTGAATTACCTACAATGAATTTATTAAAATTCATTCCATTTTGCACAATTTAAAAAAAAAACCTGCTGTCCCAAATAATTCTCAGTTGTGTGTAAAATATTCATAAAATTTCTCATCAATTCTATTCTAAAAAATATAAGAAAAAAAAAAAAATAACATCATATTATTAATAAGATAAATAGGCAAATGGAATGAAATTGAAAGTGATTCTTTTGGCAACTTTGCGTAAATGTTTGTTTGTATGACCAATGAACATAACAAACAACATATTGATTGATATATGTTCCTGATATTCTGGCAAATTTTCAGACTTCCTCCTCGTAATTAAGACGAATCAACCAATTAATAAACTACATTCTAAATACCTTCCAACCCTTTTAAGCAATCAAAAGTAAACAGATATAAAAGCACAGTGCTTGAAAATCAAGTAACAAAAATCGAAAAAGTGTCTTCCAATTAATTAGCATACAACTGAAAATAAGTTAATACACATTAATTATTAATTATGGATTGGTTGTTTCCTATATCAATTACATCAATTTTTTATATAAAATTTTAAGAGGGAACAGATGTATGAATCAGATATATTTGGAGAAAAATATTTAGCTTGTTTGGCTGCAAATATTATATGAAAAAAATTAATATATTTCATCTGCTACATCAAGGATTTTTTACAAGCAGCAAAATAATCTGGTCATTGTGAATTACCTACAATGAATTTATTAAAATTCATTCCATTTTGCACAATTTGAAAAAAAAACCTGCTGTCCCAAATAATTTTCAGTTGTGTCTAAAATATTCATACAATTTCTCATCGATTCTATTCTAAAAACTATACAAAAAAAAAAAAAAAAAAGATCATATTAAGATAAATATACGAAAAAAATAACATCATATTATTAATAAGATAAATAGGCAAATGGAATGAAATTAAAAGTGATTCTATTGGCAACTTTGCATAAATGTTTTTTTGTGTGACCAATGAACATAACAAACAACATATTCATTGATGTATGTTCCTGATATTCTGGCAAATTTTCAGACTTCCTCCTCTTAATTAATATGAATCAACCAATTAATGAACAGTATATTCTAAATGCTTTTCCAACCCTTTTAAGCAGTCAATGATAAACTGATATAAAAGCACAGTGCTTGAAAATCAAGTAATAAAAATCAAAAAAGTATCTTCCAATTAATTAGCATATAACTGAAAATAAGTTAATACACATTAATTATTAATTATGGATTGATTGTTTCCTATATCAATTATATCAATTTTTTATATAAAATTTTAAGAGGGAACAGATGTACGAATCAGATATATTTGGAGAAAAATATTTAGCTTGTTTGGCAACAAATTAATATATTTCATCTGCTACATCAAGGATTTTTTACAAGCAGCAAAATAATCTGATTATTGTGAATTATCTACAATGAATTTATTAAAATTCATTCCATTTTGCACAATTTAAAAAAAAAAACCTGCTGTCCCAAATAATTCTCAGTTGCGTGTAAAATATTCATACAATTTCTCATCAATTCTATTCAAAAACCATACAAAAAAAAATAAGATCATATTAAGATAAATATGCAAAAAAAACATATTATTAATAAGATAAATAGTAAATGAAATTGAAAGTGATTCTATTGGCAACTTTGCGTAAATGTTTTGTTGTATGACCAATGAACATAACAACATATTCATTGATGTATGTTAATGATATTCTGGCAAATTTTCAGACTTCCTCCTCTTAATTAAGTTGAATCAACCAATTAATAAACTACCTTCTAAATACCTTCCAACCCTTTTAAGCAGTCAAAGGTAAACAGATATAAAAGCACAGTGCTTGAAAATCAAGTAATAAAAATCGAAAAAGTGTCTTCCAATTAATTAACATACAAAATACTTAATAAAATATCTACTTATATTAATTTACCGGTTAATTTATCCTAATAAGTACATAAATTTATCACACGAATAATTGAGTTCCTGCAACAATTTCTTTTTTCAAAATGAGTAGAATAAATTCTGATGACATTGAGCACGTGGTCACGTTTATATCCGATACGTTTATCACATCTGATTTTACTATTGTTAATGGCAGCCCGTAAACACGCGGCTCTAATTACAAGCGGTACAGAATCGTACAAACGATAAATAAATCGTACACACTGCGTTGGTGCTGCTGCTGTTGTTTATGAAGAGGACTAACTACAATGTATTTGATATATTACAGACGCTTCCCCCATTTTTTCTTTTTTCTGCCGTGCTGCTACACGCGCGACGCGTCAGCGACGACGGCGGTGACGACGACGACTACTACAAGATCCAAGATTTAAGTAACTCTTTCATTGGCTCGTCTCGGTGGAAGATCGTCAACAGTGCACAGTCGTGAACAGTCGTGAACGGGCATGATGGCGGCTGTCGAAGGAGCTCCCGGCTCAACATCTAGCCAAAAAATGTCGGCCAAGGCACTGCGACACAAGGCCCAAGAGTTTTTGGCGTCTCGAAAGCACGCTAATAATTTAGTCGACATTATCGGCCAGTGGGACGTAAGTTGTTTCAACTACGTCAATTACAATCCGAATTTTTCGATGAAATGGAATGTTCGTAGCCGCTGGTGTAGAGTTGCCTGCTCAGGCGCTCTGCACAGCAGAATATTCGATACTTATTCAGCGGATCTTAATATTCGAGGTTAAAAAAAAAATTTGATGTTTCATGTACAAATTTTTGTCCATTCGTGATATCCAGGATTCAAGCACTGCCTGCATACTCACTCTGGAAACGATATTTGTCGAGCTGCTGAAACGCGGCGACATGTATCTCGAAAGAACTATATCGTTGACTATATCCGGTGAGTAGCCCGTGAAAACACGTTTTCTCCGCTTTTCTTTTCATCATTTCGTTCATCGAGAATCAATGTCATTCTGTGGTTTTTGTTATCCAATATTAAGGATATTTTAGAAATTTTAGTGGCGTTTTAACTGGACTATGTGTCTGAAAGGGGATTACAAAAATGTTTTGTTGATAATTACGTTGCAGTTCATAAAGTTACATTTCAATGTTATTCACTGCTTATATTTTGTTTTCTTGATCATTTCCTTCATCGAGAATCAACCACATTTTCTTGTTCTCATTATCCAATATTAATAGTACTTTAGAAATTTTGTTGTGGACTTTACTAGACTTTTCACCTTTAAAAGGGGATTATAAATATGTTTTGTTGATAATTATATTGTAGTTGATAAAGTTACATTTTAATTTTATTCACTGCTTATATTTTGTTTTCTTGATCATTTCCTTCATCGAGAAACAACCATATTTTCTTGTTCTCATTATCCAATATTAATAGTACTTTGGAAATTTTATTGTGGACTTGACAGGACTTTAAAAGAGGATTATAAAAATGTTTTGTTGATAATTAGATTGTAGTTGATAAAGTTACATTCCAATGTTATTCACTGCTTATATTTCGTTTTCTTGATCATTTCCTTCATCAAGAAAAAACCACATTTTCTTGTTCTCATTATCCAATATTAATGGTACTTTAGAAATTTTATTGTGGACTTTACTGGACTTTTCACCTTTAAAAGGAGATTACAAATATGTTTTGTTGATCACATTGGAGTTGATAAAGTTACATTTCAATATTATTCACTGCTTATATTTTGTTTTCTTGATCATTTCCTTCATTGAGAATCAACATTATTTTCTCATTCTCATTATCCAATATTAATGGTACTTTAGAAATTTTATTGTGGACTTGACTGAACTATTTGTCTTTAAAATATAGTTACAAAAATGTTCTGTTGATAATATCATTGTAGTTGAAAAAGTTATATTTGAATGTTATTCACTGCTTGTCAGTAACTAAAAATATAATTTTATGCAGCCATAGTGTTTTGCAGAATGCTGGGAAAATATATATTCAATGATTCACTTGGTACATTTTATTTTATCTATATCATTGACTATATCCACTGAGTCTCCTATGTAAGCATGTTTTCTCCACTTTTCTTGAATATTTCCTTCATCAAGAATCAATGTCTTTCTCTGTTTCTCATAACACAATATCAGTGGCATTATCGAAATTTTCTTGTAGATTTTAAAAAGGTTATTAAAAGAATGTTTTTTTTTGTTAATAATATTGATGATATAATTAATTCTGAGATTTTCCTAATTTTGACCCCTTCACAAATTTTTACATTCATATTGGAAGGAATCATTTCCCTCACAATTAAGAATTATTAAAGAATTTTGGTCTATAACTTCTCTTGTTAAAATATAGGAATTAATACCAACAACCAAAGAAATGAGATATTTGTTGATGAAAATCACTGATATGAATTTATTCTCTTCCCTTAAGTCCAACTACCAATACACTACTACGTTCTGATCATCTTAATATTGTGTATATATAGGTAAACAACAATATTATTATTTATTTATACAGAGCCAAAACCTGAGGTGCGATATGTCAATTGGCTTCGCAATTGTTATGAAGAAGTATGGGAAAAGATGTTGGCTTCAATAGAGAGATGTAGACCAGCTACACAGCTGCAAGCTTTGACCACAGCCATAAAACTCATGGCTGAGGAAGGAAAATCTCCCCCTGAACCTGTGGGAGAATTAGGTTACTACTTTCCTCTGCATCGTCTCAAGCCCATACTTATGAGCCTTCTCTCGCCGAATCGGGACAACGCGACTCTTATAACAAGGTTTCAAGAAATCACAAGTTATTCAGATGCCCTTTATTACACCTGGAAGAGTTTGCCATCTCTCACACCGAAACGTCAGCCTCAAGAAATCTTCATCAAGAATCTCCTGGAATTGATACACAAACTGCCATTACCTAAAGATAACGATACTGGTATTGTATTGTAACGCGTCTTTGTAAGGATTGTTTTTTATTCCTCTTCAGACGATTAAATTGTGCTTCGTTTTACAGCTGAAGAAACTGCCGATGGTCAGGATTTGTTGTGCGGTCCACAACACGGTAATTTATCCATTATTTTAAAAAAATTATCAGTAGGCCAGTCTTTATCACGTTTTTAAGGATGTTTGACTGTTTCACACTAGTCAAATCAGTGCTAAATTTTTGGAATTGTTTCATTAAAGTTTAATGCATTGAATAACTGTAATGGAGCGTTCATTTGTATTGAAGCATGTACACTTAGCTGAGAGAAAAATTAATAGTGATGGATTTGCATAAAGATTAACTGATAAACGTTACTTTCCGATGGAATACATTTTCGTTCACTTTTTTCCAAGAATAATCTATAATTTTTTGCCAACTTTGATGAGTGATGACTCGTTCTCTTTTATAAAAGATACTCTACGAATTGACCGGCTGGATATTTGATATTATTGATCGTTTAATAATTATAGCTATTTGTTTATGAAAGTATTTTGATTTTTGTTAAACAGGCTATAATTATTAAACACTCAATAATCTCAAATATCCAGCTGGTCAATTTGTAGAGCTTCTTTTAAAAAAGAGAATGAACCATCAATCATCAAAATTGGCAAAAAATTAGATTATTTAAAAAAAAAAAATGACCGAAAATGTATCCCATTGGAAAAAAAAACATCAATTAGTTAATCTGTATGCAAATCCGGCACTATTAATCTTTCTCTTGGTTAAGTATACATACTTCAATTCAAACTACTCTCTACTATTTTTATTTAATGCATTAAACTTTAATTAAACACTTACAAACATTTAGCACTGATTTGGCTAGTGTTAAATAGTCGAACATCATTAAAAGTATGATTCTGTCGTGTTACTATTTTAAGAAAACGAAATCAGTTTTCTTAAGCAACACTTTTGATTGGATGGAGTTTATTGATTATTTTTTTTTTAGCCGCTGGTGGATTTACGTGGGATCAGGCGTCCGCGAGACGATCTCTTAATAAAGTGTGGGCTTGTGTGATGCATTGGGAACTCACGCCACAATTGCACAAGCAATTGCTTATCGTACTCTTAGAAAGAGTAATGCCACACTTGGAGAAGCCTGTTTTGCTTACGGACTTCCTAATGGACTCGTTGGACGCCGATGGTCCGATTGGTCTTCTCGCGCTCCAAGGCGTTTTTGTTCTCGTCACCAAGCACAATCTCGAATATCCCAACATATTCACCAAACTTTACTCGATGTTTGAGCCGGAAATCTTCCATACGAAATACAAGGCTCGACTTTTTTATCTTTCAGACCTCTTCCTCAGTTCCACGTGAGTATTCGTCAATAGTGGCAAAGTAACTGCTCACATATTAAACGAGAGTTTGATTCTATAAGGATTTAATTACATTGTTAAAAAAGACTTGAAGTTTTTATGCATAAACTCGTAATCGAAATTTAATATACAATTGTGGTATAAAATTCATGTATTTTTTCAGTTAAATTAAAGCAAAGTATTAAAATTCAAGTACTTCTACTGTAAAATTATAGTAAATTATTGAATGTGCTGTACCATACATTAATTTCACATTATACTTTTATATTAAATTTAATATACTAGTTTATGCATAAAAACTTCCAGTAAAAGTACATTCAATTTCAAGAAGATTTTTTTTACAGTGTATGCTTATAAAATATACTAAGAACATTTATTTTAAATACTAACAACGCCTAATTGTTTTAACTTTCACTTCTTCCATTAACGTATTGCTGACTCTATGACGATTTAATTCCACTAATTTACAATTGAAGATTAATGATTGGAATTTGTTTTATGAAAAAAGATGAAGTTATTGATTGTTAGACACTAAAAGTTGAAGAATATGTAGATTTTTCACGAATTACATGATCTTTTAATGGAATTTAATGTTTTTAGTAATATTGAAAAGGGCCGTTGTAGTACGAGTTACATATTAGTTTTAAGAAGTTTCAGCATCAGTTTTGAGGAAATTTTGTGTTAAAAAAGAAATTGAAAATTTATATGGTAAGGCCACAGAAATAATTTCTATTATTACGGTATTCTTATTCACAATAAATTTTCTTAATATCTTTGACATGATTTTTAAAAAAATCCTTCACGAAATAATCAAATTCTGATACAACGAAACTTCTGGTTGGGAATGAATATTATTTTTAATCATTGCAAACTATTTCCCTCTTACGCTTATTTTATTTTTCAGACATTTGCCAGAAGCTCTAGTAGCAGCATTTGCGAAGCGACTGGCTCGTTTAACAATGGTCGCTCCTCCCGAAGACATCCTTATTATTTTACTATTTGTTGGAAATCTTTTGCTGAGGCATCCGGGTCTGAAGCGATTGATAGATCATCCTCAGGGTGGTCAAGTGAGTGTTTTACCCGAAGGTTCGGGAATGGGAGATCCATTTCTCATGGAGGAAAGAGATCCTCTGCAGAGCAATGCACTATTAAGCAGTCTTTGGGAAATCAAAGCTCTTCAGCATCACATATTGCCGAATGTCGCAACAGCAGCGAGATTTATAAGAGAACCCCTATCCTCGGTAGAATACGACATGGCATCGGCGTTAGAAAGAACCGGCGGTCACATTTTTGATCGTGAAATTAAGAACAAAGTAAAGGACATAATGCTTACATTCGAAAGACCGAGCTCTATGTCATTGCCAAAAGGCGAAAGATTACTCCAGTATTGGCAACTGACGATGATCCGCTGATGTGCCATTTGAATGCTACTGTGACATCAGCGAAAAAGATTAAAAATCAGTAAAATCTATCCTCTACGCTAGTGCTCGTTGGCTCGAAAAAAAAAAACGATGATACTGAAGATTTAACGCGTCAACTGTACAGTGGCCTAGAGTGCTAAGAAAAGACGTTCAGTTAACGAAATAATTTAGATATCACGCTATATTAAACTATAATATAATAAATGTATATACATATACATATATATTTAAATTTAAATATATATATATAAGTATATAACGTGAATTGACGTTTTTCTTTGTAATGTTGAAGATACGAAAGCCCAACGCGAAAACCCGATTCAGGTGACGATAGAAAAGAAGTAATGATAATCGTCTTCGAGGCTCAAATTTACGTAGCGCACCCAGAAGCATTTTTCGGCAAACTTGCAGGTGCCCGAATGTACTTGAAGACTGACATAAATTTACGAAAGGATCAGCATTCTTGGTGCTGAATTTGCCATCAAGAATCAGTAATGTCTGACGGTAATCGCCTATTTAACAATTTGGTTTTTCAACTTAACGACCCATCGCTAAGACTCCAAACGCGACAAGCATCGCGTTAATCACTAGACAATGACTGAGGATCTTTCAAGTGTGAAAGATTTTTTAAACAATTTCAGCACTTGTATTGTTTCACTTGTAGAGTTTGCGTAACGCTTGTCGCTACAACGATCGGTTGTTAAGTTGAAAAAGCTATATTTTAAATAGTTGATTACCGCGAGAAATTTATGTCTCGGAAATTTCTGAAAAAAATACTTGATGCGAAAATGAACAACAGAAATGCAAAAAAAAATTCTTTTGTAACTTAATAACAAAATCTTCGGAAACTAAAGGAATTCGGGCATCTGATAGTCTGCCGAATTTATCGCAATTTTTCTATAGACGAAGGAAAATAATAATTTCAATTGATACTTGATTTTATCTTTTACGTGCCAATTTTCTTGGATATACCGTTAAAACGATTTTTACTGTTTATAATTTTAAAAATTAGTGTTTTTCTGTCTCAGAAGTCAGTCGTGTGAAAGAGGAGAGGAAGGGGTGTCTGTATAGGGACGTATTAATCGATAAAACGACAGTCACGACCAACTTGTATTATTTATAAATAACTGCAGAGAATTGTCGTCTCAATGCGTCGATTTTTTAGAGATGCTTGAAAATCGTCGATAGCTCGTTGGATCTACCGACGCGTAAAGTTAATTTTGTTATAGTGAATCATTTATACGCACGAACGTGATATAATAATTACAATAGTGGATAATCATAATAAAAGGATATTTTAGTTTAATAACGATTTACCGGATTATAATTACCTGTTACCTTTTCTCATCGTTAATGCGACCTGCCGCGATTGTAAATGAGTCCTTTGACTATAAAAATAAGAGTGACGCGGTGGTTTTGTAGGTGAAAATAATGCGACTCAACGAGCTACATATCGCACGCACGCAGTTACAGTCGAGAGTGACTAATATAAAACTTTCGTACTCTAACGATCCTACATTATATTATATTACGAAAATACATAACATATCGTTTGCGCGCACACTAATAGTTTCATCTCGCGGGACTTATTATGAGTATTAAAAACTCTTTATATGTACATAGTTTTGATGATCGAGGCTTCAATTCCTAACTTTCATTCCGTCTCTGCTCCATGATCTAAAAGAAAAAAAAAGAACAATCGAATCAAATATATTATCGTGTGATCGAATCACAAATGGGAACCTTTCGCTATTTTAAAATACACTGTGTTAGTTTTTTCTATTATTTATTTGTCATTCAATATTTAATAAACGTGATTTGTCCAATAAATATCTACATGTTTTAAATCCATGCAAACTTTGTGAAATCCATTTTCTGCAATGTATTTCATGAAAAAAACCCCAAATTCAATAATAGCAAGTAACGAGTTACGATGAAGTTCGGATAACTTTTACTGTTATTTTGTTAACAAATATTTATGAAATTCATTGAAGCAAAATGAGTTTGAAGAACTTTATGGAAAGTTCAAAAATTTGAGCCCAGTAACTCAATTGCTACTTTCTAATGCACTTTTCTCGGCGTTTTGAACTATTTTAAGTACCCTGACATGAAAATGTAAAAAAGAAGTTATGGGAAAGCAGCGAAAGGTGCCCACTACATTATTTTTTTCTTAAATATGTATGGGGCATTCCACCCCGTTTCGACCTGGATTTGACCTCGACCTCCGATTTGGCTCATTATTTTTTACAGGCTTAGTTGGACTCTCAACTGCACAATTTTTTTTAAGTCCATTTTTTTTAAATATATTTTTAAAGTGACATAGAAAACCCCATAATTTAAAAATCTGATAAAATTCTGAAATAAGAAGGAAAATCTTCCCCACTTTGGCTATAAGCTAGATAATTTTGTTATTGAATAAAGTATTTTTCAGAACTTTTTCAGATTTTTAAATTATGGGGTTTTATATGTCACTTTAAAAAAATATTTAAAAAAAATTTGCATAGTTCGGAAAAATCTGAACAATTTCCTAAAAATCTGAAAAAATTCTGAAAAATTCGGTTTTACATGAATAAACATTTGATCAATTGCCTGGAGTAGATTAATTATTTTTTCTATTTTTTAATAATCTTTTTTAAAATAAAAAAAGCTTAAAACTGTAAGAAGGAAAATCTTCCCCACTCTGACTATAAGCTAGATAATTTTGTTATTGAACAAAGTATTTTTCAGAAATTTATCAGATTTTTAAATTATGGGGTTTTCTATGTCAAATCCAGGTCGAAACGGGATGAAATGCCCGTATGTATGGGGATAATTGATATTTTTGTTAAGCTTACCTCTTTAAATTGTCGCCATTCGTCTTCCGTCAGAGCGTGCCTGATTTTTAAAACTATATTGGACGGTATATCGCGTATAGGGGCACGAGGATTCGGCTTAGTAGTAATATAGGGAATCTGAAGAAGCTGAGTTACAGTAGGTCTCGCTTTTGGGTCATGTTGAAGGCACTTTCGCAAAACATCAATGAGAATAGCCGGTGGAGGTTCGACATCGTTTCCCGCAGGCAATGTGAATGAGATCTTCGGATTTGGGTTCGTTATTGCCTGGATCTTTGCCCATTGAGTACGAAAATTGTTAAACGGTGTATATCCGTAAACCAAACTGTACAAAATACATCCGAGCGACCACACGTCCGACTTGAAAGTAATCTGTTAAAAAAGAAATTGCCATTTTCATTAAGATTGTCGAAAAATTCTGGAAAAAGAGAAAAACGAAAACGTTTCTTTGATAATTAAATACTCCATACCTTATATTTAACATTGTGATTTGGAGAATCGCTCCCGCCGCCACCTATATCCATCAACGCTTCTGGACTTATGTAGTTTAGAGTGCCAATCGGCGAATTTTTGACGACGGACGTCATGTCGGCATTTATACTAGATGCTATGCCGAAGTCTATTAATTTCAATCTCCCCCGGACCAGAAGAAAGTTTGCTGGCTTCAAGTCTGAGTGTATCACTCCTGTGGATAAAAAAATATGTCGATTTCATTTCATTATTGTATATTAACAAAAGCTTTCGCCTTATAATTTATTCAATCAATTCAGCTTTTTTTTGTCAGATTCTTTTAGATTATTCTCATAAAAACCAATTGAACGCATTTAATTCTAAATTCTGAAAATGTTATTAAAGATAATTTAAAGTTGAATTAAACAGAATCAATTTTTGTTTTTCAGTTTCATACAACATTTTTGTTTTGCTCATTATGAAACCTTCAATATTATTTCAAATTTTACAAAATTCGTAGGGATATATGTAGAATCAACAGAAACAGGCATTTGAGGAATCGCAATTTTTAAATGTAAGATATCCGAAATATTCATTCTCATTTTTTTTACACCTCAGATATTCCCTTTCAATTTTGTCGATTTTTCATTGGACTCTCGACAAATCCATGTAAATTCTGGAAAATTTCACATGAAATCGAAAATCTCGCATTGAACGAAAAACAATTTGGACTATCAAGTGGTTTCTGATAATATTCTAACAATCTAATGATGTCGATGTGAAGGCAACATTAATTTCGTTTTTAACTTGGCGTCGAGTCGCTACCGCGACTCTTGAATTATAAAAATATATAATTACCATTCTCGTGAATGTGCTGGACCGCAGTTAACATCTCCGTCCAGTAATAAAGAATCATAGTGAGCGGCAGTCGTTTATCCTCCGTCATCGAACTTAACAGGCTTCTGAAATCAGTGTCTCCCATTTCCATAACGACATGAACCATTGGATATTTGATTTCGCTGAAAGAAAAATAATTAAAAAATTGCCGATTAAAAAAAATTCAGAGCACATATAAAAAGAATATAAAATCCAAAGTCTCAATTAGAATACATACTAGTCGAACATTCGTACAACGCAAGGCGCCTGTAATTTGTGAAGCATCGAGATCTCTTGCATACATCCTTGAGCACTGTCTTTGTCCATGCGACTGAGATTAACGACTTTTATAGCCCTTAACTCAAGACTCGTGAGGTCCTGAACCCTAAGAACGTGGCAACTCATACCTTGTCCAAGTCCCCCAAGAATAAGATACTCTTTTCCCTTTACCATCATCGTCTCGCCGGGATTTGCCCGACGAATGCTGGACGGTATCGATAACTGCACATTTGCTTGTTGCTTAGGGGCAACATTATTCTGCTCGATTACAGTCTCGCTAGCCGTATTTTTCGGCGCGGATACGCTACTTGTTCGTACATTACGAGAAGCCAATGCATCGGAGCTTTCGACTCTGTGAATTCTCGCAGCATCCGAGCGATTTTCATTAGAAACATTTTCATTGGAACTCAAACGTTTCGACTCTTTGATACTCTCAAAATTCTCTCTGTTTCCTTGCTCGTCTTCTTTAGCTGGCAATTTATCAATTAATGCTGAAGGATTTCGGTTTTCCTTGGATTCGTGCAATCCATGATGCTGCTGCTGTTGTGCAGACTTGTTCGATGATTGTTCTCTAATGAAAAACGGTGTGGCTGCGCTATTTGTTCGTACACTTCGAGAAGCTGGTGTATCGGAGCTTTCGACCCTGTGAATTCTCGCAGCATCCGAGCGATTTTCATTAGAAACATTTCCACTGGAGCTCAATCGCTTCGAGTCTTTGATACTCTCAAAATTATCTCTGTTTCCTTGCTCGTCTTCTTTAGCCGGCAATTTATCAATTAATGCTGAAGGATTTCGGTTTTCCTTGGATTCATGCATTCCATGATGTTGCTGCTGTTGTGCAGACTTTTTCGACGATTGTTCTCTAATGAAAAACGGTGTGGCTGCGCTATTTGTTCGTACACTTCGAGAAGCTGGTGTATCGGAGCTTTCGACTCTGTGAATTCTCGCTGCATCCGAGCGATTTTCATTAGAAACATTTCCACCGGAGCTCAAACGTTTCGACTCTTTGATACTCTCAAAATTCTCTCTGTTTCCTTGCTCGTCTTCTTTAGCCGGCAATTTATCAATTAATGCTGGAGGATTTCGGTTTTCCTTTGATTCATGCATTCCATGATGCTGCTGCTGTTGTTGTGCAGACTTGTTTGACGATTGTTCTCTAATGTTTTCCAAAATGCTGTGACTCTGTGAATTTTCAGGAGAAGGAGTATCGTGATGTTTCGAAGAAGAGGCTGATGATGAATCTGCGGTATATTGTACGGGTGGTTTTTCGCTCTGCGAATGTCGCTGGTGATTTACACTGGAGCGCATTGTTTCGGCGAGCGGCCTTCGCACCTTTTTTTCCTCGGTATTTTGGTACCAGGGAGTTTCATGCGTTGATCCTGTTGATGCTGACGTATGTTGGGTTACGATATTCGGAGGAGCTTGAGTTCGCACAGAATCGGAAGGTAAGATCGTAGATCGATTCTGCATAGGCGTTTGTGCCATGTGTCTTTGCGACCAGTTGCCAAAAATTGTTGCAGGAGTTTGAACATGATTTTTCAAGTAATCTTGATGATTGAACTTTGAACTCTGTGGAGTTTGAAACATACTTCTGTGAGAAATGGACGGCGTTGGACGCATTGATCCGACAGGTGGATTATGCTTGTGCGGAGTGTCCGTTATTAGATAATTCGCATTTGTTGTTGCTGCGCTCGTCGCAGAAGGTTCCGCCTGCGAAGCAACATTAGTCGGGTGTAAATGTCTGTCGTTTGAAAAAAAATTTGACTCTTGCGCCTCAAATTTGGGTTTTACAGCAGAATGACTGCTTTGCATAGAAGATTCTGACTTTGATGATACTAATGTATACGAAGATTTGTTATTCGATGTATATAGCATATCGGGTGGCTTAAAGTTTGAGTTTGACCTGTGATTGTTTTCGCTTAATGATTTTGGTGCAGAGGAACCAGCAAAGAAACCGGCTGATCCAGATTCCAATGGTAGACTCTCCGATCTATGATTTTCAAGTTTCATGTGAGAATGCTCATCCAAAACAAAATTAGATGTAAAATGTGCGCTTTCCGAAGTGTAGATGTGTTTTTCTTGATTGGTTTCCTGTTTTGACGGTGAAGTTTCTTGCGGTTTACGTTGTTCCTCAAATTGTTCTCTGACACTTTGCTCATCTGTTGTATGTGTACGATTGTCTCTTTCCTCATTGGATTCCTTTGCACTCTGACTCCGTGCATTACGTGATTCCTCATCGTCATCCGGCAGTGGCTGAATATCATCGTTATCTGACTCGTTGTCCGAATCCTTACCTCTCTCTTCGCTATCTTCTTCGTCGCTGTCAAACATTTCCAACAGTTGTTTAACACGAACCGGCTGCAATTTTGTCCTTAGACTTGTCAAACCGAGCAAACCGGAATTTCCAGTCAGACTGTGTCTTTCATTAAACGACTGATTCTCCATTTTTTTTGCTGACGATTACAACAAATTTACGAAATCTGATTAAAACAGTAAATGACCTTGAAACTGATAATCACTCACTAAGGTTAACACCGTGAATCCCTCAAGGGCCTGGGAAGATAAGCGTTGAAGAACAACAATGCAGAATTCGACAGGTTTTGAATGAAAAATATATACTTCTTCGTTGTCTTTGTTCGCCAAGGTGCATCTTCGCGTTCACACCTGTCATTCGTGATTTTCTTTATTATCTCGAGATCGGAAGCTCAACCAGTAGCTAATCACACTAGAAACATATCCTCAATAAAGCACGAATCACACAATTATCGATAAAGACTTTACATCACGTTTCAGTGTCAAATAAATATGGGTCAAACTGTTTTTTTTATATTGTACGAGTATCACTTTGGAACTCAGATGTACCGGTTCTCGCGTTGTGCTTCATAGCAATATTTGAATTTCAACGATCGAACGCTATTGGTTGACGCTAAGGAGTCACGTGTTTTGGAACGCCCCAAATCTAGGGAGTTTTTTTAGTGTTGTCAACGGCGGGGCTCTATAAAATGTCGCATCTTCACGATATTTTCAGTGTTGCCAATTTGGTGATTTTGTCGTTAGATCTGGAGATTTTCAATGGGCAATAGAGATTTTTTTTTGTATCTTTTAGACACGTCTAAAACTTCGTGATTTTTTTATAGAGTTTTGGAGAATTCTTGAGATTTTTGAGAGACTCTATCGAGGTCTAGAGAATTCTGGAGATTTCGAAGATTCGTTGTAGAGAATTCTGGAGATTTCGAAGATTTGTTGTCGAGGTCTAGAGAATTCTGGAAATTTCGAAGATTCGTTGTTGAGGTCTAGAGAATTTTGGACATTTCGTAGATTCGTTGTCAAGGTTTAGAGAATGCTGGAGATTTCGAAGATTCGTTGTCGAGGTCTAGAGAATTTTGGAGATTTCGAAAATTCGTTGTAGAGGTCTAAAGAATTTTGGAGATTTCGAAGATTCGTTGTCGAGGTTTAGAGAATTTTGGATATTTCGAAGATTCGTTGTCGAGGTCTAGAGAATTTTGGAGATTTCGAAGATTCGTTGTTGAGATCTAGAGAATTTTGGAGATTTCGAAGATTAGTTGTAGAGGTCTAGAGAATTTTGGAGATTTCGAAGATTCGTTGTAGAGGTCTAGAGAATTCTGGAGATTTCGAAGATACGTTGTAGAGATCTAGAGAATTTTGGAGATTTCGAAGATTCGTTGACGAGGTCTAGGAATTTTGGAGATTTAGAAGATTCGTTGTCGAGGTCTAGAGAATTCTGGAGATTTCGAAGATTCGTTGTCGAGGTCTAGAGAATTCTGGAGATTTCGAAGATTCGTTATCGAGGTCTAGAGAATTTTGGAGATTTCGAAGATTCGTTGTCGAGGTCTAGAGAATTTTGGAATTTCGAAGATTCGTTGTAGAGGTCTAGGAATTTTGGAGATTTCGAAGATTCGTTGTCGAGGTCTAGAGAATTTTGGAGATTTCGAAGATTCGTTGTCGAGGTCTAGAGAATTTTGGAGATTTCAAAGATTCGTTGTCAAGGTCTGGAGAATTCTGGAGATTTCGAAGATTCGTTGTCGAGGTCTAGAGAATTTTGGAATTTCGAAGATTCGTTGTAGAGGTCTAGAGAATTTTGGAAATTTCGATGATTCGTTGTCGAGGTCTAGAGAATTTTGGAGATTTCGAAGATTCGTTGTCGAGGTCTAGAGAATTTTGGAGATTTCAAAGATTCGTTGTCAAGGTCTAGAGAATTCTGGAGATTTCGAAGATTCGTTGTCGAGGTCTAGAGAATTTTGGAATTTCGAAGATTCGTTGTAGAGGTCTAGAGAATTTTGGAAATTTCGATGATTCGTTGTCGAGGTCTAGAGAATTTTGGAGATTTCAAAGATTCGTTGTCAAGGTCTAGAGAATTCTGGAGATTTCGAAGATTCGTTGTCGAGGTCTAGAGAATTTTGGAATTTCGAAGATTCGTTGTAGAGGTCTAGAGAATTTTGGAAATTTCGATGATTCGTTGTCGAAGTCTAGAGAATTTTTGAAATTTCGAAGATTCGTTGTAGAATTCTAGAGAAGTTTGGAGATTTCGAAGATTCGTTGTCGAGGTTTAGAGAATTCTGGAGATTTCGAAGATTCGTTGTAGAGGTCTAGAGAATTTTGGAGATTTCGAAGATTCGTTGTCGAGGTCTAGAGAATTTTGGAGATTTCGAAAATTCGTTGTAGAGGTCTAAAGAATTTTGGAGATTTCGAAGATTCGTTATCGAGGTCTAGAGAATTTTGGAGATTTCGAAGATTCGTTGTCGAGGTCTAGAGAATTTTGGAGATTTCAAAGATTCGTTGTCAAGGTCTAGAGAATTCTGGAGATTTCGAAGATCCGTTGTCAGTCTACAGAATTCTGAAGGTTTTCACAGCCAGCATTAAAGTGACATAAAGACAAGAACGGTTGAGTGTAAAATTGTGAGACGCAGTCTCAAGTTCTAGTCTTTTATCTGAGAGATAAATTGGACTGGAGAAAAATGCTTTACAGTTTTTGTTACCGACCGAGCTGTAACACATCACTTTAATTGTAGGCAGATCGTAATTTATTGAAATGACTAGCAACTAATTAGCTTAACTTCCCACTTAATTCATAAACTAATCAAGGATTAAATTTTTTCGCAGATGGAAATTGTTTTTTTTTTTACAGCAAGAATATTCGACAATGCACGATGGAAATTCTATTGCGATAAGATGAAATATTCTGTTTCTCACTTAGATCTTACTACTCCGAATATTCCCATAAAAAGTTAAATAAAAGTATTTTCTTGGAAAACTGAAATTCAAAAGATACGATGCGAATGATACAAAAGTCGCCGCCCATGTTGATTGCTTGGTAAATGATTGATTGGCTGAATATAGGGATTTTTATTAAATCGATTATCCGCGCGAGCGTTCAAATATTTACACATGATTATGTCATTTCTCCATGCTATGAATAATGACTTCTACGAGGAAAATGATAATGTGGAGTTAATATTGAACATGATAACTGCAATCTCGTCATTCAATAATAGTCACGTTTTAATTAAACATCATATCGATTCACAATATTAACGTAAACGGTTGTTCTTTTTTTGTTAATGCGAAAAATCCAAGGGGAACGACACGGGGACATCAGCTCATTTTTGTTTTCACCTTTGCAGTGTCCAAACATCAAGGAGAGAAAAACAAACGATCAGACCCGCGTAAATTTTCTCATTTGGAGATTACACGCATGGACGAATAAGTCGCGTCGGCGAGATGTAGATCACGGAGAACGTAGAATCAACCTTATCGATAATTTTCCGAACACAGCTAGTCATTGTTCTTCTTATCTCGCAGCCTCCGCACGACGGTTAATAAAAATCGTACACGGAAACCGTCAAACAGGCATCTCAATACTTATTTTTTCGTCTTTTTTTTTTTTCTTCTTCTCGTTTCTTCAATTCTGCACTTATTTATTCTAGCCTTTCATTTAAAAACTACACTAAACTGTTCTCACGTTTCGATCACGTTCATCGAAATCGAACATCTCACGTACTCATTATCATAATTATTTCATCATCTATGGTGATTATCGATATCGATTAAATTAAATTATGCTTATCAAACACGTTGGTTATTTTACTTCTTTGTTTTGTTGGGTTTTTGTTTTTGTTTGTTGTTTTTTTTTTCACTTATTTGTTTTTTTATACACCACCATCCGCCGACTCGTAGAAGAAAAAAAGAAACAATTCGATCTGGACTCGACGTTTGCACGAGCTCCACGAAGCCACGTACCGAATTCCCTAAGAAAGTTTTAGGAACTACCTTGGCAGCGATCGGACTTTTCGCGCAATCTCAAAATCACTGAGCTCGCTGTTGTCGTTCTCTCGCATTCTCCACATTCTTACACGCTACAATGAATTATCCTAAGTATGTGTTGTGTGTATGTCTGTATTAGTGTGTATGCTGCTCTATTAATCGTTAGTTCATCGTCCCACGTATGTTAGTCCATGTTTAAATTACATACGAACAGGGGGACATTTTTCATCTTCTTCTTTCCATCGATCATTCTCTCGGAATTGTGTGTTTTAACTATAATTTTTTGTTGTCGGTTAAAAGAATATCGTCTCTACCGTAGAAATCAAGTCGGGCAGGACACTCCAATGTACTATAAAATTTATATATCGCTCTCCGTAATCTCGTCCCTCACAAGATATACTATTGCAGTGAGACCCGAAGGAAGAAAGTATAACAAATACTCACAGCATCAGACGGAAATATAACAATGATAAAAAAAACGTAAATTAATCACGTATGATCGAAGCGATTGAACGACGCGATATTAATGTGTGAAAACACCGCTCTCGACAATGCGCAATAAGATAGATATAAAAAATAATATTTTACTCTGAATCTTACGGGGGGGACGAGAGTGGGATTTGCAATGGTGAGTAATGAAATAGCGGGCTCTCGTAAACTCTTGGGCTGACGCGTTTTTTTGTTTGTTTGTTTGTTCTTGGTCACGGTCTTCACGCACCCTTTGACGTCGTCGTAAATCTTTGTCCAACACTCAATCCGATTAAACTTTATCGTGATCTTATTTTTTATTATCAAGCGCCGCCAAGAGTTTTCCGCCGAGCGGATAGCGCTAAAATATAAGTAACGATATCTTAGCGCTTTCCGTTATTGTAGAGGGAGGACCTCAGCGGTGCCTTGAACGTCGAGGCCGACTGTTGTTGAATCTGATAAGCTAAAGGGTGTATCTTGAAACCGTATAATCTGCAACAAGAAAATAACACTTTACAATTTTGTCATTTTTTTACAACCGGTAAAAAGTTCGTAACAAATCCTGGAAAGTTTACAGAACATTTCGACAAAGAAAATTGATTAATAATATTAATTTCTTACACAAAGTGTGAAAGCAACGAATATAAACTTCAATTTTTATGTCACTTTATTGTTTTATATTGTATGGTTATTCTTTACGATTACTTGGCATTATTTATTCTTTAAAAAATTGAACTTTTGTACTACATCAATTCAAGAACCAAAGAAAAAAAATCTAACAATGTTTTAGGACTTTTTAAGGATAAGCTTAATTCATATTTCCAGGACTTTAAGAATTTCCATTGCCACTGGATACTGATGTGGTATTTTGATGGAAAACATTGTAGTTCTCTTGCTTTTGTGACTTACCTAGGTACAAATTGATTTGCGGCACGCTTCGGTCGATATTCGGGATGTACCATGAAGAGCATGTGTGGAAATCCAGTGCCAAAATAAGCACCGTCGTTGTGATGATGCCTGGAGCTCTTGGGTGTGTAAACGTCCATGCACTTTGGACAATAGCTCTTAACCATGGCTTCACCGGGCACGTCGCTCAGTCCAAGAGGTAACATAGGCTGTGCCTCGCAGTAAACACGGGGACAATATCCAAAATCGCCAGCTTGATATTTCTCAATCATCTGAGCGATACCCCGGTTTGTGAGGATGTAACGGGCGTGAATGAGGCCGTAGAGCATCTCAGCAGCCTGCTCGATCAGGTCCGACTGGTTTGGGTTGTCATCCAAATCATCGTCTAATAAATTACGACACGATCATATAAATACCATATTATCCAATTACACAGTTCGTAACACCTAAGTAAAATGTGTACTGAGAAAAAAAATAGCTTGAATCAACTGCTTCTGTTTAACTAGAACCCTAAACCGTCTTATAACAACATTTTGAATGAGCCTGGAGCACAAAAAAGAATAACGTCTCTATTAAACTGTTTACATCATAAATATATTTTTACATTTTTTTTTTGGTATTTTTTTCTTCAGCTATATTCTGTATTTTTTATGCTCTGTTAATTATATATTTTATTGTGTTAATACACAATTTTTTTAAATATAAAATGTACAAACGTCCAGTGAATTCAAAAAGATGTTATATTTTTCTATAAATATTGTTATTATTAACTGATTTATCAATGAGTTTGCAATTTAATTCAGTTGATTGAATAGTGAAATAATTCAATTGAGTATTTTAATATTAATTATAAGAATTATTTCGTTCGAAAAATAACATTTTTGTATTCCGTAAGCGTTATTTCAGTTGATTCCGGCGATGTTTTTTTTTCTAAGAATTTGTTTTTTTTTTAAATCTCGAATGTTGATTATAGAAGAGTTGGAATATAAAAATATGTGCACGCGACGCAACGTCATATGTTAAGAGGCGCAATAACGTCCCGACGCCAAGTATTAAAAATAAATTAATATGTATATTACAGTAGACGGAAGTCTCAAATTTCTGCAAAATCTAGCATTGACATCGCGGCGCAAATTTGAGAGCGGAAGAATCAACGCAGGTTTTTCCGTAGTTTTCCTGGGTTATTTCATAAATAGAATAAAAAGAAAAATTCAATGATTGGACTAAGTTAGATGATTTTGCTTGATAAACATTTACCACGACAAAAATTTGAGTACAAGCAGGAGAAGTTACGAAAACGATAAAAATTACAAAGAAATATTATAACAAATTTTGGTGCATTCATTAGCATGGTGGCCGTTTTTTTTTCTGGAAAAAATTCCCTGACTTTTCCCTGATTTTTCCCTGACTAATTTATCAATTTTCCCTGACCGAAATTTTAAGGACATCTACTAAAAAATTTATAACGCGAATAAAAAAAAATGTATTAGAAACAGATACGTGTTTTTGATAAGTTATTTATTTCTTGATCAACAACGAATAGTACTTTTGAAGATATATTTTCACTTTCAAAACATAAACGTTCTTTGGAATTATAATGCTTTAAATCCGATTAAATACTGATGTGAAGTGTAATACTTATTTTAGTAATATATAACACTTTTTAAACTTTTTTGTTGAGTGCTTCGATTTGTTCGAATAGATTTATGTTGTAATGTTTATATTAATTTTTATTTGTTTTTTTTCTTTTCAAATATTTTTCGGTTATTTTTTTTCCAAGTCTTTCTTTTATGGATTTTTATTCAGCTATTGAAACTTTGGCAACAATCTACTTTTTCCCTGACTAATTTCGATATTCCCTGACTTTTCCCTGATCAATTTTTTATTTCCCTGACTTTTCCTGGTTTTCCCTGACAGCGGCCACCATGATTAGAAAACTGATTGCAAGATGAAAAATAATGTTAATTCAATGCAGATTTTCTCAGTAAAAATCGACCGTTTTCGGTACCGTGAAATGGATTTCAGTTTGAAAGTATAAACACAAGTTTTTCGTCATTTTTCCAGATTTTTTGATAAATGTGATACAGAGGAAAAGTAGATGAACGCCACAAAAACTTGAGCCTCGCTTATTTGGTGCAATATGAAAAGCATTGTCTAAATCGTAAGAGTAAAAGTGTATCTGATCTGATTTACTATAAATTTGCCATAAGGAATTTAAGAAGATAGGGAATCGACAGATAAAAAGATAAGAAAGTATTTTGTGGCAACTTTTAATTCCTTTGTAGAGGAAATTGGATGCAACATGTAAAAAAAATTCTAATATCTTTTAATTATTACCCATGAAAGCTGATATATACAATATTGAACACAAAGTTGTAAATGCCCAATACATATAGAAATAATGATGATGATACGATCAGCTCTATAATTATGATTTTATAATTAATACCATGTAACGATTGTAATATGATGATTAAACTTTGAAATAGCTGCAACAATTATTATTTTTCAATAAAAATTCACTGTAATCCTTTTGAAAAAATGGAAAAAAATAAGTAATGCATTACTTAGTTCTTCCATTTTTTCCGCTATTTCTTGCAATACTAAAGCGAAAATTAGTATTTTTTTCAGCTATTCAAATGTTTACACTCTATTTTATAATCACTACATATTATTATGATGAAATCATAATTACAAAACAAATTGAACTGTAAACTACATCTTATGAATTAATAGGGATTTACAACTCTGATTCAACATGACGTTTAAGCAACTATTGCTTTATTTAATCAGTTCTGCTGTGTATAGGATACAGATTTGTAAACCGTTAAAACAATCGGAGTTTTAAAGAATTGTTTATTAATTACCATGCACCCATTATGGTTCAAATTTCTGTTTTCTCTATTTTATTGTAGGTATTATATTTTTTAACTTTGCATCGAACAAACCATTATTCTTTTCATTTTCTTTGTGGACGATAAGTGAATAATTGTATTTATCAATTATTTACACGAAACAAAAAATTCTTTGTACCCTAAGTTAGCTATCGTCCTATAATTTAAATCTACCTATCCGAGCAAAGAATAAAAACGACGATAATAGACTCACCAGGTTCCAGGTCAAGAATCATATCCAAAGCCTGACGATAGTGTGGTACCTGTTCATTCAGGCCTGTGAGGTTGAATTTATCCTGGATATAGTCTTCATCGACCTAAGTACACAATTTGGAGGAAAATCTGTTACGACGATCACACAATAAATTAGCGTTGTAAATCGAACGTATCATTCACCGTCAGATATACGCAAACAGAGTAAGAAACAGATAAATAGAACTAACCTCGCAGAAGAATTCATTCCCCCGCAGACCGCAGAACCACGAGATCCAGGATACCTCCTCCGAGCTGCTCATCTTTCTGTGCGCCACAACAAATAACAACGAAGCACTCGTATAACAGGATAAAACACCAAGGGCAAAAAACAACTGTATAATTTGTAATAAAAGTGAAGAGTTTACAATATATAAAAGAGAAACAGAGAGAGAGGAGTATTAGTATGTGTTAAATATGTGTTGGAAGAGATTAATATCGCTTGGGTATAAGGGGATATAACGCGTCGCGAAGGAGAGGTTGCTGGTGGGATTGTCGCGTCTGGTTCCTCGACTCGGTCGACAGAGTTCGTTCCTTTTTCTTTTTATATATATATTCTTTTTTGTCTGTCTTTTTTTTTTTTCTTCTTTTTGTTACGTACAAAGCGCGAGGCTCCGAGGACGCTGTTTCCTGGCGTCCACGTGGTTCGCGTTACGCGCGATCCGAGTCGGGCGAAAATAACGTTAAAAAAATCGTTGGTGAGTGTGAGATACGCGAGTCTTAAACGTTGGTGGAGGACAATGGATGTTGAAGTTGCGGCGGAGCGTTCGTTTGGATGGGCAAGATGCCCGACGGCCGCGGGGCTCGGCCCGCGCGCCGCCCCTAACCGAGCTTCACCTACGTTTCCGTGGTCATCGCTGCCTTCGTCAGACCCGCCTCGGGCACGGCTCGGGACGGTACGCAACCGGGAAACGCATTACTCGAGCGAAAACCGGTGTGGGAGCGCGCTGCCTAAGCGAAAACCCAAAAATAAACAGCCCGCACGGCTTACCTTCGATGCCTTGATTAGCCACGCTTGCTCTGGCTTCGGTCTTGCTCGCTCGCACGACCTAGGTGACGCTCGAATCGCCAATTCGCCACCCACCAATCCAATCACTCGCCACCTGGTGGATGATACATTCCCTCTTTATATTATTTATTTCCTCATCAACAGACGACATATTTATTTTTAGGGTTCATTTACGTAGTTTTTTCGAAAATTCACTTCAATATTATGTTTGGTTGATGAATTAAATGATCCGATGATTAGTTGTTATCGTGGGTTTGTAAATACATATACAGGATTGTACGGAGCTTTTCAGCTTTTGGCTGCGTTCAGAATAACACGTTTAACGGTGACGTTTGATGCGCGGCGCCACCGTCGTCTCTATTAATGTTTTTATTTAAATTATTGTTATTGTAAAGTCGAACTATCTCTTGTAAGGCATTTGAGTTTTTAATTTTTTGGAAAAATACATTAGGCTTATGCTGGATTTACAAACGCGCGACAGCGATGAGCGACACATGCGAAAGAAAGAGACAGTAATATCGTTTGTGCTTTGTGTATTACATGTAGATGTGAAAATACCGGTTTTTTTATTTGCGGTTCTCTAATTACATGCGTTGATTGTCGCGCGTATGACAACGTACCATTAGAGGAGAAGAGTTTTTACGATAAAACTTTGCTCTGTTTTTGGTCTTGCTCGCTGGCACGATGTAGGTGACGCTCGAATCGCCAATTCGCCACCCACCAATCCAATCACTCGCTACCTGGTGGATGATACATTCCCTCTTTATATTATTTATTTCCTCATCAACAGACGACATATTTATTTTTAGGGTTCATTTACGTAGTTTTTTCGAAAATTCACTTGAATATTATGTTTGGTTGATGAATTAAATGATCCGATGATTAGTTGTTATCGTGGGTTTGTAAATACATATACAGGATTGTACGGAGCTTTTCAGCTTTTGGCTGCGTTCAGAATAACACGTTTAACGGTGACGTTTGATGCGCGGCGCCACCGTCGTCTCTATTAATGTTTTTATTTAAATTATTGTTATTGTAAAGTCGAACTATCTCTTGTAAGGCATTTGAGTTTTTAATTTTTTGGAAAAATACATTAGGCTTATGCTGGATTTACAAACGCGCGACAGCGATGAGCGACACATGCGAAAGAAAGAGACAGTAATATCGTTTGTGCTTTGTGTATTACATGTAGATGTGAAAATACCGGTTTTTTTATTTGCGGTTCTCTAATTACATGCGTTGATTGTCGCGCGTATGACAACGTACCATTAGAGGAGAAGAGTTTTTACGATAAAACTTTGCTCTGTTTTTGGTCTTGCTCGCTGGCACGACGTAGGTGACGCTCGAATCGCCAATTCGCCACCCACCAATCCAAACTCTATATTTATTTCCTCATCAACAGACGACAGATTTATTTTTAGGGTTCATTAACGTAGTTGTTTCGAAAATTCACTTGAATATTATGTTTGATTGATGAGTTAAATGATTCGATGATTAGTCGTTATCGTGGTTTTGTAAATACATATACAGGATTGTACGGAACTTTTGGCTGCGTTCAGAATACCACGTTTAACGATGACGTTTGATGCGCGATAACGCCGCGCGGCGCCACCGTCGTCTCTACTAATGTTTTTATTTAAATTATTGTTATTGTAAAATCGGGCTATCTTGTAATGTAAGGCATTTGTGTTTTCATTTTGTGAGTGAGTTTTAGAAAAATTACATTATGCTGGATGGATTCACATATGAGCGACAGCGACGAGCAACACGTGCGAAAGAAAGAGACAGCTATATCGTCTGTCCAACGTACCATTAGAGGAGAAGAGTTTTTACGATAAAACTTTGCTCTGTTTTCGGTCTTGGTCGCTGGCACGATGTAGGTGACGCTCGAATCGCCAATTCGCCACCCACCAATCCAATCACTCGCCAGCTTGTGGATAATACAATCCCTCTTTATATTTATTTCCTCAACAACAGACGACAGATTTATTTTTGGGATTTACGTAGTTATTCCGAAAATTCACTTGAATATTATGTTAGGTTGATGAGTTAAATGATCCAATGATTAGTCGTTATCGTGGCTTTATAAATGTACAGGATTGTACTGAGCTTTTGGCTGCGTTCAGAATACCAGCTGTAACGATGACGTTTGATGCGCGGTACCGCCGCACGGCGCCACTGTCGACTCTATTAATGTTTTAATTAAAATTATTGTTATTGTAAAATCGGGCTATCTTGTAAGGCATTTGAGTTTTTAATTTTGTGGAAAAATTACATTAGGCTTATGCTGAATTTACACTGAAAGAAAGAGACAGCTATATCGTTTGTCCTTTGTATATTACATGTAGAGATGTGAAAATACCAGTATTTTTATTTTCCGTTCTCTAATTACATGCGTTTATAGTCGCGCATGTAATTGACAACGTACCATTAGAGGAGAAGAGTTTTTACGATAAAACTTTGCTCTGTTTTTAGTCTTGCTCGCTGGCACGGCGTAGGTGACGCTCGAATCGCCAATTCGTCACCCACCAATTCAATCACTCGCCACCTGGAGCGCGTTCCGAATGAAGCGCTCGGCGACTTTTCTCTCTTTTTTTCATTCGCGATAAGAAAGAGAGAAAAGTCGCCGGACGCGCATTCGGAACGCAGCCCTGGTAGATAATACATTCCCTCTTTATATTTATTTCCTGGTCAACAGACGACAGATTTATTTTTAAGATTTAAGTCTTTTTACCATGATTTAAAAAAAAAAGAATTTTTTCCGTTTCTAATTTCAAGGCTGCGTTCCGAATGACGAGGTGTTTTGTTGTTCGATGCGCATGCGCAATGGTTTTTGCCGAGATTTAGGGTGAACTTTAAGAAGTATAATAAAAGTGGAAACATAAAAAAAACAATTGTTTTATTTATACTGGTACTGAAGTATGAATAATTAGATTTCTCATGGATTAGCCTATTTGTAAAGAATTCAAATATTATCCTCGTCTCCTGATCGGACGACAACTATTCACCCTACTCGCGAGGTACGGCAAAAAGTTGTTGTCCGATCGTGAGGTGGGGATAAAAAATGTTAATACTTTATAAATGGCTAATCCGTGAGAAATCGAAATTCCGATACTTTGGAATTAATAGAAACGAACAAACTGTTTCCCCTATCTTCAACTTTTACTATAATTCTTAAACTTCACCGTAAATCTTGACAGAGATTATTGCGCATGCGCATCGATCAACGAAACACCTCGTCATTCGGAACGCACCCCAGAATTCACAGATCCGACTTCCGGTCAGAAAATCCAAACTAAATTTTTTTTTCTTTAAAATATCGAATTTTGGCCTTAACTATCGTTCTCAAGTCGCATCTTGTACCACAGAAAATATCGGTTATAAGCCTTTTTACCATGATTTAAAAAAAGTTACTTTTTCCGTTCCTGATTTCAGAATTCACAGACTTCCGGTCGGAAAATTCAACCGAATTTTTTTTTCTTTAAAATATCAAATTTTGGCCTTCACTATCATTCTCATGTCGCATATTGTACCACAGAAAATACCGGTTATAAGCCTTTTTACCATGAATTTAAAAAAAGTTACTTTTTTCCGTTTCTAATTCCAGGAGTGCGTTCCGAATGAAGCGCCCGGCGACTTTTCTCTCTTTTCTTCATTCGCGATAAGAAAGAGAGAAAAGTCGCCGGACGCGCATTCGGAACGCAGCCCAGAATCCACAGATCTGACTTCCGGTCGGAAAATCGAACCTAATTTTTTTTTTCTTTTAAATATCGAATTTTGGCCTTCACTATCGTTCTCAAGTCTCATATTGTACCACAGAAAATACCGGTTACAAGCCTTTTTACCATGATTTAAAAAAAAGTGACCTTTTTCTGTTCCTGATTCCAGAATTCACAGATCCGACTTCCGGTCGGAAAATCGAACCTAATTTTTTTTTCTTTTAAATATCGAATTTTGGCCTTCACTATCGTTCCCAAGTCGCATATTGTACCACAGAAAATACCGATTACAAGCCTTTTTACCATGATTTAAAAAAAAGTGACCTTTTTCTGTTTCTGATTCCAGAATTCACAGATCCGACTTCCGGTCGGAAAATCGAACCTAATTTTTTTTTCTTTTAAATATCGAATTTTGGCCTTCACTATCGTTCTCAAGTCGTATATTGTATCACAGAAAATACCGGTTACAAGCCTTTTTACCATGATTTTAAAAAAAGTGACCTTTTTCTGTTCCTGATTCCAGAATTCACAGATCCGACTTCCGGTCGGAAAATCCAACCTACATTTTTTTTTCTTTAAAATATCGAATTTTGGCCTTCACTATCGTTCTCAAGTCGCATATTGTACCACAGAAAATATCGATTATAAGCCTTTTTACGATGAATTTTAAAAAAAAGTTACTTTTTTCCGTTCCTAATTCCAGAATTCACAGATCCGACTTCCGGTCGGAAAATCCAACCTAAATTCTTTTTTCTTTAAGATAGAAGTATCAACAAAAATGCACATTACATATGTGTACATTTTCGAAATATAGTAACTTCTTGTATCATGAAAGAACTTGAAGAAATCCTGGAATTATCATGAAAGTTTCTGGGGACATTTCGCTGGACACCATGCAGGAAAAGTCAAAGGACAAATTTTCCGGATGAGTCAATATACACACTCATATTCCACCTATCTTACCTTCCGTCGTATAGCGCCCCATCTTATCGATTTACATATTCGCCAATTCAAGCATTCCACAGCTTCTGATTATTCTATTTATGATCATTCTCCAAGATGAATAAAGAATGTACCATCCTCGATGCGACTAGTCGAACTGGTCCAACTCAAATTTCTGTTTCTTATATATAAAGCCCATTTTTTGAATATCGTAATCAGAAGTGTTTCGGTTGAAGAAAAAAATGTCATTATCAGTTTAGGCTTATCTCTCTGTTGACTAAAATCTGCTCGATTAAATAACAAAAACCGTTCCGAATCCAAACGCGATGTCAAAATTAGTATGTTCCCTCTTATCTCAAAGTTCAATTGGTTGTTTTTGTGTTCAATTTATTCTACTGATAAGCCTTTTGGGTAAAGCTAGGTCGGTAGGTCAGTCACGATCATTGTGGGATGCGTTTTGACGAGTTTTGATAATTTTTCTTATCTCTAAGAGATATAAACCGACATTGTCAAGCTGCAGTCAATTTTGATACAATGGTGAGTTTAACCTCTGTCTGTTTTTGTCAACAATATATAATTTTACTTCCTAACAGTTGAATAAAAGCTCAGAATTGTTGCTTGTTTTCCTTTTTCTTTTCTATGATTTTTGGGTCTCTAAAATGGAATTTTTAATCCACAGATGCATATGTGGTTCTGGTTTGGCTCGGACCTTGGGTCCTTTCTATTTCCTGGCTATCAAGTTTCATCCGTTTGGGGTCTCCTCGCCACTTGCTTGGGTTTAGTGTCTCTTGCCGTTGTTTACGAGGCGATGAAAGTACTGCAGATAAAGTTACACAGGAAATCTCTACCTTCGCTCAATTCTGAAGGCCATGGAAATTCAGAAAATTCCTCTTTGTTGACACAAGCTTCTCCTGAAACTGCAACAGCTTGTACTGCAAATTGGTACATTCTACTTGGTATACTAATACGTCAGATATTCTCCATCAGTTCAGCCACTTTTTATTCTCAAGTATATTTTTTTTTACTCATTCCGACCCTAATTTTGCTCTTAATTTTACACAGAACTTGTAGAAAAATTAGGGAGTGGGCAAGAAATATTTAGAAAGCTTAACAAAAGTTTTTTTTCAAATTTCAGTGGCTGTACAGATGGAACTTATTTATTCAGAGTTGTAAGCTCTCAATATTGCATTAATTACAAATGTATAATAAGATTCATTCTATTCTAAATTACCATTTCATAATGATAAATTACTTTCAAGTAATTTAGAAAAGAAAATTGATTTGTGTTACGATTTAATAAAAAATTGTGAGAAGAAAGAAATTTATTTTTCAAAGCTTCATTTGTTTCTGTCGCAAAGATTGCAATGAAAAATTATTACTGCAATAGATTAAATAGTAGAGGTTTACAACTTTGTGTGTATTTAATTTTGAGTCGCTAATTATTTTTGTTAATATTATTGAAATTGATACAAAGTATAATACAGGAAAAAATGGGCCAAATGGTTGGTAGAAGTTTTACATTGGAGCGCTCATACAACACTGGGTTACTTGCTGATGCTCGCTGTAATGACTTACAACGGTTACGTCGGTATTGCGCTTGTAATCGGCGCTAGTTTGGGTTACTGGATATTTGGGATGACTCTCATAGACCTGAATCTTGACCAGTATAGACAGGCAAGAATTAAAGTTGTTCGATGCGATCCCGAATGTGCTGGTGCGTAAATTCATTCGATTATTATTTATCGTTAATTTTGACTTTGCATTTGAAATTATAAATAGTAAATCGTTGTATTTTTTTTCCTTCTTTTTTTAGATGGTGTAGAAAACGCGGAAAGAAGACCGTCCGCGGTTTCCATCGTCGCCGAACAATTGGTTACTGAAGTTGAATCAATAAATGCGATTGAATCGATAGCGGATATTCATGCGCCAACGGAAACATGAACGAAACTATTTTTTACATTATAAACAGACTTTCCTCGATCGGTATACAAAAGCAATGACTGCATTTTCACAGTAATCCCAGAGCTACAAATCGTTGGATTCATTATTTCTTCTTTTTTTTTGTGTTGTGACGCGTTGGGAATTAGTCTCGAAAATTTCTCGCATCTTGACGGTCAACACGAAATTAATGAATTGAGAAATAAAAAAGTTACGAAATCCAAAGATTAGCGAATCCGAGATTATCGGTAAATGGGAATACGGTGGAAATGTAGTCGAAAAGAAAAGAAAAGTCTGACTAATGTTACGTTATAAATCGAGGAAAACGTAAGTCCTCAAATATGCAATATTAAAACACCTTTCGTCCGCTTCGCGGATTTTTTACACAATGAATCTATTGAATTAGAATCGAGAATTTTTATAAACACTTTTTTACACCGCGATACTCGATATTGATGCATTATCACTCGTATATACAACGTGTACATATTAGATATCAAAACATAGATTATTTATTCTTGTACCTTGTAAAATAAAGTTTAAAAAAACTGATAAAGGTTATTCGTTTGGTAACGTCGACTTGCTAATAAAATAAAATAATTTTAAGAAGCAAAGTGATAATAAATTAAAGAAACTAGATTAAGTAAGTTTGTAAATAGAGGGATGTAAAAGGTTGAAGAAATCATACATTAATCAATAAACAAAAAGGATGCAAAGCAGAACCTTGCACATTGCTTCCTCATTATATTTCGCTTTTTACAAAGCAACCTCTAAGAGGAAGTATGGGAATTGATTTTGGCTTCCCCATAGAGGAAGCTTTGTAAAAAGCGAAATATAATGAGGAAGCAATGTGCAAGGTTCTGCTTTGCATCCTTGTTTTAAATAAATATAAATAAGCGCACACTTTCGCTTTGTGAAAATATAATAAGGACAAGCGGTCCAGAAACTCCCTCGAATACTCTATCTTCTCTGTTTTTTTTGTTGTAGAACACGATAGAAATCGGTGGTTTCCGAAATTTCATTGGGAAGCAAGGATATGGCTAGTTTATACGACATAAATCGCTACTTTTCGCAATATAGACTGTACAACATCGCTATGAAAATATGTTATCGTTCAACATTTTTGGGCTATATCTGACGTATTTTTCTGTTAATCATGAATTTGGCGCTCATTTGACTCCCAGCTCGATATTTGATACCAAAATTCGCATCGCAGAAAAAAAATCAAAAAATTCAAAAAATCAAAAATCTCATAAAATTTTAACGTTTCAACCGATCTTAACCAAATTTAATAGGGATCACCGGTGTATTAAAGCTCACGTACATACCAATTTTGAGCTTAATATCTCGAAAATTAAAAGAGTTATCGCGTTAACAGACATTTTTGAAAAAATTCAAAACCGCGTAAAAATTTAATGATCGTGGGGATTTTTACAAAAATTGGTATGAACGATGAGGATTGACCCCTCTATATATGGTGTAAATTTCAGCTCTATATCTCGAGGCGTTCCCGAGTTATAAAGGTTTACATTTTTTGAGCGTGTAACATACACACACACACATACAAACATTTTTCTAAATCACTTTTCTCGACGTTTTGGACTATTCTCAGTTAGTCCAGACGCCAGAGGGGGTTCTGTGTGCCATTCGAGGTCCGCGAAATATTCTTGATGCAGATGATAGGTTTTGACCTCCTGAACATGAATATATAAGGTGTTTTGCGGAAAACCCGGTCGTTTAGTTATTAATCGCAATTGTTTATTAACAATAGAAATTGTTGTTTTTTTGAACTCGGATATTTTTTTTTGTATAGTCCTGTCAATTCTGAGACAAAAAGGTCCCATACAATTTTGCTCTACAATCCATAGATTTGGAGCAATAAATTGTTGAAAGTTGCAATTAGACCAAAATTGCTCTTCTTAACAAATTAGTAGCTTCGAAAATATAAGTCGTAAAAAAAATGTAAAGGAACTAATTTTGCCCAATGAACCGAGGAATATGAAAAAATAAATGCGAACACGAGCAGAACAAAAAATAATTATTTATGAAGAGTCGCGAAACGGTATTTTTTCTCTCATAACATACGCATCGAGCGTCGTTATGAGAGGAATATGAAAAAATAAATGCGAACACGAACAGAACAAAAAATAATTATTTATGAAGAGTCGCGAAACGGTATTTTTTCTCTCATAACATACGCATCGAGCGTCGTTATGAGAGGAATATGAAAAAAGAAATGCGAACACGAGCAGAACAAAAAATAATTATTTATGAAGAGTCGCGAAACGGTATTTTTTCTCTCATAACGACGCTCGATGCGTATGTATAGTCCTGTTAATTCTGAGACGAAAAGGTCCCATACAATTTTGCTCTACAATCCATAGATTTGGAGCAATAAATTGTTGAAAGTTGCAATTAGACCAAATTTGCTCTTCTTAACAAATTAGTAGCTTCGAAAATATAAGTCGTAAAAAAAAAAAATGTAAAGGAACTAATTTTGCCCAATGAACCGAGGAATATGAAAAAATAAATGCGAACACGAGCAGAACAAAAAATAATTATTTATGAAGAGTCGCGAAACGTTATGAGAGAAAAAATACCGTTTCGCGACTCTTCATAAATAATTATTTTTTGTTCTGCTCGTGTTCGCATTTCTTTTTTCATATTCCTCGGTTCATTGGGCAAAATTAGTTCCTTTACATTTTTTTTTACGACTTATATTTTCGAAGCTACTAATTTGTTAAGAAGAGCAATTTTGGTCTAATTGCAACTTTCAACAATTTATTGCTCCAAATCTATGGATTGTAGAGCAAAATTGTATGGGACCTTTTCGTCTCAGAATTGACAGGACTATACAAAAAAAAATATCCGAGTTCAAAAAAACAACAATTTCTATTGTTAATAAACAATTGCGATTAATAACTAAACGACCGGGTTTTCCGCAAAACACCTTATATATTCATGTTCAGGAGGTCAAAACCTATCATCTGCATCAAGAATATTTCGCGGACCTCGAATGGCACACAGAACCCCCTCTGGCGTCTGGATTAAGTGTACTGACATGAAAATCTCGAAAAAAAAAATATTTCACGAAAACAAAGCTTCCTCTATGAGGAAGCAATAAATATTTTTCTTTTTCTTCGGAGTAAAGCTGCACTGATGAAAAGAGTCGTTGATAAATCTTGAAGGAATAAATCCCGAGATTTTAGTCCCACAACAAATAACAAATTTTACAAATTTTGTAAATGTATTATTTAATTATATTTCCAATATCAAATCGTAAACAATAATGGAGGGGAGTGATCCAGCAAATAGAAAGACGTTTCGATTAATGTTATTGCCTCTGGTGGGGGTGGAACACATGTGGTGATATGGTTTATCAGTATTTGAAAATTCATGGTGCATAAATTATTGGCACTATTTTTCAAGGCTCTCGAAATCATTGGATAAAAAAAGGGAATAATTTGTAGCTCTTGCGTATTCATTGCCGACGTCGTTTTATTGTTGCGAATAAAATATCAAAATTATTCACACGATTATTATGATTATTATAGCTATGATAGCCGGCGCGCAGTCTCGCGGTATGTGAGGGAGTTGTAAATAATTGAAAACATAAATTTTGATTTGTCACGATGATGATTGTTAAAATTAAATGGAACGCGTAAATTATAACGAATTATTAGTGTTGATTTCGAAACTTTTTTCCTCATTATTTCGTCATTGTTTTCGGAAATATTGCGCGTCATTTAAGATAAACTATTAATTATTATTGAAGCCCCAAGTAAGCGAGACTAACTTTTCGTGCGCGGTACTTTTAGTTAATTTGTAGATATTTAAGAATTAAAAAAAAAAGTAGGTTATTCAAATACGGCATTGCTCGACTTTCGAATTGGTTGTGAATTAGTAGAAAGGGTAGTAGCAAGGTACGGTTATATTGTGAAGGTGTTGAAATTGCATAAACGTTGAGGCAGACGAAAAATGATTGAACCTGAGGCAAAGCACGTCCTTCATAGTGGAATGTTTCATCCACTTCTTCGACAATGGCAATCCAGAAACGTTGACATTACTGTCAATAATCTTATGTATCCTATTTTCGTTCTGTAAGTACATGACCATTCATATATAACCTTTAAAACACTTGTAACACGCTCGCACTTTTGGATCGTCGGCTGCTACAGAGCCGAAAAAAGATGCGCGCGCATTTCTCGCGCGATTACCAAATCCAATTTCGAAAGTTGGCATCTGGAGGACAAAATAACTTTTTTAAAATGTGGAATTGTTTTCAAAAATAGCATTAATTAAAATTGGCAGACCCTTAAGGAGATCGCTCTCGCCGATTTACGGAAAAAGAGTTTTTTTTATTATTTTAAAGGAAAAAAAACAATCGTGAAAATCCGAATCGAAAAATTGAATATTCAAAAATTGATTATTCGTATAAATATTTCTATCGTATATAAAAAATTATACTTGCTTCGAAAAATGATACAATATGATTAGTGATATTTTTATTAATATAAAAAATGATATACATTTTTTTACCTAAAATCGGTATGGACAAATTTAAAAAATTACAATAGCTTCTCTGTAAGTGTTCGTTTTTTTAGTGTAAAGATGCGTTTTTGAAAAAATTGATATTCAATATTTTTTTATGTATCTTTCTTTGTCATAAAAAAATTGAGTAAATGGTTACGTGCGGACTTAGAAAAGCGCGCAAAAATAGAGGCTTGGAATAGAATATTTTATAAAAATTCAATTGTTCGTTAATTTTTCAGGGATGAACCAGATGCAAAAGATGAAATCTCCAGCATGCCCGGTGTTTATCGATACGGCATTAATCAATTGAAAATAATGCTTCAACCCCTTGTAGCAAAAGGACTGCAGTCAGTACTTTTATTTGGAGTTATGAAGGATGAGGGAAAGGTGATAATTAGCATATTTATTTAAAAGTCGAATAAACCGGAGATTTTTATGCAGAATTAAATTTTTATTTTTTGAAGGACGAGCAAGGGACGAATGCGGATTGTTCAAGAAATCCTATAATTCAGTGTCTGCCACTTTTACGGAAATGGTTTCCGGATTTAGTTATAGCATGTGACGTTTGTCTCTGTCCTTACACCATACATGGTCATTGTGGAATTTTAAATCCTGATGGTAGCATCAATAATAAGGCCAGTATTAAAAGGATTGCGGAAGTTGCAGTATCCTATGGAAAAGCTGGTAAATATCAACCAAAAATATCGGTATATGTGAATTAAGTAACGATCTACTTGCATGAAATAAATCATTTTTCGACCGCTATTGAATTGAAATATTATTGAATTATTTATATATTTCTACATTATTGAATTGAATTATTATTGAATCATTGGTATATTTCTATATAATTGAATTGAAGTATTATTGAATTATTTATATATTTCTATATAATTGAATTGAATTATTATTGAATTATTTATATATTTCTACATTATTGAATTGAATTGTTATTGAATTATTTATATATTTCTACATTATTGAATTGAATTGTTATTGAATTATTGATATATTTCTATATAATTGAATTGAAATATTATTCTTTCGAATAATATATTTTTAATATGCCTAATAGATTCAGAATCAGGTTAATCAAATTATTTGTATCATCTTTGAAAAAAATTGTTAAGAAATTTTTATTTAATATAGTATTTTAACGATTTAGCGAATTTTATTTAATTGATCTGAACATTATTTTTCAGGGGCCCATATTGTAGCACCATCGGATATGATGGACGGTAGGATAGCAGCGATAAAGAAGGGACTTGCCGAAGCTGGACTCCCAAACAAAGTCGCTGTTCTCTCCTACGCTGTAAAATTTGCTTCAGGATTTTACGGCCCGTTTCGAGATGCTTCGAAATCAGCTCCGAAATTCGGCGATAGAAAGTGTTATCAGCTTCCACCAGGCAGCAACGGTCTCGCTGCCAGAGCTGCGGTATCTCACTTGTTAAATCCATATCAATCTATTCTTTTTTAACGGGCTAAAATTATAATCCCCCGATAAGCTTTATTTGGGATATTTATTAGAGACTTTCGCTCATCCTTTAATTTTACTAGAGGTTTTGACATGAGTCGTCATAAACACTTCTAGAATAGTCATTATTGTACCCTAATAATACTCAATACTATTGTTCCCACTATTTTTTAGTTCATATATGGAAAATCGTGCCAAAATGGACGTTTTATACATGCTTTGAAAAATCCTCAGTTTTCACACTTTGTATAGTAAATTTTTTTACAATATTGTTTGTAAAGTAATAAATAATAAATGAATGAATGAATGAATTAATGAATGAATTAATGAATTAATGAATTAATGAATTAATGAATTAATGAATTAATGAATTAATGAATTAATGAATTAATGAATTAACGAATTAACGAATTAACGAATTAACGAATTAACGAATTAACGAATTAACGAATTAACGAATTAACGAATTAACGAATTAACGAATTAACGAATTAACGAATTAAAGAATTAACGAATTAACGAATTAACAAATTAACGAATTAACGAATTAACGAATTAATGAATTAACGAATTAATGAATTAATGAATTAATGAATTAATGAATTAATGAATTAATGAATTAATGAATTAATGAATTAATGAATTAATGAATTAATGAATTAATGAATTAATGAATTAATGAATTAATGAATTAATGAATTAATGAATTAATGAATTAATGAATTAATAAATTAATGAATTAATAAATTAATGAATTAATGAATTAATAAATTAATGAATTAATGAATCAATAAATTAATGAATTAATGAATCAATAAATTAATAAATTAATGAATCGATGAATTAATAAATCAATAAATCAATAAATCAATACTGAATATTCGCGTAATAAAAAATAAAAAATGGCAACAGGGAAACTGATTCCGAATCTTTGTTTCGAATCTTTTTAGCTCCTCAGTCTCTGTAAAGTGCTCCTCTGTGTTAATGGGAAAATTCTCAAAATACTTGGATAAGAGTCCCGATATAAAATTTATTATCGGTTCATAATTTTATCTCTGGTTTGCTCGAATATTCGATTGACCTTTTCTTTTATTTCAGGCTCGAGACGTAGAGGAAGGGGCGGATATGCTGATGGTTAAGCCAGGTCTTGCTTATCTGGACGTCGTTCGACACACGAAGGATGCTCATCCCGAATATCCAATGTTCGTTTATCAAGTATCCGGAGAATACGCGATGCTTTATCACGGAGCGCAAAATGGTGCAATTAATCTGAAAAACGTACTTAATGAAGTTCTCCTTTCAATGCGCCGGGCTGGAGCCGATTGCATTATCACATACTTTGTACCTCTCATTCTCGATATGCTTCAACCTCCAAGCAAATATTGAAAATGATATTGCTTAAATATTTATCAATATATGGCGGCAGAGTGATCCTTAATTTTCTTTATCTTTATGCACATTGCGAAACTCCTTCGAAATTGATTGTACGTTACTAAAATTGCCGTTGCGTGTCATGTACACTATGGAATTTTATGGCTATGCAGCAAAGATAGGCACAAGGACGGTTAAAAAAAAACAAAACGCTTAATTTTCTTTCTATTCTGACGCTAACTTAGATTTTTATTATTTATCACAAAGAGTTACAGTATATGAAAGGGTCTGACGCCTATAATCTTTTTTTACTCCTGGCGCGGGAGTTTTTAAAAATGTTTAAGGTGTAATTTTTCTCATATTTGTTCTCATATTTTTCAACACGTTCTTGGTTATGATTTTTTGATAAACATATCAAGGGAAGATCTCGAGGAATGAAATGGGAAATAAAGATATAGTAAAAGTTAAACTTGAGGAATACCCATTAAATAAAAATAAAAAACATATCAAAGGACGGAATTTTAGGAAACAGAAATTTATACGAAATCTGAAGATTGTTTTTTTTTCGTACGTATTTCAGATCTGTTTAATGATAAAATAATTTCGTCGTAAGTGCATTAAAAAAATTTTTTATCAAATTAAAATTTTTTTTTTAAATGTTGCGGTTGAAAAATGGTATGGGAATAAAATTCGATTTGGGGTTCGAAAAATCGAAATATTTCGCGTCCGAAAAATAGGCACAATAGTTACAACAATGGTGTGACGTAGAAAAAATTATGGCTTATCGTCGAAATCGAAATTTTTACTTTTTTTCAATAATTAATCATAACCGGGACTATTTATTATTTTACACAAAATTATAATATTTCGTAGCGATAAAGACATTGAATTTAAAAAGTATTTCAAATACTCTTTCATTCAAACGGTGCCAATCCCTGCGATACAATAAGAAAAACCGCAAAAGATAACCGGTTCACAGTGAAAGTGGAATAAAAACTGAGCATCGGCAAAACCTATTTCCGGTATTGATACTTTTATTGTTATTTGACATTTTTATTCGATCGCAATTTCCTCACGAAATTGCATATTTCAATTGTTCCAATTTAATTAAAAAACACCACGAACCGTTAGGAACATTAAATTCATAACGAAAGAGCAAATTTTATGCATCAAATTATAGTAAAAAATATTTTAATCGATATAATCCAATAGAACACGATGAATGAAAAAATATTCGCGAAACCGCGCGAATTTATTCTAATTCTTCCGACAATTAAAAACACGAACCGTTATGAGCATTATAATAAATTTGATTCATAACAAAACAGCAAATTTCATGTATCAAATTATAGTAGAAACTATTTTGATCGATATAATCGAACCAGAAAAAGATGAATGAAAAAATATTCGAGAAACCGCGGGAATTTATTTCAATTCTTCCGACAATTAAAAACACACGAACCGTTAAGAGGATTATAATAAATTTAATTCATAACAAAACAGCAAATTTCATGCATCAAATTATAGTAGAAACTACTTTGATCGATATAATCGAATCAGAAAAAGATGAATGAAAAAATATTCGAGAAACCGCGGGAATTCATGAATGAGCGCCGAATTATACTAAATCTGGTGTGACTCAATGCCGTACATGTATCGAACGAAGCCCAAAGTATTGAAAAATAATAATGCTGCGTGGCATTGAAGGAATTTTGTCGGCTCGTTGACTCCAGATGCTTCGAGATCCCGTTACGTTCAAAGGAGTTAATATACATATATATATGTAGTTACGGTGAACGCACGCGTTAACACGTATAATCAGGACCGTGTCAATAGCCCTAAAAAGGTAGTGTCTATGTCCACTGATGCAATGTTTCCTTGTGTCACAGGTGCAAATTTCCTTTTCGATTTCATTCAAACAATCACTGACTTCACGTTCGAAATTTAAAAAAAAATGTATACTGTAGTTTTTACAGTGTCTTGCATCAGCATATAATTCTCGTCTCTTCGACTATCTCCACCGACTGTTTCTACTTCTCTACCATCAGAAAATACAGGGTCATCGTAATCCCAAATGGAGCCCCAATAAATTTCTTCTACTTACGTATTTTCGACAGATTAAACATCAAGCCAATCGCGTTTAATCGAGAATCTTCTAGTAGGCGGCAATGCAACGTGGGCCAATAGGATGCAGCCAACTCTTGTCGATGCGTCCAATCCTTATCAGAATTTCCGTTGCCACGCGTCTCAGCCGACCAATCACAGCAGGCCACGACGAAATTATCCCGTTAATATCCCGGCGCTGACTCCACACGGCAGTCAGTCGTTTCCGAAACGTATACGAGAGAACAAGGCATTCAGTAAAAGAGTGTGACATTCCGTGATTTAATTCACGAAAAAGAAAAACGATATTCGCACAGCATTTTCAGTGGTAAGTTAAATACAAGCACGTATTACAAAGCTTTTTCATAGTATTTTATTCGTCGTTACAATTTTTCACAAAGCAGTTGAGAGCTCCGTAAAAAAAAAGTCTGCCCTGATCGGAGTCCAACTTGCCACGTCTCGTAGAGTGTACTTGAATTTTCGAGTTAACTATACTATTTAAATAAAATGTGTTTCGCTGTTTTATTTATTAACATTGCAACGGTTTAATTTTGCATGGATTTGATTTCGCGGTGAGAGATTTGAGGGCATGTGAATATTAAAGTAGGTGTAGTCGATTGAGCGTGGATTGAGCCGCCGTTGCCGCCGCAGATTAGTTCGGGATCGCCGACCACGAACGCCGGTATAATAAAAACTCGCCGGTTATTGTCAATGTCATAGAAATGATTGTATAAAATTTTTGCGGGCACTGAAGAAATATGGAAATTGTGGGTTGGGCTACACGGCTAAATTATCGGCCACACGGTCCTCGTGTCGCTGTGGTGCATATATCATATATGCGACTCTAGAATCTTCTCTCTACCATTGTCCAGCTGGGAGCTGGCATTTTGATCTCCCACTCCATCCGCGAAATAATATAATCACTCCTCGATTAATTAAACAACGGCGGTGTAGAATTTAGACGAGTTTTGGAGAAACTGACGAAAACACTCCGAATGTTCTGAAATTTCGTATACTAACGTATTTTGACCTTCTAATCACGAATATGATTATGAAAATTAGCGCAAATGTCATTGTCATGGATTTAAAAAAAAAAGGATTAAAACTCCATTAGATTAAAATTAAGGAATAAAATTTTCTATTAAAGAACTTAAAGAACGTATAAAACCGAAACAACTGAAAACCTAAACAATGGAAAAGAACCCAAAGAAATACCATTCTTGCTTTTTGCATTCTTTTCGTTCATATATTATTGTGCAACGGTTAAATTTCAATAATCGCAAAAAAAAAATTATCATAATTCCGAAAATAAGACTCCCAAAAAAATACCACTCTCGCTTTTTGCATTTTTTTTGTCCATAAGTGCAACGGCCAAATTTCGAAAACCGCAAAAAAAAATAAATGGTTCTTTTCTTTGATGCGTCATAACTCCAAAAAAAAAAAAAAAAAAAACAATCTTGCTTTTTGCATTGTTTTTGTCCAGATGTCATAGTGCAACGGTCAAATTTCAATAATCGCAAAAAAAATTATCATAATTCCGAAAATAAGACTCCCAAAAAAAAATACCACTCTTGCTTTTTGCATTTTTTTTGTCCATAAGTACATCGGCCAAATTTCGAAAATCGCAAAAAAAAAAAAAAGTAAATGGTTCTTGTTTTCTTCGATGCGTCATAACTAAAAAAAAAAAAAAACCAATCTTGCTTTTTGCCTTTTTTTTGTCCATATGTCATAGTGCAACGGTCAAATTTCGAAAATTGCAAAAAAATTGTTTTTGTTTTCTTCGATGCGTCATAACTCCGAAAATAAGATACCAAAAAAAACACCACTCTTGCTTTTTGCATTTTTTCGAACGTATATAACGTCCAACGGTCAAATTGGTGAGCCGAAGATGTATCGTATCTCCTCGGGTTTTTTCTCTCTATTTTCATGCTGAAAATGGAATTTGCGCTAATTTTCGCAATCATATTAGTGATTAGCAGGTCAAAATACATTAGTATACCAAATTTCAGAACGAATTAACAAATTTTAATTAACATGAAAATTTAATTTTTTTTTTGTTTTTGGCTGTTTGCAGGTGAAGTAATTAGCAAAAAAAACTAAAGATGAAAGGAGCCGTCGCCCTTACGGTGGTGCTAGGGCTGGTCGCAGCTTTGGCGACCGCCAAGGAGGAGAAGAAGGAGAAGGAAGACATTGGAACAGTTATTGGAATCGATCTTGGAACGACGTACTCGTGGTAAGAATTTTTAACGCTTTAATTTCTATCCTTTCCTTTAGCCGTTTTTATATAATTTTTTTGCTAATATTATTTTGCCTATTGCAGCGTCGGTGTCTACAAAAACGGACGTGTAGAAATCATCGCTAACGATCAGGGAAATCGTATCACACCGTCTTACGTAGCGTTTACCGCCGATGGTGAACGTCTTATTGGTGATGCTGCGAAAAATCAGCTAACGACCAATCCGGAGAACACAGTTTTCGACGCGAAACGTCTTATCGGCCGAGAATGGTCCGATCAAACTGTTCAGAACGATGCCAAGTTCTTCCCCTTCAAAGTCATCGAAAAGAACAGCAAACCGCATATCAAGGTTTCTACAAGCACCGGAGACAAGATCTTCGCTCCTGAGGAAATTTCCGCTATGGTTTTGGGCAAGATGAAGGAAACCGCGGAAGCTTATCTCGGCAAGAAAGTAACTCATGCTGTTGTCACCGTTCCGGCTTATTTCAACGACGCTCAGAGACAGGCAACCAAAGATGCCGGTACCATTTCCGGTTTGAACGTTATGAGAATCATCAATGAACCTACGGCAGCCGCAATCGCTTATGGACTTGACAAGAAGGACGGAGAGAAGAACGTGCTTGTATTCGATTTGGGTGGTGGTACTTTTGATGTCAGTCTTTTGACCATCGATAACGGCGTCTTTGAGGTTGTTGCGACCAACGGTGACACTCATTTGGGTGGTGAAGACTTCGATCAACGTGTTATGGATCACTTCATCAAGCTCTACAAGAAGAAGAAGGGCAAGGATATCAGAAAGGACAACAGGGCTGTTCAGAAATTGCGTCGTGAGGTCGAAAAGGCAAAGAGAGCACTCAGCGCCAGTCATCAGGTAGGTTTTCACCTGAATTTACACGTAGCAAAAATAATATACAAGGCGTTCCACTTCAGCAACTAAAAAAAAATATGATCTGATGAAATTTCGAAAAATCGAGTTATATAATTCTAAGAAATGCACCAAGTTTATATATTTTTTGTGATGTATTCGGAATTTCTTTTCACATTTTTCCCTTATAATTTGTGGTTTTTATGACGTATTGGAAAATCATTTATTGAGATTTAATTGACTAATTTGTAAATCATATTTTACTGCAAAATCATCGAAATTGTGTTTACGGGTACAAACAGCGGATGTCGGAATTTAACGAGATTATAACACGAAATTAAATGCACTTTTTCAAGTTTAAAGATTTTAGATAACATTAACTTTTCATTTTTTTTTACATGAAATATTTCCTATAAAAACCCTTTTGAAAATATGAAAATTTTTCTGATTTTTCGAAATGATTAAGAAAACATTTGTATTTAGAATATACTTTTCTACAAAACTAAAATATTTTTAAATCCGTTTTTAAAAAAATACTTAAATTTTGGAGTCGTACATCAACAGAATTATGTTGACCATCGTTCATCATAATTAACTTTATAATTTAATATGTATTTCAGGTGAGAATCGAGATTGAATCCTTCTTCGAGAACGAGGACTTCTCCGAGACTCTGACCAGAGCCAAGTTCGAGGAATTGAACATGGATCTCTTCCGTAGTACGATGAAGCCAGTGCAGAAGGTTCTCGAGGATGCTGACATGAGCAAAAAGGACGTTGACGAGATTGTTTTGGTCGGTGGTTCGACGAGAATCCCGAAGGTGCAACAGCTGGTGAAGGAATTCTTCGGTGGAAAAGAACCCTCCAGGGGAATCAATCCAGACGAGGCCGTCGCTTACGGAGCTGCCGTACAAGCCGGCGTTCTATCCGGTGAACAAGACACAGACGCAATTGTTCTTTTGGACGTAAATCCTTTGACCATGGGTATCGAAACCGTTGGAGGAGTTATGACCAAGCTTATCCCAAGAAACACAGTTATTCCCACCAAAAAATCGCAAATCTTCTCAACTGCCTCCGACAATCAGCACACAGTGACTATTCAAGTTTACGAGGGTGAACGTCCGATGACCAAAGACAATCATCTTCTCGGAAAGTTCGATCTCACTGGTATTCCACCAGCGCCTCGTGGAATTCCTCAGATCGAAGTAACCTTCGAAATCGATGCCAATGGTATTCTTCAAGTGTCCGCGGAGGACAAGGGAACCGGAAATCGGGAAAAGATCGTCATCACGAACGACCAGAATCGTCTTACGCCCGATGATATCGAGAGGATGATCAAGGATGCCGAGAAGTTTGCCGACGACGATAAGAAACTAAAGGAACGCGTTGAGGCTCGCAACGAACTTGAATCTTACGCATATTCGCTAAAGAATCAACTGGCTGATAAGGAAAAACTTGGAGCCAAAGTCACCGATGCCGACAAAGCTAAAATGGAGGAAGCTATCGATGAGAAGATCAAGTGGCTCGAGGAAAATCAAGATACCGATCCTGAGGAATACAAGAAACAGAAGAAGGAACTTTCCGATATCGTTCAGCCAATCATTGCCAAATTGTACCAAGGAGCTGGAGGAGCTGGTGCTCCACCAACTGGAGCAGAGGACGATGATCTCAAGGACGAGCTGTAAAGAGCTGTAACAGACGAACGTCAATGATTGACGCGTTAAAAAAAAAAAAAAAACGCGTAAATATTCTTCATTGTTCGCCCTAACAGACTGATTATATACGTTCGCCGTAGCTCCTTAAATTCAGGACTAAAATCAGCTTCGCGAGGTTCATGCGTCAGTACCACCGATAATCGAACAACATCTTTTGCCAATCGCGTGCAAATGATAACTCGAAAGCGTTTCCGGCAAATACCTTTTTCATCACAATTTGCCGCGCTCGGTTCGTCAGCATCTTGAATTTAAAAGAAAAAAAGCATATATAAATAAGTAAATAAATGAATAATAATTGGCGGAGGGCCCGCGAATCTACACGTCCCGGGGAGTTTTGCGAACGGGTTTAACTGATTAATTATAAAAAAAAAAAGAAAAAAAGAAAAGGAGTTTCGCGAAACTCTGGATATGGACGAGTAGTCGTTAGGACGTTCTCCGACGGTTAGTTTAGATGGAATAAGAAGAACGTCACGCGAGCGCAACTCCATTAATTTATTTTTCATTGTTTCTTCTTTTTTATGGTTCCATTACTTATAATCGTTGTAAGGCTGTCGAGTTACGTATTCACACTCATAACTCGATTACCCACACCGTGATTCACCTGGTATGCGTCAACCAGAATGTATGTGAGAGAAAAAGTATGTATCTGCGTGTGTGTGAGATAGTTAAATACTGTATCGTACCGTGTACAATACGCATATACCGTGTGTGTGAATGATTGACATTGTATCATCAGTATCACGATAATAAACATTTTTTCAATAATGATTATTTTCCTTTCTTATTTCAATCCGAAAACACTCATTTTAAACTAATTTATTTAAATCAATTAAGATCTACGAATAATTTTTCTTCTAGAAATAATTTGGCAGCAAGATTATTTTGCTCATTAAAAAATTGCTATTCGCTTTTAATGTGTACATATGTAGCATTCTCTGTCAATTCAGCCACTTTTTTTTTCGACCCTCTCCGATTTGCCCTGTAATTGGTTATATGAATGTACCACTAAAAGACACTCTATGTGAATTTTTTCAGATTTTTAAAAATAATTTTTCAGAAAATGGCTTTTTTTATTCAAGTGCAAATATCTCAGAATTTTGAAGTTACTGAAAAAAAATGTCAGCACATAAAAGTTGTCGTTTATTGTTAGCTTTCGAGCGGAATATTCCAAATAATTGTCACGTTCCTGTGAGTATGATTTTTTTCCGAAACATGGAGGAATTATTTTTTAATTAAAAAAAGGATATTTTTTTTTACTGAAAAAATTACAGAGTATTGCTATATGACTGTTGATATCACAAAAAAATCGCCAGAGTGGCACCGATCGAACTTCTGGTATTAAAAAATGCATTTGTGTGAAAGTTCCGAAAAACGGGGGCATTATTTTTTTTTTTGATAGAAAAAGGTTACTTTTTTTTGGCTAATAAAATTACAGAGTATTCTTGCATGACTGTAGATATTGCAAAAAAATTATCAGAGCGGTGCGGATCGAGCTTCCGGTATAAAAAAAAATAATTCCCCCGTTTTTCGAAACTTCGACACGAATAATTTTTTTTAATACCGTAAGCTCGATCCTTGCCACTCTGATGATTTTTTTGCAATATATACAGTCATCCAAGAATACTCTGTAATTTTATTAGTAAAAAAAAAGTAATCTTTCTTTTATCAAAAAAATAATAATGCCCCCGTTTTTCGAAAATTTCACACAAATGCATTTTTTAATACCAGAAGATCGATCGGTGCCACTCTGGCGATTTTTTTGAGATATCAACAGCCATGTAGCAATACTCTGTAATTTTTTCAGTAAAAAAAAATTACAGATAAATTTAAAAAAAATATTTAAAAAAAACTATTTTTTTTTATCAAAAAATAATTCCTCCATTTTTCGGAAGAAAATCATACTCACAGGAACGTGACAATTATTTGGAATATTCCGCTCGAAAGCTAACAATAAACGACAACTTTTATGTGCAGACATTTTTTTTCAGTAACTTCAAAATTCTGAGATATTTGCACTTGAATAAAAAAAGCCATTTTCTGAAAAATTATTTTAAAAAATCTGAAAAAATTGACATAGAGTGTCTTTTAGTGGTACATTCATATAATCAATTACAGGGCAAATCGGAGAGAGTCGGAAAAAAAGTGGCTGAATTGACAGAGAATGCTTCATATATGTAATAAGTGATTATCAGTATGAGACTCTGGTCTCGTTTTTATTCTCTCAATAACTGCGTACAACAGAAAAATAAATTAGAACTCTGATTTTACAACAACGTGAAATCTCGCGAAATGTGCAGTTTGATAAACGTTATTCAATGTATTTCCAAAGGCTTTAGAGCTAAATGGATATTACATTTATGATATTTAAAAAAAAAACACTGCGTTAAAAAAAAATTCATGAGGCGTTCCACATAATTAAAGACACTAATTAAAAAATTATCGATAAATTTCTAAAAATCAGTTTATATAATTCCAACAAGTATATCAACAAATTCCAATTTCTTCAGAGGGAATTTTTAATTTTAGATAACTTGTTTCTGACCAAGTGATTGTTGTGAATTTTTGTTATCGTAAATATATTAATATTTTCTTTTTAATATCGTTTTTTTTCGCTAGACGTAGTAGCAGTAGTGGCAATAATTAATGAAACACATTGTTATAAACCAGTTTATTTAATTATATTAACTAATTACCAGGCTGATATATTTACCCATAAAAAAGTTACTATTTGCCATCATTGTACCCCTATTGTTATTACATATATATGCATAAATACGTACAAACTGATTGTTAGTGCGAGAGTCTGGTCGGTCAGTATTTCTAACCGAAGTAGTTTGTTTCTTCTGGACAACTGCATACAAAAACAAAATATATAAGGACTCTGATTGATTTTACAATACTATGAAACCTCGAAAGATGTGCAGTTTTGTTAAAAACGTTATTCAAGTTATTATAAAAGTTTTTGGGGCTAAATGCGTATTGCATTGTTGAGATTTTTTGTTTAATTTCGAGTAGACTTTCTATTATTATCTTTCATTATTATAAAATATTGTTTTTTTAGCTAGTCAGTCAAGCGATTACAAAGTTAATGTAACTATTTCGAAAAAATAGTTACTTCCATTTTGTAATAATAATACGATAATTCTGTTTGGAAATATTTTTTCTTCTGAATAGTCGCTAAATATTGGTAAATATTTCTCGTCGTTTCTTCAATCTTCGTTCGAAAAAATATTTATATTATTTTATTAACATAGTTATTTTATTTTTATTGTAATTTTTTTTTCAAAACTATCTTCACCAGGCAACAACTTATCTCCCTCTCTTATCAATATGTAGTTAACAAGCTAAGTTCATTAGCTTTCGATAAGTGAACGTGGTTACTATTAGTAACGCGATTACAAAATTCTTTTTGTTAAATTCAAATATGACTGTGTGGCGGACGAATCAATCGGTAAAATAGGCCGACACTTAAAAAAACTTGCTTATCTTGTAAATGAAATGCAGATGACAAACTTAAGTTCGTCTGTAAACGGATTAACTTTTAAAACAGTCCACGAACATATGCCTCAATAATCCACGGGACGTGCGGGTCGAAACCATTGATTATGAGAGCATCGGACGAAACATCGTGTTCCACTTTGATAGGAGCTTTGCTGACGATCACGTGGATTAATCTAGAAAAATAAACAACAAAAAAGAGCATTTAGTTTTCGTGAAAATCATCATAAGGAACATACACGACAAACTGTTAAAAATGACTAAACATACAATATTCAATGACTTTGCGTAATTCAACGCAACTTTGAGAATTATTTGGTCGTCAATTGAAGCAATAATTGCCTTTCTTTTGAATATACTATCAAATTTAATGGTTTATGCTGTTGAAGTTTGCGTTGAAATGTAACGATATAAAAAGAAATTGAAACATCTGAGCTACTGTTAAGAGTAGCCCAATAAAGGGCGACATTTTTTAAAGCCAATAATCATTACTACCATCATTTGTAAATTTTTTAATATTTTCCGGTCATCAGAAGTTAAAAAAAAATGTCGATGCATTCCAACGATGTAAACTTCAACATCATCAGTTTGAGGGATATGCGTTTTGTTTAAGGTAGATCTGTCGGTACGCCGGAGTCATAAATCTCGGAGTCTATATGACATTAAAAAATAATCATACGCATCACTTTGACGGCCTCAATATTAATATAAAAAATAATCGAGAATCCTTCGAAATTTTCGTAATCAAATTAAAACGATTATTTGTAAATAGTTGATATGTTTAGTGCGGATTTGACTTCATTTTTACGATAATTAGGTTAGGAAACGTCATTTGGCCCGGTATCGTGCACTTTGACCTTGGTTCAATTAAACATTATTCCGGAGACTTCACCTTTTTTTATGATCCATCAAGTCCTGAATGATTTGCGAATCCGTAGTACTTTTTATTTTTTCTCTATTTTTGATCTAAGTATGTTAATTTTCGATTTAAATATCAATTTTTCCAGCCCTTCCGTTAGCGCCGTGTAAAAAGATCGATTTTCAAGTTTTAATTGTTCATTCAAATACTCGGTAAGAGCCTTCAAGATTTTGTGCAAGTAAAATTGAATAGCTAAATTACAACATGCCAAAAATTCATGCATATGAGTTTGGATTGCCTTCACGACAGAACTACCTTAAAAAAGAAACAAAAAGAGTGTTTTTATGCTCACTTGGTCTCGGGTGAATTGAGGGATTTTCTGTAAATACTCATCACCTCGTCAATGTCCTTTTCTGGTGATTCTACCGTGACATTGATAAATACATCGTATTTCTTTTTTTCTCTGATTGCCCATCCCAGTGGGCCGTGATTCATTGACACCAGGTCTGCATCGCTATACATCTTGTAAAGTAGCCCGAGTGCTTTGTCGAATCTCCTATCTTTATTTATCTTGAGTATTGAACCGCACGCAAACTTAGGTTTGAAACCTACTATCGTTACCGCGTCTTCGGGAAGATTATCTCGGTACACGAGTGGAAGCGCAATAGCTAGACCTGCTGTGGCACATGCACCATCATTTCGTTTTCCAGGAACTCTCACTGACACTAGATACGTTCGTTTGCTTGATTCAGTTATGTCCTGAAAAATAATGAAAAGCATATTCAGAATAGAATTTAAAAAAGATGCGAACTAGTTATAGGCGAATTATAAATTTGCAAACAATTAGAAATGCGCACCTTTCGCTACTTCTGAACATTTTTTTGTTTATTTTTACAATTTATGGACTATTAAATATTGAATAAAATTGACTGACAGCAGTGGACGCGTAGTAGGTGTGAGATTTGGCGGTCGCTACCGTTAAGCAGCGTTTATTGCGAACGTAATTTGAATGGAAATTTTTCTGAGTTTTTAGTGTATTCTTTCATACAGTAGAAACTCAATAAAAATAAAGGCGCCTGTATTGGACAAGTTTTCCGCAGATTCCCTGTGCCCTCTTACAAATGCATTACAGTTTCTTGAAATGCACTTTATGCAAATAAATTATAATTAAATCAACCACATTTTTAAAAGAATTTTCCCAGTTTTCCAAAAAAATGATAGTAAAAGTAACTACTATGAGTGGTTATCATTTTGGAAATAGATGACGATACAAGTAGTGTACAAGTAATCGAAACAAGGATGCAAAATAGAACCTTGCACATTGCTTCCTCATTTTTTTTCGCTTTTTACAAAGCTACCTCTATGAGAAAGTGTGTTAATCAATTTTGGCTTCATCAAAGCTTTGTAAAAAGCGAAAAATAATGAGGAAGCAATATGCAAGGTTCTACTTTGCATCCTTGTTTTATTTTATTCTTATTTTCTGATGTTTTACGAAATGCAGAACGAAACCAGTCAATTTTTTTAAAATTCAAATTAACGTAAAATCTGAACCGCTTTACCGATCATCACCAAATTTGGTACGTAGCGGGGCTGAATATTATTGTTCCCGTGTAAAAAATTTCAGATGATTTGTTGAAATTTTACCTGAATTATAGCGAAACGAAAATTTTTCGAGAAAGTCAAAATATCATAAAAACCGAACCGCTTTGCAGATTTCGCCCAAATTCAATACCAAAGGTCGCATCACTTTGTTCCATTTTAATACGAAGTTTCAGCCCGATAACTAAAAACTCGGTGGTGTTAAAGCATTTACATACTTTTTTCAAGATTAAAAAATTCTTATAAAAATGAAATGTGTCAACCGATTTTTCCGAAATGTATACCAATTAAAGATTAGGCAGTACTGTACATATTGTTTAAATTTGAGCTGACTCAGTCGAATAGTTTAAAAGTTACAGTTACATGAATTTTTGACCTTTTATCATCACACACATACATACATCCGGACAATTTTTCTAAACCACTTTTCTCGACGTTTTAGACCATTCTGAGTGATTTGACATAATAATCTCGAAATTTTTTTTTTCATGAAAACAAAGTTTCCTCTATGAGGAAGCAAAAGGTGTAGGACAAACGAAAATATAAGCAGAACTACATGTTTAATGTTCATAGTGTATTATCATAAAAACTAATGTTTCCAAATAGTCCACGAAAATTATAATGCGAAAAGAGCATTTTTCTGGACGTTGGATTGAAAAATAAATATTTAAATAAAAATATTCTGAAAGCCAGTAAATAAAGGGCTCAATCTAACGTCCAAACTTTATCGAACTTAGGTAACTGTTACAAAATAAGTACATCGACAACACACGAATTTGAAAGGCAATTATGCGCTAAATCATCAGAATTTTTCGTGAACCCTGAAAAAGTTCATTCACTAGTGGCTGTTAGATTATCGATATATTCTCCCTACTTAAAAGTCTTGAAAGGAGTTCTCAGCAATTAGCACACATTCAAGATACTTACCACCGTCTGAGCTATACCCAATGCTGTGACAAGAGCATCACAAATTCGTATATCCACTTGTTTAATAGGACGCGGTCCCGTCCTGAGCTTGGTCGTTTCTCCATCGGCTATGGTTTGGTTTTTTGGCTTGGTTTTTGGCTTGATTTTGACCTCTTTCTTCCATTCTGATTGAACAGTTTTGAAAATATCAGCCATCAACGGATCACGCTCCTCAAGTTCCTTTATCCAATTTTCCGTATCCTCTCTCATCGGGCGTAAAGTGGCGAAATTCTTTCCTCGTTCGTATAGATTCAATATCGAAAGTACGTCACCCGGAAAAATCTTGTTCCATTGCAAATTGGAGTCATCAGTGAGCGATCGTATGACCAACTCCATTGCAGGTGTTTCGTTTGTCAAGAGTCCGAGCTTGTTTAGCTTGGGCACACTTTTGAGAATCGTTCGGACATCCATGCCCTCCAAAAGTGCAAGCCAAACCTGCGAATACGTCGTGGATGAACGTAAATTAAATTCGTAAATTTTACCAATTATTGCTGAGAACAAACCTCTTTGCTCTTCAATGCCTTTGGATGAACTTGATCAATCGTGAATTTTCCAGTCTTTATGGATTCAACGACTGTCTCGGGATTTTCGCATCTCTTAAAAATCTCAACAGAGCCAATGTAATCCAGTATTTTTTTTGCCTCGGGATCGCTGCCGTATTCCTTTTGTGCCTCTTCGAGGCCACGAACAATGTAGCACACAATCGCTCGCTTTTCGACTGTAATTTTAGAATTCAATTGTAAAATTATTGTCATTCTATTACACATAAAATTACACGTCTCAGAAGATTCACGGTTGTCATACTGCATTAAAATGGGCAAATTGATTTGCAAATCCCAAAAGAATTTCTAAATCAGATTTTTTGATGTTTTACACCATTTTAAGTACATAAGAGATTTGATATTTTTAGTTTTTCAAACAGAGCTTTATCTTTTAGTAAGCAATCGGATAATTAGGTGAAATATTTAAAAGTAGTATGAGTTAAAACTGATGGAAAACTGATTTTCTCACCTTCCAGGCCTGCAGTATCTGGATGTGAAAGCTTTAGAATGTCTTTGTGCTTCCAACCATAGCTGCCTTTGTGATGGGTAACTAATTGAGTGAGGGATGTAGGACTTTGCGTAAGATACCACTTGTTGACTGCATTTTTCCAGCCATGACCAGTGCCGCTATGCTTGCTGGTTTCATCTTCCTTAACATCCATCTTGCTTAATATAGAGTTATACTTAATAAAGGATATAAAGTACTTCCACTCCTTGCAATGCTCAGCTAGAAAATAATAGGCCGCTGCACGAAGTTTTTCACTTTGTTTTTGTCTAGAACACATTGCCAGAGCAAACATGAGATTTTCTGGTGTGCGAATCAGTCCTGAGTCCATTGCCTATTTGAATAAAGAACTATGTATACTTGTTGGTACATTTGTAATTGGAATTCATGAATCCAAAACTATTTACCAATTTTATCTTGTCAATAGGCACCAATTCAGTTTTTTTGTTTGCCGCCAATATTTCCAAACATTGCAAACGTTCACTGATTGGATAGCTTTCATCATCGTTCCATGGTTTTGCCTTGTAATAATGATGCCCCTTGCCTACATACAAATAGCAGCAAAAACTTTTAAGCGCTTCCTCAACTAGCTTTGTATTATCATCAGTATCTGTCTCATTCTTTTCGTTCTGTTGCTTTTCCTTGTCCTTTTCTTCCATGTTGGAACCTTTAGCAGAACTATTCAATCATTACATTATATTATAAATTAGGAAGATCATATTTTTATCACGATTATATTTGTTAGTAACGCACAATAATTCTATTGGGGTGACAAAATTTTGACCTCTGCTTTTCTTTTCTATTTTACCAAAGAATTAATTGCTGTTGTAAAATTGAGAATATACACAATGGAAAAGCTTGTAATTTAATATATCTCTCAATCTGTATTTCTTTGTTGTATAATTGTACAACAATTATACAGCCAGTAAATGGAAGCAATAAGCATTAATTTCTAACAGTTGTTCAGAAGGTACATATTTTATTTTTAATCATAAATCAAAAGCTAAAAAATGTAAAATCTGCAAAGCTTTTATTCTGATATATTTTTTTGTACACTGATTTTCTGAAAGTATTCAATATATTACATAGGATTAATCCCGTTTCTAATAATAATAAAGAAATGAATAGTTAAAAAAAATGATTGTCATCCGTGTATACGTAGATCTTAGGGTCATTATAATATCTTGGAGTCCATTAAAATAACATATATATTCAATAATTACATTATATTATAAATTAGGAAGATCATATTTTTATCATGATTATATTTGTTAATAACGCACAATAATTCTATTGGGGTGACAAAATTTTTACCTCTGCTTTTCTCTTCTATTTTATCAAAGAATTAATTGCTGTTGTAAAATTGAGAATACGCAGAATGGAAAAGCTTGTAATTTAATATATCTCTCAATCTGTATTTCTTTGTTGTATAATTGTACAACAATTGTACGGCCAGTAAATGGAAGCAATAAGCATTAATTTCTAACAGTTGTTCAGAAGGTACATATTTTATTTTTAATCATAAATCAAAAGCTAAAAAATGTAAAATCTGCAAAGTTTTTATTCTGATATATTTTTTTGTACACTGATTTTCTGAAAGTATTCAATATATTACATAGGATTAATCCCGTTTCTAATAATAATAAAGAAATGAATAGATAAAAAAAATGATTGTCATCCGTGTGTATGTAGATCTTAGGGTCATTATAATATCTTGGAGTCCATTAAAATAACATATATATTCAATAATTACATTATATTATAAATTAGGAAGATCATATTTTTATCATGATTATATTTGTTAGTAACGCACAATAATTCTATTGGGGTAACAAAATTTTGACCTCTGCTTTTCTTTTCTATTTTATCAAAGAATTAATTGCTGTTGTAAAATTGAGAATACGCAGAATGGAAAAGCTTGTAATTTAATATATCTCTCAATCTGTATTTCTTTGTTGTATAATTGTACAACAATTGTACGGCCAGTAAATGGAAGCAATAAACATTAATTTCTAACAGTTGTTCAGAAGGTACATATTTTATTTTTAATCATAAATCAAAAGCTAAAAAATGTAAAATCTGCAAAGCTTTTATTCTGATATATTTTTTTGTACACTGATTTTCTGAAAGTATTCAATATATTACATAGGATCAATCCCGTTTCTAATAATAATAAAGAAATGAATAGATAAAAAAAATGATTGTCATCCGTGTGTACGTAGATCTTAGGGTCATTATAATATCTTGGAGTCCATTAAAATAACATATATATTCAATAATTACATTATATTATAAATTAGGAAGATCATATTTTTATCATGATTATATTTGTTAGTAACACACAATAATTCTATTGGGGTGACAAAATTTTGACCTCTGCTTTTCTTTTCTATTTTATCAAAGAATTAATTGCTGTTGTAAAATTAAGAATATGCAGAATGGAAAAACTTGTAATTTAATATATCTCTCAATCTGTATTTCTTTGTTGTGTAATTGTACAACAATTGTACGGCCAGTAAATGGAAGCAATAAGCATTAATTTCTAACAGTTGTTCAGAAGGTACATATTTTATTTTTAATCATAAATCAAAAGCTAAAAAATGTAAAATCTGCAAAGCTTTTATTCTGATATATTTTTTTGTACACTGATTTTCTGAAAGTATTCAATATATTACATAGGATTAATCCTGTTTCTAATAATAATAAAGAAATGAATAGATAAAAAAAATGATTGTCATCCGTGTGTACGTAGATCTTAGGGTCATTATACTATCTTAGAGTCCATTAAAATAACATATATATTCAATAATTACATTATATTATAAATTAGGAAGATCATATTTTTATCATGAATATATTTGTTAGTAACGCACAATAATTCTATTGGGGTGACAAAATTTTGACCTCTGCTTTTCTTTTCTATTTTACCAAAGAATTAATTGCTGTTGTAAAATTGAGAATACGCAGAATGGAAAAGCTTGTAATTTAATATATCTCTCAATCTGTATTTCTCTATTGTATAATTGTACGACAATTGTACGGCCAGTAAATGGATGCAATAAACATTAATTTCTAACAGTTGTTCAGAAGGTACATATTTTATTTTTAATCGTAAATCAAAAGCTAAAAAATGTAAAATCTGCAAAGCTTTTATTCTGATATATTTTTTTGTACACTAATTTTCTGAAAGTATTCAATATATTACATAGGATTAATCCCGTTTCTAATAATAATAAATAAATGAATAGATAAAAAAAATGATTGTCATCCGTGTGTATGTAGATCTTAGGGTCATTATAATATCTTGGAGTCCATTAAAATAACATATATATTCAATAATTACATTATATTATAAATTAGGAAGATCATATTTTTATCATGATTATATTTGTTAGTAACGCACAATAATTCTATTGGGGTGACAAAATTTTGACCTCTGCTTTTCTTTTCTATTTTACCAAAGAATTAATTGCTGCTGTAAAATTGAGAATACGCAGAATGGAAAAGCTTGTAATTTAATATATCTCTCAATCTGTATTTCTTTGTTGTATAATTGTACAACAATTGTACAGCCAGTAAATGGAAGCAATAAACATTAATTTCTAACAGTTGTTCAGAAGGTACATATTTTATTTTTAATCATAAATCAAAAGCTAAAAAATGTAAAATCTGCAAAGCTTTTATTCTGATATATTTTTTTGTACACTGATTTTCTGACAGTATTCAATATATTACATAGGATTAATCCCGTTTCTAATAATAATAAAGAAATGAATAGATAAAAAAAATGATTGTCATCCGTGTGTACGTAGATCTTAGGGTCATTATAATATCTTGGAGTCCATTAAAATAACATATATATTCAATAATTACATTATATTATAAATTAGGAAGATCATATTTTTATCATGATTATATTTGTTAGTAACGTACAATAATTCTATTGGGGTGACAAAATTTTGACCTCTGCTTTTCTTTTCAATTTTATCAAAGAATTAATTGCTGTTATAAAATTGAGAATACGCAGAATGGAAAAGCTTGTAATTTAATATATCTCTCAATCTGTATTTCTCTGTTGTATAATTGTACAACAATTGTACGGCCAGTAAATGGATGCAATAAACATTAATTTCTAACAGTTGTTCAGAAGGTACATATTTTATTTTTAATCATAAATCAAAAGCTAAAAAATGTAAAATCTGCAAAGCTTTTATTCTGATATATTTTTTTGTATACTGATTTTCTGAAAGTATTCAATATATTACATAGGATTAATCCCGTTTCTAATAATAATAAAGAAATGAATAGATAAAAAAATGATTGTCATCCGTGTGTATGTAGATCTTAGGGTCATTATAATATCTTGGAGTCCATTAAAATAACATATATATTCAATAATTACATTATATTATAAATTAGGAAGATCATATTTTTATCATGATTATATTTGTTAGTAATGCACAATAATTCTATTGGGGTGACAAAATTTTGACCTCTGCTTTTCTTTTCTATTTTATCAAAGAATTAATTGCTGTTGTAAAATTGAGAATACGCAGAATGGAAAAGCTTGTAATTTAATATATCTCTCAATCTGTATTTCTCTGTTGTATAATTGTACAACAATTGTACGGCCAGTAAATGGATGCAATAAACATTAATTTCTAACAGTTGTTCAGAAGGTACATATTTTATTTTTAATCATAAATCAAAAGCTAAAAAATGTAAAATCTGCAAAGCTTTTATTCTGATATATTTTTTTGTACACTGATTTTCTGAAAGTATTCAATATATTACATAGGATTAATCCCGTTTCTAATAATAATAAAGAAATGAATAGATAAAAAATGACTGTCATCCGTGCGTACGTAGAACTTAGGGTCATTATAATATCTTGGAGTCCATTAAAATAACATTTATATATATATATATATATATACTTTGTAATCAAACGTCAACGACGATGATTCATAGTGTATTCATAACACAATTGTAATCATAATACAACTATAATAAAAGTTCCGGAGGTTTCGGCTTTGTGTCTGACGCTCACCTTTGACAATCCGAAAACCTTCCTCTTTTTCTTCTTCTTCTTCTTCTAAACAAGAAAAAATAGGCCCTACAGATTTCAATTCCCTAAAACAGCTGCAACACCGGATGTCGGAATGTAAAACAAAATGGTTTCGCCATTGCGTGTTCGCCTTAAGGTTAGCTGTACCGATACATTTGAGTCAAATCACTGTCTCGAAAAAAAAAATTTCTATCAGCATACAAAAGCACATATTTGGTATCATCGGAATCGACATCACGCTCAAATTTACAGAAATATGTTGCAATATCAATATATTGATTCGCTTTATGCGTAATCAATTGATGATTAAGTGTCTTGATAGCAGGTACCAACTTCGTATAGTCAAAAAATAACTGTGATATAAACAAGAGAGAGAGTGAAAAATCGGTGTTTAACCGTTAATAAATGTCGATAATGAATATAACAAATAGTTTCCTGCAATAATAAATCATTACGCATGAAAAGAGAAAGTATTGAATTAACATCTTAATCACGAGTGAAACACGTTGGTGTTGTTGCCCTCACTGCAAAGAACTGTTCAAAGCTGTTTGAAAATGCCGTTTTTCTTTCGCCAATATTCTCATAAAATGGCAATAATTTTGTGTTCACCGTCCAATTTCTTTGTATAATTATTCGTCGTTTCAATAATAACGTTTGTATATTTCGATAACAATGTCTTCCTAATAATTCTTCAACGTTTAGCAATCAAAATAATGTAAGGTTAGGTTGACTTGGTTGGCGCGCTGTTGTCGCTCGCTTGATGAAAATCGTCACTTTACCAATTTTAACTCGCCTGAAACATTAACATCATTTTTATTACACGGGCAGACCACTTTTTTTTTACACAGAAATGTTTAGCATACTTCATTTTACAATAGCATCAATTTTTTATCTCCGAATATTTAATTCGCATGATAGAAAAGTCTCAAGAATCGCGATTTTCAATGCTTTTTGTATATTCTCCTAAGTAAAACATAGCAACTTTGGAAGCTTATATCTCTGTAACTGGGCGGTAAATAATTCTAAAATTGCGATATAAAACGTGTTTTATCGTGTTGAACAACATACTTTCATGGCAAACACTAATCTTTGAATTTTCTAATGGTATAGCTACCTTAACTCGGTTGAAACATTAATATCATTTTTATTACACGGGCAGACCACTTTTTTCTTACACAGAAATGTTTAGCATACTTCATTTTACAATAACATCAATTTTTTATCTCCGAATATTTAATTTGCATAATAGAAAAGTCTCAAGAATCGCGATTTTCAATGCTTTTTATATATTCCCCTATGTAAAACATAGCAAGTTTGTAAGTTTATATCTCTGTAATTGGGCGGTAAATAATTCTAAAATTGCGATATAAAACCTATTTTATCGTGCTGAACAACATACTTTCATGGCAAACGCTAATCTTTAAATTTTCTACTGGTATATAGCAGCCTTAAATTTCGGAGTTAGCGACATCTGTTACACGAATTTTGTAGTGTCTTTCTGAACGATTCGGCGTCGTTGCATCAGCCGTTTTTGTAACATCCTATCCGAGGCATCCGAGGGTTCGTAGCGTACGCGCATCGATCGAAGAGTTTATTCACGGTCGGACAACGGTCAGATCACTCTCCGTATATTACTTGGTTCGTGCAGGTGCTTCGTGCAAAAGGTAAGAGAGACACACACCAAAAAATCGCATATTTTAAATCGTCGCAACAATCGCCAACGTTTAAGTGGAGTGCGCGTCGTCCGTGGTAATTATTTAAAGATCAATGTCGTAGCTTTTTCGCGGAGTGTTAGAAACGTGGAAACTGAGTGTCGTCGCCCTTGCAGACGGCGTCAAGCACCAGAAAAGAGGGGGTCCCATGGCGTTTGGCGGAAATCGAACACGTGCTTCTCCAAATGCCCTCCGACAAATCTGCCTCTCAAATATCTCATTTTTTTCATCGTTTCATCGTCTCCCAAAACTATTCCAGCGAAAGAATTCAATTTTTTTTAGATGACCCAGAAGAGCATTATGTAACGCGCATCACCCGCTGTCTCTCGGCCCTGATCTGGCCCTGAGCCAGTGTTCCACTGTCTCGATTTCCACAATAACTCGCTCATCTCTTCGTCACTCTCATTCGTTTTTCTCGAAGCAATATTTAAAAAAAAGTCGAAATACGAAGCCCGAAATATGAGTTAAATTTTCATACAGCATCAATGCAATTCGAGCTGCAAGTGCATTTTCCTGTGAAGCTGATCTGTGAAGGTCAGCTTCACTTATTGGAAATTCGCCAATTAAGGGGAAGCACGCCGAGATTTGTATTTTGGCATGGACGAGATTCTCGTTAATTGACCTTGCCAGTGAAGAAGTTCGGAAAAATCTTAATCTCGATATATGTCAGTTGTGTCTCTTTGCTATTGAAACCACGCTCGTCGATAAAGCTTAAGCGTGTGGCCTAGAGAGAATGGGATGAGGCAATCGAGCGCAAGCGCGTGAAATACGACCGCGAGCTCGTGAAATTCCAGGGTTAGATAAGAGTGACGACGAGGCTCGTCTAAATGGTTACTGAATGAACGTGTAAAGTACCTGTGCTAAATTATCCAACGCTTTATCGTGTTGTAATATTTCCACTCGACCTTTGTCATTTTTTTTTAAATTATTTTCGCCTGGATCCTGTCGAAGTAATAATTCTATTGAAGACGTGTAAATTTGCAATAGAATTATATGGAGGTGGAGGGTCAATATACAGATAAGGGCAGAGATAGAATCGAACGGGGATACCCTGTAAAAAAAAAAGCAATTTGCATAGTTGTGGACTTCAGTCTAGTACCGTAGACTATACTAATCGGCCCCACCCGACCTTTGGATATGAATGAGTTCAATTGTCCGGATTCTCCCACTACTCGACCATTGTACTTCCCATTTTTTCCATTCTTGGAAAACGCGTCGAACGATCGATATATGATAATGGATTTGTTTGACGAATGACCTACGATATTCGTTTGGCCCAATTAACAAATCGCTATCATTCTGGTGCAACATATGGTCATTCATAGAAATAAAAATATATTCGACATATAGAACTTTTTGGCGCTAAAATATATACATATATATACTTGACATATATTCTCATATCTCGTATATTGTGCATATATTTTTGGCCACGTATATATATATAAAATATATGAGGCATATAGAACTTTTTGGCGCTAAAATATATACATATATATACTTGACATATATTCTCATATCTCGTATATTGTGCATATATTTTTGGACACGTATATATATATAAAATATATGCAGCATATAGAACTTTTTGGCGCTAAAATATATACATATATATACTTGACATATATTCTCATATCTCGTATATTGTGCATATATTTTTGGACACGTATATATATATAAAATATATGCAGCATATAGAACTTTTTGGCGCTAAAATATATACATATATATACTTGACATATACTCTCATATCTCGTATATTGTGCATATATTTTTGGACACGTATGTATATATAAAATATATGCAGCATATAAAACTTTTTGGCACTATATGTTAAGCATATGTAATACATATATCTTTTTCTATCTAGGTCATTCGGTGAAAACGTATTTGAAATACTTTCATCAGTGAATTTTTGAGGATCATTGAATATTAGAATTCACTATAAGAGTGAATTTTCACAAAAATTTGATTAATAATTATTCATGGTTATTTGTTTAATAAAAAATGTTGAATGTATTTTTATTGAATTAAGTGATTCGGTTGATGCATTACTAATATTTTAGTAAATTAATAGAGATTAAATATATTGTCATTAAGAATTTTTTTTTCTTTTTTTTTTTCAGATAACTCAATAGTCATGGGTGTTCCGGCTGGAGATGCTGAGAAGGGAAAGAAGGTATGAAAATTCGCATATATGATTTTTTTTTTCTCTTGTTATATTTAATATAAAGTGAAAACTTTTTATTAAATGCAAAAAACTATATACAGTCTAACGAAAATAAAATAGTATTTCCTGTAAGGTGTATGGAATAGTTTCATACATTTCCACACCACATTAATGACTGTTATAGTAGAAATTACTCAAACGTTTATCAACGTCGTTTCAACTTGGTGACTCATCAGCTGCCTCCACTTTGTCTTTAGTATACAGCAACTTTCAAATAAAAAAATGTAAATCTGTTATATTAGTTTCCACTTTGGACCACCTAATAAAAATATTAGTCTGAATAATTGAAAAATGGAACTAAATAAGAAGAATAACGGGCGCTGATTTAATTTTGTTGTACCGCGTTATATTCGGTAGTGTTGAATGGTACCGAATTGAACCGAGCGTTTGAAACCAGAAGAAGAATTTTATATGATGTTATCGACGTCGGAAACTCTCGGAGCTATTCGGGAATCATCGGCTGTAAGACTATCAGGTGCCCGAACGTGCAAACGTCTTCGTTTTCACCAACAAAAACGACCCTCGAAACTTTTTGATAAAATCTTTCCTGATGATAATTTCCTGAGGTAGGGTAGACGTACCAGTTGTGGCCACCCCTACACTTAAATACGTTTTTCGTGGCTATTTTAATTCTGTACCTGTATTTAATCATAATTTTTCATAAGGTTGTGTATTTTGGAAACATTTATCGTCATTTTGACGTCCGTTCGTCTCCATTACAAAAAGTACTGTATCAGTAATTAAAGTATCATCAGCTGATTCATCAAATTCTCAACTCCTTACGGGATTCGACAAGATTTTGACGAAAGCTCTAGATACATATTCGGATTATATAGTTGGCGAATTGCATGCAGCTTTGCATATATAAATCTTAAGAGTCATCACTGCAAATGTTGATGTACTAAAAGTTTGAAATAAAGCTTTACATTTATAAAAAATCCGATGGCCACAACTGGTACATGGAATAAGCATGTTGCCCCGGATATGGCCATGATAATATAATCATTAATTTTTCGTTAATTATTACACAATCAGTTAATAAGGTCGTAAAGAAGAAACCAAAAAACCAAAAAAAGCTAAGAAAAATATATCCTTAGAAATGTATAGTAAAAAAGAAGGTAAAGCGGTGGAACACCTTTCATGTTGAAGATTCCCATCATTATTCAATGCAAAAATCTACTTTCGGAAAGAACTCTGGTAAAAATAAAAACAAAAGTGTAAAGAGTAAAACATTAATGTAATGTATTACTATTCGTGACAAAGAAAGCTGCTACGAAAAAGTGCAAAACGAAGGAGACAAATGTCAAAAAAGATTAGTTAGGTTCACAGATGACATCTGTGCTTTAAAGACATCTTTGTGTAGAGGAATTGGATGCTTTCATAAAAATACGATTTTGATTTATTAAACACACCTTAAAAAATGTTTCAAGTGCAATGAATATTGAGTTATTCTAATTTTAAGTATGGCCAAAACCGGTACATTACTGTGGCCAAAACCGGTGCATAGGTGGCCAGAACTGGTGAAATGGCTATGCTCCTACTTTTTTCTATTTTTCAGTGTTTTCTCGACACATGTGAAGATTTTGATGCTAGAAATCGAAAATTATATTCTTCTCAGATATGAAAAGTATAGGTCCAAATCAGTTTTATGATATTTGGTCCCAATCACAAGTACTTGAAAATGGGAAAATTCTTAAAGTGGCCACAACCGGTACTTCTACCCTAATTAATAAATTGTAAGAAGAAAAAAATTAATGCCTATTATATTTTATTCTATTTAATTATTTACTGGAACTTTCCATCAACATTTTGTCCTAGCTACATACTATTTCAATCACATATTCAGAATTTTCAAATGCAAGATTGTAATGAGAAAGATTAGTTCTATCTCTATTTGCAGTGTCGAAAATCTCCATTACTTGAAAAAATAAAATTCACAATATAGTTTTTCTTGAATTTATAATTTCGTAGTAAAATAATCTTCACCGATTTTAAAAACATATGTAAATTTTTTAATATCTACAAAAAAAGAAAATAAAAGACTGATTATCAATCAAATATTACTAGAAATTGTGAAAAAATGGACCCTCCATTACTTTCGCAATGCATTAACTATATTTGTCCATTTTTAATACTTTTATTAAAAATTAATATTTATTCCAACTATTCAAAAGTTTACACATATTATTATTATTACCAAAACACAATCTCAAAGCCATAGAATTTATTTAAGAAAAAAAAGGATTTTCCAACTCTACACATCACCTTAAGGTGATGTGACACATGTTCGAAAACTGCTGGGAAACTACAATCGGTATAAAAAACTGTAATCAAAACTACTCAGTGGCGCTTAATATTTTAGATGAAAAAAAATAGGTTTTACTCCTTCGTAGATAGACGAAGTCAAAGCTAATTTGCTTTTGTCTGAAATATTAACCGGCTTTGAGTAGATTTGATTACAGTTTTCGATGCCGATTGCAGTTTTCGAACATGTGTCACATTACCTTAATCGAGCACCTGATAGTCTGCCGATTGTACCGACCGCTGCTCAGTAGAGCGAACTGTAATTGCGGTCTATTTATTGATTGTTCCCGTGATCTCGTGTATATTTAATAACAAATATGGATTTATCGTATATTTAGGTGTTCGTTCAGAGGTGCGCTCAGTGCCATACCATCGAGGCTGGTGGTAAGCACAAGGTCGGCCCCAACTTGCACGGTTTGATCGGTAGGAAAACGGGTCAAGCTCCCGGCTTCTCTTACACGGATGCCAACAAAGCGAAAGGTGCGCTACTTTATTTTTAAACTCAATGCCACTGGAATCTCTTGCGAAAAAGCTTTATATTGATACTAATTGAACTGATTATCACTATAGGCATCACCTGGAACAAGGACACGCTCTTCGAGTACCTCGAGAATCCGAAGAAGTACATTCCAGGCACGAAGATGGTCTTCGCTGGTTTGAAGAAACCGCAAGAACGAGGCGATTTGATTGCGTACCTCGAACAGGCCTCCAAGTAAGGGGCGTGTAAATAATATTCGGGGATCGACGGCGGAGTGTCAACGCAGTTGAGCTGGCTGACGGACGAGAGTTTGCCCGACACAAACCACATTAGTAAAATTGTCATCGTCGAGCAACGAGAATCTTGAAAGTTGCCGCTTGCACTTTCGGCCACTCCGCAGACTCACTATACCAATTATCCTCATCATGCCCGTTCATCAATCTCGCGAAAATGACGACGATTTAACAACGTTAACGTTGATAAGGAGAAAGAACCGCTCGCGTGAATGATTAGTAACGAATTGTTATTGTTAAACAAGAATGTAGGCAATATTCATTGTAATTTATGTAAGATTGAAGAAACTCTTACAGCGATACAAAAAAAAATAACAAAAATTTTTACGATCGACAAAAAAAAAACTGTTCTACGAATACGTATTTTGTCGATGGCAAATGAATTTTTTGTTTCTTTTGTTTTCTGTAAGAGTGAGGGATTCAAGAGTCGGATGAGCAACGATTCTATCGTTAATCCGTTCGTGATAATCTCCTTTTTTGATTTCACACCGACGATATTTTCAGTGACCGTTTGCGGTCATTAACTCACGTTGATGTCCTGGTGGCGTCTTATCCGCAAATGTACGTCATTATTATTTATTATCCGTGTACAGTATGATTCGCACTTAAAATCGATATTCGGTACTATAATATACGCAGGCATATATACTCTCGAATACATAGAAAGAAAAAAAAGGGGAAATAAAAAATAGAGATTCGGTGATAAAACCACTAGTTTGTGATTTGTTTCTTTGAGATTTTCGACGGAGGTTCCTCAACCTACATTATTTTCCTGGTACTCGTTCGAATCGAGAAACGATAAGAGCCACACCGGACGAAGGATGCGGTTACGACTGCAGGAAGTCCGTGTACCGACGCCATCGGGTTTTGCCCTCTCTGCTACCAAAAGACGTGGTTGCCTCCCGAGAAATGCCAGTCAATTAAACTTTGGTCAAGCAGTCTTAAGAATCTTTGAGCCTCGCGTGGTTCGTACGGTTTATTGTGCAATAACGATAATAAAAATGATTAATAATCATTACGAATCGCTTAAAAACGACAAAGACGAATCTAGCGGCGACGAAGGGAATTTCAGTATACGCCGGAAGGAAAAGGGTTCATTGAGAATTCGATTGAAACGCGTTTTTAGTGCGGGAAGTCCTATGAGCCCTGCGTCAAGTTCGAGCCTTTCAAATTCTCAAAATACGAGCCCCGCGCCCAGCAACAATAGTAGCCCTTTCACTAAGTTTCGTTATTCATGGCAATCACCGCAACAATCACCACAACGATCACCGAAATCAGCAAATCCACGAACGTCCGATACACCGACGAAATGGTTTACAACACGATCTACCGATTCTACGAGCTCCCCAACGAGTCCAGAAAAATTCAGCGATAACTCGAAAAATCTTGATCTGACGATTTGGCACGACGAGAACAGGTAAGTGATTCTAATCATTTTTTTGGTAGTGCTAAGTGATTTAGAAACCTGCTAAAATATCGGGCTATCAATATATAAGGTTTTATGGACAATTTAGTAAACCTTTGGCCCTGACCCCTTTTTTTTATTTACCCCAATATTTTCAACATACTTTACGTTTTATTAAGAAATACTGTGGTTTTATTTGAGATTTTTTTTTGTTGGAAATTCAGGAAAACTTTATGAAGTAATGATACCTAAATTCATCAAATTATAATTATTTATTATTGAAGCATGGCAATCGCGCTTCAACTTTTATTCAATTTCAATAGTATCGACTAATAAATTCAGTGTATTCGACACAATTATTATTTTTCTTCAACAGTTGAGTGTACAATACCTCAAGATACTTACGCTCGTTGCAATGAGTTCTTAAATAAAAAAATGTTTTCCCATAATAAAAAATGTGATAGAAACTCATAAAATCAGATATTATCAAATAAAATTTTAAAGCCTATACTGAAAATTGGCCTCTTAATCCAGAGCAACATCAAAAGTGATGGATTTGCTAGGTAATTGTAATGTTAATTTCCGAATTAATTAAGCAAAAGCATGGAAAATATTTCCAATTTTATTAGTGGGAAGTGCTCGAATTTATATGCTCAATTTCGTTTCTTATTATAATCGACATTAAGACCTATGAGCAATAACTGGCAACCGTGGAACGAATTTTTGAAATCTCGGTAAGAGGCGTTTCTCTGAGTGGGATATTGATTCGAATGGCTCTCGTTACCTATCCTGAAAATGTGTGTCAAATGAATAAGCGGATAGAAAATAAGGTTTTAATTAAATAAAGAAACAGGGCAAAGTCTCTGCAATTAAAATAAAGTAGGTATAATCAGAGAACACCAATAATCTTTTTCATGAAACCAGTTCCGTAAACCTCCATTACTTCATGTGATAAACATTTACCGTAAAATTGACTACAAGTTATTATTTCCAAACAATTATCTTAATTTTAATAAAAAGATGTTTATATTTGTTATTGATTATCAAAAACCACAGATTTTTATAATATTTCACGGATATAAAAAACTGATTCTGCATAAAGAACGAATAGTTCTCAACGCTCATTTTTTCCAACAATTTTTCCTGGACTTTTATAGAAAACGAATTTGCGTTGCTGTTATTGAAAAGTCCAGTTAATTTATTATTATGAGCTTATTATGAGCTAATAACAATGCTATTAATTGGCCCATCCATTTTGATTTCAAAGTATTAAGTGCTTACAATTCTAGTCGAGTAAACCCTATATGAACTACTATAATAATTCACCGAAAATCATTGACATGATATCGCGATGTGACCTTGTCCCTAATGGCAAATACAAGGATTTTCCAGTGATACCATGAAGTAATAAGGGCTTAAAACTCTAATAGGGTAAGCTACTACAATAATAAAAATAAAAATAAAAAAGGGATTGCGTTGCTATCATTGAAAAGTTAAAATATCCTTTAATAACCACTGCAATTTATTATTATGAGCTCATAAAAATGCCATTAATTCCACCCATTTTGATTTCAAAGTAATAAGGGCTTACAATTCTAGTCGAGTAAAACCTATACTATAATAATTCACCGAAAATCATTGACACGATATCGCGATGTGATCTTGTCCCTAGTGGCAAAAACAAGAATTCCAGTGATACCATGAAGTAATAAGGGCTTATAATTACAGTCGAGTAAAACCTATATAATTCACCGAAAATCATTGACACGATATCGCAATGTGACCTTGGCCCTAGTAGCAAACACAAAGATTCCAGTAATACCACGAAATAATAAGGGCTTATAATTCCAGTCGAGTAAAATCTATATGAGCTACTATAATAATTCACCGAAAATCATTGATACGATATCGCAATGTGACCTTGGCCCTAGTAGCAGAAACAAGGATTCCAGTGATACCATGAAGTAATAAGGGCTTATAATTCCAGTCGTGTAAAACCTATATGAGCTACTATAATAATTTACCGAAAATCATTGACACGATATCGCGATGTGACCTTGGCCCTAGTAGCAGAAACAAGGATTCCAGTGATACCATGAAGTAATAAGGGCTTATAATTCCAGTCGTGTAAAACCTATATGAGCTACTATAATAATTTACCGAAAATCATTGACACGATATCGCGATGTGACCTTGGCCCTAGTAGCAGAAACAAGGATTCCAGTGATACCATGAAGTAATAAGGGCTTATAGTTCCAGTCGAGTAAAATCTATATGTGCTACTATAATAATTCACTTAAAATCATTGACACGATATCGCGATGTGACCTTGGCCCTAGTAGCAGAAACAAGGATTCCAGTGATACCATGAAGTAATAAGGGCTTATAATTCCAGTCGAGTAAAACCTATATGAGTTACTATAATAATTCACCGAAATCATTGACGCGATATCGTGATGTGACCTTGGCCCTAGTAGCAAACACAAAGATTCCAGAGATACCATGAAGTAATAAGGGCTTATAATTCCAGTCGAGTAAAACCTATATGAGCTACTATAATAATTCACCGAAAATCATTGACACGATATCGCGATGTAACCTTAGGGTTTATTAAGGGCTTATGAGCCATTATTACTTCATTCCAGTGATACCATGAAGTAATAAGGGCTTATAATTCCAGTCAAGTAAAACCTATATGAGCTACTATAATAATTCACCGAAAATCATTGACACGATATCGCGATGTGACCTTGGCCCTAGTAGCAAAAACAAGGATTCCAGTGATACCATGAAGTAATAAGGGCTTATAATTCCAGTCGAATAAAACCTATATGAGCTACTATAATAATTCACCGAAAATCATTGACACGATATCGCGCTGTGACCTTGGCCCTAGTAGCAAAAACAAGAATTCCGGTGATACCATGAAGTAACAAGGGCTTATAATAATTCTAATAATTATAATAATAATTCACCGAAAATCATTGACACGATATCGCGATGTGACCTTGGCCCTAGTAGCAAAAACAAGGATTCCAGTGATACCATGAAGTAATAAGGGCTTATAATTCCAGTCGAATAAAACCTATATGAGCTACTATAATAATTCACTGAAAATCATTGACACGATATCGGGATGTGACCTTGGCCCTAGTAGCAAAAACAAGGATTCCAGTGATACCATGAAGTAACAAGGGCTTATAATAATTCTAATAATTATAATAATAATTCACCGAAAATCATTGACACAATATCGTGATGTGACCTTGGCCCTAGTAGCAGACACAAAGATTCCAGTGATGCCATGCAGTAACAAGGGCTTATAATTCCAGTCGAATAAAACCTATATGAGCTACTATAATAATTCACCGAAAATCATTGACACGATATCGCAATGTGACCTTGGCCCTAGTAGCAAAAACAAAGATTCCAGTGATACCATGATCTAACAAGGGCTTATAATAATTCTAATAATTATAATAATAATTCACCGAAAATCATTGACACGATATCGCGATGTGACCTTGGCCCTAGTAGCAAAAACAAGGATTCCAGTGATACCATGAAGTAATAAGGGCTTATAATTCCAGTCGAATAAAACCTATATGAGCTACTATAATAATTCACTGAAAATCATTGACACGATATCGCGATGTGACCTTGGCCCTAGTAGCAAAAACAAGAATTCCAGTGATACCATGAAGTAACAAGGGCTTATAATAATTCTAATAATTATAATAATAATTTACCGAAAATCATTGACACGAAATCACAATGTGACCTTGGCCCTAGTAGCAAAAACAAGGATTCCAGTGATACCATGAAGTAACAAGGGCTTATAATAATTCTAATAATTATTATAATAATTCACCGAAAATCATTGACACGATATCGCGATGTGACCTTGTCCCTAGTGGCGAACACAAGGATTTCAGTGATACCATGAAGAACTAGTTCGTGGGGCACACGCACATCCAGGAAAATCTTCCCTACGCGAGAGAGACACGAGAGAAATAGAGAAAGAGACAGGCCCCGGGTCGATGCAGCGTCGGCGCTGCTGCTCCCGCTGCTGCGGACTGGGACTGGGACGATAATCCCCACCAGAACCACTGTGCACCAGGTTGCGTCTGTCCGTCAGTCCGTCGTCTCTCGTTCGTGGTTTCTTCATCGTCTCTCTTGCGTCGCGATCGCGCATGTTACTATAGATACAACTATACACGTGCCCCCAGTTTCTCCCCACTCTTTAATCATTCCATCTCTTCTTCCTTCATGAGAAGCAGGGACATTTCATGCTCTCTTTCTATCGCTCGTTGTCGCACTCGTGCTTCGCTTTCGGTGATCCCAGCTTGCGCCGTCCTCCACCGTCATCATCGTCGTTGGTGCCACAGGCGTCCGAAGTGATCAGAACGCGTTGCGCTTCGAATGAGAACGGTGCGTCAGTTTTAAACGTCGTTGTTTCGATTAAAACGAGAATCCTCTCATCACAGGGTCACCCTGCAAATAAAATATCAGGTAAGTTCTCATTTATTTTCTATTTTATTTATTTATTAATTGTGATTTGTATTTTTAGGATTTTTTTTCACCTAGAAATGTCATTGCAGTGAAAAATGATATTTTTGTAAAATGGTTGTTGATTTTGTTTTTAGTATTTACATAATTTTTTTATCCTTATTTGTATTTTTTTTAGAATATTTAATCTGACCCAGGAATTTTATTGCAGCGATAAACGAAATTGTAGAATCGTTGTCAATTTTGTTATTTTCATTATTTATATAATTTTTTTTATCATGGTTTGTATTTTTTTTTAATATCTAATTTGATCTAGAAATGTTTTTGAAGTGATGAAAAAAATATTTTAATCAATGTTGTGGAAATGGGAAAATTAGTGGGGGAAAAAATTGTAGACAGTATAATTATATTTTTTCTTAGCTTAAGTATGATTTGATCTACTGAAACTTATGGTTGTTGAGGAAACTAAGAGATTTGTCGCTCTAACAACCATTTGATTTGAATTAAAAATTTGTGATCTGAATTTAGGTAAACCAAAACATTTATTTTTGTAGTGCTTTTATAGATGAAGAAAGTACTTGGGGAGTAAACATAATTTTTGAGATGATAAATTGAAAAATGTCACGCGATCGTTTTATACATAAACGGAAATGTGTTTCCCCTTCGTGTGTTACGACTATGAAAGCACTATATGCCAGACCTAAATACTTCGTACCTAAATATCAAAAATTCTTGATGCTATTATCTGCACATTCTTCCATTTTCATTTCCTTTGTTATCATTTTATAGGGTGTATTATTTTTAATTAATTATTAATGCAACTTCAATTTTTAAAAAATCAAATATGCTTTATTTTTCTTTCAACAAATTATGGATATGAAAGAAATAATTCGATATTTAAATAACTCATTAATTTTCAAATATCATTTTATAAACTACGTAATATAACATCGTGATAATTTAATTAAGATAACTTCCGTTTTCGATAACGTTTTATCCACGTTTCCTTTATTTCTTGGCATTGCACCTGTTATTATCGCTCAGCTCAGCGATAGTCGTTATACCTATAGATAGGAGAGTTTCGTAGCGCTCTCGGTGCAACTTGGACTGGTCCCTCGCGTTCAATACTGAAATAGTGTACTTAACTTCACTGCAGTAAAGGGAAGCATTGGCTGCAGACAACTGCAAAGGTTCTCCTGTGTTTAGCTTGAACGAATAATAATGACGCGGTCTATCGATTTTTACTAAGTATTCACGTGTAAGGTAACTGCGGTTCGTCAAACACGTAGTAAAAGACATTAGCTAAAGCGCCATCGTACGCAACTCTCACATAACCAATCTTTCTCCTCACTGATATCCGATGCTTTGATGCTATATAAGTATTTCGATCGATTTTCAAAGTAGCCACTGTAGTGACAATCGGTGCGAATGCAAAAATAGGGTACGATAAATGAGATAGAGGCGCACGCCTAAATGTGTATATTTAGTAAAAAGAGCGGAGTAACGTAGGAAATCCTCTTCTAAAAAGTTGGTGGCTCGAGAAATCTCGAAAATCTTGAATATCTCGAAAATCTCGAATATCTCGAAAATCTCGAATATCTCGAAAATCTCGAATATCTCGAATATCTCGAAAATCTCGAATATCTCGAAAATCTCGAATATCTCGAAAATCTCGAATATCTCGAAAATCTCGAATATCTCGAAAATCTCGAAAATCTCGAAAATCTCGAAAATCTCGAAAATCTCGAATATCTAGAAAATCTCGAAAATCTCGAATATCTAGAAAATCTCGAAAATCTCGAATATCTAGAATATCTCGGAAATCTCGAATGTCTCGAAAATCTCGAATATCTCGAATGTCTCGAAAGTCTCGAATATTTCGAAAATCTCGAATATCTCGAAAATTTCGAATATCTCGAAAATTTCGCAGTCATTGTCATCGTTTCATTCCGACACACTAGAACCAAGGTTATGCATTGAAATTTTTTATTTATGTCAAATGTCAAAACTCACAAAGTCTATATAGCCAATTTCTGGTTAGGGTCGGTTTTTGCTAAGTATTTGCGTGTAGGTATAAATAACTGTGGTTCGTCAAACACGTAGTAAAAGCTAATATCTCGAAAATCTCGAAAATCTCGAATATATCGAAAATCTCGAATATATCGAAAATCTCGAATATATCGAAAATCTCGAATATATCGAAAATCTCGAATATATTGAAAATCTCGAATATATCGAAATACTCGAATATATCGAAAATCTCGAATATATCGAAAATCTCGAATATCTCGAAAATCTCGAATTTCTCAAATTGCTCGAATATGTCTAAAATCTCGAATTTCTCAAATTGCTCGAATATGTCTAAAATCTCGAATTTCTCGAATATCTCTAAAATCTCGAGAATCTCGAATATCTCTGAAATCTCGAGAATCTCGAATATCTCGAATATCTCGAATATGTCGAAAATCTCGAAAATCTCGAAAATCTCAAGAATCTCGAGAATCTCGAGAATCTCGAAAATCTCGAGAATCTCGAAAATCTCGAGAATCTCGAGAATCTCGAGAATCTCGAAAATCTCGAGAATCTCGAAAATCTCTCAGTCATTATCAACGTTTTTTTTCAGACTTACTGGGACCAAGTTCATGCATTGAAATTTTTTCTTTATATCAAATGTCAAAACTCACATAAAGTCGGTATAGTATATTTTAGATTAGAGTTGATTTTTACTAAGTATTCACATGTAGGTATAAATAACTGCGAATCATCAAAAACGAAGTCAAAGACATTAGCTAAAACGCCCACGCACGCAACTCTCACATAACCAATCTTTCTCGTCGTTGATATCCGATTCTCTGTTGCTATATAAGTATTTCGATCGATTTTCAAGGTAGCCACTGTAGTGACAATCGTTGCAACTGCAAAAATAGGGTGCGATAAACGAGGTAGAGGCGCGCGCGTATATGTGTCTGCTGTTCGACATAGGACTATGTAAATATTAGTAAAAGGAGTGGCGTAACGTAGGAAATATAGTAAATTTCTGATTAGGGACACGACGTTCATCACTTAAAACGGGTGGAGCGCTAATATACGCTAATCAAATCAACGCTAATTTTTTAAAAGCAATTTCTGTAAATTTAACTAACCATTTTGGAAGATAATTTAGATAAAAGCATATTAATTGAAATAAAACTAACCAATACACGATAATTTGCGAAACGTTTTTTCGGCATTGATTTTTTAAAGAATATAAACGATGGTCCGATACTAATGTTTGATAGTTATTGTTGTTTATTGAAAGATGCTTCGTTGATTCTCGCTTTAGGTTTGTTTTATAGTATTTGATATTCAAGTCCTGGAAATTATTATGTGATATCCATTAATTCTTATACCGTGCGACTATTTATGTTTTTTAAATATTGATTTTGCATATCATTATCCTTTTTTTGCTGCAGTCATTTAAAAGTAGTTAAGGTAATAACGGAAAAAGAAAATGTAATAAATATAAAAGAAGAGCAATTAATTATTGCCAAGACTACCGCGATTTAAGTATAGCAATTTTTCTCTCTGTTTACACAATATAACGTCACAACTTATCTGCGTGGGCAGGTATCGGTGCAAAGCAGTTCGTGCGTGTTCTCTTAAAGTAGAGTTGACTGAACTCGTTGACTGATTACGAGTCACACACTTATCTGAATTGCATCTAAACACCTCGCTATGAAAATACAATAACGTGCCAGATTTTATGTTCCCAGCGGAGATGTAAAATATAATATAATATGATACACAATGGAAAATGAATTGCAGTACAAATGTATAAAAATACGGTAATTACTTTTGTTATTGGTGAATAATTTTTCCAATTAATTCGTTGTATGTAAATTACTGATAAAACGTCGCTATGCAAATTGGTGCTACACACCAATACATTATGTTGTAATGTATATTCAGAGAGCAGAATCGTTAAAGAACCTGTCGTTTCCTTCGACATATTGACTCTTCCGTCGTTGCGTTAAAGTTTACTGTTTATTCCACGCGTATGGAAATAGAGAAAGAGGACTTCGTATACATCAGCTTTAAATTTTTTATAAAAGGATATTTTTTTGTTTAACGTCCTGTAACAAAATTTGAGGAAAAGTTAAATAACATTTTTTATATACATTATGTTCATTACTAATTGAACAAATTTTATCCTGAACATTTTTCAATAGGACTGTTTATTTCCAAGATATTAACGTTTAAAAAAATATAGATACCGAAAGATTGGAAAAATAAATCGTCTGTCGGAAAAATTGGTCGTAGCGCCAGGCAAAAAAATACGTGTCTTCTTAAAGTTAAAGTTTACTTAACGTCATGTAATAAAATTTGAAGTCAATTAAAATAACATTTTTTGTATATACTATATAGCTTATTGTGAACTGAATAAATTTTATTATGGACATTTTTCGATACAACTGTTCATTTTCAAGATATTAATGTTTAAAAAAATATAGATACCGAAAGATACAAATTTTTACAAAAAATCGACTGTCGGAAATATTGGTCGTATCGCCAAACAAACAAAATCCGTAACTCTTAAAGTTAAAGTTTCCTTAACGTCATGTAAATTAATGTGAAGACAATGGAAATAACATTTTTTAAATACATCTTTCGATATGACTGTTTATTTCCAAATTAACGTTTAAAAAAATATAAACACTGAAAGATTGAAAATGAATTTGAAAAAACGTCTGTTGGAAATATTGGTCGTAGCGCCAAATTAAAAAAATACGTGTCTCTTAAAGTAAACGTTTACTGAACAAATTTCATCGTGGTCATTATTCGATAGGACTGTTCATTTCCATAATATTAACGTTTAAAAAAATATAGATACCGAAAGATTGGAAAAAAAAAATCGTCTGTCGGAAAGATTGGTCGTAGCGCCAAGCAAAAAAATACGTGTCTTCTTAAAGTTAAAGTTTACTTAACGTCATGTAATAAAATTTGAAGTCAATTAAAATAACATTTTTTGTATACATTATGTAGTTCATTGCAAACTGAACAAATTTTATTATGGACATTTTTCGATACAACTGTTCATTTTCAAGATATTAATGTTTAAAAAAATATAGATACCGAAAGATACAAATTTTTACAAAAAATCGACTGTCGGAAATATTGGTCGTATCGCCAAACAAACAAAATCCGTAACTCTTAAAGTTAAAGTTTCCTTAACGTCATGTAAATTAATGTGAAGACAATTGAAATAACATTTTTTAAATACATTTTTCGATAGGACTGTTTATTTCCAAATTAACGTTTAAAAAAATATAAACACTGAAAGATTGAAAATGGATTTGAAAAAACGTCTGTCGGAAATATTGGTCGTAGCGCCAAATTAAAAAAAATACGTGTCTCTTAAAGTAAACGTTTACTGAACAAATTTCATCGTGGTCATTATTCGATAGGACTGTTCATTTCCAAGATATTGACGTTTACAAAAATATAGATACCGAAAGATTGGAATTAAAAAAAGAAAAAAAATCGTCTGTCGGAAAAATTGGTCGTAGCGCCAAGCAAAAAAATACGTGTCTCTTAAAGTTTGCTGTTTATTCCACATATGTTGGAATAGGGTAAGAGGACTTTTTATACGCTAGCTTAAAGTGCGCATAGACGACAGCGTTGGTCGCTCTCTCCCCGCATAATCGGCTAAAAAGTAGGTCTAGGGAATCAGCTGTTTCTGGTTGTGTTCGGACTATCGATGTAGCGCGTGCGCAACGTATTATACAATACATATAGTGTCAAGTTGTATGTACAAGTGCTACACACATACAGCCTAAAATATACATATATAGAGTATAACGTTTGGTCACAAGACTCCCACACACAACTTGCCTGCCCACGTTTCTTGTCTTTCCGACACTGAATCGCGTAAGTAGTGGAAACACGTGAATTTCTCCTGACTTTGAAATTCTTTGGATCGCGTCAACTAATTTTGATTCCTCAGCGCGTCTTATTCTTGCGTTATTATGTACGTGTACCTTAAGCATAAAAAGGCAAATTGGAAAAAAATATTTGATAAATTATTCATTTAACAATTTTGATTTTTTATTAGAAGTTTTTTTTATTGGCGAATACCACATTTTTTATTTATATACATTGAGAAAAAGTCTCGGCTGGATTTACTAAAATCTAGGTTTAAATTTTTTTTTAAAAGACAGCAAACTTTATTTGTTGGCCTAGAAAATGTATTTGCTGGCCTAACAAATAATTTTGCTGGCCTAGCAAATTTTTTTGATGGTCTAGCAAATAATTTTTGTTAGGCTAAGAAATAAGGCTTTGCTGTCACTATATTAGCAACTAATTTGTTGATGCAACAAAAGTTTTCTCTCCTTGTGGCAAGATTTTTAACGAAATGTTTGGTAGTTTTAATCAAGTATTTTTCTCAATATACACATTTATTTTTTTTGTGACACATTTAATATTTTTTTAATTGTATACTGTACTTTTTAAATTTAATTTACGCGGTACCTATAAAAAATTTCCTATAAGGTACAATATAATAAACAATTTTTTCGCAATGCAGGTGGAAGATTCGCTAATAAACATTAATTCTCATTTCATCGAATTTGCTCATATAACTAAAAAAAATATAGAAGAACCAGAATTAATTTTTTAATTCATAATCTATGATTGTATTTAATCGATTTGTATATTTTTAAATTACAGGGTTGTATATATGTAGCTTAAAGTATATTTGGATGAAAATAGGAATATTTCGTCGTGAATGGGTAAAAAATATCAGAGAATGAGGGCCACATACGCGAGTAGCGAATAAGTAGCATTTTAAAGGGGGAATAGAAGCTTTTGTGTGCGAAGCAACGCAGGAAGGTTGCCGCCACTGGAGCTGGCCAGTTTTCGCCAGTTTTATTAATGCCGCTGGCGAGGGAGAACGAAGGTTCTGCGATACGATTATAAAATCTCGTTTACTAAAACGTTCAGGCTGCAGAAAAAAATAAAAACGTATGACATCATATTTTACGCAGGAGAATAAAAATGATGGCTCCGTTTACGTCAAGCTCCTTAAGGTAGCAGCTACAAAGCCTTACATTTTTACGATGGATTATGCAAAGTTTAATGCATTAATAAGGCAGAATTGAATAGCTTTTCTTATTACAGCTTGTGTCCTTAAACTAACGAAACATTTACAAATTTATGTTGGCAAAAACATTAAGTTATCAATGCAAATTTTCCTGAAGCTACATTTTCGTTGAGATTTTTTTTTTAAGTCGGTTAAGCCGTAATTTTTAACCGGTTTACATTCATCATAGATCATTTTGTTTATCTTCAGTTGAGCTGTGAATTAATCACGCAAAATTTCTTTGGTTTTGAGTTTGTAATAATTATAGCGGAGATTATGGCGAAATTTTATTGTCGGTTAAAGAATGGGTTGCAATTTATTTTTTACTGCTAACACTACGGAAAATCTGGGTAGTTAATTCGCAGAGCAACTTTCTAGTAACAAAATTAGCCATGGAACATTAAAATCAATAATATTTTACTATTCTTTGAATAAAAACGTATCTCATTGGAAATTTTCATTTATTAGTTTATATTTTTGCTAATCGTTGCTTAATATTTCTTTACAATATTTGCTACAATAATTATTTCAAAAGCCATTTTTCAAAGTTCCAGACCAAAAATTCTGGCAAAATTCCAATAAAACCAAATTTATCCTCAATTTTAATTTGATGAACGAAAAACTCATTTATACATAAAAATGTGTAGTGATAATTTTTTCATTACTTTGATTTAAAAAAGTGTATTTAACAAAGTTATTATTTTTTTAACGGGAAAGTGAAAAAAAAGTCTTAAGTTGTTTCAGGGTTAAAATTTGCATAAACCATTGTGAACATTTAACATCAATTAAGCTACTTTAAAGCGCAGTATCTACGTTAATAATCGCGAACGTCGCATTCAATTCGGGTGCACAGCATAGTGTGATTTATATACTATTCGTATAACATAGCAGTATTGGTTATGCAAACCTGATGTAGCAGACATACATACAAGCATAAATGATAGTGACGCTGATGTAGGCGCTAACATGTATCTACCAGCGGGTACACAGCGTTATCGAATCTCCCGAAACTCTGCTTCACTAGTTCTCTGTTCCCATGGCCCAGATTCGCGGCATCGCAGCAGCGCAGCGCGACAGTAGTACTAGCAGTGATATGCTGCGGCGTTCCTATAGTATGATCTTGCATTCGGGGGCAACTCGCGGCTATGTAACGTAGGGCGCTTCCAGCTATCACATAACATCACAGTAGTGACACACTGAGAGAAAAATCGGGTAATTAAAAAAAAAAAATAGATCGACGATAATCTAACTATAAACTATAATTTCCTGGTAAACTAAAATCTGGTAATTTGAAAAAAAAAAAAAATAGTTAGATCGACGATAATCTAACTATGAATTATAATTCTCTAGTAAAATAAAAATCTGGTAATTTGAAAAAAAATATATAGTAAAATCGACGATAATCTAACTATAAACTATAATTCTCTGGTAACCTAAAAATCTGGTAATTTGAAAAAAAAAAATAATAATTTGATCGACGATAATCTAACTATAAACTATAATTCCCTGGTAAACTAAAAATCTGGTAATTTGAAAAAAAATATATAGTTAGATCGACGATAATCTAACTATAAACTATAATTCCCTGGTAAACTAAAAATCTGATGATTTGAAAAAAAAATATAGTTAGATCGACGATAATCTAACTATAAACTATAATTCCCTGGTAAACTAAAAATCTGGTAATTTGAAAAAAAATGCGTAGTTAGATCGACGATAATTTAACTATAAACTATAATTCCCTGGTAAACTAAAAATCTGGTAATATGAAAAAAAATATAATTAGATCGACGATAATCTAACTATAAACTATAATTCCCTGGTAAACTAAAAGTCTGGTAATTTGAAAAAAAAAATATAGTAAGATCGACGATAATCTAACTATAAACTATAATTCCCTGGTAAACTAAAAATCTGGTAATTTGAAAAAAAAATATAGTTAGAACGACGATAATCTAACTATAAACTATAATTCCCTGGTAAACTAAAAATCTGGTAATTTGAAGAAAAAGAATATAGTTAGATCGACGATAATCTAACTATTAATTATAATTCCCTGGTAAACTAAAAATCTGGTAATTTGAAAAAAAATATACAGTTAGATCGACGATAATCTAACTATAAAATATAATTCCCTGGTAAACTAAAAATCTGGTAATTTGAAAAAAATATATAGTTAGATCGACGATAATCTAACTATAAACTATAATTCCCTGGTAAACTAAAAATCTGGTAATTTGAAAAAAAATATATAGTTAGATCGACGATAATCTAACTATAAACTATAATTCCCTGGTAAACTAAAAATCTGGTGATTTGAAAAAAAAAAATAGTTAGACCGACGATAATCTAACTATAAATTATAATTCCCTGGTAAACTAAAAATTTGGTAATTTGAAAAAAAATATATAGTTAGATCAACGATAATCTAACTATAAACTATAATTCCCTGGTAAACTAAAAATCTGGAAATTTGAAAAAAAAATATAGTTAGATTCACGATAATCTAACTATAAACTATAATTCCCTGGTAAACTAAAAAGCTGGTGATTTGAAAAAAAAATATAGTTAGATCGACGATAATCTAACTATAAACTATAATTCCCTGGTAAACTAAAAATCTGGTAATTTGAAAAAAATATATAGTTAGATCGACGATAATCTGACTATAAACTATAATTCCCGGGTAAACTAAAAATCTGGTAATTTGAAAAAAAAATATAGTTAGAACGACGATAATCTAACTATAAACTATAATTCCCTGGTAAACTAAAAATCTGGTAATTTGAAGAAAAAAAATATAGTTAGATAGACGATAATCTAACTATAATTCCCTGGTAAACTAAAAATCTGGTAATTTGAAGAAAAAAAAATAGTTAGATCGACGATAATCTAACTATAAACTATAATTCCGTGGTAAACTAAAAATCTGGTAATTTGAAAAAAAAATATATAGTTAGACCGACGATAATCTAACTATAAACTATAATTTCCTGGTAATCTAAAAATCTGGTAATCTGAAGAAAAAAAATATAGTTAGAGTGACGATAATCTAACTATAAACTATAATTCCCTGGTAAACTAAAAATCTGGTAATTTGAAGAAAAAAAATATAGTTAGATAGACGATAATCTAACTATAAACTATAATTCCCTGGTAAACTACAAATATGGTAATTTGAAAAAAAATATAGTTAGATCGACGATAATCTAACTATGAATTATAATTCCCTAGTAAACTAAAAATCTGGTAATTTGAACAAAATATATAGTTAGATCGACGATAATCTAAGTATAAAGTATAATTCCCAGGGGGAACGTCTATATTTTATGGTTATAGCAAATATAATTATAGTAGCAATCATCAAAATGATAATAGTTTCAAACATGCCGTTTTGTTGCGTTTCAACAATTTCAACGTTTATTGAACCATAAAACATTGCAAGCCTTCCTATATTTGTTGTATCATGTGAAAGCGTTAAATCAACGATATGCTTATCTCTCAGTGCATGAACAATATTTAAACTTTACAATGTTTGCGTAGAACGTTATTTTTCTTTAGTTCGTCTAAAATGTATGCCTATTTATTTACACTAGGAAAAATATGTACAGAGTTTTTACAATATCAAATATATATGGATAGATAATAGTTTATTGTATATATTGTGGAAATCATTCACTGATATATTTGGTGCCTTATATTTTCATTTCGCTTACGTCTACTCGATTTTAATTTATACATTAAATAATATGAACTATATGTTGTTATGAATATTCGGACGACGTTCACGCTACTGGCTCCAATTATTCACTTTGGCAATGACAAACGAGCGACCTCGATCACGACTTGACAGTGAACAGTCGTGTAACAGAGAGCAATAAACCTTCGCCTTCGTTATTTTATACAAATCAGTGTCTTTGCATTAATCACTTTTTTTAGTTTAACTTAAATTTTGTTACATGACGTTAAACAACAAAAAAAAGATTTGCAAAAAAAACGCAATTTTTAATCATTTTAATATACTTACAAAAAAAATTCTGTTTAGAATTATAACGATTTTTAGCAGACCGCAGAATAGTGGGATATTTTTTTAAATCTTCTACATAATTGAATATAATTAGTGAATTAAAACGTAAAGCTTCAATTACGTTGAACTTTAAAAAAAAAAAAAAAATCCTGCCGTCTTGTACAGGATATAAAAATTTCGTAATTTTAAACACAATTTTTATGTAAATATACAAAAATTATTAAAACTTTTGTTGCTTAACGTCATCTTAAGAAAATTTGTGGAAAACTAAAATAACGTTTTGTATACATTATGTAGCCCATTGCAAACTGAACAAATTTAATCCTGGACATTTTTCGATACAATTGTTCACATCCAAGATATTAACGTTTAAAAAAATATAGACACCGAAAGATTCAAATTTTTACAAAAAATCGTCCGTCGGAAATATTGGTCGTAGCGTCAAACAAAAAAAATTACGTCTATTTACATTTTCAAAATACTTTATGATAAATAATTGTCAAAATTATTGAAAGGGTCAAAGTCAGTGCGAGAAAAATTCATATAATATAATATAATATAATATATATAATTTTTTTTGTTTAACTCGAAGTAATATCTATGCGTTTGCAGTGTACAATAGTTTATGTATCTACTACATAAACTATATATAGTTTATGTATAAACTCGACGCTATACGTATATTGTATCCTGTAACGCAAGCGTAATCGACCTACGGCCATGACCGACTGCACTCGTCGTTGCTACCTCGCCCGATCTCGCTAGCGGCATTAATCTCGAAGAAAAACATGAGACCTGGAAGTAAGAGATTTAAGAGCGTGGTTACACTTAATTTATGCAATACACGTAAAATCCGTCTCGTTATTTCGCAATAATATTAATATTCTTGGCTTATTTTTCAATTACCATTTATAACGATTCGTAGCGTTGTTCATGCACCGAAATAAATGGTCATTTGCCATAATTATATCTGCTTGGTTAAATATGAATCAGATTTTTAATGCTAAGTGATTATTTTAACGAATTATTTGGGCCAATCAACTTATTAGTTACCAAGTCATTGGGCTAACCAATTTGTTGGTTGTCGCAATCAAATATAACTTCTCAGATACATATTTAGTTATGCAACTAACTACTAACTTTTGTTCATAACTCAATTCAAGAGAAAAGTTCGCTTCTAAATTTCAACGTTAAATCAAATTTCCAGAAATAAATTCTATTTACCGAAACTATCTCGAGAGTTTGAAAAAGGGGTTAATTCTTTTCAGACTTCAAAAGTGCCATAAGAAGACAAAAATATCATCAAAAATAATAATAACAATAATAATAGTCTATAATCCATGGGATATTTAAAAGTAGTAGGATCAATAGAAAATGTATACTCATGTTAATTTATTTACGTTATTTTTTATACAAATCATTTACTCAGTTTAAAAAAAATTCAAATATTTCAAATATAATTATTATATTGATATTTAATATTTTTTCAGACTTCAAAATAATAATAGTCTATAAACCATGGGACATTTATAAGATAGTAGGATCATTGAAAAAAATAATATCATGTTAATTTATTTACGTTATTTTTTACACAAATCATTTACTCAGCTTAAAAAAAATTCAAATATTTCAAATATAATTATTATATTGATATTTAATTTTTTTTCAGACTTCAAAATAATAATAGTCTATAAACCATGGGACATTTATAAGATAGTAGGATCACTGGAAAAAAAAATATCATGTTAATTTATTTACGTTATTTTTTACACAAACCATTTACTCAGTTTAAAAAAAATTCAAATATTTCAAATATAATTATCATATTGATATTTAATTTTTTTTTCAGACTTCAAAATAATAATAGTCTATAAACCATGGGACATTTATAAGATAGTAGGATCACTGGAAAAAATAATATCATGTTAATTTATTTACGTTATTTTTTACACAAACCATTTACTCAGTTTAAAAAAAATTCAAATATTTCAAATATAATTATTATATTGATATTTAATATTTTTTCAGACTTCAAAATAATAATAGTCTATAAACCATGGGAAATTTATAAGATAGTAGGATCACTGGAAAAAATAATATCATATTCATTTATTTACGTTATTTTTTACACAAACCATTTACTCAGTTTACAAAAAATTCAAATATTTCAAATATAATTATTATATTGATATTTAATATTTTTTCAGACTTCAAAATAATAATAGTCTATAAACCATGGGACATTTATAAGATAGTAGGATCACTGGAAAAAATAATATCATGTTAATTTATTTACGTTATTTTTTACACAAACCATTTACTCAGTTTTAAAAAAATTCAAATATTTCAAATATAATTATAATATTGATATTTAATTTTTTTTTCAGACTTCAAAATAATAATAGTCTATAAACCATGGGACATTTATAAGATAGTAGGATCACTGGAAAAAATAATATCATGTTAATTTATTTACGTTATTTTTTACACAAACCATATACTCAGTTTAAAAAAATTCAAATATTTCAAATATAATTATTATATTGATATTTAATATTTTTTCAGACTTCAAAATAATAATAGTCTATGAACCATGGGAAATTTATAAGATAGTAGGATCACTGGAAAAAATAATATCATGTTAATTTATTTACGTTATTTTTTACACAAACCATTTACTCAGTTTACAAAAAATTCAAATATTTCAAATATAATTATTATATTGATATTTAATATTTTTTCAGACTTCAAAATAATAATAGTCTATAAACCATGGGACATTTATAAGATAGTAGGATCACAGGAAAAAATAATATCATGTTAATTTATTTACGTTATTTTTTACACAAACCATTTACTCAGTTTAAAAAAAATTCAAATATTTCAAATATAATTATTATATTGATATTTAATATTTTTTCAGACTTCAAAATAATAATAGTCTACAAACCATGGGACATTTATAAGATAATAGGATCACTGGAAAAAATAATATCATGTTAATTTATTTACGTTATTTTTTACACAAACCATTTACTCAGTTTAAAAAAATTCAAATATTTCAAATATAATTATTATATTGATATTTAATTTTTTTTCAGTCTTCAAAATAATAATAGTCTACAAACCATGGGACATTTATAAGATAGTAGGATCACTGGAAAAAATAATATCATGTTAATTTATTTACGTTATTTTTTACACAAACCATTTACTCAGTTTAAAAAAAATTCAAATATTTCAAATATAATTATTATATTGATATTTAATTTTATTTCAGACTTCAAAATAATAATAGTCTATAAACCATGGGACATTTATAAGATAGTAGGATCACTGGAAAAAAAATATCATGTTAATTTATTTACGTTATTTTTTACACAAACCATTTACTCAGTTTTAAAAAAATTCAAATATTTCAAATATAATTATTATATTGATATTTAATTTTATTTCAGACTTCAAAATAATAATAGTCTATAAACCATGGGACATTTATAAGATAGTAGGATCACTGGAAAAAAAATATCATGTTAATTTATTTACGTTATTTTTTACACAAACCATTTACTCAGTTTTAAAAAAATTCAAATATTTCAAATATAATTATTATATTGATATTTAATATTTTTTCAGACTTCAAAATAATAATAGTCTATAAACCATGGGACATTTATAAGATAATAGGATCACTGGAAAAAATAATATGTTAATTTATTTACGTTATTTTTTACACAAACCATTTTTTTTAAACCACAGTTTAAAAAAAATTAAAAAATTCGAAATATAATTATTATATTGATATTTAATAATTTTGATTATATTTAATAAAAAAAATATTATTATTATTTAAAAAATGTTATATTATGGTTATATTCAATATTTAAAAAAATTCGAATTTGTGAATAACTTTGAGTACTTTGCAGAATGAAATACTCACCGCAGCAGCAGCAGAAGGAAAGGAAGTCGGAGAGTGAATCGATGAACGCAACTCCCTCGAGAGACCTGGATAATCGAACGCGAAGTTCGACAGCAGGTGATGCGGGCAATGAGGATTCAGTTGCCGCGTCGACGGCCTCGCGATTCTCAATTTGCCGAAGAGGAAGTACGACGGAAATATTCGCGTGGATGCGGGTCTTCCGGTTGGCTACGATGCTCCATCAAGTTGGCTGTTAGGGAAAGATAGAAAGCGGATGAAATATCGTTCGCCAAGCCTTCCCGTTATCCCTTGATTCCCTCGTGCAGTCTCGTCGTGTCGTGTAGCTCGTGCGAACGCGTGAAAAACAAAAAAAAAAAAATCGCGTCCGAGCGATCGAAAAAAAAAAAAAACACGTGGACGGCTAGATGTATTATTTGTAATTATTATTCAATTATTATAAATTATTGAATTGTACAACGTCATGTTGTAGACGTGGTCATGCGACTCGAGATGGGGGCACAAACGAGCGTTTAAATTATTCCGCGCAGATTTAAGCTCCTCGTTTCTTTTTCTTTAATCCGAATTAAGGAAAAAATTGCCGACAAAGTGGCAGAAATTTAAAAAAACTCAGAGAAATTGTAATCTTGGCAACTATTAAGTGACAATTATTAATTCTTAGTTCGTGCCATTATTTTCACTATTCAATATTTTAGCAAATGTTAAGATCCATGTAAAAAACACGATACTTTTTGCCTTATATTAATTATATTTAATAAATCGCAAATATCGATATAACATTAATTTTGATGGATTGTATATTATATTTTTACAATAGCCAAATTTAGAGTAAACAGAATTATTCGTGATTATAAATATTAATCATAATTTGAGTATATATTTGTTTCAATCAACATAAAAAATTTGTGAATTCTGAAGATTTTTTTTTTTACTATGACAATCAATATAACTACATAAATTTAATAGTAGCATGTACTAATAAATAATAGTTGTCACCCAATAGTTGTCAAAAGTCCCAAGACTTATTGCCTCGAAGGATACAAATCACTCTGTGTAATAAGAAATGCTATTTATGTCCATTTTAGTGTTTGTTTTCTTTGCTTTGTATTTCCTTAGGGCCTCGTTACGTAGGGACGTGACTTAGTTTTACACTCCCATAGCGCGGATTTTCTGAGTGACGCAAGTATTGCCCCCAGCTCGTTAGCCCGCAGTGTTTTCGACCGTGTTCTATGACGACGTAAATATACCGTGAAGAGGAGAGCGCTAAAAGGCGTAGAAAAAGGGAGCGCGAGAATAACGCCCCTTCCTCACTCTCCTTTCTTCAGTAGAAATAAGTAATAATACATTATGATGAAAAAGAAGACGACGACGATGATGATGATGATAATGGTGATTATTAAAATGCGTATGACTATGATGGGTCGCCGACTACGTATATTAATCGCTCCGCATCACAAAACGTATACTACGAGCGTCACTGTAGTATATATATATACCATTTGTTATTTGTTCTCCGCTGTATATGAATTTTTGCCAAACGACGCTTAAATCCGGTGTGATTATCGTACGCGAGAGATGAAAGTCGATGAAAAACATTCCTACGATTATTCTTCGCTGAATTAATATCAGATGCGGAAGAAGGACAAAGAAAACAAAAAAAAATAAGTCGCTCATCTCGATTAGTAAACAATTGCGTTGTCAGTGAGGCGAGGAAAAACGTCGACAAACGTTACTGGAGTCATATATAAATGCAAATACAAAAACTGTTTACCGATGTTGAATTATTAGAAGAATATATTTTGTGACATTGCGCAGAAACGACTAATAAAGTGTTTACTTTATGCGGCACATCTGTTGTCTATTTATTTTCCAGAATTTTTGTTTTAATTTACCTAAATTTTTGCATCAATTTTTTCGAAAATTGTAAGTATCGAAAAGTGTAAATTTCAGCTTAATCGATTGAGCGGTTCTTGAGTTACAGGTGATTGAAATTTTTACATTTTTTCTAAATCACTTTTCTCGATTTTCCGGACCTTCTGCGTGTCATGAAATAAAAATATACATCAAAATTTTTTTTTTGAAAACAAAGTAATCGCTCCGCATCACAAAACGTATACTACGAGCGTCACTGTAGTATATATATATACCATTTGTTATTTGTTCTCCGCTGTATATGAATTTTTGCCAAACAACGCTTAAATCCAGTGTGATTATCGTACGCGAGAGATGAAAGTCGTTGAAAAACATTCCTACGATTATTCTTCGCTGAATTAATATCAGATGCGGAAGAAGGACAAAGAAAACAACAAAAAAAAAATAAGTCGCTCATCTCGATTAGTAAACAATTGCGTTGTCAGTGAGGCGAGGAAAAACGTCGACAAACGTTACTGGAGTCATATATAAATGCAAATACAAAAACTGTTTACCAATGTTGAATTATTAGAAGAATATATTTTGTGACATTGCGCAGAAACGACTAATAAAGTGTTTACTTTATGCGGCTCATCTGTTGTCTATTTATTTTCCAGGTTTTTTGTTTTAATTTACCTAAATTTCTGCATCAATTTTTTCGAAAATTGTAAGTATCGAAAAGTGTAAATTTCAGCTTAATCGATTGAGCGGTTCTTGAGTTACAGGTGATTGAAATTTTTACATTTTTTCTAAATCATCAAAAAAAATTTCTGAAAACAAAGTAATCGCTTCGCATCACAAAACGTATACTACGAGCGTCACTGTAGTATATATATATACCATTTGTTATTTGTTCTCCGCTGTATATGAATTTTTGCCAAACGACGCTTAAATCCAGTGTGATTATCGTACGCGAGAGATGAAGGTCGATGAAAAACATTCCTACGATTATTCTTCGCTGAATTAATATCAGATGCGGAAGAAGGACAAAGAAAACAAGAAAAAATAAGTCGCTCATCTCGATTAGTAAACAATTGCGTTGTCAGTGAGGCGAGGAAAAACGTCGACAAACGTTACTGGAGTCATATATAAATGCAAATACAAAAACTGTTTACCGATGTTGAATTATTAGAAGAATATATTTTGTGACATTGCGCAGAAACGACTAATAAAGTGTTTACTTTATGCGGCACATCTGTTGTCTATTTATTTTCCAGAATTTTTGTTTTAATTTACCTAAATTTCTGCATCAATTTTGTCGAAAATTGTAAGTATCGAAAAGTGTAAATTTCAGCTTAATCGATTGAGCGGTTCTTGAGTTACAGGTGATTGAAATTTTGACGTTTTTTCTAAATCATTTTTCTCGATTTTCCGGACCATTCTGCGTGTCATGAAATAAAAATCTGCATCAAATTTTTTTTATGAAAACAAAGTAATCGCTCCGCATCACAAAACGTATACTACGAGCATCACTGTAGTATATATATACCATTTGTTATTTGTTCTCCGCTGTATATGAATTTTTGCCGAACGACGCTTAAATCCAGTGTGATTATCGTACGCGAGAGATGAAAGTTGATGAAAAACATTCCTACGATTATTCTTCGCTGAATTAATATCAGATGCGGAAGAAGGACAAAGAAAACAAAAAAAAATAAGTCGCTCATCTCGATTAGTAAACAATTGCGTTGTCAGTGAGGCGAGGAAAAACGTCGACAAACGTTACTGGACTCATATATAAATGCAAATACAAAAACTGTTTACCGATGTTGAATTATTAGAAGAATATATTTTGTGACATTGCGCAGAAACGACTAATAAAGTGTTTACTTTATGCGGCACATCTGTTGTCTATTTATTTTCCAGGATTTTTGTTTTAATTTACCTAAATTTCTGCATCAATTTTTTCGAAAATTGTAAGTATCGAAAAGTGTAAATTTCAGCTTAATCGATTGAGCGGTTCTTGAGTTACAGCTGATTGAAATTTTTACATTTTTTCTAAATCATTTTTCTCGATTTTCCGCACCATTCGGCGTGTCATGAAATAAAAATCTACATCAAAATTTTTTTATGAAAACAAAGTAATCGCTCCGCACCACAAAACGTATACTACGAGCATCACTGTAGTATATATATATATATATATATATATATATATATATATATATATATATATATTATAACCGGCTTCCCTTTTTATTAGGAGGGGAAGGGGTTAGTGAAAAGAGACGTAATGAAAATAGAATAATTATAAGAAAAATAACCAAACTCGATTTAATGACACTACAAAAATCTCAATAAAAAAACAAAAGAAAAACTCAATACAATAACTCTAAATAAAAGGAATATAATAACGCGAATTATCTAAATAACTATAATGGCAAGGGGGAGGGGAGAAAATGGCAAAACTAAAATGGGCGCCAGCTACGTGACGTGTAGCACCGTTGGGGGGGGAGGGGTACGGCGTAAGACGGTGGAAAATCTCAGAGTCCGGAGGACGTCGAAAATCTTCTAAGTCCAGCCGACGTCGAAAAATTTCAGAGTCCGAGAGGAGCCGAAATTTTTCTAAGTCCGACTCTGTCGAAAATTTTCTAAGTCCTCAAGACTGTCGAAAATTTTCTAAGTCCGGGCGACGTCGAAAAATTTCAGAGTCCGAGAGGAGTCGAAATTTTTCTAAGTCCGACTCTGTCGAAAATTTTCTAAGTCCCAAGACTGTCGAAAATTTTCTAAGTCCGGGCGACGTCGAAAAATTTCAGAGTCCAGCACGGTCGGGTGGGGGAAATGGCGGGGGTTACCGGTGGCAGGGACTCTGGGTGTCACGGGGGGGGAAATAGGCAGATTACAGGGGACAAAAAAAGATTAATAACCAACTATGGCCAAATGGGGAAAAATTAATAACAAAAATATGGCAAAATAGGGAAAAATTAATAACAAAAATATGGCAAAAAGTGGGGTAACTCGGCTAGCCAAAAGAGAGACGATTTCAGGGGGGAGGGTTCCCGAACTCGATGGCTTCTTAATTATTACCTCGGTATGGCTGAAAGGGGGGGGGGGGTGGCATGGGAATATTCGCTAATGGGGCAAAAATATAAATAAAATCGGGAAAGAAAATTAATGTTAAATATCGCCGAGATAGTCGCGATCACCACCACACTACCTCGCACGCAGAAAACACAAAATAATCGCTAATTAAGTCTAAGGAAAACGTGCCGGTCTCCACGGGGTGGCAGCCGGTTGACTCGATATAAAACTGAAAACTACAAACTCTAATGACTTAAAAAATACAGGGCGAAAAGGGGAAAAAGGGGTCTCACAACAAATAAAAATGACTCACTCTATTTATCACACACTCACACACAATCCTAGTCCTGTGGACAACTCCCACGAGGACTCGCAAACTTGACTATATTTTTCACGGGAGGACACGGCGACGGCGAAGCTCGAAGTGATAATAAATATGTCATCCTTCTTCTTCCTCGATGTTTTCGGAGACCCTCGTCGATCCTCGGGACTCGTCGGCTCCCGAGCACTACGGAGCTTCGACATCGATCAACGGATCGAGTGTGGCTGGTCAGTGGCGCTCGAGCAGTGCAGTGGCGAGGCAGCGTAGCACAGCTGGCTGGAGTGATCGCCGCGGGCCGTTTGAGTGCCGCTGGCGATCCTAGTAGTGCGAGTACACCCATGCAGTCGGGCGGCTAACTCCAACTTATGTCCACACGAGTGTGGAGGCTACACGTGTGGTGCGGGGTGTACTCATCAGCTGGCTCGGATGCTGTCCGGGGTCAGATGGTTTTTCCAGCCCACACTCTCCCCACGTCACTCTGTCTAAGCTGCCGTAGCCTCTTATCTCGTCCTTGAGGGCCTCCATGGTCTCCGGGGGCTATTACTCATTTCACATTCATACTAGGGATGGGAAGGGGGGTAAAGGGGGGGATTTCTACACAAAATACTCCTATAAACTAAATCGAATAATACTGCTCTATAATACCAAAAACAAAATATAGGCGGAGTGTGATGGCCTTCGAGCCAGCCTGCGGGGTGGAGCTGATACAAAATCTACCGTGTTACAATATATATATATATATATATATATATATATATATATATATCATTTGTTATTTGTTCTCCGCTGTATATGAATTTTTGCCGAACGACGCTTAAATCCAGTGTGATTATCGTACGCGAAAGATGAAAGTCGATGAAAAACATTCCTACGATTATTCTTCGCTGAATTAATATCAGATGCGGAAGAAGGACAAAGAAAACAAAAAAAAAATAAGTCGCTCATCTCGATTAGTAAACAATTGCGTTGTCAGTGAGGCGAGGAAAAACGTCGACAAACGTTACTGGAGTCATATATAAATGCAAATACAAAAACTGTTTACCGATGTTGAATTATTAGAAGAATATATTTTGTGACATTGCGCAGAAACGACTAATAAAGTGTTTACTTTATGCGGCTCATCTGTTGTCTATTTATTTTCCAGGATTTTTGTTTTAATTTACCTAAATTTCTGCATAAATTTTGTCGAAAATTGTAAGTATCGAAAAGTGTAAATTTCAGCTTAGTCGATTGAGCGGTTCTTAAGTTACAGGTGATTGAAATTTTTAGATTTTTTCAAAATCACTTTTCTCGATTTGCGGACCATTCTGCGTGTCATGAAATAAAAATCTACAAGATTTTTATAAAAACAAAGTGATTAAATTAGAAGGTGTAAATATTTCATCATAGATTTAATTATTATAAGATTCCAAATTCATTTTCTTTGGATGATGTCTTGAACAGATAAAAGTTGCGCAATTTATTCAACCGTCCCGGTGGTCTCTCGGTGATTCTCGGGAATCTTTTCCAAGATCAAATATAAAACATCAAACGATTGCAGAGTGAAGTAATGACTATTTCTAAAAATGGCACTCGAATGAACACGTAACGCCTCGTCGTCTCGTTATTTATCTACTAAAGTACTTCAGTAATGTTGGTTTATAAACGTCAATGATCTAAGCGCCTTACAGCTACTATTACGATCGTCGCATGGTTCGCTTTCAATAGCTTGTACGCACGAGGATCCTAAACGACCGACTTTCGCTTGCCGAGACGGTGAATCCAGCGTGTAATTCTAAATCACGTCAAATACTCGTGGGCATTGCGCGAGCACCGAGTTCACGATCCTGTCTATCCATATTATTAATAATTGCAAGTTCCATCTGTATAGAAAAACATAAAAACAATTTATTGTCGATTTAACAGTAATTACATAGAAAGGCCCTTATATAGAGGGTTATATTAAACGTAGCCCTTGGGTGTTCGAAGTCCTTGCATTTTTATCATTAGAACCCATTATTAACTTGTCTTATATGTGGGTATAAAATAAATAAAAATATACTTTTATATTTCTCCTCCGTCGAGAATATGGGTTGTCTGAAGATTGCTCGTCTCTCCAGATGGTAAACGTGTTCCGTTGACGGTGATGCAGGAATCTGCATTTCAGACGATACCAATGAGACATATTCCAACAGCTCGTAATCTGCTGTAGGAAAACCACAATTAGTGCACTATAGCGACTGCAGGAAAATAGTCAACATGAAAAGACGTATAATCATTTTTTTTCGTGTTCTTCCTGACCATTCGAGCTCCTGATCAAATCTCTCTGTATCCAAACGTATCAAAACAGCGTGTTTCAACATTTAATGAAACTTTTTCGAATTGTACCGGTGATAACGTTAATGGAATTCGGTTCCAAACTGTTTATTATTATTTTTAATGACAAGCAATAAAGTATTTTTTTAAATAAAATAATAATAATAAAAAAATAATATAGTGTATAGTTAATTGACGAGTGCTTAAAGTATCAATTTAAGGTAATGTGACACATGTTCGAAAACTGCAATCGATATCGAAAACTGTAATCAAATCTACTCAAAGCCGGTTAATATTTCAGACAAAAGCAAATTAGCTTTGATTTCGTCTATCTACGATGGAGTAAAACCTATTTTTTTTCATCTAAAATATTAAGCGCAACTGAGTAGTTTTGATTACAGTTTTTAATACCGATTGCAGTTTCCCAGCAGTTTTCGAACATGTGTCACATCACCTTAAGGTAGCTGTACTGATCCAGTTGAGTCAAATCACTGTATCGAAAAAAATTTGTTATCGCATAAAAAAGCACATATTTGGTATCGTTGGAATCGACGCAGACTCAAATTTACGGAAATATGTCGCAATATCAATATATTCATTCGCTTTATGCGTAATCAATTGATAATTAAGTGTCTTGATCGCAGGTATCAACTTTGTATAGTAAATAAATAACTTTGATATGAACAAGAGAGAGAATGAAAAATCGGTGTTTAACCGTTAATAAATGTCAGTAATGAATATGACAAATAGTTTCCTGCAATAATAAATCGTTACGCATGAAAAGAGAATATATTGAATTAACAACTTAATCACGAGTGAAACACGTTGGTGTTGTTGCCCTCACTGCAAAGAACTGTTCAAAGCTGTTTGAAAATGCCGTTTTTCTTTTGCCAATATTCTCATCAAATGGCAATAATTTTGTGTTCACAGTCCAATTTCTTTGTATAATTATTCGTCGTTTCAATAATAACGTAGTACATTTCGACAACAATGTTTTCCTAATAATTACTTCAACGTTTAGCAATCAAAATAATATAAGTTTAGGTTGACTTGGTTTGTGCGCTGTTGTCGCTTGCTTGAAGAGAATCGTCACTTTACCAATTTTAACTCGCCTGAAACACTAATATCATTTTTATTACACGGGCAGACCACTTTTTTCTTACACAGAAATGTTTAGCATACTTCAGTTTACAAGAACATCAATTTTTTATCTCCGAATATTTAATTTGCATGATAGAAAAGTCTTAAGAATCGCGATTTTCAATGCTTTTTGTATATTCCCCTATGTAAAACATAGCAACTTTGGAAGCTTATATCTCTGTAACTGGGCGGTAAATAATTCTAAAATTGCGATATAAAACGTGTTTTATCGTTTTGAACAACATACTTTCATGGCAAACGCTAATCTTTAAATTTTCTAATAGCTACCTTAACTTGCTTGAAACATTAACATCATTTTTATTACACGGGCAGACCACTTTTTTCTTACACAGAAATGTTTAGCATACTTCATTTTACAAGAACATCAATTTTTTATCTCCGAATATTTAATTTGCATGATAGAAAAGTCTCAAGAATCGCGATTTTCAATGTTTTTTGTATATTCCCCTATGTAAAACATAGCAACTTTGGAAGCTTATATCTTTGTAACTGGGCGGTAAATAATTCTAAAATTGAGATATAAAACGTGTTTTATCGTGTTGAACAACATACTTTCATGGCAAACGCTAATCTTTAAATTTTCTAATGGTGTAGCTATCTTAACTCGCTTGAAACATTAACATCATTTTTATTACACGGGCAGACCACTTTTTTCTTACACAGAAATGTTTAGCATACTTCATTTTACAAGAACATCATTTTTTTATCTCCGAATATTTAATTAGCATGACAGAAAAGTCTCAAGAATCGCGATTTTCAATGCTTTTTGTATATTCCCCTATGTAAAACATAGCAACTTTGGAAGCTTATGTCTCTGTAACTGGGCGGTAAATAATTCTAAAATTGCGATATAAAACGCGTTTTATCGTGTTGAACAACATACTTTCATGGCAAACGCTAATTTTTAAATTTTCTAATGGTATAGCCACCTTAACTCGCTTGAAACATTAACATAATTTTTATTACATGGGCAGACCACTTTTTTCTTACACAGAAATGTTTAGCATACTTCATTTTACAAGAACATCAATTTTTTACCTCCGAATATTTAATTTGCATGATAGAAAAGTCTCAAGAATCGCGATTTTCAATGCTTTTTGTATATTCCCCTATGTAAAACATAGCAACTTTGGAAGCTTATGTCTCTGTAACTGGGCGGTAAATAATTCTAAAATTGCGATATAAAACGCGTTTTATCGTGTTGAACAACATACTTTCATGGCAAACGCTAATTTTTAAATTTTCTAATGGTATAGCCACCTTAACTCGCTTGAAACATTAACATAATTTTTATTACATGGGCAGATCACTTTTTTCTTACACAGAAATGTTATGCATACTTCATTTTACAAGAACATCAATTTTTTATCTCCGACTATTTAATTTGCATTACAGAAAAGTCTCAAGAATCGCGATTTTCAATGCTTTTTGTATATTCCCCTATGTAAAACATAGGAACTTTGGAAGCTTATATCTCTGTAACTGGGCGGTAAATAATTCTAAAATTGCGATAAAAAACGTGTTTTATCGTGTTGAACAACATACTTTCATGGCAAACGCTAATCTTTAAATTTTCTAATGGTATAGCTATCTTAACTCGCTTGAAACATTAACATCATTTTTATTACACGGACAGACCACTTTTTTCTTACACAGAAATGTTTAGCATACTTCATTTTACAAGAACATCAATTTTTGATCTCCGAATATTTAATTTGCATGATAGAAAAGTCTCAAGAATCGCGATTTTCAATGTTTTTTGTATATTCCCCTATGTAAAACATAGCAACTTTGGAAGCTTATATCTCTGTAACTGGGCGGTAAATAATTTTAAAATTGCGATATAAAACGTGTTTTATCGTGTTGAACAACATACTTTCATGGCAAACGCTAATCTTTAAATTTTCTAATCGTACAAGCTACCTTAAGTGATAAGAATCAATAGTTACTAACTATGTAAAAAGTATACCAAATATAAAGGGCAAAGGGTGGTGTGTTTTTCACCCTTGAACGAGAGAGTCAAGATCAAACACGAGCGAAGCCGGAATTCTGGTGTTCCGCTCGCGTTTTCTCGTGGAGTCGAGGCGGCGGCGGCAACAGCATCAGGTCCATGAAACGGCTAGAGTGCGCGCAGGAGTCTCGTGCTTCACCGAGAAGCGCTGCCGCAGTCGTGGGAGAACTCGTGGCCTGGCTGATTGTCGCCGTTCCCCACATTCTATCGCGATAATAAACACACAAACTCTCTGCGCGCATTTTTTTCCACAAAAAACAATTCGTACAACAAAATAAATGAATAAACAGGGCAAACTTGTCAGAATAACATAACAACGTCTTAGGTTAAATCCTCGCAAACAGAAACATAACAGAAAAATCGTGAAGCTGCGATTATTGGCGCGATAAGTATACTTAGTGAGGCGCTGAAAACCGGAAGAACGTAACGCCGGATGTGCGCTTCGGCAAAATAATAAATCTTCACCGCGATTAACATCCGCGCGGTAGTTTCGCAGTTGACGTAATATTTTGTTCCGGTGTCGCTGCTGCTGCTGTGAATAAGTTTTGTGACGACGAACAAGTGTGTGACGGTATAGAAGTTTTTTTTAAACCCTACGACGAACACAATACAAGTGAATAAAAGTGAGGCGAATGAAATGCGACGACCGCTTATTCGTCATTTATCCGAAGGCGGCGGAGGCGATGGAAATGGACGTAGACAATCCACGATAAAAACCGGCGAAGATGGAGTGGTTATGGTGCGAGGCGGCAACGAAGGAGGACTCGGAGGCGGATGGGAATGCCGTGATTACAAACATCACTTGTCGACCTACGACCTTCTCAAAGTACCCTCTACGAATCATAGGGGACAACTGTCACCGGAACCTCGCATCACTGGGGCCACCGGATCGCTTGGCCTTACCGGCGCGTTCCACAGGTTAGTGGGTTAGCAGTTATATAGCGCGAAGGCTCACGGGAAACTGTGCACAATATTCACTCGACTAGACACGAGAAACGAGAACTGCTGATCGACTTGCGGAACTTCCGAAACTCGGTCAGTATTACGTTTAACCGAGTTTCGGTAAATTTTCATTTCAACATGATTTTTGTGCAATGTTTAGTGGCAAATTCACCGACTTTTCCAGCATTTTCAGATGGCTATTATTCCCTTTTTTTGATTCACACAGAAAACGGTACAAAATGGAACCTTGAAAATTACTTCCTTAAAATCGAAAAATTGATATATTTATGTCAATTATGTGCAAAATATTCACTCGACTAGACACGAGAAACGAGAACTGCTGATCGACTTGCGGAACTTCCGAAACTCGGTCAGTATTACGTTTAACCGAGTTTCGGTAAATTTTCATTCAACATGATTTTTGTGGAATGTTTAGTGGCAAATTCACCGACTTTTCCAGGATTTTCAGATGGCTATTATTCACTTTTTTCGATTCATACTGAAAACGGTACAAAGTGAAACTTTGAAAATTACTTCCCAAAATCGAAAAATTGACATATTTATGTCAATTACGTGCAAAATATTCACTCGACGTTGATCGACTGGCGGAACTTCCGAAACTCGGTCAGTGGTACGTTTAACTGAGTTTCGGTAAATTTTCATTAAACATGATTTTTGTGCAATGTTTAGTGGCAAATTCACCGACTTTTCCAGGATTTTCAGATGGCTATTATTCACTTTTTTCGATTCATACAGAAAACGGTACAAAGTGAAACTTTGAAAATTACTTAAAATCGAAAAATTGATATATTTATGTCAATTATGTGCAGAATATTCACTCGATTAGACACGAGAAACGAGAACTGTTGATCGACTTGCGGAACTTCCGAAACTCGGTCAGTGCTACGTTTAACCGAGTTTCGGCAAATTTTCATTTCAACATGATTTTTGTGGAATGTTTAGTGACAAATTCACCGACTTTTCCAGGATTTTCAGATGGCTATTATTCCCTTTTTTTGATTCACACAGAAAACGGTACAAAATGGAACCTTCAAAATTACTTCCTTAAAATCGAAAAATTGACATATTTATGTCAATTATGTGCAGAATATTCACTCGACTAGACACGAGAAACGAGAACTGCTGATCGACTTGCGGAACTTCCGAAACTCGGTCAGTACTACGTTTAACCGAGTTTCGGTAAATTTTCATTTCAACATGATTTTTGTGCAATGTTTAGTGGCAAATTCACCGACTTTTCCAGGATTTTCAGATGGCTATTATTCCCTTTTTTTGATTCACACAGAAAACGGTACAAAATGGAACCTTGAAAATTACTTCCATAAAATCGAAAAATTGATATATTTATGTCAATTATGTGCAAAATATTCACTCGACGTTGATCGACTTGCGGAACTTCCGAAACTCGATCAGTGCTGCGTTTAACCGAGTTTCGGTAAATTTTCATTTCAACATGATTTTTGTGCAATGTTTAGTGGCAAATTCACCGACTTTTCCAGGATTTTCAGATGGCTATTATTCACTTTTTGTCGATTCATACAGAAAATGGTACAAAGTGGAACTTTGAAAATTACTTCCCAAAATCGAAAAATTGACATATTTATGTCAATTACGTGCAGAATATTCACTCGACTAGACACGAGAAACGAGAACTGTTGATCGACTTGCGGAACTTCCGAAACTCGGTCAGTACTACGTTTAACCGAGTTTCGGTAAATTTTCATTTCAACATGATTTTTGTGCAATGTTTAGTGGCAAATTCACCGACTTTCAGATGGTTATTATTCACTTTTTTTCGATTCACACAGAAAACGGTACAAAATGGAACTTTGAAAATTACTTCCTTAAAATCGAAAAATTGACATATTTATGTCAATTACGTGCAGAATATTCACTCGACTAGACACGAGAACCGAGAACTGCTGATCGACTTGCGGAACTTCCGAAACTCGGTCAGTGCTACGTTTAACCGAGTTTCGGTAAATTTTCATTCAACATGATTTTTGTGCAATTTTTTGTGGCAAATTCTCCAACTTTTCCAGGCTTCTCACGTGAATATTATTCATTTTTTTCCGATTCATACAAAAAATGGTACAGTGGTACTTCGAAAATTACTTCCTTAAAATCGAAAAATTGACATATTTATGTTATTTTGACGCTATGATGGATTAACGTCAATTTTTCTACAGTTAATTATTCAATGCCAATTTCAGATAATTTATCTGAAATTTAGTTAGGTATAAAATGTCAGATAAATGACGATTTTTTTTAAAATTAAAAATCCTAAATTCTCGCCAAATTCAATTTTAAACCGGGATTGATGATTGGCCACATGTGTACAAAATTGAAGTATCTCAAAAAAGTGCGGAGTACGAACAAAAATTATACACATTCATGCAGAGATTGTTCCGAAAACACTGTTTTCGAAGTTTCAGTATATTTAAAATATCCTCATTACTTTATGGAGTATTCCGTTACGATGAAGTCTAAGGTGTTTATGACATAGCAATAATGTGTATTACTTTTAAAAAAAATGTATTTCTGAGGAAATAACTGGAAAATCAATATAAATTTTTTGACAATTTTATATTACAATATTATATTGTATACAATACAATATTTTGCGTTCGTACGTATTTCAAATATATTCGTACGAAGGTTTTTGGAACATTCACAAAATTCCCTGATAATTCCAGTCTGAAAAAGATTTTCTGGTATTTCTGTTTTCCATATTCGCCGAAACTATATTGATATATTTATTTACTGTTTTATTTAAGATTGAAAATAAATTTTTGTATCTTTTATTATAGTACACAAAATTTATTAATTATTTTTTTAATTAAAGAAAATTCAGATACAAATTACATTAAACAAATGAATTTCGTCTCACCCGCAGAATTGAAAATACTTGACAGCCGCTTTTCACAAAATGTTGATTCTGACATTGAAAATTAGTGAATGCTTCAGTTAAATAAACACGATTTCATATTCAGTTAATTAAGCACCTCCTCACATTTCATTGTGACAAAATTTTTTTTTACATAAATATAATTCATGTAGAAAAATTCTAACATTTTAATAAAATTATATGCGTAATTATACTATATAAAAAAAATCCAGCCACATAAAAAAAGTTCCTGCGAATGTTTTTCTCAGACGAATTTTTTAATTCTATTTTTGCTTCCTCATAGAAAAAGCTTTGTTTTCATGAAAAAATTTTTTTTCGAGATTTTCATGTCAGTACACTCAGAATGGGCCAAAACGTCGAGAAAAGTGATTTAGAAAAAATGTCTATGTGTGTGTGTGTGTATGTGTATGTTACACGATCGAAAAATGTAAACCTTTATAACTCGGGAATGCCTTGAGATATCAAGCTGAAATTTGGACCATAGATAGAGGCATCGAGCCTCATCGTTCGTACAGATTTTTGTTAAAATCCACTTCATCGTTAAATTATTACGCGTTTTTTTATTTTTTGAAAAATGTCTGTTTACGCGATAACTCTTTCAATTTTCGAGATATTGATCTTAAAATTGGTATGAATATGAGCTTTCATACGCCGGTGATCGCTATTGAATTTGGTTAAGATCGGTTGAACCGTTAAAATGTTATGATGTTTTGAATTTTTCAAAAAATTGACATCGCTCTATTGTAACTTTTGCAAAACTTAAGATAGCGAGCTCAAATTTTGTATATAAATGAAACAATATTCAGCCATTATATATGTATAATTTAGTGACGGACGGTATGAAATTTTTGATTTTATGGGATGTTGAATTATTTTTAAAAATATACATTATCACATTCACTTTCGAAAACGCTCTAATAATCACGAAATAACGTAATAAAGAAATAGAAAAAGCGAATCCACAACATGTATATTTATCTAATTAAAACAAGGATGCAAAGTAGAACCTTGCACATTGCTTCCTCATTATTTTTCGCGTTTTACAAAGCTTCCTCTATGAGGAAGCCAAAAATTGAATAACATACTTCCTCATAGAGGTAGCTTTGTAAAACGCGAAAAATAATGGGGAAGCAATGTGCAAGGTTCTGCTTTACCTTTTTATTTTTTAGACGATGAAAGATCCTAAGCATCGTAGATGCGAGCAAATGTACCGTGGGAATCATCACAGATATTATTCGTGATCACGAAGTTGCCATCCCTTAGCTACATTATAATTCTCGCTCAAACGATCATTCTTGTTCAGCACGACTATTCAAATGAAATAATAGGGGATGTTCGTATCTTGTTTCTCGCTTAACTCTGCCAAGGGGTTGAAAGGATTTGTTTTTTTCCATTTGTCATGATTCATTCTGTCGATTTTGTATGAAAAGTTAATCCTCCGGATTCTAATGATCCTCAAATGTATAAATGTTGTTATGTACTACATATATATATATATCTATATATCTCCGTACATTAGACGTTTCCGGAATAACCGCGTTTCTTTGCGCACGTGCAATATAACCGAATATATCGATCGTCTGTTGTTTACAATTCGAATCCCGCAATACACTGAGCGACGCACAAACAATCATCATTTGTCATGGTATACGTTCTTTCCTTTAGTCATTATTCACTTGGACAAATCTGTGCGTACAGACAATTTCGCAGCGTAGCAAAAAAAAAAAAAAATAATCCTCTCAAGTATTATCGTTTGTAGGGTAGTAATTTGTGCCTCATCATCGTAACGTTTTCCAGGGTGTTGATTCTGTGACGTCAGAGCTTTATGATATTAATCGGGGTTGGGCGATACTTTTGTATGGTATCGATACGTTGTAGTTCGGTTCTATTTGCTAATAACTCGAACGTCATCGTTAGGAATTATAGAAATTATATATAGGGTACATAAAAATATATATAATAAATAGTTTTAAATATAGAAAAGCTGTATTAGAAGACATGGGTATACAAGATGTAATAGAGATGATCAGGGAACAGAGTAATGTGGAACAAATTGAAATCAGAATAAAGGAGGGGCTAGAAAACTTAAAAAATGAAACGTTGAAGAAAGAGTGGGAGAAAATTGAGGTATCAACTTACAATAACAGATATAAGCTTATTGTGGAGAATGATTGCATGCCATGGAGATATTGGGCGGAAGAGAAAGTAAAGAGCAAAGAAAAAAAAATATGGGCTAGAAAAAGAAGTAGAAATATTGGCAGCGCGGGCAAGAAGGGCATGAGTGCCTGGACGTGTAGAATATGTGATGAACAAGAAGAGACTGTGGAACATTTATTGATGTGTAGAAAAAACAAAGAGTTAGTGAAGGAAAATACAAGAAAAGGAGTGGATGAGTTGATGAAAAATATTGACGAGGGGGCGATTGTTGGAGAAGTAATAAAAATGTTAAGGGGAAAAATTCAAAAGGAAATATGTGCGTATTTCAGGGAAAATGAAGAGGTATGGATTAAAAGAAGTATGGAATGAGAGTTGGAGAGAATAGAAGAATGAGTGGGAAAGCGTGAGAGGGAGATGACGCAGATGTAAGGTTTAGTATTAAGAATACAAAAGAGATCATAAGAAATGTTAACGTTATACGAGATTTTATAAGCTTTGTAAAAAATTTTTTAAAAGTTATGCAAATAAAAATATCTACATACATAGTTTTAAATATAGAATTGTGCATATAGTCTATATACGCTCTATATGCAATCTATATACGATTTATACATACATCCAACTTCACAGGTGGTCTTATATATAATTATCTTATATTGTGGACAAATTGTATACACACAGAAAAATGCTTGGTTAAAACTACCAAAAACATTGTTAAAAATGTTACCAAGGTAATTTGATAGGCACGAACAAGTTATTGGTTAACATAGTCAAGTAATTAATATTCCAGTCGCAATTTCCTGCAATATTAAAATGTGATCTTCTCCAGAGTTATGAAGTTCTTGATTTTTGAGTATTGACATTCGATTATTTAACACAATTTAATTGGCCCATCCAATGTTTATATTTAGTCCGTTAATACATAGGCATTAGTGTTGCGATTGATAATCACATCACTAATTACAATTTAATATGTTTGATGTGTATAATTTTGTCTCGAATCACTAACTTTGGCGTAAAGAAAATTGTAATCATATTAATCATTAATACCGGTTAATTTAATTCAAACGTTCTTAAAATGACAGCATATTCTTCTTGTATTTAATTATTATTCTTATTTCATACTCTAGATACGAGAATAATGAAAATAATTCAAAATAATTACATACCTCAATTTACTATACAGAATCTGAATTTTCTAAATATTTTTTACAGTGTACATTTTTTTTAAAATTGGGCTCATTACATTACTATACAGTATATGAATTTCCAAAATATTATTTACAGTGTACAATGTCTTTATTTGGGTACATTAAATTACTATACAGTATATGAATTTCCTAAATATTATTTACAGTGTATAATTTTTTAAATTTGGGCACATTAAATTACTATACAGTATATGAATTTCCTAAATATTATTTACAGAGTACAATTTCTTTATTTGGGTACATGAAATTACTATACAGTATATGAATTTTTTCTAATTATTATTTACAGTGTACATTTTTTTATTTGGGCACATTAAATTACTATACAGTATATGAATTTCCTAAATATTATTTACAGTGTACACTTTTTTAATTTGGGCACATTAAATTACTATACAGTATATGAATTTCCTAAATATTATTTACAGTGTATAATTTTTTAAATTTGGGCACATTAAATTACTATACAGTATATGAATTTCCTAAATATTATTTACAGTGTACAATTTCTTTATTTGGGTACATTAAATTACTATACAGTATATGAATTTTTTCTAATTATTATTTACAGTGTACCTTTTTTTTATTTGGGCACATTAAATTACTATACAGTATATGAATTTCCTAAATATTATTTACAGTGTACACTTTTTTAATTTGGGCACATTAAATTACTATACAGTATATGAATTTCCTAAATATTATTTACAGTGTATAATTTTTTTAATTTGGGCCCATTAAATTACTATACAGTATATGAATTTCCTAAATATTATTTACAGTGTACACTTTTTTAATTTGGGCACATTAAATTACTATACAGTATATGAATTTCCTAAATATTATTTACAGTGTACAATTTCTTTATTTGGGTACATTAAATTACTATACAGTATATGAATTTTCTAAATATTATTTACAGTGTACAATGTCTTTATTTGGGTACATTAAATAACTATACAGTATATGAATTTCCTAAATATTATTTACACTGTACAATTTCTTTATTTGGGTACATTAAATTACTATACAGTATATGAATTTCCTAAATATTATTTACAGTGTATAATTTTTAAAATCTGAGCGCATTAAATTACTATACAGTATATGAATTTCCAAAATATTATTTACAGTGTACAATGTCTTTATTTGGGTACATTAAATTACTATATAGTATATGAATTTTCTAAATATTATTGACAGTGTACAATTTCTTTATTTGGATACATTAAATTACTGTACACTATACGAATTTCCAAAATATTATTTACAGTGTACAATTTTTATATTTGGTTATATCTGTATAGATGGAGTGGAAAGTTGGACCGGTGGACGATACTCGACAAGGTGGCAACGTTATAGAGTTATAATAGGTACGTGAGGAACGAGTGAGAGGTGGCGGTGGTGAAAGTAGCGGTAGCAGGCGCAGAAGCTTCTCTCCCTGGATATCCAGGTGTCCCGGGGATCTCTCGTCCGGGGTGCAGCACCCGTGCTACCCCACTTTTAACCCCTTCTCTTTCGCGTGCCCCTGCGAAGCCCCTCGTTCCCTCTAACTCGTTCCCTATATCCACAGCGGCGCACGTACGTTTCGCACAGCAATAGAGAAGCCAAAGCTCAACCGAGCGACTACACAGCGCCCGCGCAACCTCTCTTCTGACTCGCGGAATTTAATCGACTCGCACGTTTCACCGACGAGTTTGCTTGCTCTCTCACCCACACAATATATCTCACGTGACGGGGATGCGAACGGGCGGAGCCGCCTTCTGTGAGATTATAGTGTACAGGTGCGGCGTGTGGGCACGTTTTGTCCACTTCTGGCCTAACGTTTCCTCATTCAGGCAGGGCAGGCAATACCAGGTCAATTCTGCGCTTGCGCGTTACATCGATTTACTTATAGAAGGAATCATGAATTTTATTACATCATATTTTCTGAACGACGATAGAGGCAACTATTGTAATATTATTTATATTTATTTTGTGTGGATTAAAATAGTGGAGTTGAATTTGAAAACATGTTTTGAAAATAGATACTCTTCCGATGTCGGAAATATGCTATTTTAAAAATATAAAATTTCGTATACTTTTAACTTAGTTTCATTCTAACTTCTACCCAGAGTTGGGCAAAATTATAATGGAAAATTACAAAATACAAATTACTGGAAGTAATTGTATTTAATTTGAAATCCAATACAATTACAAAATGTAATTGTATTTAATTTGGAATCCAATACAATTACAAAATGTAATTGTATTTAATTTGAAATCCAATACAATTACAAAATGTAATTGTATTTAATTTGGAATCCAATACAATTACAAAATGTAATTGTATTTAATTTGAAATCCAATACAATTACAAAATGTAATTGTATTTAATTTGGAATCCAATACAATTACAAAATGTAATTGTATTTAATTTGGAATCCAATACAATTACAAAATGTAATTGTATTTATTTTGACATCCAATACAATTACAAAATGTAATTGTATTTAATTTGAAATCCAATACAATTACAAAATATAATTGTATTTAATTTGAAATCCAATACAATTACAAAATATAATTGTATTTAATTTGAAATCCAATACAATTACAAAATGTAATTGTATTTAATTTGAAATCCAATACAATTACAAAATGTAATTGTATTTAATTTGAAATCCAATACAATTACAAAATGTAATTGTATTTAATTTGAAATCCAATACAATTACAAAATGTAATTGTATTTAATTTGAAATCCAATACAATTGCTAATTGTAATTGTATTTAATTTAAAATCCAATACAATTACAAAATGTAATTGTATTTAATTTGAAATCCAATACAATTGCTAATTGTAATTGTATTTAATTTAAAATCGAATACAATTACAAAATGTAATTGTATTTAATTTGAAATCCAATACAATTACAAAATGTAATTGTATTTAGTTTGAAATCCAATACAATTACAAAATGTAATTGTATTTAATTTGAAATCCAATACAATTACTGAAAGTAATTGTAATTAAAGCAGTAATTTCTGAACTAAGTAATTTTTGCTGCCCAACTCTGTTAGGGCTGTTTAAAAAAACATAATTTTCTTATAATCGGTTGCCCCTGAAATGCTGTATTGATTATCACAAAAAAAAATGTTTTCGCGAAAGCTGGGAGTTGTGCGATGATATTAAGTACTGCCGCATCAAGGCCAAAATTCATGAAAATCGCCGATTTCTATAAATTTTTTTTTTACGTGGTGAAGCGCTCATGGAGATTGTGGTTGTTTTCGATAGACTATGAAATTGTGTAAAGGCAGAAACATGGTCGATAATGTTTAGGACTGCCGCATCGACATTGAAGTTACCAAAATCAAAAAATTAAACCCTTTAAAACATTGAAATATTAGTCTGCTCATCGACTATTTCGTGCGATTTCAAATGAAAAAATGGCTCTTTACACGGGAGTCATGTATGATCATAATCACGATGATGATAAGCGATTTTCGAATTTTGGGAAACTGTGATGTCGATGCGGCAGTACTAAATTTGATCATACAGGACTCCCGTTTCATGAGCCATTTTGTCATTTGAAAACGCGCGAAATAGTCGATGAGCAGATGAATATTTTAATGTTTTAAACGATTTCATTTTTTATTTTGTTAACTTCAATGTCGATGCGGCAGTACCAAACATTATCGAACAAGTTTCTGCTTTTACACAATTTCATAGTCTATCGAAAGTAACCACAATCTCCATGAGGACTTTACCAAGTAAAAAAAAAATTTCTAAAAATCGCCGTTTTTAATGAATTTTGGCCTTGATGCGGCAGTACTTAATATCATCGCACAGCTCCCAGCTTTCGCGAAAACATTTTTTTTTTGTGGTAATCAATACAGCATTTTAGGAGCAACCGATTATAAAGAAATTATGTTTTTTTGAACAGCCCTAACATACATACATTCGGACATTTTTTCTAACCCACTTTTTTCGACGTTTTGGACCATTCTGAGAGTCCTGACATGAAAATCTCGAAAAGAATTTGATTTACGAAAACAAAGCTTCTTCTATGAGGAAGAAAAAATTTAGTAAACTCGTTATACTGGGTGGAAAAGAATAATATCGAACGAGTGAGAAAGAGAGAAGAGGCAGACAGCCGGAGAGGACATCCTCATTGCGTACCGGTATATAAACGCGATGCAAACTCCCGATCTACGTGTTGCTGGGTCCCGTAGTGCACGCCGGAGATGATCAGTTAAGTATAATAAATTAATTCTGCCAGGTGGTGACACCGTGGAGAGTTAGGGGAGTGTACGGGACTGGAGGTTTAAGGGGGCGGAGGAGGAAGCGGAGAGCGATTATGCAAGCGACCGGCTTCACGAAATTATCTTCTGTATTGACGTCGAGCAAGGCAACACACAATATACTCGTTACACGCAGCTTCATGTGTTACAATATAGATGTAGATCGATTTAGGAAGGGGGAAAGGTCGTGCAGGACAAGGGAAAGGAAGTGGACCTTGGATATACTCATGTTATTTAATAGGTACTGCGTCGATCAAGGCCATTGTCGAAAAACGTTGTAACAACGTGTAAACTATTTTGCGATTATTATCATTATTACTCGCTTGACCCAGAAAATATAGTTATGACCAGTATGAGCCAGAGTTGGGCAGCAAAAATTACTTAGGTCAGAAATTGTTGCTTTAATTACAATTAGTTTCAGTAATTGTATTGGATTTCAAATTAAATACAATTACATTTTGTAATTGTATTGGATTTGAAATTAAATACAATTACATTTTGTAATTGTATTGGATTTCAAAATAAATACAATTACATTTTGTAATTGTATTGGATTTGAAATTAAATACAATTACATTTTGTAATTGTATTGGATTTCAAAATAAATACAATTACATTTTGTAATTGTATTGGATTTCAAATTAAATACAATTACATTTTGTAATTGTATTAGATTTCAAATTAAATACAATTACATTTTGTAATTGTATTGGATTTCAAATTAAATACAATTACATTTTGTAATTGTATTGGATTTCAAATTAAATACAATTACATTTTGTAATTGTATTAGATTTCAAATTAAATACAATTACATTTTGTAATTGTATTGGATTTCAAATTAAATACAATTACTTCCAGTAATTTGTATTTTGTAATTTTCCATTACAATTTTGCCCAACTCTGGTATGAGCGTCCTTCAGTTCAGTTGATCTTTGAATCAAGTGAATAAAAATGTTATTGGGGCTTTGAAAAATTTATTTAACACACTGTATCTGTCATATTTAGTTCAAATAATTAAACTCTTTTGTTATTGTATTGATCAGATTTCAATGTGCAACATAAAATCTAAAGTTTTTGGATACAGTAACTTTTTGTACGCGCAACATATTTATCTGTCAATTTCTAGTTTTTTAAAGAAGTGCTGAAATAATTTGTTAAGAATATTGAATTCTAATTCGACGATATATTTTTGTTATTTTTACGATAATGACAAAATTTCTAAGCATAACCATTTTTTTTTTTAACTTTTGACAAATTTATCTTTTTTTATGTCAATTCCGAATTGCTACAAATTGCGAGGAATACAATAAATAAATGATTTAATTAATGTACAGGTTTGCTGATTACGAAACCTGATTTTTGTCTTGCTGCAATCAAAATGCATTTTTTTTTGTCCGGTTCTTTACTAATCATCGAATTTTCAATTATTTGAAAAACTAATAATAATAATCGGTAGTAAAAAAAATTAGCTGATAGGATCGTTCATAAAAGACGACAGAATCGGTTTCCGATTAACCGAGGAACATAGCACGTCCTTATTTCAACCTAATTGAATTTCAATAGCATCGATAAAATATTCAATAATTTAATTATTTTCATATTTTCCTCTTCAGTGCAAAATTACCCAAAGCTCCAGTTACAAATTTCCAGACTTAACTACACAGAAGAGAGTAGTTCAGATCTCAAACAAGATCCTGGTACGATACAATACGCGTCCACATAATTTTCGCTCATATTTTTGAACGAGCGCATATGAGGCATTCTCTGTCAGTTCAGCCACTTTTTTTTCGACCCTCAGATCTATCCCATAATTGGCCACATTTTAGTACCACTTAAAAGCACTGTTTGTGAAATTTTTCTGATTTTTTAATCCATCCATTCAGGAAATGTATATTTTTTTTGTTATTCATATAACTTCGATGGAGTAAATCTGACAAAAAAATCACACATACAAAAAAATGTTGTTTTTCAATTAACTTTGTATTGCAATATGTCTCATATTTTTATTCGTGTTGCAAAAGCTATTTACAGTAAAAAAAATGTTAAACAATTTTTTTTACTCATTCGGATACCTTCGATATCACTGCCAATTTTGTACAAGTTACAGGGATATGTCAAAAGCATGCCAAAAAATTGGCATAGTGGACATCGACTATTTGAAGGAGGAAAAAAATATTTTCCAAAATTTTCGATCCAATAAATGGCTATACTCACTGTATGTAAACACTGAAGGCCGTGTCGTTGTTACACGTCAAGTAGCTTAGTGGATCGATTATTTGAAGGAATAACAAAAAATAAGTGAAATAAATAATATATAAAAATAAAAAAACATTTAAATGAATTTAATTAATTTTCTTTCTTTTTTGAATCCTTCAAGTAGTCGATGCCCACTACACCAATTTTTTTGTAGGTTCTATACATGTCCCTACAGCTTATAAAAAATTGAGAGTAATATCGAAGGTGTCCGAATGAATGAAAAAAAATTGTTTAACATTTTTTTTTGCTGAATATCGCTTTTGCAACACGTATAAAAATATGAGACCTATTGTATTACAATGTTGAGTGAAAAACAACATTTTTTTATACATGTATTTTTTTTGTCAGACTTACTCCAAAAAAAAAAAATACATTTCCCAAATGGATTGTTTCAAAAATCTGAAAAAATTCACAAAGAGTGCTTTCAAGTCGTACTAAAATGTGTCCAAAACAATATCGAAGGTGTCCGAATGAATGAAAAAAAATTGTTTAACATTTTTTTTACTGAATATCGCTTCTGCAACACGAATAAAAATATGAGACCTGTTGTATTACAATGTTGAGTGAAAAACAACATTTTTTTATACATGTATTTTTTTTGTCAGACTTACTCCAAAAAAAAAAAAATACATTTGCCAGATGGATTGTTTCAAAAATCTGAAAAAATTCACAAAGAGTGCTTTCAAGTGGTACTAAAATGTGTCCAAAAAAATATGGAAGGTGTCCGAATGAATGAAAAAAAATTGTTTAACATTTTTTTTGCTGAATATCGCTTTTGCAACACGAACAAAAATATGAGACCTGTTGTATTACAATGTTGAGTGAAAAACAACATTTTTTTATACATGTATTTTTTTGTCAGACTTACTCAAAAAAAAAAAAATACATTTCCCAAATGGATTGTTTAAAAAATCTGAAAAAATTCACAAAGAGTTCTTTCAAGTGGTACTAAAATGTGTCCAATTATGGAATAGATCTGAGAAGGTCGAAAAAAAAAAGTGGCTGAACTGACAGAGAATGCCTCATATATTTTAACCGGTTGCTATGGTTACTCGTTCCCACGTATGTAAACTTCTCTCGATGTTGCCTGTGAGATAGAAGAAATAGTTAAAATATGAGATCGGCCAACCGGTTAAAATATGGGAACATGTACTGTATTGCAATTCGCAATGGCTGCCCGGGCAACGATTTTATAGCGAGTAATTCTTGAAAGACGATACTCCTTGCTGCGTACGTAAGCAATTATTTTTTCTTTTTTTTTTTTTGTTGTTAACTTTTTATTTTTTCCACAGGCACAACGCCAGCCCTAACTCTACAGGCTTTTCCCCTTATTCGTGTAAGCCGATTCTCTAGCAAAGCGAAGAGGAGGAGGCGGAGAAGAACAGGACAGAATAGATGTTATAAAGAGAAATAGAGAATGAGCGTGAGGCTACGAAGTGGGAACCAACGATTTATTTACTTATCGGCGTCACGAGAGGATCGCCAAGAGATTCTATACTGCACGGGCCTCGTGCGGCTCTGCACCTAGATCCTTCGAATGGATAGAGAAACGGAGAGGAGGTACGTAGATAAGAATGTGAGGAAAGAGAGACGGAAGAAGAAACGAATGAAGAAGATGAATAAAGAGAGAAGAGTTAGCGGCAGCCTCGCTCACTATACATATCGGTGGGTTGTAGGTTGTGTGTTGTGTGTGGGCATCCGCAATCGTTGCGGATCGACACACCAGGGATCAAAGGTGTCGCCGTATAACCAACCTCGGATTTTGCACACGTGCATTCAACGAGATCCACGCACACACAATTTTGCACATCTGGCTCTATATATGAGGGATTCCACGGGACTTTCGCCACCCCCCAAAAAAAAAAAATCTCAAATTTTATCTAAAAATCAGGTTCAGCGGTGTCTATTGATGGACCAAATTTCAAAATTCTAAAAAAATAGTTCACCGGAATATGCAAATTTTTTCGTTTTTTATCGTTTTTCATTTAATCTGTAATATCTCAGAAACTATTGATCGTATCGAAATCATTAAAAGACGAAAATGTGCATTTTTTTATGGCCAACAAGAAAAAAATATATTCAAAATTAAGTGCTTAATTTCAGGTCACATTTTATGGAAAAAACAACAAAATTATTTTTTGTTTTTATGGTTGGACTTCCGATTTTTTTTACAGCAATTTGAATGTTTCAAATTGCTGTAACATTCAAATTGCTGTAACGTCACAGCATTGGGCCATCCCATGAAAAAAAAAATACTCAAAATTCGGCGATCACTCAAAGATTCCGAGGCAATTTGTCTGGTGAAAAAATCTGAAGTCCAACCATTTTAATTAATTTTAATTTTCAATATGGATTTTTTTATATATATTAAAAACATTCAGATTGCTGTAACGTCACAGCATTGGGCCGTCCCATGAAAAAAAAAAATACTCAAAATTCGGCGATCACTCAAAGATTCCGAGACAATTTGTCCGATGAAAAAATCTGAAGTCCAACCATAAAAAAAAAATAATTTTGTTGTTTTTTCCATAAAATGTGACCTGAAATTAAGCAATTAATTTTGAATATATTTTTTTCTTGTTGGCCATAAAAAAATGCACATTTTCGTCTTTTAATGATTTCGATACGATCAATAGTTTCTGAGATATTACAGATTAAATGAAAAACGATAAAAAACGAAAAAATTTGCATATTCCGGTCAACTATTTTTTTAGAATTTTGAAATTTGGTCCATCAATAGACACCGCTGAACCTGATTTTTAGATAAAATTTGAGATTTTTTTTTTTTTGGGGTGGCGAAAGTCCCGTGGAATCCCTCATACAAACTATCTACTGGATCTTAGTATGTTGTAGGCGTGACCGAATGTTGTAATTATTAATTATTTTATCGACTTTTGGCGATCTATATTTTCTGATGGAATTTTGCGAAGCACTTCTCGGGTCTGAGACCGTGATCGCTAGATTCAAAGCCCGCGAAACTGAAGCCTAATTCAAATTTCACTAATCCGAATCTCTTACAAATATCGACTGTAGCTGCTTAATAAATTAAATTAATTCATCAAGCAGCCACAATCGACGAAATTTATCTTAAACAAATTGTGAAAAAATTCCGCCACGACCCGGGTTCGAACCGGGAAAAGTCGATAAAATAATTAATAATATCTACTGGATCGACTGTCTATTTTTCCAATCATCGATCATTTGCAATATTTCCATATCTATAAGTGAGTTCGCGAAATTTAACAAATATCGTCAAGCCGTTTATTTGTTTTGTTGAAAATATAATTATCCTTTTACCTGGGAATTTTATACACGCAGAGAAATCGGTTTGATGAATTCATTTGCATCAAATATGCGTTCGATTTTGAAATAAATAAAATTTGGATCAAATACATCGTATTACAAGTGAATACGATTTATTTGAGTAAAATAAATTACATGGAGAGAAATTTCTGTGTTGTGACAACAATAATCGTTACACTGAGAGAAAAGCATATCGTTGATTTAACGATTTCACATGATAAAACGAATATAGGAAGGCTTGCAATTTTCTACGATGACGCGATTAGAATATAAGCTGCAACTTCGACAGATAAAAATGATTTTTCTGAAATGTGTTGCAATTCTAATGTTCGCGAATGTTTATTATCTTTAAGAAAAATTATAAAGACCACGGAACTTCCACACATGTTGAGCATGTTTCATAATACTTGTGGAATCTTTGTGGAAATTCGCTGATTTATAATCTCTGAAAATCATCAATTATTTTAGAAATTATTTGCCGAATTATCTAGCCATAAAGTAAAATTCGTTTTTTACCTTTATTAATTGCGTTGCGTATCTTATTGAGCTGATTTAAATTATTGGGTAGTTCAGTTTAATCCCTGACGTATAATTTGCGTTACCGGACTTGCGATATTTAAATTCGGATAAAAAATTCATTTATATTGAAAAAAAATATATATTTTTTTTCAAAACCAAAAACATAACTTACCAGCATATTATTAATTTTTGTAACACATAAAAAAAGTTATGAAAATTAATGAAGTATTGCGTTTTTCCGTCTCAGAGACAAATATAAAATGCATAAAACTAATAAGCAGTATGGGATCTAATAAAGCAGTTTGTCAAAGCTTCGATCGATCGAGCAGAAAACGTTGATCGTTCCGACAGCAAAATAAAAAGGAAAGGAAGCAACTGTTTGTAAAGAGGGGAAAAAAATGAAATAATCCGTTCGAGACCCCGGGACAAATTTGAGATTAATTATTATCGATGCACTGGATGAATGATGCATATTCTGTCGGTGCATATGATAAATTTGATCATAGAGGTAGAATGAAGTGTGTATGCCGAACGGCTTTGGGCTGCCATACGAGGTGATGTTGCCAGTGAGATGAGCTCCAATCCCCTATTAGTTCCAGTAATTTATTCCTTGTTTACACATTAATATGTAACGATTTTTTCTTTCTATCATCCTGGCAGGTTTTCGTCTACGGTGGTGCGAGATATGTTGTAATCCCTTGTCCATGAATACGCGTGACGTAACGCAACATTATGCACAATAGGAGGCCACTAGGATATTGAACGAGACGCAGGATAAAAAGTGATGCCAGTTTTTACGGAGAAGGAAATAATCGCGCTTGAGGGTTCAAGAATTTTCAAACTTCGAGGTACCCTACACTCGATATTCGATGTGTCTCGTCGTTAATCTCTATACGTACATACCACCTTTCAATAATATATCCCTCATCCCGCCTTATAACCCTCTTTTCTCTCCGTCTTGCTTGTTTTAAATTGTAATCTGTCCCCAAGATTCTTAACTTTCGATAACATGAGAAATGCACTGAGAGAAAAGGATATCGTTGATTTAACGATTTCACATGATAAAACGAATATATAGGAATTTATAGAAAGGCTTGCAATTTTTTATGGGTGAAGCGATGATAATATAGTTCAATAAACGATACTTGCAAAGTTATTGGAAACAAACGTTGAAATCGTATATGGAACGAAACGGCATATATGAAAATATTATCATTATAATGATTACTACTACAATTTTTGTTACTGTCATAATTTATGGTTCATCCAATAATTTTCTTATTTTTTTGCTATAACCATAAAATAGAGACGTTTCTCCTGGGAATTATAGTTTATAGTTAGATTATCATTGGACTATCTATATATTTTTTAATTATTATATTTTTCTCTAATTACTAATTAGTATGCGATTGGCTATCGCGCTATGCACGGAGAAAAAAGAGTAGTTGGGCCAACACAGCTTTAATGAGTTGGCCAGAAATGAGTTGCTACAACGATTTACTCGGTGCCTATAGCGCAATCACTTTAAACCAACGCAACGAGCACTCGCAGCCAAATATTTTTCTTTTAATCGAAGCGTGCGTGATAACGGAAGTGTGGCGAACGCCTATTTTCGTGAAGTTTCGCATCACTATTAGACATAGACATTTTTTGAAAAAAAATTCTGTCGATAGACATTTTTTGCAAACAAATGCTGCCAAAAGAAATTTTTTCCAAAAAAATGTTTTCGATAGACTTTTTTGCAAAAAAAAAAGCTATCGATAGACATTTCTTTGCAAAGAATTGCTATCAATGCACATTTTTTGCAAAGAAATATTATCGATAGACTTTTTTTGCAAGAAAATTCTGTCTATCGATAGACTTTTTTGCAAATGCTGTTGATAGACATTTTTTGCAAAAAAATGCTATCGATAGACTTTTTGCCAAATGCTGTCAATAGACATTTTTTGCAAAAAAATGATGCCAAAAGAAATTTTTTCCAAAAAAATGCTTTCGATAGACTTTTTTGCAAAAAAAAAAAGCTATCGATAGACATTTTTTGCAAAGAATTGCTATCGATACACATTTTTTGCAAAGAAATGCTATCGATAAACAGGATGCCACACTCATCTTAGAATGTACTCTTTGACAGATGAAATAAGACATTGAACACTATAACCTCAAATCGTCTTAATTTTATCAACTGTAATCTCAAACTGAATTAACCATATTAACTGTAACCCCAAACTGTATCAATTTCATCAAGCATAACGTCAAACCGCATTAATTTTATCGACTATATGTCAATTCATTGCATTTTTAATAAATACGCAAATCGTGTTCTGTTTGGCAAGTTAGTTGTGCCAACTAACCGGTGGCAAAGAATATGGATGTACATAGAAGTGCAGATCCTATGCTTCGTCTGAAGCTGCGCAGAAACTGGAGTACGCACCAAAAATGACGAAAATGCGTAGTACTCCAGTTTCTGCGCAGCTTCAGGAGGAGCATAGGATCTGCACTTCTATGTACATCCATATTCTTTGCCGGTGGGTTGCACACAATCGTAATAGATGGTCACTGCAACCCAGCCTATACAACTAACTAAAAGCAGTTGTCTCAACTAACAAAATTCGAGGTTGTATGGCCTTACGAAAAGTGAGTCCGTGCAACTACTTCTCGGGTGTACCCAACTACTTTTTTTTCTGCGTGTGGAGGCTTTTTTTTTAAATCAAAATTAACAAAATGGCGGTGGGTTGAACAAAAAGTACCGATTTTAGCCGTTTTTTTCGACAGTAGTTGCCACAAACAAACTTTTTTTTCCGTGCATGTGAATATTTTTACACTGAACAAATTTTACTTATCTCGATCATGTGTTGGTCCGCTGAACTAAATAACTGTTGAAGAAACGAAAAAAATTGTCGCTCTTACTAAACATCTAATTGACAAACCGTGTCCGCCGGATTTATTTAAACCAACCAAACTATTACTCACTGTATCCAAAGAAATCGTGGTAAGTCTGGCAAAATTTATAGTAACAATAAAAAAAGGTAATATAAATATTAAAATATCGTTGCATGGCCTAACAATTATTAGTTGTCACTTGATAGTTTTCATACCTATCACAATTTCACATACACCGGATACTTATAACGCTTTTTTTCTCGGTCGTTTAATATTCACTTTGATCAACATTGTCATTAGATCGATATTTATAAGAGATAATGGAGCTTCATACACACAAAATTAAAGAGCATATAGTACTCATTTATAGAACTCTCTATTTTTTCACCATGAGAATTGTGACAAATGATGAATTATATTTAATTGATAGAGCACTTCTTACTTATTTAATTTGATGCCATATTTAGGCTTTTTATTGAGTTTCTTGTTCTCTCAACGTTCTTCTCATTTATGTGTATTGCGGCATACACCTCGAATCATCTTCTGATTACTTGGACATTCACGCTCCGGTACGTCAATCATAAAAGAGGCTCCGCCAAGCATGGAGGTTCCATTTCTTCCCTTCGTATCTTCCGTAATGTTGATTTCCATTTGAGAAACGACGAGCAATATGAAATTCATCATTATTGTCATCACGAACCACAGATTCATTCTCGCTAAGAAAAATTACCGGTCGCTTTGTCCAATCTGAAATTTGTTTTTTGTTTCATTACAGTATGCGCAAATTATTCGGACGAAATTTGGAATCCATGTAACACTCATAAGAAAACAAGACCCAAGCTATGCTGTCACTTACTTTGAATTTGACCGTTTGAACACTTCGTTGTTCTTTTGCTTCAGAAAGTATACTGAATCCACTTTGCGAAATAGTGTTGATCGGCTGCTCGCTATCTGTCGAATGATATAATCTTGGTGTATCACGGAATTTATTGACAGCCGGATTTGCATGCGGTCAAAGAGTGTCCGTCGGGAAAACCTGATGATCTACGATGACGCGGTTAGAATATAAACTGCAACTTCGACAGATAAAACAGATTTTTCTGAAAAGTGTTGCAATTCTAATGTTCGCGAATGTTTATTGTCTTTAAGAAAAATTATAAAGACCACGGAACTTCCACGCATGTTGAGCATGTTCCATAATACTTGTGGAATCTTTGTGGAGATTCGCTTATTTATAATCTCTGAAAATCATCAATTATTTTAGAAATGACTGCCGTAGTCTGGAGGGTGAAAGAAAACAGTCTGCGGGGTGAAAGGAGGGTATCGCGCATAGATTAACATTTGAATTTCAGCCTACCAGACTCCCCAAATGGCAGAAAGTAGACATCTCGACTTAACGCAGGGTCACGGAGGGTGAATCAGACCCTAAAAAACCTACCATGGAACCTCCCAGACCCCCCGTTCAGCCTACCGCAGAATCTCCCAGACCTTCCGTTGAGCCTACCCCTGAATCTCTCAGACCTTCCGTTGAGCCTATCGCTGAATCTCTCAGACCCTCCGCTGAGCCTACCACAAAAACCCCCATACCGTTCATTGACCCTGCGAAAGTTCCACATACACTATTACACCCTCCGTTAACCCAAACATCAATGGAAGTATAATTATTTATGTTATGAATATAAGAAACAAATTCAGAAAATTCGGGGGTTCTATACCTCATTTAGGGTGAGTAGGTCGTAGGAGGGTCTATGGATAGGGCGAGTAGGCTGTCGGAGGCTCTACACGGAGTGAGGAAGACTCTACGGAGGGTGCACTGAGAGAAATTAAGATGGTACTGGTAACTAATCAGTGATAATTATATTTTATTTGTCCAGATGACTATTTTCGTAGTTACATTAACTACGTTACTATTAATGAAACTACGAAAATAGTCACCTGGACTAATAAAATATAATTATCACTGAATCGTTATCAGGACTATTTCAATTTCTCTCAGTGTGGCAAATAACGGTTGAACCTCCAACCAGGGTCACTGTCGGCTGTACGGAGGGTGAAACCAACGTCTGCTTTTATCTCGTCAAAGGAGTTGCGATTCCCGGAGGACTAACCGAGGGTTAAAATTTTGACTCGGGGTATGCCGAACGGCTTTGGGCTGACATACGAGGTGATATAGCCAGTAAGATGAGCTCCAATCCCCTATTAGTTCCAGTAATTTATTCCTTGTTTACACATTAATATGTAACGATTTTTTCTTTCTATCATCCTGGCAGGTTTTCGTCTACGGTGGTGCGAGATATGTTGTAATCCCTTGTCCATGAATACGCGTGACGTAACGCAACATTATGCACAATAGGAGGCCACTAGGATATCGAACGAGACGCAGGATAAAAAGTGATGCCAGTTTTTACGGAGAAGGAAATAATCTCGCTTGAGGGTTCAAGAATTTTCAAACTTCGAGGTACCCTACACTCGATATTCGATGTGTCTCGTCGTTAATCTCTATACGTACATACCACCTTTCAATAATATATCCCTCATCCCTCCTTATAACCCTCTGTTCTCTCCGTCTTGCTTGTTTTAAATTGTAATCTGTCCCCAAGAATCTTAACTTTCGATAACATGAGAAATGCACTGAGAGAAAAGGATATCGTTGATTTAACAATTTCACATGATAAAACGAATATATAGGAATTTATACGAAGGCATGCAATTTTTTTATGGTTGAAGCGATGATAATATAGTTCAATAAAAGATACTTGCAAAGTTATTGGAAACAAACGTTGAAATCGTATATGGAACGAAACGGCATATATGAAAATATTATCATTATAATGATTTACTACTATAATTTTTGTTATTGTCATAATTTATGGTTTATCAAATTATTTTCTTTTTTTTTTGCTATAACCATAAAATAGAGACGTTTCTCCTGGGAATTATAGTTTATATTTTTCTCTCAGTGTGACGATGCCAAACGCAAGATAAAAAGTGTTGCCGGTTTTTACGGAGACGGAAATAATCTCGCTTGAGGGTTCAAGAATTTTCAAACTTCGGGGGACATACACTCGATATTCGATGTGTCTCGCCGTTTATCTCTATACGTACATACCACCTTTCAATAATATAACCCTCAACCCTCCTTATAACCCCTTTTCTCTCTGCCTTGCTTATTTTAATTTGTAATCTGTTCCCAAGATTCTTACCTTTCGATAACACGAGAAATGACAATGCCCAGCCATTTATCGAGGGGATGGAAAAAGGGAGAAAGCTGTAGACGAGATGGATGGAACATAGTGGGTAGAAAAAAGGGATTACCCGAATGATTCGTCGATCGATCAATATACATCGTCCAAGGGAGTATCGATTGTTACGTTATGTGGAGAAGGGTGTGTTAATGTTGATCTTCTTCAATCAATTGATTTGATGCCCATCCCGTATACCTGCACGTGTGCGTTACATCGAACCTAAAGAGGGTGAAAGAGAGAAAGAGAGAGAGAGAGTTAAGAGTTTTCTGTCGTATTACGCATATAGAAAACATTTTGAGCTTGGTAATTATTAAGCGATAACATTTAATTTCTAGAACATGTCACTGTTTTGTATAATAAACACTTGTACACGGAGAAAATTAATTTGCTATCATAGTAACAGCAAACTTTATTTGTTGGCCTAACAAATAATTTTCCTGCTCTAGCAAATTTTTTGACGAGCCTAGCAAATAATTTTTATTAGGCCAAGAAATAAGTCTTTGCTGTCACTATATTAGCAACTGATTTGTTGATGCAAAAAAGTTTTCTCTCCGTGTAATATTCAAGAATATTTTTTATTGATCAAATATACCTATCCAATTATGGTAGTTATATTGTAGTTCGAAACGAGGTTAACGACAAAGAATTTTCCAAAGAATGATCAAGTCACGGTATTCGTAAAGCGGGGATAAGTGAAAAAGAAAAAATTGAATTGAAATAATTTTCGTGTTTGACCGTATATACTGATGGATAAGATGAAAAAAAAATCGATTTTTTTTTTCGCACTGGAAAGATCCCTTAAAAATCGAGAAAAGTGGTTTAGAAAAGAATACAAAATAAATGGGTACGATGGAGCACAAATGCTCCTTAATTTGTGAAAAATCACAAAAAAATTGAACCATCTTAACAGATTTCATGACTTTGAATTTTTCGAAAAAGTCTGTACGCTCTCCAGCTGCTGCATTTTTCTAGCTAATCAGCTAAATAGTTCTTAACAAATACAGTCATGTAAAAAACGGGCGGTATTGAATTTGAGCTAAATCTATAAGGCGGTTCGGATTTTATAGAATTTTTATGAAAATCGACACAGGCGTTCAATTTTTTTTTAAAGTTGTAAAGTCGAATATTGCACATTGCTTCCTCAGATTGCACTTTTATTAAAGTTTGTTTTATGAGAAAGCCAAATTTAGTCAGCATACTTTCACGATAGCGGAAACACTATAACTAGCAGTCAGTCAGCACGTGTCTTTTATTACATAGCTATTCGGAGTTGCAAATGAGACAGGTTAATTATTACAACAATTATCTATCCTAATAGTTCACCAAAGTGTAACGTAACATTTATGGCGATAAGGAACACCTTTGTAATCAATATCAAGGTTAAATAGCGATAACAAGCCATTCTTTATAGGTGCAAAGTCTCCATGTTGAACGTCGCACACAAATATCGTGCTTAAAAAGGAAAGGTAGAATTTTCTTCTTTTGCAATTATCCAGAAGCTGAAACATCTTTCTAAGAGAAATCGTAGTTTATTTGTGACAACTATTAATTCGTAGTCTATGTGAATATTTTTACACTGAACAAATTTTACTTATCTCGATCATGTGTTGGTCCGCTGAACTAAATAACTGTTGAAGAAACAAAAAAAATTGTCGTTCTTACTAAACATCTAATTGACAAACCGTGTCCGCCGGATTTATTTAAACCAACCAAACTATTACTCACTGTATCCAAAGAAATTGTGGTAAGTCTGGCAAAATTTATAGTAACAATAAAAAAAGCTAATTTTAATATTAAAATATCGTTGCATGGCCTAACAATTATTAGTTGTCACTTGATAGTTTTCATACCTATCACAATTTCACATACACCGGATACTTACAACGCTTTTTTTCTCGGTTGTTTAAAATTCACTTTGAGCAACGTTGTCATTAGATCGATATTTACAAGAACAGATAGTACTTATTTATAAAACTCTATTCTTACCCCATGAGAATTGTGACAAATGATGAATTATATTTAAGTGATAGAACACTTCTTACTTATTTAATTTGATGCCACGTTTAGGCTTTTTATTGAGTTTCTTGTTCTTTCAACGTTCTTCTCATTTATATAGTGCGGCATGCACCTCGAATCATCTTCTGATTAAGTGGACATTCACGCTCCGGTGTGATAATCATATTTCCGACTGCGAAACGCTCTGGATCCTGGTATATCTTTTCAACAGTTTCTTGAGAAACTATGAGCAATATGAAACTCATGATTACTGTCATCAAGAGCCACAGATTCATTCTCGCTAAGAAAAATTACCGGTCGCTTTATGCAATCTGAAATTTTTTTTTTTTGTTACAGTATGCACAAATTATTCGGAGGAAATTTGGAATGCATGTAACACGCATAAGAAAACAAGACCCAGGCTATGGTGTCACTTACCTTGAATTCGATCGTTTGAACACTCCTTCGTTCTTTTGCTTCAGAAAGTATTCTGAATTCACTTTGCACAATAGTGTTGATCGGCTGCTCGCTATCTGTCGAATGATATAATCTTGGTGTATTCACGGAATTTATTGACAGCCGGATTTGTATGCGTTCGGTCAAAGAGTGTCCATCGGGAAAATGCGATGACCTACGATGACGCGATTACAATATAAGCTGCAACATCGACAGATAAAACAGCTTTTTCGGAAAACTGTTGCAATTCTAATGCTTGCGAATGTTTATTATCTTTAAGGAAAATTGTAAAGACCACGGAACTTCCACGCATGTTGAGCATGTTGCATAATACTTGTGGAATCTTTGTGGAAGTTCGCTAATTTATAATATCTGAAAATCATCAATTATTGCTTCCTCGTAGAGGAAGCTTTGTTTTCATGAAAAATTTATTTCTCGAGATTTTTATGTCAGGTTACTTAGAATGGTCTAAAACATAGAGAAAAGTGGTTTAGAAAAATTGTCCGGATGTATGTATGTGTGTGTGTGTGATGAAAGGCCAAAAATTCATTTAATTGTAACTTTTAAACTATTCGACCGAATCAGCTCAAATTTCAACAACATATGCAGTACTACTTAATCTTCAATTGAAATTAATAAAAATTTTAAATTTTGAAAAAAGTACGTAAATGCTCTAGCTCGAACGAATTTTTAACTATCGGGCTGAAACTTCGTATTAAAATTCAACAAAGTGATGCGATCTTTGGTATTGAATTTGGGCCAAATCGGTAAAGCGGTTCGGTTTTTCTGAGATTTTGAATTTTTCGAAAAATTTTCGTTTTGCTCTAATTCAGATAAAATTTCAAATAATCGAGTGAAATTTTCTACACAGGAAAAATAACATTCAGCCCTGCTATGTACCAAATCTGGTGATGATCGGTAAAGCGGTTCGGATTTTACATTAATTTGAATTTTTTAAAAATTGACTGGTTTCGCTCTGCATTTCGTAAAACATCAGAAAATAAGAAGAAAATAAAACAAGGATGCAAAGTAGAACCTTGCACATTGCTTCCTCATTATTTTTCGCTTTTTACAAAGCTTCCTCTATGAGGAAGCCAAAATTAATTAACATACTTCCTCAATGAGGTAGCTTTGTAAAAAGCGAAAAATAATGAGGAAGCAATGTGCAAGGTTCTACGTTGCATCGTTGTTTTAGAAATTATTTGTTGAATTATCTAGCCATAAATTAAATTCGTTTTTTACTTTTATTAACTGCGTTGTGTATCTTATTAAGCTGATTTGAATTATTGGGCAGTTCAGTTTAATCCCTAACGTATAATTTGCATTACCGAATTTGCGATATTTAAATTCGGATAAAATATTCGAATTTTCGAAAAAAATTGAATCCGAATAATTTTCTTGATGCCGAATTCGTCCCGCGAATTAGGAATCGAATAATTGCAATGAAACATTTTTCATGAAACAATTTTTGTTCAGTTTTCCACGTCATTTTATTCAAAATTGTTTAAAAATCGAGAAAAGTGGCTTAGAAAAAAAAAAAAAAAGATTGGCCCACCGGTAGAGCACAAATGCTCGTTAATTTGTGTAAAATCACGAAAAAATTGAACAATCTTAACAAATTTTACGACTTTGAATTTTTCGAAAAGGTCTGTACGCTCTCCAACTGCCGCATTTTTCTTGCTAATCAGCTAAATAGTCCTTAACAAATACAGTCATGTAAAAGACGGGGGGGTATTGAATTTGAGCTAAATCTATAAGGCGGTTCGGATTTTATAGAATTTTAATGAAAATCGATACAGGCGTTCAATTTTTTTTTAAAGTTGCAAAGTCAAATCTTGCACATTGCTTCCTCAGTTTGCACTTTTATTAAAGTTTGCTTTATGAGAAAGCCAAATTTGGTCAGCATACTTTCACTATAGCGGAAACACTATAACCGGTAGTCAGTCAACACGTGCCTTTTATTACGGAGTTGCAAATGTGAGAGGTTAATTATTACAACAATTATTTATCCTGTAACGTAACATCTATCGTGTAACGTAACATTTATGGCGATAAGGGAAACCTTTGTAACCAATATCAAGGTTAAATAGTGATAACAAGCCTTTCTTTGTAGATGCAAAGTCTTCATGTTGAAAGTCGCACACAAATATCATGCTTAAAAAGCAAAGGTGAAAATTGCAACTTTCTCGAGTTATATATATTATACATAGTTCCACTGTATTTTTTAAGAAATAGAACGACATTTTATAGTTTTTCGATAGAGACCGTGTTTCGGACAAAAATAATTTGTTGTCCTAATCGATTTGCGTGTTTAAATAGGCCTAAGGCAACCGAATTGTATGAGTCAATAAATTAGCTTGTTGCCCACCAATTAATTTATTACACCAGCCAAATATATTGTGACAGGAGAATTTATATTGACAACTTTCCTTGACGTCACACGTCAGATTTGCACCTCGAGGGCTAACCGCGAAATAGAATTGGAATTGGATAGCGCATATTATATAAGAACCTATGATTCTGCGATTATTGTTAATAGTAACTGGAATAATTGTCAAACATTACAACACTTTGAATCGTCCATGTCTCGGTTCAAATGAGCGAAACATCGACACACAATCTCATTCAACTTATTAATTTTCCTACGAGCCGGCCGAAGGGACGTATCGAGCGAGATCCACGACACTTCACGTTTCGTCACGAGAGCGGAAGGAAGTCAGCGCTCGAGGTTAAAGGACATAATTACTAGGCTTATTGTAGCACCTCTCAGTAAAACTCCACTTTGACGAAATAGTCAAAGTAGTGTTATAATAGACAAATAGAGAAAAGTGTTGGTGGTAATTGTGCACTAAAGATAAAAAGGATTGAGGAAATTTGACAAGAGACAAGGGGATGAAATTGTTGTCAAATAATCAATAAATTCAGATTGGATAAGATTCCGTGAGTACCATTATTTATATTCCATGCTTCCGAATAGATCTCTATTCTGATTCTGAAACTTTATTTCCTTGGGTCTTTCCATTACCCTCCCTGTAGATGTCCATCTCTATAAGAGCTAGTCAAGACAAGTTATTAGATCTTTAAAACTAATTGGCGCCCTAAAACAATTTTCAGTTAGACAAAGAGAAATGTTGTCCTAATCGATTTGCGTGTTTAAATAGGCCTAAGGCAACCGAATTGTATGAGTCAATAAATTAGCTTGTTGCCCACCAATTAATTTATTACACCAGCCAAATATATTGTAACAGAAGAATTTATATTGATAACTTTCCTCGACGTCACACGTCAGATTTGCATCTCGAGGGCTAACCGCGAAATAGAATTGGAATTGGATAGCGCATATTATATAAGAACCTATGATTCTGCGATTATTGTTAATAGTAACTGGAATAATTGTCAAACATTACAACACTTTGAATCGTCCATGTCTCGGTTCAAATGAGCGAAACATCGACACACAATCTCATTCAACTTATTAATTTTCGTACGAGCCGGCCGAAGGGACGTATCGAGCGAGATCCACGACACTTCACGTTTCGTCACGAGAGCGGAAGGAAGTCAGCGCTCGAGGTTAAAGGACATAATTCCTAGGCTTATTGTAGCACCTCTCAGTAAAACTCCACTTTGACGAAATAGTCAAAGTAGTGTTATAATAGACAAATAGACAAAAGTGTTGGTGGTAATTGTGCACTAAAGATAAAAAGGATTGAGGAAATTTGACAAGAGACAAGGGGACGAAATTGTTGTCAAACAATCAATAAATTCAGATTGGATAAGATTCCGTGAGTACCATTATTTATATTTCATGCTTCCGAACAGATCTCTATTCTGATTCTGAAACTTTATTTCCTTGGGTCTTTTCATTACCCTCCCTGTGGATGTCCATCTCTATAAGAGCTAGTCAAGACAAGTTATTAGATCTTTGAAACTAATTGGCGCTCTAAAACAATTTTCAGTTAGACAAAGAGAAAATTTAGAGCCTTGGCAGCCATTGACCCAGGCCGCGTCCAGTGTTAGCTTTATTTAGACGAAGATAATAAGTAAAATAAAATAAAGCTGTCTCAATATATGTTCTTCGTGCGGTTTTCTGAGGCTTTTATGACGGACTTTATTTGGAGGTTCGTCGAAGCTGCACACAGACTGCACAAATATCAACGTCAGATAAAATACATATTCTATATGCAATGTGATATAATTTTTCTGTACACAAGTGAAAGTTTCCTTAAATATGTCAATTCAATATGCTTATTTGCAGGTATATTTAGGATCTAAATCATCCGTGTTAAATTTGTAATGAATACTCATAATATCGTCGAAACCGTAAGTTTCAATCTCAAGATCCAAATAGTAGTATCCGCACTCAAGCATCTCGTTTAAAGTGACCGCTACAGACGGAGTATAATAGTCCTCAATTCGGTATGTGCCCTGGGTGAAAAAAGAAAACGTTATTTTAGAGTAAAGACATAATATTAAGAGACAAGAAAAAAGTTTCCGAAATATTACCGGTTCAACGGGACATTGCCCGTTTGGCGTAATGGTTTGAAGAACTATTTGAACCATAACTTCGTCCCAACCACCCTCATTATCGGGGTCGCAAATCCAAATAGCATGCGTTCTGTCATATGATGCTAGAGTCGTTGCGCCCATTACTGTACCTGCAACCTGCAGAGTGAATCAGTAAGATGATTGATCGATGCAACACACATTTTGCGCACTGAGAAAAAGAAAAATGCTTGAATTAACTAAATCGGCTTACACCCTCCTTCAAACGAATTTTTCTTAAAAAAAATATATTGTTATGAATATAGAGATTAGGTCTTATAGGAACACACGGTATGACGATCGACAAACGAATACTTGATATACTTCACAGTAAACGTGACAGTAGAAAGTCTTCACAGGACTTTGACTGCAAGCAAACGTACGAACTAAAACGTTAAAGATAAATAGAACCATTTGTAATTAATAATATCCGCCCCGCAAACAAATATCCGGTTTATTCATTCGCTCGGTCGTAACAATATATATATTTGTTGTACCAACTAAAAATTCGTTTAACCGAGGATTTACACTGATTTAGTTCATTCAAACATTTTTTTTTTCTCAGTGCATTAATGCAATACAAATCGATTGAGGAATTTGGTTTTACAGTTTGTTGGTGAACTCCCTTAAGGGAAGGAAAGCAGATAAAAATTAGTGACATTCTTTGATAAGTTACTCGGTTTTTAGGCTGCAGATCCCAAAAAACCATCGATGGAAATACTGGTTAAACGATCCGATGAGAACCAATAAAATGAACGAAAAATTTGTGATTTTGCAATTGATATATAGTCTTTTTTTTTTATCTTCATTCAATTCATTGGATCTTTACAATGTTAACTCCATCTTAAATCGCTTAGCTCTCAAAGGGGTAAACACTATATATCTTTCGGCATAATACCAGAAGGCAAATAAGTGTGATAAGCGCCAAAAAATGTCACTGATTTGGAGCTAACTTCCCTTCAGTGCTAAATTAAAAAAAAATGTTTTTACAATTTCTTGTGGTTTAATTAATAGTTCCGAGGAGTTTCACACGTGGCAGAAGTAGTTCTTAATATATAAGTACATTCACAGCCGTGATTGGAATAGAAAATCGATTGATATATGCAAATATCTGAAGTCATGCTTTTCCGTGTAGTTTTTTAAAAGAATAACCCATAATAGTGGTTCAATTATGCCGAGCAATATCGCATTTTGATTATTGGAAGATCTTTAATCGATTGACCGTCCAGATTTTGTATCATATTAGTAATTCAAAAGTTACAGCCATTTGTATCCCTGATGTTAGGTTAGGATAGAATAATCAAACGGTTGTATCTTTTGAAATACGGATGCTATAAGAAAAAACTAGACGGTCAATCTATTGAGGATCCTCCAATAATCAAAATGAGATATTGCTCGTTATAATTGGACCATTATTATGATTTATTATTTTTAAAAACTGCACCAAAAAACATGATATCGGACAGTTGCAAATATTAGACAATTTTCTATTTGAATCATGGCTGTGAAATTACTTATATATTAAGGACTAAGCCTGCTACGTGAGTAAGTCTTTGGAACTATTTATTAAACCACTGAAAATTGTAAAAAGGTTTTTAAAAATTTAGCTCTGATTTGCCTAGTGTGGAGAACAGTATCTACCTTAAGGATGTAGGAGCGCGATGGGGTGCTCAACTTCCTGAAAAGTCAGAATTCAGAGAGAAATTCGAACACTTGTCGATGGAATAAAAATCTGAAAAAAATTAAGCATACAAAAGGTGCGGAAAAGATTAATTTTGCATATTAATAATTGCGAAATGTTATTAACAAATAGGTGAAAAAAAATTGTTTGACAAATTATCCGTCAACCTAACTTTTTTTTCGAATGAAAATGATTCGTTAATTTTTCTAAATACGTATGAATTTTTTCAGAATTTTTGTAATCATTGAAATTTCGTTTTTTTTTTTTGGAATTCATTTTTTTTTAAATGCATGTTAAGTCGCGAATTTTTCATATGTGCTTGTCACAAAACCACCCATTACACCCAAGATGTTTTGAAACGATTGATCAAATAAATTCGCGAATACAGCTCATACAAGAAAAAAAAAACCGCAATTTTCAAACATTAGACAAAATTCTCAAAAAATTCATACGTATTCAGAAAATTTGACGAATCATTTTCATTCGAAAAAAAAATTAGGTTGACGGATAATTGTGTTGAACAATTTTTTTTTACCTATTTGTTAATAACATTTTGCAATTATTAATATGCAAAATTAATCTTTTCCGCACCTTTTGTATGCTTGATTTTTTTTCAGATTTTTATTCCATCGACAAGTGTTCGAATTTCTCTCTGAATTCTCACTTTTCAGGAAGTTGAGCACCCCATCGCGCTCCTACATCCTTAAAGCGTTATTGTGCAGGTTTTCGAATATTTGAACCACTTTGTTAAACATACACATTGTTGTTGTCTCAAAGTGCGTCGAGATAAAAACAATTAATTAATCTTGACTCTGGCGTTAATAATGAAAGGATAAATAATTACGCTTATTGAGTTATTCTTGTCCATTCTTTTCTTATATATTATTTCTCCCGAAGATATAAAGTTTGTCGCATCTACGATATTATTCTCTGCTGCACGGTGTGGCGTGTTCCATATTTCAATGGGAATGACGTAATCGTAGCCTGATGATGACGTTCCATCGCTATCATCCGATGCAGCCTTAAGTCACAAATTAAAACGTATAATTCGACGATGCAGTAATATATTGTGCAACAAGAGCCGAAAGCTGGCGATTGCGACGAGTGTGAAGTTTGCCGCCCAAGCGAGATGAAGACTACAATCACACTGACAAAAGAATACGTTTGAAAGAACTAATTTAGCGTACATCCTCGTTCAAACGAGTTTTTTTGTTAGGACAACTAAATGTTTAGTTTCTTCAATAAACATTAGATTCAATTGTCTAAAATATATTTGCGGTTACCAAAATATTTGTAATACCAACTCAAAATTCGGTTGAACGAGAATGTACGCTAAATTAGTCCACGCAAAAAAAAAAATTTCTCAGTGCTCACGAGCCGCAAATGCCAATTTTGGATCGTGTTGCACACTAGATTTTTTTTGTAACTCATACATGAAAAGCAATGCTTTGCATGACCGTTTAGCGGGAAGAAAGTGTCCGATTACATGACAGTATTGAAATGATATCCCGAGTCGAAATTTTTATCCTCGTTTTAACCTAAAGTGATTGAGATCCACTGCCGTAGTCTGGAGGGTGAAAGAAAGCAGTTTGCAGGGTGAAAGGAGGGTATCGCGCATAGATTAACATTTGAATTTCAGCCTATCAGACTCCCCACATGGCAGAAAGTAGACATCTCGATTTAACGGTGGGTTACGGAGGGTGAAGCAGACCCTAAAAAACCTTCATAGAACCTCCCAGACCCCCCGTTGAACCTACCGCAGAATCTCCCAGACCTTCCGTTGAGCCTACCGCTGAATCTCCCAGACCCTCCGCTGAGCCTACCACAGAAACTTCCATACCCTTCGTTGACCCTGCGAAAGTTCCTTCCACATACACTATTATACCCTCCGTTAATCCAAACATCAATGGAAGTATAATTATTTATGTTATGAATATAAGAAACAAATTCAGAAAGACAAAAGCGTTTATTAAACTTTTTATAATGTCATAGATGACCGACAGCAGTGGACGCGCGGTCGGTGTGTGGCTTCGGCGGTCCCCAGAGTTAAGCAGCATTATTTGCGGTCATAACTTGGATGGGTGACCGCTTAGCCGCGCACTGGTTTGTGCGCCAACTGCTGAGCGGGAGGCAGTTTTTCTGAGTTTCTAATGTATTCTCATGCAGTAGAAATTCAGTAAAAATAAAGCCGACTGTATCGGCCAGGTTTTCCGCAGTTTCCCTGTGCCCTCGTGCAAATGCGATACAGTAGTGCATTAGGATGAGTGGCTGCGGACAACACTCTAGAGGGGTCTCTATGAAGGAACGGGGAAAAAGGGGGAGAGGGGAAACGTAAAAGCCTGAAGAAGGCATACAAAAGAAACCAATAATAAAAAAAAAAATTATAATGTCATAGATATAATATATTTGTATTTAATATCAACAATATTTTTATATAATTTTTTTTTTCGTTAAAAGAAACAATCTCTATTTAAGGCATATAACATTTGAAGGTGATGTGAGATGCCAACGAAGTCAAGAAACTGTTTCCTATTTTCTTAGAAATTATTAATATCGCTTCGTTAAAATTAAAGACAAAATCAAATTAGATTCAGATACATCTATATCTTCTTGTATGAGAATCTGATCGATTTTAGTCCGAAACATGAATCGTCTAAGAAAGTAGGGGGAAAAAAATAAAGAAAAAATGGATCTAGAAAAAGATTATTCGCTCGAAGACTCAAGAAAGATATAGCTTTGTCATTACAATCATAGTACAATTACATGTGAAGAAAGTACGATAATGAGTAAGAAACTTTTTCTGGGATTTATCGTCACGAGTGAATTGGTTTGCATTCCTCAAAATATATTACTCACACCAATCAGTTGTTGAACTCTTCGCGAGTTTTCATCAGGGCACTTGTTTTTCTATGTTTGTTGCTTCAGTAAGATTATCTGGATTTCAATACACCGAGAGAAAAAGTTTCATTGATTCACGGAAATTTTTGCCAATGAAATGAAATACTTGAATTTCAATACTATCCTTTCTTTGAATGATCTCAAACTCAATGAAAAGTAGTGACATTGATTCGAAGAAACATTTCCTTAAACCAATGAACCTTTTTCATTGATTTCAAAGATATCGTCTCTGATTCAATGAAACCTTCTTCTTACCAGCTCAAAATTTCGAAACCTATTTTTTCCTGAAGTACGCGGCGGATAAAGCTCAAATTTTGTGAGTATGTAAGAAAGTACGGCAGAAATAGGCTAAGCTTCTGGCTCCTCGAAACTCGAAGCCATTCGTTCGAGAGAACCGGAAAACAAAAAAGTGAGGTTAGGTGCGAGAGAGAGATCAATGAAAACGTTTCTTCGAACCAATGAAAACGTCTCTTTAAAACAATGAAACTGTTTCTTTATTATATACTCACTAAGTAAATCTTTATTTATAGGCAATGAAATGTTCTCTTTGAAATTCAAATGCACTATTTTATTGAAATCAATGAAATATTTCGTTCAAATCAATGAAAAAAAAATCAAACTACCCATTTCTTTGGCGTCAATGAAATCTTTTCTCGCGGTGCAGGTTACATAGGCTCAACGGGGGTTCTATACCTCATTTAGGGTGAGTAGGTCGTAGGAGGGTCTATGGATAGGGCGAGTAGGCCATCGGAGGATCTACACGGAGTGAGAAAGACTCTACACTGAGAGAAGAGTTTGTTAACAGTTAACAAATCTTGGTTAAATATGGCGAAATGAACCATTAGTTACTCTTATTGAATCTCACTTGAGCCACATAAGATTTGTTAACTATTAACAAATGTCAGCGAGCTTCATTTGCAACAAGCTAATTTTATTTAGCTCAAGTGACATTCAACAAGAATAACTAAATAGTTAATTTCGCTATATTTAACCAAGATTTGTTAACTGTTAACCAATTTTAACAAACTTTTCTCTCAGTGCACGAAGGGTTGTAAATAACGGTTGAACCTCCAAGCAGGGTCACTGTCGGTTGAACGGAGGGTGAAACCGGCGTCGGCTTTTGTCTCGACAAAGGAATTGGGATTCCCGGAGGGCTAACCGAGGGTTAACATTTTAACTCGGGATGTTCGCGCGTGTTCAGTTCACAATTGTTTCACTTTCGTCCCTAGGGAATTTGTTTATGCGGAGGGAAAAGTGATCACAGCTACGTTAAATGCAGTTGAAGTTAAAAGCTAATTATTCACTATGCCTCCCGCTAAACTATCATACAAAGCACCACTAATTCATGCACTCGTTACAAAAAAGGTATCGTGCGGTAACAAGGACTGAAATTGGCGAGTGCGACTTGTGCATTCTTGCTATTACCTCACTTCGTGCGATAATCGACGTTTTACGCACACTTCGTGCAAATCGCCATTTTCTCACCTAGTCAAGTAAATTTTTTCCAATACTCGTTGGAAAAACTTTTTCTTGTGTTTTTTCGCACTTGTATCGTAATATACTATTTTGCATCAAGTGCATGATATAGTGATACTTTGAATGCTAGTTTTGCGTGATGAAATGCGAAAAGTGATGTTACGTACTTTTCACCCCTTGGGACGAAAAACCTATCGTTTCAACACTGCCATGAAACTAGTCACTTTCATCCCGTAATAATACTATGAAAAGCACCGTAATTTATGCACGTTTTACTAAAAATTTATTGCAAGCAACTGCATTATTTAACCATATTTATTAATGAATGTACCTCCCTAATTTTCAGGGCGATGGCGGTTAAAGCGAAAATAACAACAAAGAAGTTCATGTTGAAGATGCCTTATTCGTAAAGCCCAGAACTTTTGACACTACCACGAATGGCTCTGGAACTAACAGGCAAAGTTAGCGCGCGCCTTTTTATTCTTTGTACAAGCTGTGAGAAGTTCTAAGTGCAACTCGAAAATACATACTCCAATTACCTATATATATAATTACCTATATCGTTTAGAATAATGAAGCGTAAGAATGATGCAGATAAGAGTTTCATTTGGTGTCGCTTAAGTGATGATAACAAGACCTTCGTCAGTAAAACGTACATATATATAAAGTAAACGTTAGTAATTACAGTTCGTTCTCCTGTTATGTTTTCCTTTGTACCCCCCACTACGCTGACAGTTATCCACAACAGCGATGTTTACATGTCTACACTGTTAAAAATACTTTAAAAATTAATATATGTATTGGAAGTTATTTTGCAGATACGGTGTATTAAATTTCATTTAATATACAGATATGTTGTAAAATTCCAATAGATATATTATAAACACAAGTTTTATGAAGTGTTTAGTATACTGTATATTAATTTTACAACAATTTTTTTATATATTAATTAATATTAGTGTATTAAATTTAATATACGTGTATCCGCAAAAAAACTTCCAGTACTTTATATTAATTTTCATACAAAAGTTTCTAACAGTGTAAATAATATAAAAAACAAAATACACGACAATTCAACACAAGTTAAAATAACACAATTTGATCTTCAATTCATTGTTAATAAATAGCAAATTGGAACTAAACTGATGGTACTTAATAGCAGAGCCTTTAATATAGATGCCATGATAAAATGTCCCAAAAACAAATTAATGTATTATATAAATGTGATAATTTAATAAGGGATTTCTTATTAAATTAGATCAGTGAGGTTTAATTCAGTGTGAAAGCTCATTTGCTATCGAAATTGAATTTCGGTTCATGACTACACTGTTAAAAAAGACTTGGAAGTTTTTAGGCATAAACTTGTCAATAAAATTTGATATTAAAATGAATGTATTTTTACAGAAAAATTGAAGCGAATTACTGAAGTTATTGAACCATATATAAATTTTGCATCGCACGTGCATATTAAATTTAGTATACTATTTTATGCATTAAAACTTTCTACACTTGTCCATTAAATTTCCAGTAGATTTTTTTATAATGTAATTTTCTGTTCTATAAGTTATAATTGAACCCAAATTGATATTTCTGTAGCTATTATTTCAGATATTTCGTTTTAAACTGCAACCCCTTTCACGCATCATATTCACCACACAACTTAATTATTTCGAGGATGTAAAAAGACAATTACGAAAAAGAGAAGTATGCAAAAAAACATACGCCGCATAACATAGAAAAATACTGGTTATTTAACGCAAAGATACGATATACGACGCACGGTGTATAAAAGAGCTCATTATTTAACTGCGTTGAAAGTTCCAACATACGTCGCGCGAAAATGGTGCAAATTAGCAACGTCAATGTTACACCAATAAACATTTCAATGGCCTTACGAAATTGGCTGTTTTTACGAGTAAAATACGAAGCTCTAGCGTCTCCTTAAAATAATTTGCACACGAAGAGAAATAATTGGTTGCCCCAACCAACTTAGTCATGGGTAAATACGCTCTAAACGACTAAGTTGGCGAGGTTAACCAATTTTTTGTTTGGACCGACAAACTAATTGATTCTGACACTAAAATTCATTAGTTGCCAAACAATTAATTTGCTGGTCTATCAAACTAATTGATCGCCTCAACTAAATGATTTATTTCTATAACCAACTAGTTTATTGTTCAAACTAATTTTATCACTTGGAGTCTACGTAACAAATTTTTGAAAATGGCTTAAAATCCGAACCACTTTACCAATCATCACCAAATTTGATACGTAGCAGTGGTATATGTTATTTTTAGTCTGTAAAAAATTTCAGTCGATTTGTTGAGATTCGACGTTAAAGCAAAATTAATTTTTTATTCAAAAAATTTAAAACTTTATAAAATTCGAACCGCTTTACCGATTTCATCGAAATTCAATACCAAACAACATTGAACGAGTCTTCAATGTTATGAAGAACTATTTGGGTAAATTTTCGAACTTTTACGAAAGTTAGAGCGATTACGCAATTTTTTTGAAAAATTCTTATTTCCCTTACAACTTAAACAACAGGCAACGATTTAAATGGTAACACCGTCGATTTGAATGGTAGTACCAACGATTGCATTGATTGCGATTACTAATCTTCTAAGAATTAATTATGTGAATAGTTACTATTCAATCAGAAATGCCCAACAATTACAGAAATAAAGATGACGATAGGATTCGTTCTATAATTATGATTTGATAATAATAACATGTAGTGATTATACATTGTGTAAACTTTTGAATAGCTGTAGAAACTATTTTTTTTTCAATAAAATTGCACGGTAATTGTTTTGAAAAAGTTGAAAAACATATGCATTAAGAAACTAATGGATGATATTTGAGCGAAAATTACGCTCAATTTTATAATCACTACAGGCTATTATTATGAAATCAAAATTACATAACAAATTGCACTGAGAGATGAGTTTGTTAACAGTTAACAAATCTTGGTTAAATATGGCGAAATAAACCATTTATTTATTCTTATCGAAATTCACTTGAGCCAAATAAGATTTGTTAATTATTAACAAATGTCAGCGAGCTTCATTTGCGACAAGCAAATTGTATTTAGCTCAAGTGAGATTCAATAAATATAACTAAATGGTTCATTTCGCCATATTTAACCAAGTTTTGTTAACTGTTAACAAATGTTAACAAACTTTTCTCTCAGTGTGTACCGTAAACTGTATTTCTTGAATTAATGGGCATTTACAACTATATTTAATATGGTTGGGATTACTAATTTTTGAGATCTTGTGTACATTAGGGCTGTTCAAAAAAACATAATTTCTTTATAATCGGTTGCTTCTGAAATGCTGTATTGATTATCACAAAAAATTTTTTTTCGCAAAAGCTGGGAGCTGTGTGATGATATTAAGTACTGCCGCATCAAGGCCAAATTTAATTAAAAACGGCGATTTTTAGAAATTTTGTTTTTACTTGGTGAAGTGCTCATGGAGATTGTGGTTGCTTTCGATAGACTATGAAATTGTGTAAAGGCAGAAACATGTTCGATAATATTTAGTACTGCCGCATCGACATTGAAGTTAACAAAATAAAAAATGAAATCCTTTAAAACATTGAAATATTCATCTGCTCATCGACTATTTCGCGCGTTTTCAAATGAAAAAATGGCTCATGAAACGGGAGTCCTGTTTGATCAAATTTAGTACGGCCGCATGGACATCACAGTTTCCCAAAATTTGAAAATCGCTTGTCATCATCATGATTATGATCATACATGACTCCCGTTTAAAGAGCCATTTTTTCATTTGAAATCGCGCGAAATAGTCGATGAGCAGACTAATATTTCAATGTTTTAAAGGATTTAATTTTTTGATTTTGGTAACTTCAATGTCGATGCGGCAGTACTAAACATTATCGAACATGTTTCTGCCTTTACACAATTTCATAGTCTATCGAAAGCAACCACAATCTCCATGAGCGCTTCACTACGTAAAAAAAAAGAATTTATAAAAATCGGCGATTTTCATGAATTTTGGTCTTGATGCGGCAGTACTTAATATCATCGCACAACTGCCAGCCAGAGTTGGGCAAAATTGTAATGGAAAATTACAAAATACAAATTACTGGAAGTAATTGTATTTAATTTGAAATCCGATACAAATTACTGGAAGTAATTGTATTTAATTTGAAATCCAATACAATTACAAAATGTAATTGTATTTAATTTGAAATCCAATACTATTACAAAATGTAATTGTATTTAATTTGAAATCCAATACTATTACAAAATGTAATTGTATTTAATTTGAAATCCAATACAATTACTGAAAGTAATTGTATTTAATTTGAAATCCAATACAATTATTGAAAGTAATTTTACAATTGTAAAATTACAATTACAATTGTAATTGTACAATTACTGAAAGTAATTGTACAATTACTGAAAGTAATTGTATTTAATTTGAAATCCAATACAATTACTGAAAGTAATTGTAATTAAAGCAGTAATTTCTGACCTAAGTAATTTTTGCTGCCCAACTCTGCTGCCAGCATTCGCGAAAATATTTTTTTTGTGATTATTTTTCCCATCCAAATTTCGACCAATGGAATTGCACCATTCGACGTCACGTGGGGCAAGCTACACAGTATTATACTGATAATTTTTTGATAATTTTGCGTGTTGGTTATATATATAAAACAAAAAATCATTTAGCCGCGTCAACCATCTGTCAAACTGACAGATTGAATTTTATTGTGGCAGTCAAAGGATTTTTATTTGATATGAGTAGGTTTGGAGTTGAATCCTTGCAAACTATTGATGAAAAAGTAAAGGGAAATGTCCCTGTTAATACGATTAAATCGAAAACCTCAGTCTGGAATCGATATACAAATGTCTATAACAATTGTGTATTTAACTCAACCCTTTAAACATGAATTAAAAGGTTTTTGTTCTGATTATGAAATTTCCTTGTCGGAATGATAATTTTTGTCTCATGGTGCAATTCCATTTGTCGCAATTTGAATAGAAAAAATAATCCCCCGAATACCACTCGAGCTTCGAAATTAATCTGATATTTCCCTCCAGGTTCCCTGCAAACAAATAAACTCGTCAAGTTTTCCAGAAAAATCACTCGCGCTACGCGCTCGTGATTTTTTAACCTGGAAAACTTGACTCGTTCATTTGTTTGCAACGAACCTGTCAGGAAATATCCGATAATTTCAAAGCTCTTGTGGTATTACAAGTGATAATCAATACAGCATTTCAGGAGCAACCGATTATAAGAAAATTATGTTTTTTTGAACAGCCCTATTGTACATACAGCAAATTGAAAACGTAGTTTGCAGAACCAAACATATATTTCCGTGTACATTTTGTCTTTCCTTTTAGCTAGTACACTGCAACAACTAAGCAGCAGCAGCATTATCCTGATATCTTTCATCTCGCTCTTCATCTCGTCCCATTCGCCCCTATAACTATGCGAGGGGACTATCGGGGGAAATATAAGTAGGGAGATAGTGAAAGCATCCCTAGCAGTATCTCTCGTGATCCCGCATCGATATCTCGATCCCAAGATCAAACCGCGCGGGGCGAGATACCCACAGAGGAATTATTTACGTTTATAAGTACCACGTTACGTTTATAAGAGGAAAAGAGAAAAAAGACACTCGGCAGGGGGAGAACCGAGCGCATCTAGTATGCAGCACGAGTGTGGATAGTTCTTCTTCGCAAGCGACTTGGCGCAACTCTGCATCTTGTATATATAGGGCCTTCCAGGCAGGGATGAGCATCCATTCAATGAAAATGTATTTTAAATATTTTTTGTCTAAGACAACTATGGATTAGCATTATGCAAAACTCAACATTTTAACATTTCTGCATTAATTATGAATAATTTAGATGAAATATTCTTTTTCGATAAATTCCAATATTTTATTAAATATTGGTTTAATAATCCACATTTCTGCAATAATTATCAATGAATAATTTAGATGAAATATTCTTTTTCAATAAATTTCAATATTCAATCGGCTTTATAATCATTAATCATTTAATCATTGAAGTATAATTAATTATGAATAATTTAGATGAAATATTCTTTTTCAATAAATTTCAATATTCAATAGGCTTTATAATCATTAATCATTTAATCATTGAAGTATTTTCATGATTCTTATAGAGCATTGAAAAAAAACACGTCATATTAATTTTCTGCATTAAAAAGAAAATACATTTTTAAACGCTTCTGCAATTATTTTCACCACGCAAAACAGGGTGGAAAGTAAAGATAATTTACTCTCAAGGGACGAAAGGGAAATAATTGTCTACTGCGGATACAGAATTCTTTGAAAACAATGAAAAGTACGACGAAATAAATTTTGAGTAGAATCTCAAAATTCTTAACAGTTAAAAAATCAAAATGGCATGAAAACGAAATGGCTAAATAGATTTTTCTCAAATTCAATACCTATCATTGGTTTATGATAGTCCAACTTTGTACAAAATTTCAACTCGATATCTCAAGAAATGTGGCAGTTCGAGCGCATACATTTTTTTTAAATTGAAAATTACGTTGAAACTGAATGACTGCAAAAATTTAAAAAAAAAATGGAAAACTGCGTTAAAAGTGAATGACTGCAAAAACTTTAAGAAATGAAAAATTACGTTAAAACTGAGTGACTGCAAGAATTTAAAAAAAATTGAAAATTGCGTTAAAACTGAGTGACTGCAAAAAATTTTTAAAAAATTGAAAATTGCGTTAAAACTGAGTGACTGCAAAAATTTAAAAAAAAATTGAAAATTGCGTTAAAACTGAGTGACTGCAAAAATTAAAAAAAAAATTGTAAATTGCGTTAAAACTGAGTGATTGCAAACATTTTTAAAAAATTGAAAATTGCGTTAAAACTGAGTGACTGCAAAAATTTAAAAAAAAATTGAAAATTGCGTTAAAACTGAGTGACTGCAAAAATTTAAAAAAAAATGAAAATTGCGTTAAAACTGAGTGACTGCAAAAATTTAAAAAAAAATTGAAAATTGCGTTAAAACTGAGTGACTGCAAAAATTTAAAAAAAATTGAAAATTGCGTTAAAACTGAGTGACTGCAAAAATTTTAAAAAAATTTAAAATTGCGTTAAAACTGAGTGACTGCAAAAATTAAAAAAAAAATTGAAAATTGCGTTAAACCTGAATGACTGCATATATTTTGTTAAAAATTGGACCAAATAAGGGGACTTGTCTCCACAACATGTGGTATAAATTTCATATTTTTCGACATTTTGGAACATTCCAAACACGTTTACATAAAAATTTGGAATAATAAATGTTTCACCAAAAGAAATCTTCTTGAGGAAGTTAAACATTGAAAATAATTGAAATTTGCTTTGAAATTCCCTATACATACCCACATGCTTCGTATTCCTGGTGGTTGCTGTGGAATACACGAAAGTATGGCGTGCGGGACTCGTGTGCTGCCGCTGATACTGTGGCCTAAGCAACTGATGCTGCATTTCATCCTGCTTTAACAACATCTTTCTCTTATTCGCTTGTTCGCTCTATAGATTTCTACTGAGCCATAGGGCAGCGCTACCAGGACCCCACGAGGTCTTTCTTTCCCCTTCGCTCGTTTTATTTCTCATCCACGGCATCTACTTCCTTCTTGTTTCCACACAGAGACCCGCAGAACGTTCATCGACTAGTGTTGAGGAAGACCCGGGTCAACCGGACGGAGTATAACCGACAGAAGACAACTACGATGGAAGGAAAATTTCCCTCTTCACGCTCGTACTTTCCATCAGCCTCTCTTCGTGTGGTCCCGTTGTGTCTCTAGTTTCCACAGAAGCAATCGAGTTGGATTGAAAATAAACAATGAATGTTGTTGTCGATCTCATGCGGAGTTCGGAAGCCTTTTCGTGTGTCTAATGGGAAAACTTGTAGAGATCTTCTTACAATAGTTATTCCAAAACTTTGTGAGTTGAATGATAATGCATGAAGAATGATATAACATTTTTTTTATTCTTGCGACCAGAGTTGTAAATGCCTAATACTTATAGAAATAATGATGATGATACGATCAGCTCTATAATTATGATTTTATAATAATAACATGTAGCGATTGTAATACGATGATTAAACTTTGGAATGGCTGCAAAAATTATTATTTTTCAATAAAAATTCACGGTAATCCTTTTGAAAAAATGGAAAAAAATAAGTAATGCATTACTTATTTCTTCCATTTTTTCCACTATTTCTTGCAATATTAAAGCGAAAATTAGTATTTTTTTCAGCTATTCAAATGTTTACACTCTATTTTATAATCACTACATATTATTATTATGAAATCATAATTACAAAACAAATTGTACTGTAAACTATATCTCATAAATTAATGGGGATTTACAACTCTGCTTGCGACATCTACACTGTTAAAAATATTTTGAAAATTAATATTTGTTTTAAATTTAATTTATAAATAAATTATAAATTAAATTTAATTTATATATATATTTTTTATTTTATTATTTTATTTAATTATAAATTTAATTTATAAATAAATTATAAATTAAATTACATTATATGATAAATAAAATTTAAATGAATATACTGTATACAAAACACTTCATAAAAGTTGTGTTTATAATATAATTATTGGAATTTTACAACATATCTGTATAGTTTTATCAATTTAATTTTTATTAAATTTAATTTAATATTTAGATACGTTGTAAAATTATCAATCCAGCCATTTTTTCGTCAAGCTATTTAATATATTTGTTTAAGGGTTAAAAAATGTTATTAAAATTTTTTTAAATGTTAAATATACTTGAAGAGAAAAGTCGAATTAAGAACTTACATTTTTTACATTGTCTTGCTGTTCCAAGATATAAATACTTTTGTAAAGGATGTAACACCTACATTTTTGAGAAAAAAAAGTGGCTGTACTAAGAAAAAGAGCTTCATATAAAAAAAATAGCAAGGGCCACTTCAGACCCTTATGTTTAGACGAAATGTTCAGACCTAATATTTACCCTGAAATAATATATCGCGTCAATGTTTGTTGCCCCTTGGTTGTCGCCCTTGGTCAAACTGACCTATTTTCCCTTTATAAAACGTGTACAAAAGGTATTTTTTCGCAAGAATATCACATGTAAGAACATTGCTTCAAAATTTTAGCTACAGAAGTTTTAAAATGAAAAAATCATGACTATTTTAGTATTCGATGTTTTATCTTTTTAGAATAAAATTTTTCAACATGTTATTCCTCGATTTGTTACGTTCTTATTAAGGTAATATAAACATTCTTTAGTCGAATCGCTAGATAGATAAGAAAAATAAAAAAATTATAGCATTTTGACAATGACAATGATTAATTTGTTACTTAATAACCTTAATCTTGAGAAATAAAACTTGTATTTTATGAACTTCTAATAATACTATATTTTATTCGTTTGATTCCCTAAAATACATAATAAATGCGGACCCCATGATGCTCGTTGGGTTTTAACTTCGTGAAATTTTCAACCGTTTTTTTTTTTCAAAAGAGGATGGCAAAAATAAAACATTGAAACAAGACCATCTGACAAGTTATTTGAGAAATCCTTATAAAAAATTGTACTTATTTTTTCCTTTTTAAAATTGCGTAGGGGTGAAAATAGCGAATGGCTAAAATAGCGAATTTCAAAATAAGGAAAGTCTAAATATAGAATGGCCATCATTATGAAATTCGCTGTTTTAGCCATTCGCTAATTTGATTGCATTTTAATAAAATGGGGGTCAAAATAGCGAATTCCTAAAATAGCGAATTTCAAAATAAGGAAAGTCTAAATATAGAATGGCCATCATTATGAAATTCGCTGTTTTAGCCATTCGCTAATTTGATTGCATTTTAATAAAGTGGGGATCAAAATAGCGAATTTCAAAATAATAAAATAAAATCGGGAATAAAATAGCGAATTTCAAAATAAGGAACGTCTAAATATAGAATGGCCATCATTATGAAATTTGCTATTTTAGCCATTCGCTATTTTAATTGCACTTTAATAAAATGGGGGTCAAAATAGCGAATGGCTAAAATAGCGAATTTCAAAATAAGGAACGTCTAAATATAGAATGGCAATCATTATGAAATTCGCTGTTTTAGCCATTCGCTAATTTGATTGCATTTTAATAGAGTGGGGATCAAAATAGCGAATTTCAAAATAATAAAATAAAATGGGGAATAAAATAGCGAATTTCAAAATAAGGAACGTCTAAATATAGAATGGCCATCATTATGAAATTCGCTATTTTAGCCATTCGCTATTTTGATTGCATTTTAATAAAATGGGGGTCAAAATAGCGAATGGCTAAAATAGCGAATTTCAAAATAAGGAACGTCTAAATACAGAATGGCAATCATTATGAAATTCGCTGTTTTAGCCATTCGCTAATTTGATTGCATTTTAATAAAGTGGGGATCAAAATAGCGAATTTCAAAATAATAAAATAAAATGGGGAATAAAATAGCGAATTTCAAAATAATAAAATAAAATGGGGAATAAAATAGCGAATTTCAAAATAAGGAACGTCTAAATATAGAATGGCCATCATTATGAAATTCGCTATTTTAGCCATTCGCTATTTTGATTGCATTTTAATAAAATGGGGATCAAAATAGCGAATGGCTAAAATAGCGAATTTCAAAATAAGGAAAGTCTAAATATAGAATGGCCATTATTATGAAATTCGCTATTTTAGCCATTCGCTATTTTGATTGCATTTTAATAAAATGGGGATTAAAATAACGAATTTCAAAATAATAAAATAAAATGGGGAATAAAATAGCGTATTTCAAAATAAGGAAAGTCTAAATATAGAATGACCATCATTATGAAATTCGCTATTTTAGCCATTCGCTATTTTGATTGCATTTTTATAAAATGGGGATCAAAATAGCGAATGGCTAAAATAGCGAATTTCAAAATAAGGAAAGTCTAAATATAGAATGGCCATCATTATGAAATTCGCTATTTTAGCCATTCGCTATTTTGATTGCATTTTAATAAAATGGGGATTAAAATAACGAATTTCAAAATAATAAAATAAAGTGGGGAATAAAATAGCGTATTTCAAAATAAGGAAAGTCTAAATATAGAATGACCATCATTATGAAATTCGCTATTTTAGCCATTCGCTATTTTAATTGAATTTTGATAAAATGGGGGCAAAATAGCGAATGGCTAAAATAGCGAATTTGAAAATAAGGAACGTCTAAATATAGAATGGCCATCATTATGAAATTCGCTATTTTAGCCATTCGCTATTTTGATTGCATTTTAATAAAATGGGGATCAAAATAGCGAATTTCAAAATAATAAAATTAAATGGGGAATAAAACAGCGAATTTCAAAATAAGGAACGTCTAAATATAGAATGGCCATCATTATAAAATTCGCTATTTTAGCCATTCGCTATTTTGATTGCATTTTAATAAAATGGGGATCAAAATAGCGAATGTCTGAAATAGTGAATTTCGCAATGATGGCCATTCTAGATTCAGACGTACCTTATTTTGAAATTCGCTATTTTAGCCATTCGCTATTTTGATCTTTCGCTATTTTTACCCCCACTCTTAAAATTAAACAGATCGAATTCCACCTAAAAAAAAAATGTCCCAAATTATTCAGTGTACTCCACATATGTCTAGAACCGGTGGTTATACTTGGTTGCCTGACTTATTATTTAAAAACCTCTGTAAGGTATCGAGTTTATTTTTCATCCGAAAAAAAAACTGTGTCAACCTAATAGAGTATAGTTGGTAAAACCGCATAGAGGGCGTTCAGGTTTTCAAGTAAAATTGCGGGCGAAAGTCGTATCTCGTCACGAATAGTGATTAAATTATTTATCGCAAGAGGACTTGATTATTTACGCCACTCTCACGTCTGAAGAAACGTTTCGCTATAGTTATATGCCGGTGTATTTCTCGAGGGGCAAATTCGATATAGAATTCTTTCTCCCTCTCTCTTTTCCTCTCACGAATACTTTCAAGGCATACAGCTACTCTCGAATCTTCAATGCTCGGTACATAGCCACAACTATATATATATACTTATATATATACACTCCATTTACTCGAACAGAGTCTACGTCCCGTCGTATCCTCTCTTAAAGCATAGAACGTCCGGACGACGTAAATTGAATTTTCCACTCGACTCGAACGAGAAACCTCAGGCGTTATATATCTAGATTATGCTGGGATTCTAGCTAGTACACACAGAAAATAGTATAATGAAAATTAAGTACAGTTGGTAGTGCAATCTTTTTTTTTCTTTTTTTTTTTTCTTCTTTCTTTGCCCTAAGTTATTGTTCCCGCAAACGCAGATTAGAAATTCGCTGTAGCTTGAGGTTGGACGAAGATGAGAAGTAAAGTGAGAGTGAGATAGAGAGGAAAAGAAAGCTTTGACTACCTTTGGGTAAATTCTTCAGGAATTCTTCATGAATAAGGGATATAAAATAGTTGGGAAAAAAATATACGCGCCTTCTGGGAATGAGAAAAACTATATTACGAGCATAGCACAATATGACGTGCATCTTCTATAGATATTTTACTTATCTTCTTTTTTTTTCTTGTGCATTCTTCGTCTTTTTATAACCCACAACCGAGTGCGACTCTTTTGCATGTAAATTCGTGCGAGCAAAGTAAACACCTTATTATTGAGGTATATTCCATGGAGAATTTGATCAACATATTTGTGTGGGTATGTATATATTTAGGGTACTGACGATGAAGGGCAAGTTCGAGGGTTTCTATTGAATTGTAAGGATATCTTTCTTTGTCTTGCTTTTTGGGGCGCGCACTTTGGCTTACATAAATGTAGAGGTGGAGACGAATAGAGGATGAAGGATGAGAGTCTCGGTTCGAGCACTTCGTTCGCTTTTCATGTCCCAAAGGGCCAACCTGCTATTTTTCTCGTGTGTACAGATGGGCGACGTAAGCCCGACCGATTCGCTGAGACGAGCAATTCATCTTCTTGCCATGAATATGCGATACTTCGACGCAATGCGCGTTGAGATGAAGCTCAATATCGTCAGTTAACCGCAAAACTTTCAACACATTTTTCTTGAAAGCAGATTTTTGATCGGGTGTCGAAAGCAGAACTGACAGAAAACATACGAAAAATCGTTTTTTTAAATTCTGTTGCAAGTGAATTATGCGAAGAAACCATAATTATTAAATTGTTCAAAATCACTGAGAAAAAAATTCACCGAGTGGCAAAACGTATTTTTACTATGGCAGCTAACAAAATTATTGGCACTGCAAACGATTTGCATTTCTTTTGAAAGCCGATTTTTTATGGGGTGTCAAAAGCAGAACTGACAGAAAACGGACGAAAAATGATTTTTTAAAAATTCTGTTTCAAGTGAATTATGGATTATTATGCGAAGAAACCATAATTATTAAATTGTTCATAATTATTGAGAAATTGTGTTTTTCAATCCGAATAGCAACATCACTGAGAAAAAATTCACCGAATGACAAATGATTTTTTTTACTATTGCAGCTAAAAAAATTATTGGCACTGCAAACGATTTGCATTTCTTTTGAAAGCCGATTTTTTATGGGGTGTCAAAAGCTGAACTGACAGAAAACGTACGAAAAATGATTTTTTTTAAATTCTGTTTCATGTGAATTATGGATTATTATGCGAAGAAACCATAATTATTAAATTGTTCATAATTATTGAGAAATCGTGTTTTTCAATCCGAATAGCAAAATCACTGAGAAAAAAATTCACCGAGTGGCAAAAAATATTTTAACGATTTGCATTTATTTTGAAAGCCGATTTTTTATGGGGTGTCGAAAGCAGAACTGATAGAAAACGTACGAAAAATGATTTTTTTTAAATTCGGTTTCAAGTGAATTATGGATTATTATGCGAAAAAACCATAATTATTAAATTGTTCATAATTATTGAGAAATCGTGTTTTTCAATCCGGATAGCAAAATCACTGAGAAAAAAATTCATCAAGCGGCAAAATATATTTTTACTATGGCAGCTAAAAAAATTATTGGCACTGCAAACGATTTGCATTTCTTTTGAAAACCGATTTTTTATAAAGTGTCAAAAGCAGGACCGATAGAAAACGTACGAAAAATGATTTTTTTTAAATTCTGTTTCAAATGAATTATGGATTATTATGCGAAGAAACCATAATTATTAAATTGTTTATAATTATTGAGAAATGGTGTTTTTGTTGGAGATTGTGATTGAGAGTGTGAGCAAAAATAATAAATGCACGAGAGAATATGCGTTAGTAACTGTGTAACTAAGGAAAGTTTGTTTGTTAGCATAGTGACCAGTTCTTTGACAGTTCTTGTTATGAGAAGTTCAATAACAATATGAATTTCTCTCTACATTAGTAGCATTCTTTAATTAAAATAAAATACAAGTGTCAACATTTATTTGGTCCTTCGAGCCGGATTCACATGAATCAAAGGAACTAGGAAAAATGGGTCCATGAACTCAACGACGGACGTTTATATCGATAAACTTTGCCGTCGATCATCACTAGAATCGTCAAGAAAATATTAGCAGTTGGAAGTGAATTACAGACGATTCATTCCAATCAGTTACTTACATACAAAGGATGCATACACTGCGAAAATAATGGCTACGATCAAGACGCTCAGTCAAAGACGAGGACAGGTTAAAGCAGGGCTGACGAGATTCGACAATTTCGTCAACAATTGCTCACCGGAAGATTTGTTGCAATTGCCTGAAAGAATTGAGAGAATCAAGGCGTTGTACGAAAAATTTGAAAGTATTCAGGCAGAGATAGAAGAACTTTCAATGAGTGGAGATGTTACGCCAGCAACTAAGCAAGTACTCGAGCTAGAATTTGAAACAGAAAGAAATTCATTCGAACGTGCGTATTATCGAGTTGTAGCTCTAGCTCAGGTAAAACTAGACGAACAAATTCATGGACATCGTGAAGCGAACCTCGTGAACGGGGATCGTCAGAGAAACCAATTTCAAGGACAAGCGGCAAATCAATTGAAGGTTAAGTTACCAACTTTGAATTTGCCATCATTCAATGGTCAATATGACAAATGGTTACTTTTCAAAGATTCATTTCAATCGTTGATTGACGAGAATGAACAGCTGGACGCCATCCAGAAGTTTCAGTATCTGCGTAGTTCTCTCAAGGATGAAGCACTCCAATCGATACATTCATTGCAAACATCAGCAGAAAATTATCCGATCGCATGGAATTTGTTGAAAGAACGGTATGAAAATAAGAAGCTGATTATCAACACGCATATAAAGGAATTACTCGAGTTTCCAACTGTAGAGAAAGAGAGTCACGGAGCTCTGAGGATGTTCATCGATCACATTCGTAGTCATTCACGGGCGTTAACCGTGTTAGAGCAGCCGGTGAAACAGTGGGATACTCTGCTATTATTTTTATCAACGAGTAAGTTAGATCATCGGGCACGATGCGAGTGGGAATTCTTCGTCGGGAAAGAACTAAAAGGAGCGATGCCAACGATGGAGAATTTTCTTGACTTTCTTTCCAAACGTTGCCACACTTTGGAAATGACTGAGAAAATAATACCGAAAACGGAGAAAAATATAAGTCAAAAACGATTCAACGACAAGAAGGTTTCTCTTGCGACTACAACGAGCGAGTCGTGTTCATACTGCAACGGAGCACATCAAGTCTATCGTTGCAAAGAGTTTTTGGAGTTGCCGATTGAAAAACGTGTAGTCGAAACGAAGGCGAAACAAATGTGCATCAACTGTCTCAAAAGGGGTCATTTTGTCAAAGATTGTTCGTCATCTACATGCAGAAGATGTTTCAAGAAGCATAACACCCTCCTACACATCGACGGCATGAATCGTCAAGGCGGTACGACAAATCAGCGGACAGAAACCGTTTCATCTCAAAACTTCGTTGCTTCGGGTAGCTGTGACTTGACGCAGAACCAATCGGCTGTCGTAACGCATATTCAGAGACAAGTTTCGCATGTAATGTTGTCTACTGCTCAAGTCTTCGTTTTCGATATCGACGGTAATCCACATGTGTGCAAGGCTCTATTAGATCAAGGATCGCAGTCTCATCTGATTACAAAGAGTCTAATGATGAAGCTTAGAATTCCGTGCAACCAGATTCACCTGCCGATATCTGGTATCGATCAGACAAGTACAGCAGTTAATGAATCGGCAAGAATTCGTATAAAGTCTATGCATAATGGATTCACCGCTCGTCTCGATTGTTGTGTACTTCGTACTATAACCAGTAAGTTGCCGCAAGTCAAGGTAAACGTGAAAATACCGGGTGATCTGTGTATGGCTGACCCTAGTTTCGATACTCCCAGCGAGATTGATTTGTTAATCGGAGCAGAGTTGTTTTGGAGTCTTTTGTGCGTAGGAAGAGTTCCTTTGGGAGAAAACAAACCAATTTTGCAGAAAACGGTACTTGGCTGGGTCGTGGGCGGAAAATTGGTGGAGAACGTTGCAACAAAATCAATCTCTTGTCTCCTCAGTACAACGACGAGTTTGGACAAACAGCTCGAGAAATTCTGGCATATCGAAGAAGTCGATTATAAAGTATCAAGGTCTAAACTGGAAGAAGATTGTGAGACTCACTTTCGAGAAACTATAAAACGTGATCCGGATGGTAGATTCGTGGTTTCTCTACCACAAGATGAAACTGTTATTCTCGGACAATCGTGTCAAGTAGCATTGCAGAGATTCTATTCATTAGAGCGACGTTTCAGTAGACAACCCGAATTAAAAAAGTCTTACACCGCTTTTTTGGACGAATATGAGGTTATGGGCCACATGACAGTGGTACCGGAAGAAGAAGCGTTGGATAAAGAGGGATGCTATTATCTCCCTCATCAGGCCATAATAAAAAACGAAAGCCTAACGACAAAACTTCGAGTTGTCTTTGATGGATCAGCGAAAACATCAACCGGTACATCATTAAACGACCGGTTAATGGTAGGACCCAATATTCAGAACGATTTAATCGATATTGTTTTACGATTTCGGAGTCACGCCTTTGTCATCACCGCCGACATAGAAAAAATGTACAGGCAAATCAACGTAGCGCAGCAAGACACGAATTTGCAACGGATACTTTGGAGAAAAGAGTTCGAACAGCCGATACGCGCATACACGTTAAATACGGTAACCTACGGTACGTCTTGTGCACCATTTCTCGCTATTCGTTGTCTGAGACAATTAGCAGAAGATGAACGAGACGACTTTCCGCTTGAAGCTACAATATTAGAACGCGATTTTTATATGGATGACGTACTTACTGGGGCAAATTCTTTGAAGGAGGCATGCCGTCTCCAATCGAATCTCTCAGAGCTCTTGAGTCGTGGTGGATTCATTCTTCGCAAGTGGCGAACAAACGACAAGAGAATTCTGGATCGATTATCAGAAGAAAACAAATCGAATGATTTAATGGTACTTGACAAGCAAGAAGCTATTGCAACACTTGGCGTATTATGGAACGCTACCACAGATACCTTGCAATATAAGGTTGTCCTGACCGATAATTACAAGATCACCAAGCGTAATATTCTTGCTAGGGTAGCACAAATTTATGATCCATTGGGTCTAATAGGACCAGTTTTAATCGTCGCAAAAATGATTATGCAGCAGTTGTGGCAATCGCTACTAGGCTGGGATGAACATGTACCGACTTCGATACAGGAACAATGGTTGGCGTACTACAAGAGTCTCATGAAGCTTAACGAGTTACGTATACCTCGACAAATCTATTCAGGGAATCATCAAGGTAGCATTGAACTCCACGGCTTTGGTGACGCTTCCGAAAAGGCGTACGGAGCGTGCGTGTACTCTGTGGTGTATGATTCTTTCGGATCAAAGATAGCCAGATTGATTTGTTCAAAGTCAAGAGTTGCACCGTTAAAAACCGTAACATTGCCAAGGTTAGAGTTGAACGCGGCTGTGTTATTAACAAGACTCATATCAGTAGTTAAGAGGGCATTGACCGAAAAAATCACCGAAGTTCATCTTTGGAGTGATTCGACTATTGTGTTAGCGTGGCTTCAAAAACCATCACAGCAACTCGAAACTTACGTAGCGAACAGAGTAGGAGAAATTCAACGTACGACTGCAAATGATCAGTGGAAACACGTGGCTTCAGCTGATAATCCAGCGGATCTGGTTTCAAGAGGAGTTTCGGTCGATTCATTGGAACGTAATCAGCTATGGTGGAATGGTCCAGAATGGCTGACAACGAGTGAAGAATGGCCGCGTCAATCGATCAAATTTCCAAGTGAGCTTCCGGGTTTGAAGAAAAGGGTCTTGCTAACAACGATCACTCAGGAGAATGAGATTTTTAGGAAGTTCTCTAGCTACGACAAGCTGGAAAGAGTTTTCGCCTACTGTCATAGGGCATTAACTAATCGAAAAGGACGACGTGTCATTGGACCACCAACCGTCGAAGAACGTAGGAAAGCAGAGATTTCGATCATAAGATTGGCACAAAAAGAAAGATTCGAGCAAGAATTGAAAGATTTGCGAAAAACTAAAGTTGTTTGTAATAACAGCTCGTTGATCTGTCTGAAACCATTTTTAGATCAAAACGGATTGATAAGAGTAGGTGGGCGACTTGAGAATGCGGATATTTCTGAAGATCAGCGACATCCTATGGTATTACCTGCGAAACATCCAGTAACTACGCTGATTATGAAGAAAGAACACGAACGTTTGAAGCATTGTGGAACAGAGCAAATGTTATCTTCATTGAGACATCGGTATTGGCCATTGGCCGGTCGACGCGAAGGTCGAAAGATAACACGCAATTGTATACGATGCTTTCGGTACAAGCCTCAAATGTCGAAAACAGAAATGGCCGATCTACCAAGGGCGAGAGTAGAAGGCTTCAACCGGCCGTTTTATTCTTGCGGAGTAGACTACGCTGGACCACTCGAGATGCGAGAAAGCAAACGTAGAGGAAGGGTGCATGTATCGAAAGTCTACATTGCCGTATTCACGTGTTTTAGTACCAAAGCTGTTCATTTGGAATTAGTAACAAGTCTTAGTACCGAAGGTTTCATGGCGGCCTTTCGTAGATTTGCAGCAAGAAGAAATACCTGCGCTCACATATACTCGGACAACGGAACGAACTTTGTCGGAGCAGCTCGTGAATTGCACGAAGTTTACGAATTTCTACGAGACCAAAACGATGATATACTCTCAAAGTTAGCAGAACGAAAGGTAACTTGGCATTTCATTCCACCAAGATCTCCTCATTTTGGAGGGTTGTGGGAAGCAGCCGTGAAGAGCGTGAAGCGACATTTGAAGATAGTCACCCAAGGTCAGAAGTGTGTCTACGAGGAATACTACACTTTGCTAGTGGAGATCGAAGCTGTTTTGAATTCTAGACCGTTGACGTCGCTATCATCTGATCCGAACGATTTGGAAGCACTTACACCAGCTCATTTTTTAGTTGGCGGATCACTCATGGAACCGCCACAGCAACAGTATCTGGATGTGTCCGACAATCGTTTGTCTGCATGGCAACATTTGCAGAAAATGCGACAACAATTTTGGCAGAGGTGGAAACAAGAATATCTGCATCATCTGCAAACTAGATCGAAATGGCACAAGGGAGACAAAAATTTGGAAATCGGGAGGCTGGTTCTACTCATCGATGAAAATTCTCCTTCTTTAAATTGGCCTTTAGCTCGAGTTCTTGAGGTACATCCGGGGAACGACGGAATTGTACGTGTGGTAACAGTTAAGACTGCTTCGGGAACACTAAAGCGGGCAGTAAGAAAAGTCTGTGCACTACCACTCGATATCGAGAAGGACGATTAAAGGATCAAACTTAACTTTTATTTAATTACAAGCGTTTTGAACAAAGAGTTAAAGAGCCGTGCTTAAACAAAGCTAATTAACATTTTTTTTTGTTATCATTCTTAAAAATGTCACGACAATTAGTGATTATTGCTTGTAATTCTCGGTAAAATTAAGCGACGACGGTTTGAATATGTAACTATTTTCGTTGAAATAGTATGTTATTTCAAGGTGGGCGGAATGTTGGAGATTGTGATTGAGAGTGTGAGCAAAAATAATAAATGCACGAGAGAATATGCGTTAGTAACTGTGTAACTAAGGAAAGTTTGTTTGTTAGCATAGTGACCAGTTCTTTGACAGTTCTTGTTATGAGAAGTTCAATAAAAATATGAATTTCTCTCTACATTAGTAGCATTCTTTAATTAAAATAAAATACAAGTGTCAACAGTTTTTTAATCCGAATAGCAAAATCACTGAGAAAAAAATTCACTGAGTGGCAAAACATATTTTTACTATGGCAGCTAAAAAAATTATTGGCACTGCAAACGATTTGCATTTCTTTTGAAAGCCAATTTTTTATGGGGTGTCAAAAGCAGAACTAATAGAAAACGTACGAAAAATGATTTTTAAAAAATTCTGTTTCATGTGAATTATGGATTATTATGCGAAGAAACTATAATTATTAAATTGTTCATAATTATTGAGAAATTGTGTTTTTCAATCCGGATAGCAAAATCACTGAAAAAAAATTCACCGAGTGGCAAAACATATTTTTACTATGACAGCTCAAAAAATTATTGGCACTGCAAACGATTTGCATTTCTTTTGAAAACCGATTTTTTATGGGATGTCAAAAGCAGAACTGACAGAAAACGTACGAAAAATGATTTTTAAAAAGTTCTGTTTCATGTGAATTATGGATTATTATGCGAAGAAACCATAATTATTAAATTGTTCATAATTATTGAAAAATCGTGTTTTTCAATCCGAATAGTAAAATCACTGAGAAAAAAATTCACCGAGTAGCAAAACATATTTTTACTATGGCAGCTAAAAAAATTATTGGAACTGCAACCGATTTGCATTCCTTTTGAAAGCCGATTTTTTATGGGGTGTCAAAAGCAGAACTGATAGAAAACGTACGAAAAATGATTTTTTAAAAATTCTGTTACAAGTGAATTATGGATTATTATGCGAAGAAACCATAATTATTAAATTGTTCATAATTATTGAGAAATCGTGTTTTTCAATCCGAATAGCAAAATCACTGAGAAAAAATTCACCGAATGGCAAAAGATTTTTTTACTATTGCAGCTAAAAAAATTATTGGCACTCCAAACGATTTGCATTTCTTTTGAAAGCCGATTTTTTATGGGGTGTCAAAAGCAGAACTGACAGAAAATGTACGAAAAATGATTTTTTTTAAATTCTGTTTCAAGTGAATTATGGATTATTATGCGAAGAAACCATAATTATTAAATTGTTCATAATTATTGAGAAATCGTGTTTTTCAATCCGAATAGCAAAATCACTGAGAAAAAATTCACGGAATAGCAAAATATTTTTTTACTATTGCAGCTAAAAAAATTACTGTCACTGCAAGCAATTTGCATTTTTTTTAAACCATATTTTTCAAAGCGTGTTTGAAAAATAATTTTTTTTAAATTCTATTTCAACTGAATTATCGATTATTATGCGAGCGAATCACAATTATTAAATTATTATTTTCACAAACCCTAAATGCTATTATTAAATTATTCATAATTATAGAAAAATTGTGCTTTTCTATCCGAATAACAGCACAACAAAATTATTGGCACTGCAAATGATTTCATATCGTTGATGATAATTCAGAGATTTTTTTCGAAAAACTCAATCCGAGAAAAATATGTTAGAAATTGATGCTCTATTTCTGCCTATTTCATTGAAGTTCCTTTTTAAGCTGGTCGAATCGCCTAAAAAGGGTATGAATAAATATTTTCTATTATAACTTTAGAATAAATCTGATTTTAAACTTCATAATATGCACGTCAAGCTAATAATATAGAAAATAAGATATGAAAAATATTTTCTGATGCTCTTTTTTTAAGTAACTGAGTCCCCTTAAGTGGAAGAAAAAATACATCGACATTGAAAGAGACGATATAATATTTGCAGGCTCTATTTGAACCAGAGACTCGTGGATATCACATGTATTCGTTCATTACCTTCGTTGCGTGCCCTTACTCGTTTATTTGCCTCTTTATACGATTACTTTGTACGAACTAACGCTGTATGTATAAAGTTATACATTTTACGAGCGACATACTGCTGTAGGTCCCGAGATAACGAGGAGGTTAGAATATCATGTGAGCAAAGGAATAGATTGCTCAGGAATGGTCATTGGTCATTTGCACACCTCTGAAACATTAAGAGCCTCGAGGGGGGCCCAAGGACTGCTTCCAGTATTATAATCAAAATAAAGTAACAAAAATTCGAGGCATTCTCATCGCACAAATACTGCACTGTAGGCAGATGCAAGTATATAACTCGCAGACATCAGAATTCCAACTTCCCTTATCAAGAAGTTGTACATGATTATGTGAAAAACTAGTTTTTTTTTTTAGCCAATCATATAGAGAAATTTCTATTTAAACGCCGTCTACTAACATAATAAAAATGAAAACAAACGATATTTCCTTGGTGATAATTGTGTCGTTTTATATTCTTTTTTTTTTCTGGGAAAAATATATTAGGTCAGTTCAACTCAACATGATAAGGAGATATTTCTAATACATTATTATCATTTATATTGCAGAACTATAATTATTATATTATATTGTAATTATAATTGAAATTTCAGTTTCATTCACAACTTCTCTTATCAAGAAGTTGTACATGTTTATGTGAAAAACTAGTTTTTTTTTAGCCAATGCTGTAGAGAAATTTATTTTTTAACGCCGTCTACTAACATAAAACTGAAAACAAACGATTTTTCCTTGGCGATAATTACAGTGCTTTATATTTTTTTCTTTTTCTTTTCTTCTCTAGAAAAAATATATTAGGTCAGTTTAACTTAACATGATAAGGAGATATTTCTAATACATTATTATAATTTATACTGCAGAACTATAATTATACTATAATTATTATATTATATTGTAATTACGATTAAAATTTCAGTTTCATTCACAACTTCTCTTATCAAGAAGTTGTACATATTTATGTGAAAAACTAGTTTTTTTTTTTAGCCAATCATATAGAGAAATTTCTATTTAAACGCCGTCTACTAACATAATAAAAATGAAAACAAACGATATTTTCTTAGCGATAATTATAATGTTTTATATTTTTTTTTTTCACTGGAAAAAATATATTAGGTCAGTTCAACTTAACATGATAAGGAGATATTTCTAATACATTATTATAATTTATATTGCAGAACTATAATTATACTATAATTATTATATTATATTGTAATTATAATAAAAATTTCAATTTCATTCACAAATTCTCTTATCAAGAAGTTGTACATATTTATGTGAAAAATATGTACAACTACAAAAAAAAAAAATTCTTTAGCCAATGCTGTAGAGAAATTTTTTTGTCATGCCGTCTATTAACATAAAAATGAAAACAAACAATTCTTTGTTGGCGATAATTACAGTAGTTCTTTATATTTGTTTCTTTTTTTTTTCTTCTCTAGAAAAAATATATTAGGTCAGTTTAACTTAACACGATAAGGAGATATTTCTGTACTAAACGTTACATTCATATTAGCCACCACCGAGTCCTACATCTGCCGTCACTGTTGTGCGTTTCTTCCTGGCGAGCGCAATCTGGAATTCACTGCGATAAAACGAGATAGAAATATTACAAGGGAGCGGGGGAGATAAAGCGGGGGATTTGCACACCTTTGAAACATTAAGAGCCTCAGGGGAGCCAAGGACTATTTCCAGTATTGTAATGAAAATAAAGTAACAAAAATTCGAGGCATTCTCATCGCACAAATACTACACTATAGGCAGATGCAAGTATATAACTCGAAGAGTTCAGCATTCCAACTTCCCTTATCAAGAAGTTGTACGTGTTTATGTGAAGAACTAGTTTCTTTAGCCAATCCTGTAGAGAAATTTATTTTTTTACGTCGTTTACTTACATAGACGGAGAAAACGTTTTTGTTGTGCCAGCAAATCTTCTGTTATTACAGTGATAACATACATTTTTTTGCTGGCCTAGCAAAATGATTTGTTAGCTCAGCAAAAAATTTGCTGGCTTAGCAAAATCGTTTTCGTCGTGTAATAAAAATGAAAACAAACGATACTTCCTTTGCGATAATTACAGTGTTTTATAATTTTATTTTATTTTATTTATTTTTTCTCTAGAAAAAAATATATTAGGTCAGTTTAACTTTAACATGATTTGTACCGTTTTCGTCGTATAATAAAAATGAAAACGAACGATACTTCCTTTGCGATAATTACAGTGTTTTATAATTTTATTTTATTTAAAATGTTAAGGGGTAAAATTCAAAAGGAAATATGTGCGTATTTCAGGGAAATTGAAGAGGTATGGATTAAAAGAAGTATGGAATGAGAGTTGGAGAGAATAGAGGAATGAGTGGGAAAGCGTGAGAGGGAGATGACGCAGATGTAAGGTTTAGAATTAAGAATACAAAAGAGATCATAAGAAATGTTAACGTTATACGAGATTTTATAAGCTTTGTTAAAAAACTTTTAAAAAGTTATGCAAATAAAACTATCTACATACATACAATTTTATTTTATTTTATTTATTTTTTCTCTAGAAAAAAATGTATTAGGTAGTTTAACTTTAACATGATTTGTACCGTTTTCGTCGTGTAATAAAAATGAAAACTACTTCCTTGGCGATAATTACAGTGTTTTATATTCTTATTTTTTTTTTTTTCGCTAGAAAAAATATATTCGTTCTATTACAGTGAATTTCCGATTGTGTTCTCTAGAAAGAAAAACGCATCGGCTCAGTATTGGCTAATATGAGTGTAACCAATTTTTTTTTAGCCAATCGTGTAGAGAAATTTATATTTTAATGTCGTCTACTACACCGAGAGAAAAATACAGTACTTATTCCCAGATTCGTATAGTAATCGAGATCCAAAGTGGAAAAATGGCATTTTTTTCCAGACACATACAAACATTTACTAGACATCGCCCGTTGTACAATTTACGCTAAATAGTAGTACAGCGGGCGACGAAATCTTCGTATATGTCTGAAAAAAAATGTCATTTTTCCACTTTGGATCCCGATTACTATAGGAATCTGGGAATGAGTACTATATTCCTTCTCTCGGTGTAACATAATAAAAATGAAAACAAACGATATTTCCTTGGCGATAATTATAGTGTTTTATATTAATATTTTCTTTCTCGTCTCTAGAAAAAATATATTAGGTCAGTTCAACTTAACATGATAGGGAGATATTTCTGTACTAAATGTTACACTCATATTAGCCAACACCAAGCCCTACATATGTCATCACTTCTGTGCGTTTCTTCCTGGTAAACGCAATCGGAAATTCAGTGCGATAAAGCGAGATAGATATATTCAAGGGAGCGAGAAATTTGCACACCTTTGAAACATTAAGAGTCTTGTGGGTCTCGCGGACTGCTTCCAGTATTATAATAAAAATAAAGTAACAAAAATTTGAGGCATTCTCATCGCACAAATACTGCACTCTATTCAGATACAAGTATATAACTTGAAGACTTCAGCATTCCAACTTCCCTTATCAAGAAGTTGTACATGATTATGTGAAAAACTAGTTTTTTTAGCCAATCATATAGAGAAATTTCTTTTTTAACGCCGTCCACTAACATAAAAATGAAAACAAATTATATTTCCTTGGCGATAACTACAGTGTTTTATATTCTTATTTTTTTTGGTCTATTACAGTGAATTTCCGATTGTGTTCTCCCGAAGGGAAAGCACGACAATGACGGCATATATACGGCTCAGTATTGGCTAATATGAGTGTAACTAGTTGGAAATTTATTTTTTAATGCCGTCTACTAACATAATAAAAATGAAAACCTACTATATTTCCTTGGCGATAATTATAGTGTTTTATATTAATATTTTCTTTCTCGTCTCTAGAAAAAATATATTAGGTCAGTTCAACTTAACATGATAAGGAGATATTTCTGTACTAAATGTTACGCTCATATTAGCCAACACCAAGCCCTACATATGTCATCACTTTTGTGCGTTTCTTCCTGGTAAACGCAATCGGAAATTCAGTGCGATAAAGCGAGATAGAGATATTACAAGGGAGCGAAAAATTTGCACACCTTTCAAACATTAAGAGTCTTGGGGGTCTCGCCGACTGCTTCCAGTATTATAATGAAAATAAAGTAACAAAAATTCGAGGCATTCTCATCGTACTGCACTATAGGCAGATGCAAGTATATAACTCGAAGACTTCAGCATTCCAACTTCCCTTATCAAGAAGTTGTACGTGTTTATGTGAAAAACTAGTTTTTTAGCCAATCATATAGAGAAATTTCTTTTTTAACGCCGTCCATTAACATAAAAATGAAAACAAATTATATTTCCTTGGCGATAACTACAGTGTTTTATATTCTTATTTTTTTTGGTCTATTACAGTGAATTTCTGATTGTGTTCTCCAGAAAGGAAAACACAACAATGACGGCATATATACGGCTCAGTATTGGCTAATATGAGTGTAACTAGTTGGAAATTTATTTTTTAATGCCGTCTACTAACATAATAAAAATGAAAACCTACTATATTTCCTTGGCGATAATTATAGTGTTTTATATTAATATTTTCTTTCTCGTCTCTAGAAAAAATATATTAGGTCAGTTCGACTTAACATGATAAGGAGATATTTATGTACTAAACGTTACACTCATATTAGCCAACACCAAGCCCTACATATGTCATCACCTTTGTGCGTTTCTTCCTGATAAACGCAATCGGAAATTCAGTGCGAATAAAGCGAGATAGAGATATTCAAGGGAGCGAGAAATTTGCACACCTTTGAAACATTAAGAGTCTTGTGGGTCTCGCGGACTGCTTCCAGTATTATAATAAAAATAAAGTAACAAAAATTTGAGGGATTCTCATCGCACAAATACTGCACTATAGGCAGATGCAAGTATATAACTTGAAGACTTCAGCATTCCAACTTCCCTTATCAAGAAGTTGTACATGATTATGTGAAAAACTAGTTTTTTTAGCCGATCATATAGAGAAATTTCTTTTTTAACGCCGTCCACTAACATAAAAATGAAAACAAATTATATTTCCTTGGCGATAACTACAGTGTTTTATATTCTTATTTTTTTTGGTCTATTACAGTGAATTTCCGATTGTGTCGTCCCGAAGGGAAAACACAACAATGACGGCATATATACGGCTCAGTATTGGCTAATATGAGTGTAACTAATTGGAAATTTATTTTTTAATGCCGTCTACTAACATAATCAAAATGAAAACCTACTATATTTCCTTGGCGATAATTATAGTGTTTTATATTAATATTTTCTTTCTCGTCTCTAGGAAAAAATATATTAGGTCAGTTCAACTTAACATGATAGGGAGATATTTCTGTACTAAATGTTACACTCATATTAGCCAACACCAAGCCCTACATATGTCATCACTTTTGTGCGTTTCTTCCTGGTAAACGCAATCGGAAATTCAGTGCGATAAAGCGAGATAGAGATATTCAAGGGAGCGAGAAATTTGCACACCTTTGAAACATTAAGAATCTTGGGGGTCTCGCGGACTGCTTCCAGTATTATAATGAAAATAAAGTAACAAAAATTGGAGGCATTCTCATCGCACAAATACTGCACTATATTCAGATGCAAGTATATAACTTGAAGACTTCAGCATTCCAACTTCCCTTATCAAGAAATTGTACATGATTATGTGAAAAACTAGTTTTTTTAGCCAATCATATAGAGAAATATCTTTTTTAACGCCGTCCACTAACATAAAAATGAAAACAAATTATATTTCCTTGGCGATAACTACAGTATTTCATATTCATATTTTTTCGTCTATTACAGTGAATTTCCGATTGTGTTCTCCAGAAAGGAAAACACAACAATGACGGCATATATACGGCTCAGTATTGGCTAATATAAGTGTAACTAGTTTTTTTTAGCCAATCGTGTAGACAAATTTATTTTTTAATGCCGTCTACTAACATAATAAAAATGAAAACCTACTATATTTCCTTGGCGATAATTATAGTGTTTTATATTAATATTTTATTTCTCGTCTGCAGAAAAAAATATATTAGGTCAGTTCAACTTAACATGATAGGGAGATATTTATGTACTAAATGGTACACTCATATTAGCCAACACCAAGCCCTACATATGTCATCACTTTTGTGCGTTTCTTCCTGGTAAACGCAATCGGAAATTCAGTGCGATAAAGCGAGATAGAGATATTACAAGGGAGCGCAGAAGATAAAGCGGGGGAGGGATAGCGATTGGGATTATATGCGGGAAGGAGGGATAGAGTCCGTGCTGGCAATGGCTCTGGCCGGCTAACGTGCCACTACCGCGTCGAGTCTTCGAGTCTTCACAGTGGCGATCGCGATGCACTGAGAGACGCCGTCGAGTTCTCGAGAGTTGCCTCTGCCAGCAAACAGTAAGAATCAGCTAGTACTTGTCCAGCATTCGGACAATCCGTCACGTTGCGAACGTGCGTGCGCTTCTTTGCCAAAAGATTCCTCGCGTATCGTCCGATAAAATAACAATCTAAACTATGAGTGCCTACTAAAAGGATTTTACTTCAGTATTTCAGTGTTTTCAAACCGATTCACTTTGCAGTCTTTCTTAGTGGCTTGAACAAATAATGTCTGAGGTCGGAAAATGTGAGGCAAATTCCGAAAACCTGTCTTCAGCGATAACCTAATTAAAGCTTCAATTTCATAGCTTGTCAACTGAGACGATTTAAGTCTGTTACATCAGAAACAAGGAAATTGGTAGTTTTCACCGTGGAAGCAGTAAAAAAATAATATTTCGAAAGAGGAAATAGTTACGCTGTATTATCGAACGATCGGTAATTTCCGTGAGAATCTGAGCGAATGGTTTTTCGCTAAAATAATATTTGAGAAAAATAAAGGAAATAGTTGTTAGCAAACTATCGGGAATTTCCGTGAGAATCGAAGCGAGTGAATTTTCGCAGGAGCTGTTGGAGGTCATTGGTCCTCTTTGCGACGAAGACGCGTGCTCAACGTACGTAACGAGATCGTGTTGTCTCGATTTCGGCTAATCGATCTCGCGATCGCGTCCTCGATTATCTCTCGCTGTTGGCTCACTTGCGTGTGCGCGAGTATAAATAAGAAAAAATAAAAAGGTTTGTGAAACAAGAAAAAAATCGATTCTCGGGACTGAGCGCGATCGTCTTTACGGATCGGGCTGTGGACCGGGTTCATCGCCGCCACAACCGCAATTATTACTCGCGAGCATTTTTACTCGCTTCCTTTTTTGTCTTGGTGGATAAAAGTGCAGCAGCGACGCTGAGGACACTGCGAAGAGGACCCTATATTACTACTATATAGATACGGTGTTGCTGCATATAATGGGCCTCGCAACAAGAGACTCGTTCGTCGTCGTTATTTCTCCTCGCTGTCGTCTCATTCCACATCGTCTTCGTCTTGGTCTACCTCGTCGATACGATAACGGTATCGAGATATCTCTCGGCGGGCGTCTCCTCGCCTCGTAATTGCACTGGACTGCGCGGCCCGTTTCGCTCCTGCCGCAAAGTAGCCAAAGAGTTTCGAGGTCGACCAACTACGAATTGCGAGTTTGCAATAAAAAAGAAAATAAAAAAAAACAAACAAATCCTCGCCTGCCTAACAGTTTTCGTGTAAACGTACGTTTGGGTATATTGTGTATACATTTTAATACTTTGAATTAAAACAAAGCAACAACAACAAAATTCATTTCGGCGGGGAAGTAGCCAAATAGTTTCGAGGTCAACAAACTACGAGTTGCGAGTTTGCAATAAAAAAGAAAAAAAAACAACAAACAAATCCTCGCCTGCCTAACAGTTTTCGTGTAAACGTACGTTTGGGTATATTGTGTATACATTTTAATACTTTGAATTAAAACAAAACAACAACAACAAAATTCATTTCGGCGGGCAAGAAGGCAAATAGTTTCGAGGTCGACAAACTACGAGTTGCGATTTAAAAAAAAAAAACAAATACTCGCCTGCTAAACAGTTTTCGTGTAAACGTACGTTTGTGTATATTGTGTATACATTTTAATACTTTGAATTAAAACAAAACAACAACAACAAAATTCATTTCGGCGGGCAAGAAGGCAAATAGTTTCGAGGTCGACAAACTACGAGTTGCGATTTAAAAAAAAAAACAAATACTCGCCTGCTAAACAGTTTTCGTGTAAACGTACGTTTGTGTATATTGTGTATACAATTTAATACTTTGAATTAAAACAAAACAACAACAACAAAATTCATTTCGGCAGGCAAGAAGGCAAATAGTTTCGAGGTCGACCAACTACAAGTTGCGATTTTGCACAAAAAAAAAAACAAACAAATCCTCGCCTGCCAAACAGTTTTCGTGTAAACGTACGTTTGGGTATATTGTGTATACATTTTAATACTTTGAATTAAAACAAAACAACAACAACAACAAAATTCATCTCGGCGGGCAAGTAGCCAAATAGTTTCGAGGTCGACCAACTACGAGTTGCGATTTTGCAAAAAAAAAACAAATACTCGCCTGCTAAACAGTTTTCGTGTAAACGTACGTTTGGGTATATTGTGTATACATTTTAATACTTTGAATTAAAACAAAACAACAACAACAAAATTCATTTCGGCGGGCAAGTAGCCAAATAGTTTTGAGGTCGACCAACTACGAGTTGCGATTTTGCAAAAAAAAAAAAAAAAAAACAAACAAATCCTCGCCTGCCAAACAGTTTTCGTGTAAACGTACGTTTGTGTATATTGTGTATACATTTTAATACTTTGAATTAAAACAAAACAACAACAACAAAATTCATCTCGGCGGGCAAGTAGCCAAATAGTTTCGAGGTCGACCAACTACGAGTTGCGATTTTGCAAAAAAAAAAAACAAACAAATCCTCGCCTGCCAAACAGTTTTCGTGTAAACGTACGTTTGGGTATATTGTGTATACATTTTAATACTTTGAATTATAACAAAACAACAACAACAAAATTCATTTCGGCAGGCAAGAAGGCAAATAGTTTCGAGGTCGACCAACTACGAGTTGCGATTTTGCAAAAAAAAAAAAAAAAAAACAAATCCTCGCCTGCCAAACAGTTTGCGTGTAAACCACAAACAGTTTGTGTATATTGTGTATACATTTTAATACTTTGAATTAAAACAAAATAACAATAACAACAAAATTCATTTCGGCAGGCAAGAAGGCAAATAGTTTCGAGGTCGACAAACTACGAGTTGCGATTTTACAAAAAAAAAAAAAAAAAAAATACTCGCCTGCCAAACAGTTTTCGTGTAAACGTGCTTTTGTGTATATTGTGTATGAATTAATACATTGTGTTAGAGTAAAACAACAACAAACAAAAAAAACATCGAGATATATTGCGGCGGTTGTCTTCGTTTCGCTCCTGCCAAAGAGTTTTGAGGTCGACCAATTACAAGTTGCGACTTTGCAAAAAAAAAAAAAAAAAAAAAAACAAATCCTCGCTTGCCAAACAGTTTTCGTGTAAACGTGCTTTTGTGTACATTGCGTATGAATTAACAACTTGAGTTAAAACAAAACAACAGCAAAAAATTCATCGAGATATCTCTCGGCGGACAAGTAGCCAAATAGTTTCGAGGTCATCCAATAACGAGTTGCGACTTTGCAAAAAAAAAAGCCTTGTCTGCCAAACAGTTTTAGTGTAAACGTGCTTTTGTGTGTATTGTGTATGAATTAATACCTTGTGTTAAAGTAAAACAACAACAAAAAAAACATCGATATATATTTCGGCGGTTGTCTCCTCGCCTCGTAATTGCACTGGACTTCGTTTCGCTCCTGCCAAAGAGTTTCGAGGTCGACCAATTACAAGTTGCGACTTTGCAAAAAAAAAAAACAAACAAATCCTCGCTTGCCAAACAGTTTTCGTGTAAACGTACTTTCGTGTATATTGTGTATACATATTAATACATTGAGTTAAAACAAAACAACAACAACAAGAAATTCATCGAGATATCTCTCGGCGGGTAAGTAGCCAAATAGTTTCGAGGTCAACCAACTACGAGTTGCGACTTTGTAAAAAAGAAGCCTTGTCTGCCAAACAGTTTTAGTGTAAACGTGCATTTGTGTATACATTAATACCTTGAATTAAAACAAAGCAACAACAACAAAAATACATCGAGATATAATTACACTGGACTGGAGCCAAAGAGTTTCGAGGTCGACAAACTACGAGTTGCGACTTTGCAACAAAAAAAACATATCCTCGCCTGTCAAACAGTTTTCGTGTATATTGTGTGTGCATTAATATCTTGAGTTAAAACAAAATAACAACAACAAAAAAATACATCGAGATATCTCGACTGTCCTTTTCGTTCCTGCCAAGTACGGGACCAAAGAATTTTGAGGTCGACGAATTACGAGTTGCGACTTCGCAAAAAAAAAAGCCTCGCCTGCAAAACAGTTTTTGTGTAAACGTGCTTTTGTGTATATTGTGTATGTTTTAATACCTTAAATTAAAACAAAACAAAAAACAGTGTATACTAAAAGCCGTGCGATGCTAAGAATCACAATGCTGGATTATATCGCCGATGCCGGGTGAGTTTCTGTTTTTGTTTACTATTTACAACGCGTGCTACTCAGTATGAGAAACTGAGTCTACGTTACGCGACATCTAGTGTCATAAAAACGTTTCTCACGTACGTTTGCCGAGTGTTACACTTAAAGTGCTACGCTAAAGTGTAGCACTGTACATCGTAGTGTATCTTTTAAAAAAAGTTCTAATAAAAAAAGAAGTATGTCGTAGCGTATAGCTTTAATGACTTTAACTCAAATGAAACAGTAAGTGGGATATATAATGCTGTGAAATTGTGCGTTTCTCAAATGTGAATAGTGTGAATACATTCTTGCATGTAATTGCGCACTCAAGTCGAGTGGCAATCAGAGCTGTGGCCTTTAAATATTATGTACATTTTTAATGAGGATATAAGTAAAAAATAACGATCTAATATTATACGTATTATATGAAGAGCGAGAAAAACGAGTGTTGCGAAGAAGAGAAGAGTGTGTTTCCTATAAGACGTCTGTGGGTATAAGTATAATACAAAGGACAAGTGTGTGTATATCGAGCGCTCGTATAAATCCACTCTCGCCGCATATGCGCGTTAAGACGTAAGTGGCAGTAAAATCGCCGGTGGATGTCCTCATGACTGATTCGAATTCTCTCTTCTGCGTCTTTTCCTCTTTCGACTCACGCTTGCATATAAATATACACACATATACAGTGTATTATACTGTACACAAGCACAATTACAGAGTGCGTGAGGAATGTGATATCCCCATTTGCATATCTCAGAGCTCCTTCGTAGAGTAGAGAGTAGCAGTCTTGAGTAGTCTGCTGCTCTCAGTTGTCGTGCACTCTTCGCCGAGATATCACACCCACGACACTTGTAATTGCTTTACGTATTTACAGACATCTAATTTATTGCCTTCTTTTCGCAGCATGGACATTCGTTTATAATTTATTCTTATAGAAAAATGCAATCGCAGGTAGATACTTATATTTTTATTGTCGCAAACACTTCAATTAGCTAAAGGTTATTTTTCGTCTGGATGTTAGAGCAAAGATGTAACAGATTTAACTACGAATGTCGGGAATTCATCGTTTAGATATTTCTTTCTACATTTATCATATCACACCTGCAGAAAAATTTGTAACTATAAGTAATGGGTGATAAAAACATCCGTAACTTTTTTTACAACTTCAGTCATTAACCCTTTTACTGTCAGCGGCCTCTGTAGGGGAAAGAATGTGTAGGAGCGAAACTTTGAACTCAGTTTCCTGGAATGTACATTTTAAAATAATTTTGCGAATATATTTCGAAAATCGTTAGGGATATCGAATTGAAATTTATACAAGTTTTGTAAAAATAAACTATGACACAATAAATATCTACTAAATAAATTTAAAAAATATATTATTACATTTTTCAAATAACTAAATCAATTTTTTCTATATTTTTCGTATTCTACCAGCCAGTTTGTTAATTTTACATTTGTTAATTTGAGGATATTTTAAGTAGACATAATTTACCCCGAGTTTCACAAAATTTTAGACCATTTTGATGTAAACTTGATAAAATCTTTGAATCTTTAAAATGTTTTCCCTCATTACGTTTGAACATTGACTTGACAATAACTGTTGATGGATTCTCTTATTTCACAATGTTATAATAAAATCCCTTACGAAAAGTTGTCAATCAATTTACAGCGATCATTTATTTACTGGACACAATTGTTATAGAAGAATAAAACGTATTGGAACGTAAAATTATTTTCAAACGAATCAACAATTGCTATACTGACTGTTTTATTGACATTACTTTTTTAATCAGTTGGGAAATATTTTTCTTTTTAATCTATACTATATAAGTGTCAACTGCTTCTAAAAGGAATGGAGAAATGTTGCAAGGAAGGAGAACGTTTGCGACGACACAAGGGTAACTGAAGGACGAGGCGATAAGAGTTCCTGTAGTGTTAAGAATGCGTTTCTTGAAAGAGGGGCTTCATTCGAGGCGTTAGATGCGACGACAAACGACACACCAAGCCACTGTGAATTCAATTACTCGCGCGACTCGATAAGATAAGTATCAAAGAGGGCTGCTTGCTATTGCGTTCGCCATACTCTCCTGCAATATTCCAAGAGTACACTCTTAGGTTACTCAGCCTTCGTATATCGCATCTGAGGAGAGAAAAAAAAAGAACAGGCGACACAGTTTGCCTCTATGTTTGTTCTTCCATCCTTCCGCACACCTTCTCGTTATTTTTAATTCACACTGGGCTAAATATACACGCTACGAATAGTATCAAGCACAAGGAACAAAGGGGCTTTCATTCTACGATAGGTATTTCCTGCATATCAGTATTATTATTATTATATTATTATCAATGAATTTTTGTATAAATAATAATGTTTTAAATTATTTTGGGATGAAGATGAACACTAGTTTTTATGCATGTGAAAAAGTACCTCTGTCATTATATTATCGTATTTTATGAACATTGACGAAAGATAAATTGCGCGTTTTTCCATATCTCTCAGAATTTTTCTATATTTTACACGTCTGATATTTGCACACATTTTTTTAAATTCACACTGGGCTAAATATACACGTTACAAATAGAATCTAGCAAGGAAGAAAGGAGCTTTCATTCTACGATAGGATTTCTTGCATATCAGTATTATTATAATATTATTATTATATTACTAGGATTTTATTATGGCTCGCGCGCTGCGCGCGCTCGCAATCTCCTCCAAAAACAGTGCTCCCCACGCAAGGGCGCCCCCAACCCCAAAAAAAAAAAATATATATATATGGGAGACCTCCAGGAAGTATGGGAAAGATCTCCAGAAAGTATGGGAAAGACCTCAAGGAAGTATCGGAAAGTCTCCCGGGAAGTATGGGAAAGACCCCTGGGAAGTATGGGAAAGACTTCTGGGAAGTATGGGAAAGACCTCCAGGAAGTATGGGAAAGACTCCCGGGAAGCATGGGAAATGCCCTGGGAAGTATGGGAAAGACTCCCGGGAAGTATGGGAAAGACTCCTGGGGAGTATGGGAAAGACCCCTGGGAAGTATAGGAAAGACCTCCAGGAAGTATGGGAAAGACCTCCAGGAAGTATTGGAAAGACTCCCGGGAAGTATGGGAAAGATCGCTGGGAAGTATGGGAAAGACCTCCAGGAAGTATCGGAAAAACTCCCGGGAAGTATGGGAAAGACTCCCGGGAAGTATCGGAAAGACTCCCGGGAAGTATGGTAAAGACCTCCAAGAAGTATGGGAAAGACCGCCAAGAAGTATGGGAAAGACTCCCGGGAAGTATGGGAAAGACATCCAGGAAGTATGGGAAAGACTCCCGGGCAGTATGGGAAAGAACCCTGGGAAGTATAGGAAAGACCCCTGAAATTTTTCTAAGTCCCTCGATTCTTGACACGGCGGCGGCAAGATCTTTTTATAATATAGAAAGATTATCAATGAATTTTTGTATAAATAATAATTGTTTTTAATTATTTTGGATGAAGATGAACACTAGATTTTATGTATGTCTAAAAGTACCTCTGTCATTATACTATCGTATTTTGCGAACTTGGACGTAAGATAAATTGTGCGTTTTTCCATATTCCTCAGAGTTTTACTATATTTTAAAAGTATGATATTTACAAACATTTTGTTTTTTTTCTAACTCTATTATTATTTGTTTATCAGATAACTGGAAATGTCTGAATATAGATTTTTTGAGAAATTGTGAAAGTAAAAGGAAATTTTACAATATTTGATAAATTGTAAAAAATCAAATGGTCTTTTTTAAATTGATTTCGCTGCCATTTGCAAAATTAATAAATGCCAATAATTTTTTGCCCTCTTGTAATGATATTAAATAATAAATAAATAAAATATATCGATCCTCTTCAGATATTGAAGAGCAATAATGATTGCATTGAACTATGAAGAAAGTTCATTGACATCTATGAAAAATATTTCCAAGGCAATTAAAAAATAGTCAGTAAAGATAAAACGACTTCAGAGTATCTTTACGTAATAAATAACGATTAATGGGTTTCTTCACTCTGGCCAAATTCGTATCTCGAAATAGGTAATCACGAATTCGATGCGAATATATCCATCGTACAAAGTCGTGCCAAATTCGGACAACGAGGTCACTGTGCCATAATACCATGTGGCAGTAAAGTCGTGCGACCAAAAGCATCACGAATGCGGCAACAGGCTGACTGCGACCTGTCTGCTTGTGTTTCTCGTAGGTACATAATCGTTTCTGTGACGATGACGATGCGGTTGTACAAGCTTTGCTTGCTGCCTCTGCAAAACCGGTGCGTTAGTGATCTCGAAACAGTTTGCTTACAGTAGATATATACCGAGTGTACATATATACGTCCATACTTGGATGTTGAAAGAGAAAAAAAAAAACAAACGTCGTTGGCAAGCGAGGATCGAGCACGACAGCAATCGTCGTGGATTACCTATCGACAATCGTGAAAGGCAAGAGATGATCTGCGCTCGCCCTTTACGACCTTCACTCAACGTATAAACTGCGTTCGCTGACAGGCACAATAATAAAGAAAGCGAGTCTAGAGTCTCCGTTCGTTTGTGTCTATCTAAGTGCTTCTTGGAGGTCATAGCTGCGTATATACAGATTACAATCGCAACTTGTACCTACTAACACCTTGTCACTGACGAGAAGGATTGTCGATCTTTACTACGAGGCTTGTAACTATGTGATTACTATCAAATTCGCTCCATATGTTTATGAACAGTAAAAATAACATCGGTATCGGTTTGTACTTAAAAAAAAATGTGTTTGGTCCACGGAAACTTTTTGTTAATAATTTTTTTTTATAAACTTGCTTTATTTTTATTTTTTTAATAAGTTGACAAATAATTCGACACAAATTTTGTGTTTTCTTTTTATTGTTGTTTTATGTTATTTTGACTAAGGAAATTTTAAAAGTCGTTCATTTACAAAAAAAATCGTAATATCTAGTTGTAGGTATTACGATTTTTTTTTGTAAATCGACGAGTTTCCGAATTTTGCCACTACTAATTTAAAAAAAAATACAAATTTGACGAATTTATAAGTTTTGCGCTACTTTTCGAATTTAAGAAAAATCTTGAAATACAAAAAGATTAACGTGTTAATAAAACAGATTTTTTTGTTTGTAAGTACAGATAAAAAAATATAAAATACATCATTTATGTAAATTCCGTAAATAATTTATTTGATATTTATTATTTTTTTTCCCCTTAGCAAAATGTTTATTTTCGGTAAATGCAAAAAATCATTCTCGGAAAATATAAGTATTCTGTATGTGTATGTTAATCGATCAAGCTGTAATTTGCGAAGTGGATCCGGAACTAATCTTTCTTGATTCTTAATTAATTGATAATTCTTGATTTTTTCTATGATTCTTGTTATGAAGAGGAGTAATACTGCCGAAGAAAATTTTATGCAATATCAAAACTGGAAACGATACAAAAATTCAAAGATTTCACGCCTGTCCAAAAAATTTTTATCACGCCCTTCGTGATAACTTTTCGGTATGATAACTTTTTATACCTAGTATAATCATTTGGCTTTATCAGAAATAATTTTTTTTTTAAGAGATTTCGTTGCATTCCAACGATGCAAACTTCAACAGCATCAATCTAGGCAAATTTGGTTGAAATCGATTCAGCGATAAATACGAAAAAAATGTCCATGCTTTTCTTGCATGTAAGGCGAAGTACTTTAGGATATCCTAACATATTGGTTAACATAAGGAAACGTATAAGCATTTTATGACTTCCTTTATTATTATGATTTCCGTGGCATTTATTATTAAATTTTTATGAAAATTCCTTTCCCTTATGTTTTTATAATGTCGATCAATTTCCTTACCGACAGGATGGCATATTTAAAACAAATGGTTTCAATTTATTTCTAAATTAATCAACCCTTTAACGACGCTAAAAAAATTCTTAAATGTTGAACAATTTTTTACAGAAAAATTATGGTCAAATGATATAAGAAGAAAATGGTTTTTCCTATCACGAAAATAAAATGTAAGATGCGTTTTTAATACAATTGATTTTTAATCCCACTGAATGGAATTTTTTTCAGAATTTTAAAATATGATAATGAATTAATGAAAATCACAATAATACATAAATTGGCCGTTAAAGTGATGAGGTTTACAAGCACCTTAACCCAGAAAGTACTACAATGCATAAAATAGTGCGATGCAATACACCGGAAGTGCAAAACCCGAAAATTCATGCATAGTATCTATTATACATTCTATTAGATTACAGCAGCTGAGTTCCAACGATATTTTCTTCCACGCCCACTTTCTGCATATTTTAACCACTTTAAGATGTTGGTTCCCTTGCGAACCGTTACCAATTATTATTTAACCACGATGAAAACACGACATACGAGTTTGTCGAACCAGACGACGCGGCATCCTCTTGGTTACCTCAACACGAACACATAAAGAAAGGTCTTTTAAAGGTTTATTAAAATGATTGAGAGAAATAAAAAAATAATACATTGGTGAAGAACCCTTTTTGGCAGTTATTTAATGGGCGCGTCCTTTTCTTTGCTTTATATCCTTTCACCGTCGATGCACGTCTCAAGATAGAAGAAGAAACTTCTTACGCATAGCAGCGCAGACTGCGTTGCTGGTGCTGCTTCTGCTGCTGGGGAAAGTGGTTAGAGAGGAAGAAGGCGTTTGGCGTATCCGCCGTAAAGTGGCACCACCGCGCGTACGACGGCAATGTTGTTGTCTCCTTATTCTCTTTTCTTTCTTCTTATGCGTCCTTCTTCTCGTCTTCGCGCACCGGGTCACACAATTATCTCTCGTGTGGTGCGCGGTGAGAGTACACTTAGCCCGAGTGCCTCGAGCTAGGGCGAGTGAATAGCATCCCCCAGGATACTCAAACCAGATTGCAGATTCTTCGGCTTGAGATCTTGTCTCGTGCGGCTGAGACGACGTACGAGCAGCGGCAACAACTCGAGTATTCCTCCTCGAGACAGTTATGAGAAGCCAACGGGAAAAAGCTTTCTCCCTATTCTGTGTAATATATATTATTTACTTTCCGTTATTATGTAACTCATGCGACGAGTATATTATTTACTATTTGACTATTTGTGCGTTAAATAAAAATGTAGGCTCAAGAACCGCGATCAATGACCAATTGTCAAAATATAATGTAAGGCAATAGAAATTATAATTATAATTATATATATTATGATATAATATTAGCAATTATAATTATAATTATGATTGCAATAGACAGACCAAAATCATTATGTATATTTTGATAATATAAATCATGATTACTATTACTAAAAATGTTACATAGTTTAATGACTGAGGAATATTTTTCTTTTTACTGGTAATGCGACAAATAAATTTAAAAGATTTTTCGAAAAGCATATCTTTAGAACTAATACAAATGTTTGTTTTTATGTTACAACTTTTTTAAACTAAAAATTGGGGCTGGGAGTTAAATAGCGAATGCAACTCGTGTATTCTTTCTCGAGACAATTATGAGAAGCCAACGGGAAAAAGCTTTCTCCCTATTCTGTGTAATATATATTATTTACTTTCCGTTATTATGTAACGCATGCGACGAGTATATTATTTACTATTTGACTATTTAAGCGTTAAATAAAAATGTAGGCTCAAGAACCGCGATCAATTACTAATTTTTAAAATATAATGGAAGGCAATAGAAATTATAATTATAATTATATATATTATGATATAATATTAGCAATTATAATTATAATTATGATTGCAATAGACAGACCAAAATCATTATGTATATTTTGATAATATAAATCATGATTACTATTACTAAAAATGTTACATAGTTTAATGACTGAGGAATATTTTTCTTTTTACTGGTAATGCGACAAATAAATTAAAAAGATTTTTCGAAAAGCATATCTTTAGAACTAATACAAATGTTTGTTTTTATGTTACAACTTTTTTAAACTAAAAATTGGGGCTGGGAGTTAAAATAGCGAATGCAACTCGTGTATTCTTTCTCGAGACAATTATGAGAAGCCAACGGGAAAAAGCTTTCTCCCTATTCTGTGTAATATATTATTTACTTTCAGTTATTATGTAACGCATGCGAGGAGTATATTATTTACTATTTGACTATTTGAGCGTTAAATAAAAATGTAGGCTCAAGAACCGCGATCAATGACCAATTGTCAAAATATAATGTAAGGCAATAGAAATTATAATTATAATTATAATTCTAATATATTCTATTCTATTATTTCTATTATTATATTAGGAATATAATTAATTCTATAATTATAATTATATTTATAATTATTATCTATTGCCTTACATTATATTTTGACAATTGGTCATTTTGATCGCGGTCCTTGAGCCTACATTTTTATTATATTTTATTATATTATAATTATGATAATTATAATTATAATTTCAATAATAATATATAATTAATAAGTCATGATTACTACTACTAAAATGTTACATAGTTTAATGATTGAAGAATATTTTTCTTTTTACTGGTAATGCGACAAATAAATTTAAAAAATTTTTCGAAAAGCATATCTTTAGATCTAATACAAATGTTTGTTTTTTATGTTATAACTTTTTAAAACTAAAAATTGGGATTGGGCGTCAAAGTAGCGAATGCAACTCGTGTATTCTTTCTCGAGACGATTATGAGAAACCAACGAGAAAAAGCTTTCTCTCTATTCTGTGTAATATATTATTTACTTTACGTTACTATGTAACGTAGGCAAGGACTGTATTATTTAATATTTGAACGTTAAAAAAAAATTTAGAGTCAAGGACCGTGGTCGAAATATAATGTAAGGCAACAGAAATTGTAATTATAATTATGATTGCAATATGTAGACCAAAATCATTATGTTTATTTTGATAATAAATCACGATTTGATTTGAAATCACGACATTGAGAATATTTTTCTTTTTACTGATAATGCGATAAATAAATTGCAAAGATTTTTTTAAAAGCACAAGTTTTGGATCTAATAGAAGTGTTTGTTTTTTATTTAACCCTAGAACGCACAACTGGGGTCCGTACACACCCCACGCGAAATTTGAACTACGTTCCTGTGCTAATGAGCGATATTATCGACTGCGGATCTGAACCATAATTCAATTTGAAGGTTTAAGAGTAGTGACAGATGAGTCGCGGCATCCGTTGATCGCTGGCTGTGTCGCAATACACATCTGAACAGCGCGTGGGGTGTGCATGGACCCCAGTTGTGAGTTAGCGTTCGACTTTCGTGGCGGTAAGCTAATTTTTTATTTTATGTTAATATCAATATAATTGAGATATTATGACGTTATTTGAGTGGAATAGTCACAAATATTATTTCGGGATAAATAAATAAAAAAAAAAAAGAAATTTTACAGAATATGTCGCTTCGATATAATTTGCGTTCCGTATCGGAGGTCGCGGACTCAGTGCTCCAAAAAGAAAAACAACAAGCAGGCTGTCGATTGAATCACAATAAAGTTTCCTTTTTATTTCCTTTTTTGTGCAAAATATGATTAAAAAGATACTTGAAATACAATTTTTCGTGATTTTTTCATTGACTTTACCCATTTCTCAATTTTCAAATTTTCGACATTTTCAATTGCTCAAATAAATATACTTTTTTTACGGAACATAGTGACCGCAATTTTATTTTGATACTCTAATGTGTCCTCTTTAAAATGCCGTTTGAAATTTGAAAATTGCTTAAACGGTTGAAAAGATAGAATTTTTTGTTCTTAAAATTAGATTTTTGCTAATTTTTTACGTTTTTTGGGCTTTAAATTGATTTTTCACTAATTAAATGTTAATTAATTGAGATGTCTCGCCTTACCCTTCTCTTCCTTATGAAAAAACGAAGAAATTTATGTATGATAAACTCCTTTTATCCCCATAGGACCGGTTTCATGAGCAAGGAAAGCGCGGGGTGCGTATAGACCCCAGTTGTGCGTCTGAGAGTTAAAAAAATGGGTTGTGCGTTCTAGGGTTAAGAAATACAACTCGTGTATTCCTCCTCGAAGCAGTAATGAGAAGCCAACGGGAAAAAGGTTTCTTCCTATGTTGAGTAATATATTATTTGCTTTCCTTTATCACGTAACGTATGCAAGGACTATATTATTTAGTATTTGAACGTCAAATGAAAATATAACGTGGTTTAAACATTGGAGAATTTGTTTTTAAAAACTGGTAACGCGAAAAATTAAATGCGAAGATTTTTCAAAAGAATATCTTCAGAACTAACAAAAGTGTTTGTTTTTTATGTTCCAAACGTGCATTTCAGCGAAAATTTCGAACATTTCTCGATGGGATAAAAATCTGAACAAAAATCAAGTATGTAGATGATGCTAAAAAGATTGATTTTGCATAATAATAATACCAACATGTTGTTATCAAATCCATGAAAAAGAAAAATTGTTCACTAAATCATCCGTCAACCTAATTTTATTTTCGATTGAAAGTGTTTTGTTATTTTTTCTAAATACGTGTGAATTTTAATATAAAAATGTCAAAAATTGCACCGTTTACTTTACTACAAGACAGTCCAGCCTCCTTAATTATTATGTACGAGGACTTTCGCAGAAAAGTGTGTGGACGTGCATTGGAGGTTTTGACAAAGACTGTACCGCTGCTGTACGAACCTACGCAACGTAGTTAGTAGGACGCTCGGCCAAATAATCCATCGTTGCTGTACTTTCACAACTTATGATGGCAGAGACGTAACGATTGGCGTGAATCTACGACATCCTGACAACAAATCGAATAAAGATATGAAAATCCTCATTTATCAACTCTCTCAACGAATTTTCTCTCGACATGCTATATCTCAAAATTGTTAATCTGAATTTTCAGCCAAAAATATTAAAAAATGAAAAAAATCATAATTTTCGTAATATTAAAACAGTTTTTTTTAAATTTGTTTTTTCAATAAAATGTCATTTAATTTTTTACGTTATTGGTAAAATCATTTAAGCTGATTTAACCCACATTCGAAATATCACAAGGAAGGCTTAAGGAAAATATGTAAATTTCGTAATTTTCTTATTCATGGCCAACGATTGTGATTTCCAATTTCTTAATCGGAATTTTTTTAAAAATTATTATTTTGTTAATATTAAAGTTCTTTTTTAAATTTGGTTTTTATAACATGTTGTCATTTTATTTTTTACGTTATTGGGACCAAAACATGTAATGCAATCATTTAAATTTTTCGTTTGAATTCAATATCAAGTTGAAAAATCACTTCAGTCGATTTGACTCAGATTCGAAATATCGCAAGAAGGGCTTAAGGAAAATATGTAAATTTCGTAATTTTTTGTTCATAGCCAATGATTGTGATTTCCAATTTCTTAATCGGAATATTTTTAAAAATTATTACTTTGTTAATATTAAAGTTCTTTTTTAAATTTGGTTATTTATAACATGCTGTTATTTTATTTTTTTACGTTATTGGGACCAAAACATGTACTGCAATTATTTAAATTTTTCGTTTGAATTGAATATCAAGTTGAAAAATCACTTCCGTCGATTTGACCCAGATTCGAAATATGGCAAGAAGGGCTTAAGGAAAATATGTAAATTTCGTAATTTTTTGTTCATAGCCAATGATTGTGATTTCCAATTTCTTAATCGGAATATTTTTTTAAATTATTACTTTGTTAATATTAAAGTTCTTTTTTAAATTTGGTTTTTTATAACGTGCTGTCATTTTATTTTTTACGTTAAGGTACGAAAACATGTACTGCAATTATTTAAATTTTTCGTTTAAATTGAATATCAAGTTGAAAAATCACTTGAGCCGATTTGACCCAGATTTGAAATATTGCAAGAAGGGCTTACGGAAAATATGTAAATTTCGTAATTTTTTGTTCATAGCCAATGATTGTGATTTCCAATTTCTTAATCGGAATTGTTTTTTAAATTATTACTTTGTTAATATTAAAGTTCTTTTTTAAATTTGGTTTTTTATAACATGCTGTTATTTTATTTTTACGTTATTGGTACCAAAACATGTACTGCAATTATTTAAATTTTTCGTTTGAATTGAATATCAAGTTGAAAAATCACTTCAGTCGATTTGACCCAGATTCGAAATATCGCAAGAAGGGCTTAAGGAAAATATGTAAATTTCGTAATTTTTTGATCATAGCCAATCATTGTGATTTCCAATTTCTTAATCGGAATTTTTTTTAAAAATTATTACTTTGTTAATATTAAAGTTCTTTTTTAAATTTGGTTTTTATAACATGTTGTCATTTTATTTTTTACGTTATTGGGACCAAAACATGTACTGCAATTATTTAAATTTTTCGTTTGAATTGAATATCAAGTTGAAAAATCACTTGAGCCGATTTGACCCAGATTCGAAATATCGCAAGAAGGGCTTAAGGAAAATATGTAAATTTCGTAATTTTTTGTTCATGGCCAACGATTGTGATTTCCAATTTATTAATCGGAATTTTTTTTTAATTATTATTTTGTTAATATTAAATTTCTTTTTTAAATTTGATTTTTTATAACATGTTGTCATTTTATTTTTTACGTTATTGGGACCAAAACATGTACTGCAGTTATTTAAATTTTTCGTTTGAATTGAATATCAAGTTGAAAAATCACTTCAGTCGATTTGACCCAGATTCGAAATATCGCAAGAAGGGCTTAAGGAAAATATGTAAATTTCGTAATTTTTTGTTCATAGCCAATGATTGTGATTTCCAATTTCATAATCGGAATATTTTTTTAAATTATTATTTTGTTAATATTAAAGTTCTTTTATAAATTTGATTTTTTATAACATGCTGTTATTTTATTTTTTACGTTATTGGTACCAAAACATGTACTGCAATTATTTAAATTTTTCGTTTGAATTGAACATCAAGTTGAAAAATCACTTCAGTCGATTTGACCCAGATTCGAAATATCGCAAGAAGGGCTTAAGGAAAATATGTAAATTTCGTAATTTTTTGTTCATAGCCAATGATTGTGACTTCCATGTGACAAAGTGCCCTCAAGCGTATCGCTCAAAGAGAAGCGCCAAGTCTCGAAGACGCTTGACTTGACACCTCCCTTTGCAATGGGTCAAGAGGGTATATTTGTGTTATTTTTTCGACCGTCGCGCGGATGCTCGCTTCCGTTTCCTGTAAGTGTGCTCATCACATTAAGAAACGAAATATAGTATATGGCATATCCTTTTTCCCCCTTATTCTTCTATATGTAATTTCCAAAGGTAAAAGGGCCCCAAGAACGATGGAAAAGAGGACACAGGATGTCTCCACAATGCGTTCTGAAACATTAACCAGAGAGAAAAGTCAAATTGCCGCTTCCAATTAGATTCATTGTCAGTTTTGCCACGATTTTTTTTTTAATAGCTAATTTTTTTTCTCACTTTATTTAAGTAATATTCAACCCCACTACCGCCTTTCCCTCCAGTATTTATTCGTCCTACAATATGGTCCGTGATTATAGCAATACAAAATTATTTTTTTAAAAATAATTTTGTAATTTATTAGTATTAGTTACTTTATTAAATATTTTTGTCAATATCATCAATCAATCTGTTGGATATTTATTAAAAAGCAATCCGTGCATTCGAAATATGTTTTGTTTGTAACGTTGTCATGGAATATTTATATATCAACTGACTCTTTTGTTTTTAATTTTATTACAACGTTTTTATCTGATGTGTTGACTTGAACGAATAAAACTCTTATTGCGAATTCAGAGTATAATTTCATTGCGTAAATGAGTATCACAAGAACTTAAAAACAACACAATCGATATTCCAAAATTATTTGTAGAAAAATAATTTCAAAAAAATTTTAAAAAATAATTAAAAAAAAAAAATTTACACCAAATTTACAAAAAATAATTTTGTACTTTGTGTAAATTTTTTTTTTTTTTTTGTAAATAATTTTGTACTTTGTGTAAATTTTTTTTTTAATTATTTTTTTAAAAATAATTTTGGAATATTGATTGATTTTTTTACTGAAATGGTATCATATTTACAAAAAAATAAATAATATGAAATTATTTGTGAAATAATTAATCTTTCATCTACTAATATAGCATATTTGCTACATTGAATAAATAGCTGTATTACAGAAAATATATATATATTTTTTTTAAATCACTTTTGGTCATTTTTAATGATTTATCATCAAACCAAAAGTAGTCGTATACAATAAAAATCAATGTTAACAATATATAGTTGCTGGCTGTAGTACCATTGAATGACATAAAGTCCGTGTCCATTTGACAAATGGTGAAATTCCATTAGGAGCGCGACCTACATTTCAATTTCATTGACGAAAAATCCATTTTGGTGCATACATAAAAAATGTGTATAAAAACATTATGGAAAAACATTTCTCTCATAATTCTCCAATAATACTTGATTTTCTACCAACAAAATGACATATTCTAAACGAATAATTAATATCACAGTATTTATGAAATAATCAACCCTTCAACATCCAATGTAGAATATTTATTACATTGAAGAAATAAGAATTATTCAAAATATATTTTTAATTTAAATAAAAAAAATTCCATTCATATTTGATAAAAAGTCGAATTTCCCTAGGAGCAGATGCCACATTTTTATTTAATTATAGAAAAAGTGTCATTCCATTTGAGATAAAACTATTCTTTTTTCTTTTAATTTGTTCTATTTGAGATAAAACTATTATTTTTTCTTTTAATTTTTTTTTTAATAAAAAAAATGAATTAATTTTCATTCATCTATTTTTACGTGAAATCTGCTGCAGTTTTTTGTGTTATTGACACAACATTAATTTAACGATAAATATAAGATATTTAAAATATATTTTTATGTAAAAAACTTGGAAGTAAAAAAAAAATTCATTTATATTTATACACAGACATTTATATTTCTCGACAGTAGTGGAACACCTAGCGGTAAACGATGTGAAGTAATTTAATTAAAGAAAAAGTGTCATTACATTTGAGATAAAACTATTATTTTTTCAACAGAAATGACGTTTTCTCACTAAATATTATAGAACGTTTAAAAAAATAGTGTTTGAAAGTAAAAGTGCCGCTGGCAATTATCTTCATTGTGACTTCTAGTAAAATATTTTCTTCCCTAGTTGATTTTCCTTCATCCAATTTGAGTGTTATCGAATCCCTCACCGCCAGTATTCAATGGACCTTCGATATTATCCTTGATTCTACAGTAGTCCACAAATCATTCAAGTGAACAAAAAAAAGATACTAGCGAGAGTTGAATCATGGGTGGAAGAATCGAGGAGAGGATCGATGAGGCACTGTCGTTCTTCGATGGCAATAATTCATCCTAGCGGAGAGTCAAACAGTCATTAACCCATATTCTACTATATACTATACTATATATTTTGCTCGGGATTCGTCTCGACAGAGATAAAGCGGAACAGAAAATAAATAGAAGGAAATCTCTACTTCCGGACAAACCTATACGGTTTTTTTTCTTTTTTTTCTTCTGGAGAGATGCTGAGTATAATGGATATAATGGAACACGCGGTACGAAACGAAAAAGTGGCACGCGTTTCTGATGTTCAGTGCGCTGTTCAACAACCAAGGGCGAAAAGTAACGTATATAAAGGGAAAAGGTAAGAAATAAAAGGGAAAGAGATGAACAGCGGCTCAGTGCTTTTTAGTCGAGCAGACGGAACGGAATTAGAGGTAGCTTCTATACCCTCGTAGTGGCAGGTCTGCAGGGTATACGGCACGGGCGCCATTGGCATAATATCGCCCCTCGTGTGTCACCTTTTTTTCTTTCCATTGTTATCTCACTCTACCTTTTTCAATTCTCGCGCTCGGATTTCCCGAGCCCACTTTCGAACCCATTTGACAATCGAGCTGGAGCAACCACCAGTTTTTATTATGGTATGTAGCACATACTTTGCACAGTATTTACGACGCTTATCCGAGCTTACGCACTTTGCTACTACATAATATCGCCAAGCAATGCCGTGTGTATGTATTTTATATACGTTCGAGAGAAATGGATGCGACGCCGAGGATTTTTTTGAAGTTTACAAGTATCAAATCCTCTTTATGATGTTACGTCGATCTGCCGACATAGAGGTAGTATGTCTTTTAAATCCTGTGTGTTACAAGCGATCGGTACATAGTAAAAAATAGTTTTGTGAAAGGTGATAATTTTTAACGGGTGTTTTCTGTGGTGGAATATGCCACTTGAGAACGAAAGTTAAGGTCAGAATTCGATATCTTAAAGAAACAAAAATTTGGGTTGGATTTTCCGACCGGAAGTCAGATCTACGAATTCTGGACTTAGAAACGGACAAAAGGCACTTTTTTTAAAAGGACAGGAAAAAGACTTGTAATTGGTAGTTTCTGAGGTAGAATATGCCACTTGAGAACGATAGTGAAGGCCAAAATTCAACATCTTAACGAAAAAAAAAATTTGGTTGGATTTTACGACCTAAAGTCAGATCTACGAATTCTAGACTCAGAAACGGACAAAAGGTACTTTTTTGAAAATCATGGTAAAAAGGCAAGTAACCGGTATTTTCTGAGGTAGAATATGCCACTTGAGAACGATAATGACAGCCAAAATTCGATATCTTAAAGAAATAAAATTTAGCTTCAATTTTTCGACCGGAAGTCAGATCTGCGAATTCTCGACTCAGTAACGGACAGAAGGTACTTTTTTGAAAATCATGGTAAAAAGGCAAGTAACCGGTATTTTCTGAGGTAGAATATGCCACTTGAGAACGATAATGACGGCCAAAATTTGATATCTTAAAGAAAAAAAATTCAACTTCGATTTTCCGACCGGAAGTCAGATCTGCGAATTCTCGACTCAGAAACGGACAAAAGGCACTTTTTTGAAAATCATGGTAAAAAGGCATGTAACCGGTATTTTCTGAGGTGGAATATGCCACTTAAGAATGATAGTGAAGGGTAAAATTCAATATCTTGAAGAGAAAAAAATGTAGGTTGGATTTTCTGACCGAAAGTCAGATCTGGGAATTCTCGACTCAGAAACGGATAAAAGGTACTTTTTTGAAAATCATGGTAAAAAGGCATGCAACCGGTATTTTCTGAGGTAGAATATGCCACTTAAGAACGATAGTGAAGGCCAAAATTCGATATCTTGAAGAAAAAAAAATGTAGGTTAGATTTTTCCGACCGGAAGTCAGATCTGCGAATTCTCGACTCGGAAACGGACAAAAGGGACTATTTTTTACATCATGTTAAAAAGGCGTGTAACCGGTATTTTCTGAGGTAGAATATGCCACTTAAGAATGATAGTGAAGGTTAAAATTCAATATCTTGAAGCGAAAAAAATGTAGGTTGGATTTTCCGACCGGAAGTCGGATCTGCGAATTCTCGACTTAGAAACGGACAAAAGGTACTTTTTTGAAAATCATGGTAAAAAGGCATGTAACCCGTATTTTCTAAGGTAGAATATGCCACTTAAGAACGATAGTGAAGGCCAAAATTTGATATCTTAAAGAAAAAAAAATGTAGGTTGGATTTTCCGACCGAAAGTCAGATCTGCGAATTCTCGACTCAGAAACGGACAAAAGGCACTTTTTTTAAAATGACAGTAAAAAGACTTGTAACCGGTAGTTTCTGAGGTAGAATATGCCACTTGAGAAAGATAGTGAAGGTTAAAATTCGATATCTTAAATTTAAAAAAATGTAGGTTGTATTTTCCGACCGGAAGTCAGATCTGCGAATTCTCGACTCAGCAACGCACAAAAGGCACTTTTTTTAAAATGACAGTAAAAAGACTTGTAACCGGTAGTTTCTGAGGTAGAATATGCCACTTGAGAAAGATAGTGAAGGTTAAAATTCGATATCTTACGGACAAACGGCACTTTTTTTTAAAATCACGATAAAAAGGCATGTAACCGGTATTTTCGGAGATAGAATATGCCACTTGAGAACGATAGTGAAGGTCAGAATTCGATATCTTAAAGAAACAAAAATGTGGGTTGGATTTTCCGACCGGAAGTCAGATCTGCGAATTTTCGACTCAGAAACGGACAAAAAGTACTTTTTTGAAAATCATGGTAAAAAGGCATGTAACCGGTATTTTCCGAGGTAGAATATGCCACTTAAGAACGATAGTGACGGCCAAAATTTTATATCTTAAAGAAAAAAAAAATGTAGGTTGGATTTTCCGACCGAAAGTCAGATCTGCGAATTCTCGACTCAGTAACGGACAAAAGGCACTTTTTTTAAAATCATGATAAAAAGACATGTAACCGGTATTTTCTGAGGTAGAATATGCCACTTCAGAACAATAGTGACGGTCAAAATTCGATATCTTAAAGAAAAAAAAATTAGGTTGGATTTTCCGACCGAAAGTCAGATCTGCGAATTCTCGACTCAAAAACGGACAAAAGTCACTTTTTTCAAAATGACGGTAAAAAGACTTGATACCGGTGTTTTCTGTGATGGAATATGCCACTTAAGAATAATAGTGAAGGTTAAAATTCAATATCTTGAAGAGAAAAAATGTAGGCTTGGATTTTCGGACTGCGAATTGTGGACTCAGAAATGGACATAAGCCACTTTTTAAAAAAATCTTCGAAAAAATGGTCCATCTCACACTCTGTCAATGAACACTTAGCTACTAACAATTATTTTTCGTAATATCATAATTCGAAAGTTACAGCTTGCCAAAATTTTATTTTGAAGATACAAAAACCTCGAGTGCGTAGAATATTTTCCCCTATGATGCATCAACAGTCTTTCGTAGTCTTTTTTTTTCAATTTTTTACGTCCATTCTTGCTTTACAATAAAAGTACGAGGGACACGTGTTTATGCGATTTCGATACAGTAGTCGACTGAATACATCAAACTTTTGATTCGTCATTTACCCCAGCGAAAAGTTTGACTGAAAGCACATTATAAAATCGCTGTGTGGAGTCTCTCGTTCCGCCACGGTGATTCTACCTATACACAAACGCCTCGACTGACGTTGCATTCTCGCGTCAAAATTTCGTCACGCCCTGTCAAAACCGACCGTTTCGTTAGTCTGCGTATATTCAAGGGTGCCGGACAACCCTTCGTGATTCTTATTTTAAACTATAATATTCTTTCAATCATTTTAACATAATTGCAACGCTGAATGACGAATATATTTTTCTTCCATTATCATCGACTGACTCAAACTACAGGCAGTCAGCAAACTTTTACAACCAAAAATGCATAACCGTAATATCCGGTCAAAATACGTGTTAAAAAAATATATAATATATGTACATTTTTTTATTACATGATTTTACGTAATTCTATGATTTTTTAACCCATTTAGTATTGCAAATTGTACATTTTAAATAGTTAATGAATTAACAAACAAGTTAAAATTCATTTTCATTTGGAATTATTATATTCAATTCAATAAATGATTATTAATCGATATTTTATGGAACGATCGAAATTTTAAAAAAATTAATTAATTTTCATTCATCTATTTTTACGTGACATCTGCTGCAATTTTTTGTGTTATCGACACAACATTAATTTAACGATAAATATAAGATATTTAAAATCTTTTTTTATGTAAAAAACTTGGAAGTAAAAAAAAATTCAGTGTACGACAATATTAACCCACATTCGAAATATCACATGGAAGGCTTAAGGAAATATGTAAATTTCGTAATTTGTTGTTCATGGCCAACGATTGTTATTTCCAATTTCTTAATCGGATTTTTTTTTCGAATAAAAAAGAAATTAATTAATTTTCATTCATCTATTTTTACGTGAAATCTGCTGCAATTTTTTTGTGTTATTGACACAACATTAATTTAACGATAAATATAAGATATTTAAAATCTTTTTTTATGTAAAAAACTTGGAAGTAAAAAAAAATTCAGTGTACGACAATATAGGTTAGTTCATGTCACAATGACATTTATATTTCTCGACAGTAATGCAATTTTTTGTGTTATTCACACAACATTAATTTAACGATAAATATAAGATATTTAAAATCTTTTTTTATGTAAAAAACTTGGAAGTAAAAAAAAAATTCAGTATGCGACAATATTAACCCACATTCGAAATATCACATGGAAGGCTTAAGGAAAATATGTAAATTTCGTAATTTGTTATTCATGGCCAACGATTGTGATTTCCAATTTCTTAATCGGAATTTTTTTTAAATAAAAAAAAAGTAATTAATTTTCATTCATCTATTTTTACGTGAAATCTGCTGCAATTTTTTGTGTTATCGACACAACATTAATTTAACGATAAATATAAGATATTTAAAATCTTTTTTTATGTAAAAAACTTGGAAGTAAAAAAAAATTCAGTGTACGACAATACAGGTTAGTTCATGTCACAATGACATTTATATTTCCCGACAGTAATGCAATTTTTTGTGTTATTGACACAACATTAATTTAACGATAAATATGAGATATGTAAAATCTTTTTTTATGTAAAAAAACTTGGAAGTAAAAAAAAATTCAGTGTACGACAATATTAACCCACATGCGAAATATCACATGAAAGGCTTAAGGAAAATATGTCAATTCCGTAATTTGTCGTTCATGGCCAACGATTGTTATTTCCAATTTCTTAATCGGATTTTTTTTTCGAATAAAAAAGAAATTAATTAATTTTCATTCATCTATTTTTACGTGAAATCTGCTGCAATTTTTTGTGTTATTGACACAACATTAATTTAACGATAAATATAAGATATTTAAAATCTATTTTTATGTAAAAAACTTGGAAGTAAAAAAAAATTCAGTGTACGACAATATAGGTTAGATCATGTCACAATGACATTTATATTTCCCGACAGTAGTAGAACACCTAGCGGTAAACGATGCGAAGTAACTATTCGAAAAAAGTTTAATTGAAGACTTGGTACATCGACGGTCGACGGTATAAACTCGTTTGGATCCGGCTGAGCGTAAATTTTCAATACCTCTATTAAATTTTTGTAGTGAAAATAACGTGTTGTAAATTGGAAGATACTGGCGTGATAATTTTTAAATCTTATGTTGTAAATAGGAAGTAGATGCTGAAAAATACCTGTGTTTAGATAAATCGCCGTGTCTAACACTAGAGTATCTATGTATAGCATTCGGCTCACGCAAAGACTACTTTAACCTATGTATTTGCTTGTTTTCTTGTTTTCCAATGCATGTTGAAGGTGCAGCAGCCCAGAAACCGCAAACCGTGCTGTGCGGTTTGTACATGGGGCTCCGCGTTGCGATGTACATACCAGTGAATGGAGGAGGTGGTGGCGAATTACTGTGAATGTATTCATCGAGTAGGTAGGTCGTACAATACTAGCAGAGACTGTAGGCTCACATATGTTGCTTATATGCCTCGTGAATTTGCTCAGCCAACGTAGCCAAGTGTCTGAGTGGGTTAACACCGCTGATCTGCTCTCGCAAAGACGATTACAAATTGCTACCAAGTATTCTAATGTCTCGATCATTAACAGCAATAATTACAGGCTGTAAAAAAATTTTTTACGGTGTGGCTTCGTTAATTTTTACACTGGGATAAAAAAAATAAGTGTTGTCGATGAACAAAAATCCTTTACTGGATTAACTTTAATTTTTGATGATTAATTTCGAGGGTTAATTTGATTATTTAGTCGAGAAAAAAAATTAATACCAATTCGTCACTGCTTGAAGAATTTGAAAATTCTTTAATTTAAGATTATTTAAATGCTTTTAATAATTTTTTTTTTTCAAATTTTTCTCTATTAACAACAATAATTACTGGCTGTAAAATTTGATTTAAAATTGATTATCAGTAATTCGATTATTTAGTCGAGAAAAAATTAATTATAAGTAAATAATCTTCATATTAAAGGTATTTTAAATGCTTTCTACATTTTTCTTCAATTTTAGTGTTAATTGAATATATATTAAAGTTTTTGGTTCGTTTGTTCAAACAATTTGAGATATTTAAAAAATGAAAAATAAAAAAGATATTGATCACATTCTGAATAAGTTTAACAGTTTTTTTTAAATTCTATACTCGAATTGATAATTTTTTAAGTTTCCAATCTAAAAGATCTTGAAAACAAAAACAGAGTATTTTTTTTAGCAATTACAATAATATTAAAAATCCGGGTTCAGATCGAAAGGCGTCAGGGTCAAACATTTATAGTGTTGGCCATGAATACCGCATATACTTTATGAAATACATTTTAAAAGTGGCCATGAAAATACCGCCGTCAAGAAAAGTAAGAGTGGCGGTAACGCCCCTTAAAAATAAAAAGCATTTTAATGTTTAAAAAAATACTTGACGTCGAAACGCTATCATGTTTCTCATAAAGTTTGCAAGCCCCCATTGAAAATAATAGTATATCGTAAACATAATTTATAAACACTATTTTATAAAAATAATCTGTAGTGTAAGATTTTTTTTGATAATTAAAAAAAATTAATTTTTAAAAAAACTTTCTTGAAAATTAAAAAAAATTAATTTTCAATAAAACTTTCTTGAAAATTAAAAGAAGTTAATTTTCAATAAACTTTTATTGAAAATTTAAAAAAAATAGTTTTCAATAAAACTTTCTTGAAAATAAAAAAAAATTAATTTTCAATAAAACTTTCTTGAAAATAAAAAAAAATTAATTTTCAATATAAACTTTCTTGAAAATAAAAAAAAATAGTTTTGAATAAAACTTTCTTGAAAATTAAAAAAAAAAATAATTTTCAATATAAACTTTCTTGAAAATAAAAAAAAATGAATTTTCAATAAAACTTTCTTGAAAATAAAAAAAAATGAATTTTCAATAAAACTTTCTTGAAAATAAAAAAAATTAATTTTCAATAAAACTTTCTTGAAAATAAAAAAAAATTAATTTTCAATAAAACTTTCTTGAAAATAAAAAAAAATTAATTTTCAATAAACTTTTCTTGACAATAAAAAAAAATTAATTTTCAATAAACTTTTCTTGAAAATAAAAAAAAAAAAGTTAATTTTCAATAAAACTTTCTTGAAAATTAATTTTCAACAAAATATTTCTTTCAAATTGTATTAAATATCATTAACCAATTTTCTCGAAAATTAATAAAAATTAATTTTGAATAAAACTTTTTTGAAAATTAATTTTCTTTAATTTTCAATAAAACTTTCTTGATAATTAATTTTCAACAAAATATTGCTTTCAAATTCTATAAAATATTATTAACCAATTTTTTTTTTTGCAATTCCGAAAAAAAACTAAACGTCTATAAAAGTTGCATAAAATTGTTCCAAAATAATAGCAGTTGAGTCAATGAAACGATAAATATTTCTGAACTATGATGATTTTTAGTTTCTGTAAAATTCATTCGGTTCAGCAGACCAACACATGTTCAAGGTGAGCAAAAACATGGTGACTGAAAATTTATTTGACAGTTTGACACCGGATTTGCTAGAACGAAACAGTCTCTTTTCTCAGTGTGAACGTGTGTAGAGCTCGTGTCGAAGATAGAGCAGTATGCTATCGAGAGTTTGTCGAGGGGCATGTTGTAATACAACCGACAGAGGAAATCCGCGGCCCAGGTATGGTAACAATGACAATCAGAGCGAGGAAGGAAGGAAGAAGAGACATAAGCTTGGTACGTGTGCCTATTGTCGACTCTTCGTAGTTTACGAGCTATCCAGCGCATATGTGTGCTCGAATATAATACTGTATGTAACTATACCAACCTACGATAGCTTATTTCCACGTTCTAATACATATACGAGTCAGCTAAGCGGTCACCGTTTGTAAAGTCTCGTCGTTTGAAATTTACTATTTGTGCTCTTTACTACTGCTGCTACTGCCTAGGTTCAGGTAGAACCTGATATTACGTAGGTATCTATCGTACAACCACCTACCTCTAAATCACGCTGACCCTCTATTCCGCAAACCCCTCCGTTTTTGCCTTCTCGACGCTTATTCGTGTACATATATACTATGTATATATACAGGCATACATAAGTTTATGTAAGTCGTGCCGATTTTCTGCTGCTCGACATATCCTCCAGGCTTCCTTTCTTTTCTATACCACGTACGTCCGCGTTTCCCCTAAAATTTTAAATACGATCGGTCGATTAGTTGTAATTTTCACTGACTGATTTGTTATGCAAAATATATGTATACCTGAATTTTCAAATATATATATATATATATATATATATATATATATATATATATATATATTTGAAAATTCAGGTTAGGATTTTAAAAAAGAAGAGATTTGTAATTATCATATAACAATATATCGCGTACAATGTAACAATATACGATTGCTCGATTATTTGTAATTTTCACTGATTGATTTGTTATGCAAAAAAAAAATTGTAAATTTAAGTTGGGATTTAAAAAAAAAAAGAAGAGACTTGTCATTTCTTATATAGAATGAGGAATAAATTTTCAACTTCCTTTTTTGTCCAGCTTCTGGAAAGTCTCCAGTCTCTTTCGATAACTACTGTATAATTTTACGGCAATTATTTTTCATTTACCGATCCCTTGTCATTTTAACTGACCGATTTATTATGCAAAAGAAAATATTATAAATAATTTTTAAAAATTCGAAAATTCAAGTTAGCATTACAAAAATAAGAGACGTGTAATTGTCACACAGAATGATAAATTAATTTACAATTCCCATTTTTGCCAGCCTCTATAATACTTGTGGCCACTATTTTAGTTTCACGGCAACTATTTTTTATTTCTCATTCTTATAAAAAAAATATCGCATTAACTAAAAATCGTCACTTTATAGTAATACCAGATATTTCTCTTAGTACTCGAATTTACGTGTAATAAGACCTTCTGACCCCATTGACCGATTTCTTATGCAAAAGAAAATATTATAAATAATTTAAAAAAAAAACGAAAATTCAAATTAGCATTAAAAAATAAGAGACGTGTAATTATCATATAGAATGATAAATTAATTTACAATTCCCATTTTTTCCAGCCTCTATAATAGTTGTGGTCACTATTTTAGTTTTACGGCAACTATTTTTTATTTCTCATACTTATAAAAAAAATATCGCATTAACTAAAAATCGTCACTTTATAGTAATACCAGATATTTCTCTTAGTGCTCGAATTTACGTGTAATAAGACCCTCTGACCCCATTGACCGATTTCTTATGCAAAAGAAAATATTACAAATAATTTAAAAAAATTGAAAATTCAAGTAAGCATTAAAAAAATAAGAGACGTGTAATTTTCACACAGAATGATAAATTACTTTACAATTCCCATTTTTTCCAGCCTCTATAATAGTTGTGGCCACAATTTTAGTTTCACGGCAACTATTTTTTATTTCCCATACTTATAAAAAAAAATATCGCATTAACTAAAAATCGTCACTTTATAGTAATACCAGATATTTCTCTTAGTACCAGAATTTACGTGTAATAAGATCCTGTGACCCCATTGACCGATGTCTTATGCAAAAGAAAATATTATAAATAATTTAAAAAAAAAACGACAATTCAAATTAGCATTAAAAAATAAGAGACGTGTAATTGTCACACAGAATGATAAATTAATTTACAATTCCCATTTTTTCCCACGGCAACCATTTTTTATTTCTCATACTTATAAAAAAAATATCGCATTAACTAAAAATCGTTACTTTATAGTAACGATTGGTATAGTAATACCAGATTTTTCTCTCAGTGCTCGAATTTACACCGATGTGTAATTAGACCATCTGATCCCATTGACCCTGTATTCCGCAAAATCTCCCCTATTTTTGCCTTTTATATATATATGCCTAAGTTTATATAAGCCGAGCCGATTGTGTGCTGCTCGAAATATTCTGCAGCCATCCTTTATTTTTCTATGCTACCACGTACGTCCTCGTTTCCCCGTAAATTTATTAAACCGCGCGATTCTCTTATTTCCTCTCGAATCGGCGCATACAGGATACACCGCACGCTTTCCGGGTTCTCCCTTGTCATTTTAACTGCCTTATATACGATCCCTTATATACTATTTCACCCGGTGCGTATGTGTTGACGGAGCTCAAATAAACGGGGCACGCGCGACTCGAGTGCACTCGATCGAGCACCGTTCGAGCGTTCGATGTACCCCATGCTATACTTTTTTTGTCGAATATCATGATCATGACCTTTTCTCTTCTTTATTATTGTTTCACGACTACAGTATTCTGCGTTCAGCTGGGAGGTATCATAGGCTTTTATTTTTAGGTCATTGAAGCGAGTGGTCAGCCAAGCCAGCGTGAATAATCGAGTCTTTGATCGACATGGAATTTTTTTTTCTTTCCATTTTTTTTTCTGCATGATTTTCGTAGAGGGTTTTAGCTTCTTGACATTTCACCTTTGATCTCTTGCATGACCCTGGGATTACCTTTACGTTATTAAAAAAGAGACTGCTTTTTTTTTGTTTGCACACTTATGACCTTTACACTAAAGCAGCTTTATTATACTTTTTTCCTTTCGTAGTGAATTAAATGTGAGGTAGAGTAAATATGCAAATATTTTACCTTTTTTTTAAATAGACTTTTGACCTTTACAACTTTATTAGGAGAGAATTATACTTTTTCCTTTTGTAACGAATTAAATGTGTGGTAGAGTTAATTTGCAAATATCTAGGGTATTCATTGGCAATACAATAACTTTTTTTTATGATATTTTATGCATAAAAAAAATTCTTAAATGCTACACATTTTTAAAATTAATGCAGAAAAAATGGCGCTTTTAAAAAAATGCACTTTTTAATGGTTTCATGTATATGTGATCTTTTTTTTCAAGAAATACAAATGAGGAATTTCTCAAATAAAAGATATTTATCAATAAAAAAAGATATTTAAAAAAATAAGTTTTTCTCTAATATCGCTAATATGCTACGTTTGCAATTAATTATTTAGAAATAAATAATTATGAAGAATCTCCTCTATTTATACTTTTATATATTTCATTACATATTTCCTGTCAAATAAATCCTCTTTCATTTTCATCTACTTATATTTTTACATTGTTGTTTTCTTTAAATAAATATATTTAAATATGCCTGTAGTAGAATTGTACTATACATTTAAAATCGGATGATAAAGATTTAGAATTAAAAAAAATAACTATCGATTATTTATCGTAATCATTCTCCCATATTAAATAATGATAGTTTGCATTCCTAATTTCCATAGCTACTTAATCAAAAAACTATTTTGATTACTCTTTTTAAAAAAACTTCCAAATTATCAACAATATGAAAACGGAAAAAAAGAAGATCTTTGCAAATTGCTTCCTCATTATTTTGCGCTTTTTACAAAGCCACCTCTATGAGGAAGTATGTTAATCGATTTTGGCTTCCTCATAGAAGAAGCTTTGTACAAAGCCCAAAATAATGAGGAAGCAATTTGCAAAGTTCTACTTTGCAGGCTTGTTTATGCTCTAGACATTTTTCTAAAAATTCAAAGTGTCGCAAAATTTTAACCGTGTAACCGATTTTTCTCCAATTTCTACTAAAACCTTGTACCATACCAGTCCATATGTGGGCCAAATAAAAACCCGGTATCTCGTAATTTACACGAGCCAGCGCGAAAATGAGATTTTTCGAAAAATTCAAAAGTCATAAAATTTGAACGGCTGAACAGATCTGCGTCAATTTGTACTCAAATGTTTTTCGATGATAGTCCATATGTAAACAAAATTTAAGATAAATCTGTGAAAAATTTCAAAAATTTTTTTCCTGACGGCATTTTTTTTTTTTTCACCAAAATCGAAATTTACTGACATATCGACAGTTCCTTTGACTAAATTCATCATTAACAATCATTAATCGTTAAATCATGTCGAAAATTGCAGCCGTATATCTCAAAATTTACAGGAGATGAAGTCCTTGAAGAGATTTTAAAAAAATTGAAATTGCAATAAAATTATAACCACCCTATCGATTCTCGCCAAATTTGGTACACATCATGTTTTGATGGTAGTCCTTTTGTGTACAAAATTTCAGCCCGATATCACTTAAATTGCGAAAGTTATAGCGTGAAAACGATATTTTCAAAATTTTCAAAATGCTGTATAATTTGAATTTTCCAACCGATTCGCGTCAACTACAATCCTAAGGGTCGTTGTATGACAGCTCACTTACGACTCAAAAAAACAACTCAAAATTACGCCAGTTATCGTGCTTACAAAGAATCTGTAACACACACATACACATACAGACATTTTTTCTAAACCACTTTTCTCGATTTTGAAAAAAAAAAATTTCACGAAAACAAAGCATTAATAGCATATGCAAAGATTTATTTCCACATACAATTTTTTTTAAAATTAGACATTTTTAAAGTAAAATTGTCATTCGTTTTTTTTTGCAATTTTTCTTTTTCAAAAATATATTCTTGACTTTTTGTATATTTCATATATATTATTTTATTTAATCGAAAATATATTTAATTTAATTATTTATATTCCTCTATGAGGAAGCAAAAGTAGCTAAAATTCTATTTATATAATTGAAAGCACAACTTTCTATTGCAATTTGGCAAAGATCCCATTGTCCGATTTTCCGAATTTCTTCTGGTTTCGACGCTACGAATGAGCGGTACATCAGGGGGAGGGTGAAAAATTTCGAGTGTTCAAATACAGGTCGTGTTCGTTCGAGTGAAGAAACGTTTCGAATGCACTCGCTCGTTTTGCCGTGGAAGTGCATGTGCATTCAGTGTCAAATTAAAGTCATTGTGAGGGTTTAAGGGGGGTTGGTAGTCCATCCGGTCTTGCTCAGTGTCCGGTGGTCCATCGAGTGGTCGATTCCACGATTCACTCGGTTGCTTTGACAAACCATAGCGTCGAGAAGAAAAAAATTCCAGACACTGAACTCAGTCAACATATTAAGTTCGATAACAAGGGATGAAAAAAAAAACGAGGGTGTGCGTTCAATAATTTCCATGACTCTCTGTTGGTCACTAACTTTCTTTTTTTTTTCTTCGTTCGAGTGGAAAACCGCGATGGTAAACCATGAAAAATCTCCCTTCTCGACTCCCGCATATATATATATATATATATATATATATATAAATTCTCCCTCCCTTGTTTCACGTTTCGTCACGCGTGTCATTCCTTTGTGTAAACCGACAAAAACGAGGGAAGCGCAGGAAAAAAAAAGGAAAACTTTGAGTGGTTTATCCTGTAAATTTTTTGGGAAGCAAAAAAAAAAGAAAAAAGAGGAAAACAAGGAAAAAGTTGAGTGGCTTATCCACTAAATTCTGGAAATCTGGATCTATAGGGCAGGCTTACTGATCGAGCACAATCGGCGACCATATGCGACTCTATTATTTCACCGTGCTCGGTACGAAAAGCCCCTTTGGACTTGTTTAAAATTTATTAGGTCGGTAACACGCCGGATAAAAATGTGAAAAAATAAAAAGGGGTGGAGATGCACGAGAAAGGTCAGGACTTACTTTTTACCCCATTCGACAAATTTATCGGCTACCGGATCACTCGAACGTACGAATCTTTTTCCCTCTATACCTGAAAAAAAGGAAAAAAACGCAAGGGACAAAATACACACTTGAAATTCTACCACCCGTAGACATTCGAGTACCGCAAGGGTTCGAGTGCTATATCGAGAAAATATCAATTTAAAAAAAAATATATTCTTGACATTTTATATGTATTATTTTATTTAATCGAAAATATATGTAATTTAATTATTTATATATTTTTCTGGATGCATCTGCCGGATATACTTAATAATATATTAAATATATATCATTTTTCATTAATAGTATATGCCAAAATTTATTTCCACATACCATTTTTTTTTTAATTAGACATTTTTAATGTAAAATTGTCGTTTTTTTTTGCAATTTTTCTTTTTCAAAAATATATTCTTGACTTTTTGTATATTTCATATATATTATTTTATTTAATCGAAAATATATTTAATTTAATTATTTATATATTTTTCTGGATGCATCTGCCAGATATACTTAATGATATATTAAATATATATCATTTTTCATTAATAACATATGCAAAAATTTATTTCCACATCCAATTTTTTTTAATGAGACATTTTTACAGTAAAATTGTTATTCGTGTTTGCTGTAATTCCGGTATATAAATTAGGATGCGATTAAGAAATGCAGATCGCTATATAAAAAAAGTGCCTGGTGTTAAATTAGCAAATAATTGAAAATGTTGAAGCTTCGTCTCAGGCAGAATTCAGAATCTTACTTGTGAACATCGCACTTTTGATAAAATCTATTTGTGGAAGGAGCGCACCGCAAATATCCTTCCGCTTATGACACGCGGATTCATTTTGACGCAAATGGATATAATTGAATGTGCAGAATATGCATCTTCAAAATACACAGCTCGCAATTTGCGGAAGTTTCCTAATTTTTACAATAAACAATTTCTAATAAATATCACGCTTCACTTTCGGTGAAATTCTAAAGTCACAAAAAAGTAATTAACATTTTTTTCTTAATCGTCAAATCATATTCAAAACCATGTCATTATTGCAATCATACACTCAGAGAAATTGTGGAAGTTCTGGTAACTAAAAAGTGACAGCTATTCATTTTTTATCCATACAAAATTAAAACTAAAAAAAAAATGTCTATTTATATTTTGATAGTCACAAAAACTATTTTATGGTTATCGGAACTATAAAAAAAAATAGTAGCAAAGATATAAAATTTTAATAAATTGCGTGAATTTAATAAAAAGTTTAAAATAAATTTTGGTCATTTTATAATTACCGAATACAACATTTTTTCTGGGTGTACGTTTTTGTTGTAATTTTCATATAATAATTTGTATGTCTCAGAGAAATCGTGGAAGTTCTGGTAACTAAAAGTGACAGCTATTCATTTTTTATCCATACAAAATTAAAACTTAAAAAAAAAGTCTATTTACATTTTGATAGTCATGAAAACTATTTTAAGGTTATCGGAACTATAAAAAAAAATAGTAGCAAAGATATAAAATTTTAATAAATCGCATGAATTTAATAAAAAGTTAAAAATAAATTTTGGTCACTTTATAATTACCGAATACAACAATTTTTCAGAATGTACGTTTTTGTTGTAATTTTTATATAATAATTTGTATGTGCTTAAGACAAACACCAGGATAAAGATCAGAATTTACTTTTTACCCCATCCGACGAATTATTGGCTATCGTATCACGAGAACGTACGAATTATTGTCCCCGTATACCTGAAAAAAGGGAAAAAACGTATGGGACAAAATACACACTTGAAAGCTTTACCACCCGTGGACACTCGAGTACCACAAGGGTTCAAATGCTACATCTGGAAAAGTCCATAAAAAATCGATTCGGTGTGTCTATCGTAATTTTGCTGCAAAGAAATATAGAATATGACTCATCGCGATATATAATAATAATAATAATACACAAGTATAAATTATACGTATCGATTCTGTGTGTCTATCGTAATTTGCAAAGAAATATAGAATTTGCAAAGAAATATAGAATATGACTCATCGGGATATATAATAATAATAATAATACACAAGTATAAATTGTACGCATATGTGTGTTACGATATCGAGTCACCTGTCTGTACCAATTAAATCAAGCTACCTCGAGTGTCCATATAGATCAACTGAGTTCTCGATCCGACCTACGCACGTCTCCGATTAGAAGTCTCGTGGAAGTTAAAGCTCGGAGACAGTATTATGAAATAATTTCAACTAAAACAAATTGCACAGCCTATTTTAAGGCCGTCGTTTATAAGGCAGACGTGATCCAGATAAAACGATGATTGTTGCTACGATTTACTCAGTCTGCAGTTTTAAATTAGGCACAAAAAAAAATTACGATTTAAATAAATCGTTGAACACGTAGAAAATAATTTTTTTCTAGCTATCAAAATTACTAACATAATTTCACAGACTAGCCAGAACAGTTTTTAGGCTGGTAACGTAATTTTATTAATATTTTAGCAAAAGATTTTATGGCCGAGCAAAATCGTAGAAATTATTAACCCTTTAACCGTCCATTTGATGTATTGATGGAATTAATATTTTTCATTTATATCCACAGAGTCTGAAAAAAATTGGCTAATACTAGAATTCTGTAAGGAATTATCCTACGATTTAATTTAACAAGAAAATAATTCCTTTATATGCAAAAATGTATCCTACGATTTAATTTAACAAGAAAATAATTCCTTTATATGTAAAAATGTATCCTACGATTTAATTTAACAAGAAAATAATTCCTTTATATGCAAAAATGTATCCTACGATTTAATTTAACAAGAAAATAATTCCTTTATATGTAAAAATGTATCCTACGATTTAATTTAACAAGAAAATAATTCCTTTATATGTAAAAATGTATCCTACGATTTAATTTAACAAGAAAATAATTCCTTTATATGTAAAAATGAAAAAGTTTTTTTTTCAAAAGTGAATTTTCTTCACAATTGCATTTCAAAAAAGTGTATTTAAGAATTTTTTAAAATCTAAAACGAGGCTCAATCATTACAGGGTTAAGTGCCAACTATTAATTGTTAGTCGATGTAATTATTCAAATATTGACTTAAATTTTTCGTTTTTTATTATCTTTAATTGATTGCAGTCAGAGTTGTAAATCCCTATTAATTTATGAGATATAGTTTACAGTACAATTTGTTTTATAATTATGGTTTCATAATAATATGTAGTGATTATAAAATAGAGTGTAAACATTTGAATAGCTGAAAAAAATACTAATTTTCGCTTTAATATTGCAAGAAATAGTGGCAAAAATGGAAGAAATAAGTAATGCATTACTTATTTTTTTCCATTTTTTCAAAAGGATTACCGTGAATTTTTATTGAAAAATAATAATTTTTGCAGCCATTCCAAAGTTTAATCATCGTATTACAATCGCTACATGTTATTATTATAAAATCATAATTATAGAGCTGATTGTATCATCATCATTATTTCTATAAGTATTAGGCATTTACAACTCTGATTGCAGTTATTACGTATTTAAAAATATAGTCACATGGACTAAAAATCATGTCAGTTTATCATTTTTTATAAGGGTATCACAATTTTTATCATTTTTAGTTGTGTTATATTTTTATCTTCGTGAAAATACACAATAAAGTGTAGATTCAACAGCGAATTTATTATTCCCTTTATTATTATTATTGTGTGTGTAATAAAGAATTTATTATTTATTATTTTTTTATAAGGGTATCACAGTTTTTATCATTTTTAGTTGTGATATATTTTTATCTTCGTGCAAATACACAATAAAGTGTAGATTCACAAGCGAATTTATTATTCCACTTTCACTACATCGAGACTCGTATCGAAATCCAATTACGGAATGAGACCCCGTCGCGTGCTGTTCTCTGGTTTGACCGAGAGAAATCAAACGAGAGAACACAGCTACTCGGCGTTCACTATACACACGACGACGACGACAACGACGACGACTCTCGTGACCACCTGTTCGATCGAGTGCTCTCTAAACAGAATGAGAGTCACGCGCGTTTATGCACGACGATTTATTCTCGTCGTTAGTAAGTATATGTATATATATATATATATATATATGTATATGCGCTGAACGTGAAGTTAAGTATTGAGTGCATGTCTCCCATTGAACTCTGTACTTTCGCAGTAAAGTCGATGCCGCTACGTTTCTCGTATGCACAGATTAAAACCAACGTATTCAATCAACAAACATCGAATTTATGTATTTGAATACGGAGATCGATAACATCAAAATTTTAAAAAATGTATTTAAAACAGCCTTTGGTATGGATAATTATAAATAATTCCTAACAACGAGCGATTGTAAGATCAACAAAATTTAGTTATCAAAATTATTTTCTCTATTCTATAAAAAAAAAATTCTTAAATTCGATTCTATTTTACTCTCTTTCTGTAAAATTGCTAATATAATAATTTTCGCACTCGTAATTTAATCGTGAAACGTTGAAATTTTTTTTTTTTACGATTTTTAGGGTTTTCGATTACGATTACTATTAAATTGCTAATATAATAATTTTCGCACTCATGTAATTAATCGTGAAACGTTGAAATTTTTTTTTTTTCGATTTTTATGGTTTTCGATTACGATTAGTATTAAATTGCTAATATAATAATTTTCGCACTCATGTAATTTAATGTAACTACGAAAATAGTCATATTAACAATAACGTAGTTAATGTAATTACAAAAATAGTCACCTGGACTAATAAAATATAATTATCACTGATTACTTACCAGTACCACCTTAATTTCTCTCAGTGTAGTTCTTATTCGTTCAATCCCATTTAACATTGAAATAACAAAATATTTTTTTCCTTATTTTATAATTATTGTTTCGATCTCTTATGAAATTGGAGGAATTACAATTCAAATTAAGTTGACAACGTTTGTTTGTGTCATCCCGCAAACGATGCATTTATTTCATCAATGCCATTTTTTTCAGTGTACAATCAATCAATACATATTGTTATTAACATTGATTCAATAAATCCATCGTTTGCGGGCTGCCAAAAGAAGTATTTTTGAATTAACTCTACACTGAGAGAAATTGAGATGGTCCTGATAACTATTCAGTGATAATTATATCTTATTAGTCCAGGTGATTATTTTTGTAGTTACATTAATAGTAACGTAATTAATGTAACTACGAAAATAGTCATATTAACAATAACGTAGTTAATGTAATTACAAAAATAGTCACCTGGACTAATAAAATATAATTATCACTGATTTTACCAGTACCACCTTAATTTCTCTCAGTGTAGTTCTTATTCGTTCAATCCCATTTAACATTGAAATAACAAAATATTAGAAGAATTTAGAAATTATTTATTCTTTCCATGGTATGGCTTCAATCGCCTTTTACCGCCCATCCTACCTTTCCTCCTATCACTCCCTACCCGCACTTCGCTAAGCTAACCTAACTTTCCATGCGGCCGCAGCTGACTTAGCTACACTGTACCGCATTCGCCATGAACACGGGGAAACTGCGGAAAACCCGTGCTGGTACAGACGGCCATATATTTTTCTGGTCTCTCGGTGTATATACGAAAGTAAAGTACTTAAGTGTAGACACCGAGGTCTCAGAAAAACTGACCTCCCGCTCACTGATTGATATGCCAGCCGGTGCACGGCTAAACGGTCACCCATCCAAGTTATGGCCGCAAACAATGCTGCTTAACTCGTGGGACCGCCAGAGCCGTACACCGACCGCACAACCATCAGTGTCGGTATAATAACAAAATATTATTTTCCTTATTTTATAATTATTGTTTCGATCTCTTACGAAATTGGAGGAATCACAATTCAATTTACCTTGATAACGCTTATTTTTGTCATCCCGCAAACGATGCATTTATTTCATCAATGACATTTTTTTTTCACTGTACAATAACGTAGTTAATGTAATTACAAAAATAGTCACCTGGACTAATAAAATATAATTATCACTGATTTTACCAGTACCACCTTAATTTCTCTCAGTGTAGTTCTTATTCGTTAAATCCCATTTAACATTGAAATAACAAAATATTATTTTCCTTATTTTATAATTATTGTTTCGATCTCTTACAAAATTGGAGGAATTACAATTCAAATTAACTTGATAACGCTTATTTTTGTCGTCCCGAAAACGATGGATTTATTTCATTCAATCAATACATATTATTCCCCGCCACTCGCAAATCCCAAGTCCAATTAGTTAATTCTCCAATAAAAATTTTCTCTAGGTCAATCTCACTCTCGTACATACCATTGACAGAAAACAAACCTATATAAAAAAAAGAAAAAAGCGGTTTTTCCATGACAGGAAAGAAGTTGAATCACGTCGTGCCGAGAAACACACACATATTCGCTTCACCACATATATATATACATACATCCATCCATCCATACAGTATCTTCTGTACGGTGTCGACATCCGGAGCATCGGCACGCAATATTACGCATCTACGAGAAGCTCACCGTGTCGATGAGCATACGAAGGGAATAGGAAGAAGGGATGCATTCCCCCCCTCCCCCCTCTTCCCCCGTTCGACGTCGGATTCGTTGGTCTTCCCCTTCGCACTTCCTTCCCTCTCTCTTCTCTTTGACTCGTTCGACCTTTCCATCTCCCTCTTGTGTGTATACATCGTCTACCCAGTGGGGTCTCGACGATCTGATCGCCGGCTAGTAGTGCTCTTCGCTTGCTTCGTTGTCCCGTGCCATACTATATATATATATATATATATATCCTACTACTGTGGATAAATACGTACGGTACAGCTTATATGCCGCTTGTGGCGTGACGCATGGCTCGATCGTCGACTGCCGCTTCATACCCGTTTCGTTCGTCGGTCCGTGCGGGTGCACACGAGTCATTCGCACGTTTCTCTCTTCTATAGTAGTAGTATATATATCTTAAACGTCCCGTACTCAGTAATCGCGTTCTCCGTAACTTCCACTACTACGAATTTCTACCACAACAACTTCTGTTTGCGTCGATCGCGTTGTTTCATCGCGCCTACACAAACTCTACACGTGCTCCCACACGATTTTATAAACCGCACACATAAAAATCGTCATTGCCATTCGTCTTGTTTCTTATAATACGGTGAGTTTGTGTTCGCGCGGCCGGAGGTTTCATTCATAAAAATCATTCACGTGTGGGTATTAATAAATGGAATAAAAGGTGAAAGGGTTGAGTGAGTTGGATCAAAGGATTGTCACGCGATATATGGACGGTGGATTTTTGAGGAAACTTTTGTGATATCGTCGATGATTCGATTCTCGTGTCAAGTGTCATGGTTCGCACAGGAGATTATTGCTACGTGTTGGTTTTGCTTGTTTAAGAGACACTGTCTCTTGGTTCAGTGAGGATTGGGTTTTGTTTTTGATAACGGTTTTAGTTAGTTTTTTCTTTTTTATAAGAAACGACTGATAAGATAATTACAACGATCTGGATGCCAGTGTTGGAAGGCGGAGTGGCCAAGAAGAGGGGAGACAGGGCACGCAAAATGCGTATGCGTCTTTGCACCGCCTCCAAGGAGTCTTACACACTCCTGTCGAAGAAACGGTAATTAAGTTATTGTTATTAAGCATTGCTTATAGGAATTGTAATATGTTCTATTGTGTGTGGAAATAAATTTTTTATTTCCACATACAATTGCATATTTTATAATTAAATACAAATAAATGAATAAATAATGTGGAATTAAATAAAAAAAATTATTTCCACATACAATAGAATATTTTACAATTAAATAAAAATAAATTTTAAAAATAATGTGGAAATAAGTAAAAAATTTATTTCCACATGTATGTGGAAATAAAAGATTTAGATATTTTGCAAGTAAAATTGTCATTCGTGTTTGCAGTAATTTCTGTATAAAAATTACGATGCGTTTAAGGACGATCGGTGACGACTATCAAAGTCAGATCAGAGATAAATTTTTGTAATCGATTCTTTAAAGTTTAATGCATTAAATAATAGCTGTGGAAGGTTATTTGTATTGAAGCATGTAGACTTAATCCAGAGAAAGATTAATAGTGACGGATTTGCATAAATATTAACTGATTAACGTTTCTTTTCAATGGGATACATTTTCGTTCAGTTTTTTTCAAGTATAATCTGTAATTCTTGGCCGATTTGAATGAGTGACAGCTCATTCTCTACCTTAAAAGATACTCTACGAATTGACCGCCTAGATATTTCATAGTGTTAATTGTTTAATAATTCTAGACTGTTGTTTAACAGAAATTAAAATACTTTCATAAACAACAGGCTATAATTACAAAACGATGAACACTATGAAATATCTAGGAGGTCAATTCGTAGAGTATCTTTTAAGAAAAACAATGAGCTATCGTTCATAAAAATCGGCAAAGAATTAAAGATAATACTTGGATAAAACTGAACAAAAATATATCTCACTGAAAAGAAACGTTAATCAGTTAATCTTTATGTAAATCCGTGACTATTAATCTTTCTCTGGATTAAGTCTTACATGCTTCAATACAAATCACCCTCCACTCTTATTATTTTATGCATTAAACTTTAAAGAATCGATCGCGAAAATTTATCTCTGATTTGACTTTAGGAGTGGCCAACGATCCTCCTTAAGAAATGCAAATCGAAATATAAAGAAAAGTGCCTGGCTGTAAATTGAAAAATAATATTAAATTGTGAAACTTTGTCTCCGGCAGAAATTAGAATTTTACTGGTGATATCGCACTTTTTATAATATCTATTTGTGGAAAAAGAAAACCCGCAAATATCCTTCCGTTTGTGAAACGCGAATACGTCTTGACGCAAATGGATATAGTTTTGAGCGTGCAGAATATATATCTTCAAGATATACAGCTCGGGAATTGTGGAATGTTCCTAATTTTTTTATAATTAACGATTTCTGATAAATGTCACGTTTCACTTTCGGCAAAATTCCAGAATCATAAAAAAGTAATTAAAATTTGTTCTTAAACGTTAAATCATATCCAAAATCATGTCATTTTTGCAATCATACACATGGAGAAAAATCATTTACTAGCATAGTGACAGCAAATTTTATTTGTTGGCCTAGAAAATGTTTTTGCTGGCCTAATAAATAATTTTGCTGGTCTCGCAAATTTTTTGACAAGCCTAGCAAATAATTTTTGGCAGAAAATTAAAAAAAAACTTTCAACTCTAGCATAACTGCACAATAATCTTGCAATTATTTTTCAATGCTGAAGTTTCTTCTCCGGTAGAAATCTTCAGCTTTTTCACTTCTAACATTACGATATGTATCTTCAAGATGTACAGCTCGTGAAGTGTGAAAAATCCCTGCACAAATTCTAAGAAAATTTCACTTTTAGCAAAATTCCAAAGCCATTTTATTTATGCAATGCGAATATTTTATTATTATTTAAAAAATTCGCATGTGCTCAAAAAATTAAATCGCATAAACCACGAAAAATTCCAAATTTTTAATTTTAAATTTTAGCCTAGCAAATAATTTTTGTTAGGCTAAGAAATAAGGCTTTGCTGTCACTATATTAGCAACTGATTTGTTGATGCAACAAAATTTTTCTCTCCGTGCACTCATAGAAATTGTGGAAGTTCTGGCACCTACAAAGTGACAGTTATTCAGTTTTTATCCATGCAACATTTTTTTTTTGTAGTTTCGGTAACTAAAAAAAATGTCTATCTATATTTTTATAGTTGTGACGACTATTTTATGGTTGTTGGAATTATAAAAAAAATAGTAGCATGGACTAAAAATGAATTGTCATTTAGTTGTCATTTACACGGTAAAACGGTTGATACAGTAATTAAGTTATTATTATGAAACATTGTTTATGGGAATTATAAAATGTCCTATTACCTCACTGCAAAAAATGAGGTTTTTTAAAATTTTTCTTCTTTAAGATCATTTATTTTTATAATCGTTTATTATTAGTGACTGATAGCAAGAGTGTGCACGGAGAATCGAGTAACCCACGTGGGAGCCTCAGAGTTAGGCTTGAACCCAGACGAACTTGCTATATATAGTGTAGTAAAGGATCTCTATGACATTCCAACTTTACTATAATACGAGACTATAAAAGTAAAAGCGTATTCCACACTCGAATAAATTGTAGAAGTTCTGGCAACTATAAAGTGACAGTTTTTCATTTCTATTACATGCGAATTTTTTTTACTGTTGTAATAACTATAAAATAGTTAAAACTATATTTTTATAGTTACATAAAAATATATATAGAGGCTGTAATGTAGATATTCGCTTTAATACGTTTATAACTGTATCATTAATGTTGTTAAAATATTTCTATGACATTTCAATAGTAAAAAATTCCAACTTTTGAATTATATCGTACTCGTCGAAATTGTAGAACTTCTGGTAAATATGAAGTGACAGTTATTAATTTGTGGGTCATTTCACTTTTATTTTATAGCTGCGGTAATTTATAAAAAGTTGACACTATATTTTCATAGTTAGAACAATGATTTTTTAGTTACCGTGATTATTTTTTAAAATAGTTGCTTGGATTTTGAATTAATAGTTGTAATTTTATAGCTATCGATACCAGATTTTTTTCTAAATGCACGCGAAGACTTTACAGCTCTGTTGATAACAATAACAATATTGTCTTCGATTGTGAATCGATTTTTATAGTTACATTCACTAATTAATGATTGCAACTAACTAAAATCAGTAGTAACAATAAATTGATAAGTGCGATTATAAAAATATTTGCATGAGCCAACAATTAATAGTTGTTATCAATAGTTGCGAGAATTATCATTATTATTCGAATGTAGTGTTAAAATGTGAAAAAAATGCATTCCGAAATTAATATTAGGTAGTGAAAAAATAAATCGATAAACCGATTCACAAACCGATTAATTTCTTACCGATTCCGATTTATATTAAGATTTTTTGTCCTGATTCTATATATATATATATATGTTTTTATGCAACTATAAAAATATAGTTTTAACTATTTTATAGTTATTACAACAGTAAAAAAAATTCGCATGTAATAGAAATGAAACACTGTCACTTTATAGTTGCCAGAACTTCTACAATTTATTCGAGTACACATATATATATATATGATGTATATTTTTGCAACGAAATCCCCAATAATTTATATATATCTTCATTTCTTTGAATTATTTAGTATGACAGACAGAGAAACAGAGTTTTGCTCACATGTTGGTGATTTTCTTTCGATCTCTTAACCGATGTGTTTGTATTTCTGTGCGCCACAACAGCCGCGCTCTCTTGACCACGACTTTCATAGTATATAGTACATCGTGTGGGCGTTATGCACTTCCGCGTCTAATAAATATTCGACGAACGAGGAGAAAGATTTTTTTTTTTAAATCGTAGTAAATAAACGATCGATCATTCGATACTTCTCCACACCTACTTAGTTTCTTCCTCCTTAAGTTTTTCAAATAAACGTGAATATATTTTAAGCCCAAGTTACAGACAACTTGGTTAGTGTATTAAGTCGTTTATCGAGCAAGAGAAGGGAGCGCTGTCTGAATAATTGCTCTCCGTCTTTCCATCTGTTGTACTATGTGTGTGTGTTTGTGTATGTAAATGTCTATAGAAGCATTTTATCGCAAGTTGTACGACTCTGCTGCTGGTGCATTTCATGTGCAATACGCATCGCATTTAACGTGCACGTATCTTTTTCAATCCACGCGAAAACAAAATTTAACTGGACATTCGTTTTCTGATATTTGTCACAATTAATTACACTAAAAAAAAATTTCATTGATGAAATAAATCCATCGTTTGCGGGCTGCCAAAAACAAGCGTTGTCAACTTAATTTGAATTCTAATTCCTCCAATTTCATACGAGATCGAAACAATATCTCTAAAATAAGCAAAATGATATTTTATTATTTCAATGGTAAATGAGATTGAACGAATATGAACCAGAGTTAATTCAAAAATACTTCTTTTTGGCGGAAGAGAGGCTTTGAGTGATATCGTAGACTTAAGATAAAATTATTTTTCTGTGATACAGAATTACTGCCAAGTATTATTAGCTTGTAAGGAAGGGTATGTAAAAAGCGATGTCGCTGTACGATGGAATAAATAAATAAATTTAAAAAAAAAATTAAAAAAAAATACTTTTTTTTGGCAGCCCGCAATAGAATTTTTTTCCAGTGTAGGACTTGGTATCTAGCTATTAAGAAAAGAATTTAACCATCTCAGACCTGCGATAATTTCTCTAAGTTTAAAATCGTACACGACACTATTTATTGATTTTATAATAATAAAGATAAAAATACAATAAAAGTGAAGGAATGACTGTAAGAAGGGTATTAATAAAGTAGAAAAGAAATTTAGGTCACTATTAAAAAATGTCGTTGATATTTTTTTTATTATTTATAGTAATATCCAAAGAAAAATTGGGCATTGGTTAGTATAAATATTAGGCTAAAAATTATATATTGTCATTGCCCTAACCATTCAATAAATGGTAAAATGATCTATTAGCCAGTGAAAAATTTGCAACGACCAATGATTAATTCTTGTGAAAACTAAAATCGTTTCTCTGAGTGTAGAATGATACACTACACGATTTATCGATTTTATAATAATAAAGTAAAAAATGCAATAAAAATAAAGGAATGGCTATAAGAAGGGTAACAATAAAAAGGAAAAGAAATTTAGGTAACTATTTAAAAATATCCTTGATATTTTTCTATTATTTATGGTAATATTCAAAGAAAAATTAAGCGTTGATCACTGCAAATATTAGGCTTCAAAATCATATATTGTAACATGGTGGCCGCGATCAGGGAAAACTGGGAAAAGTCAGGGAAATAAAAAATTGATCAGAGAATCAGGGAAAAGTCAGGGAAAAAAAAAATCTATCAGGGAATCAGGGAAATAAAAAATTGATCAGGGAATCAGGGAAAAGTCAGGGAAATAAAAAATTGATCAGGGAATCAGGGAAAAGTCAGGGAATATCGAAATTAGTCAGGGAAAAAGTAGATTGTTGCCAAATTTTCAATAACTAAATAAAAATTCATAAAAGAAAGACTTGAAAAACAAAACAACCGAAAATATTTGAAAAAAAAAAAAAAAAAAAAAAAAAAATTATATAAACATTACAAAATAAATCTATTCGAACAAATCGAAGCACTCAAGAAAAAAGTTTAAAAAGTGTTATATATTACTAAAATAAGTATTACACTTCACATCATACATGTATAATAAATTATTAAATTACATTAGTATTTAATCGGATTTAAAGAGAAAATATATCTTCAAAAGTATTATTCGTTGTTGATGGAGAAATAAATAACTTATTAAAAACACGTATCTGTTTCTAATATATTTTTTTTTCATTCGCGTTATACATTTTATTAGTAGATATCCTTAGAATTTCGGTCAGGAAAAATTGATAAATTGGTCAGGAAAAAGGCAGGGAATTTTTGTCCGGGAAAAAAACGGCCACCATGTGTAATTGTTCGAACAATTCAATAATTGGTAAAAGTTTATCTATGAGGTATTAAAAAATTTGCAACGACCAATAATTAATACTTGTGAAACCTAAAATCGTTTATACACTATACGATTTATCAATGTAACAATTCGAAAATTCATAAGTCACAATAAGGGTTCTGTTTGTTATATTAAACGTAGTTAGTGGAAAGCCTCTGGTCGAGAGCTGATCTGCTGCTGCACCATGTTGCATTTCATGTGCAATATGCATCGCATACGCACTTTACCAAGACTTTTCCTCCACGATCTACTCGTCCCACTATTCAATTTCAATGATATGGCGCCAGCGAGAAACGGGCTGCTGCGCCTGACACTGCGTATCCGGTTGCACGCGAGTCAGCCAACAGCGAGGATGCAATCGGTTATATGGTACTAACTAATACGCCGGCAACGAGCGCCTCACATTCTCACAGTACCTTCTCACTTTTGCAATGTTCTGTTCATTGAAACGGAGGAGTTGAACCTTCATGCGGAAACACGCAGAAAAACGACCCTGAAATTACTGGATGTCAAATAGTTTTACTGATTCATCACCAGCGATTATTACGTCTATCAAATCCTACACTGGAAGAAAAAAATCTACTTGAAATTTAATGCTCAAGTACTTATGGAAGTTTTTATGTATGAAATTTAATATACACGTGCGATGTAAAATAAATTTATGGTGTAGTAATTTCAATAATTTACTTGAATTTTACTGTAAAAGTAATTTAATTTTAATAATTTGATTTAATTTAAATGAAAAAATTCATTAGTTTCATATCGCGATTGGATATCTAATTTAATTTACGAATTTATGCATAACATTTTTTGATGTTTTCTAACAGATAGAAGTGTATTTGAAAAATATATTGAAAATATTAATTTTCGTGCTAAATTATATTTTTTTGATATGTTAAATTTCATATCGCGATTGGATATCTAATTTAATTTACGAATTGATGCATTAAAATTTTCGATATTTTCTAACAGATAGAAATATTTGAAAAATATATTGAAAATATTAATTTTCGTGCTAAATTATATATTTTTTATATGTTATATTTCATATCGCGATTGGATATCTAATTTAATTTACGAATTGATGCATTAAAATTTTCGATATTTTCTAACAGATAGAAATATTTGAAAAATATATTGAAAATATTAATTTTCGTGCTAAATTATATATTTTTTATATGTTATATTTCATATCGCGATTGGATATTTAATTTAATTTACGAATTTATGCATCAAAATTTTCGATATTTTCTAACAGATAGAAATATTTGAAAAATATATTGAAAATATTAATTTTCGTGCTAAATTATATTTTTTTATATGTTATATATTTTGCAGATACTATTTAATTTTGACGAATATATTTTTTGTATAAAATATCCGTCAGATATACTCGAAGATACATTTAATACATACAATTTTTAGTAAAACGTATATTTAAAAAGTATAAACTTTCTTCTACGTAAATAACGATTTCAATTGAAAATTAGAACATTTAACTTTCAACTCTAGCATAACTGCATAATAATCTTGCAATTATTTTTCAATGCTGAAGTTTCTTCTCCGGTAGAAATCTTCAGCTTTTTCACTTCCAACATCACGATATGTATCTTCAAGATGTACAGCTCGTGAAGTGTGAAAAATCCCTGAACAAATTCTAAGAAAATTTCACCATCAGCAAAATTCCAAAGCCATTTTATTTGTGCAATGCGAATATTTTATTATTATTAAAAAAAATCGCATGTGCTCAAAAAATTACATCGCAAAAACTACAAAAAATTCCTAATTTTTATAACAAACAAATGCTAAGAAAGCTTAAGTTTCACCTTCAATAAAATTTCAAATGTTTGTGTAAATTTCTGCAAGCAACATTTTTTTAAAATTCCATGCCATATTCCCTGCAATATTTCATTGCCATATAATATTTGCAATCAGATTACATTTGTGCAGAGTTGTAAATGCCTAATACTTATAGAAATAATGATGATGATACGATCAGCTCTATAATTATGATTTTATAATAATAACATGTAGCGATTGTAATACGATGATTAAACTTTGGAATGGCTGCAAAAATTATTATTTTTCAATAAAAATTCACGGTAATCCTTTTGAAAAAATGGAAAAAAATAAGTAATGCATTACTTATTTCTTCCATTTTTTCCACTATTTCTTGCAATATTAAAGCGAAAATTAGTATTTTTTACAGCTATTCAAATGTTTACACTCCATTTTATAATCACTACACATTATTATTATGAAATCATAATTACAAAACAAATTGTACTGTAAACTATATCTCATGAATTAATGGGGATTTACAACTCTGCATTTGTGTTATAATTTTGATATAATCATTTGCATCCTTTAAAAATATGTTGGAATATATATGTATCTATTTCTCTCTTTCTCGATATTCATTATCCACGCTTGATGTTTCTCCGTCGAATGAATCAAGTCACTGTTCCAGTCATTACTATCTTATGTTGTCAATGGTACAACAGTTTCCGGTGAGCAGAACGGAAAAACCTTATTTCGAACGATTCAGTGCATCGTTAAGATTTTTCAACGATCAAGATGAAGTTCAAAAATCTTGGCACACGAGAACTCAGTGAATTGTGTATACGATTCTCGTCCTGAGCACCTTCACGGAATTCCTGTATTTATTTATTTTTTTGTAGTGCACGCAAAGCACGTCGTTTTGCTATGTAATATATCTATATACGTTAAACCCACGAATACTGAAACTCCGCCGATTGCGCGATGCATACGTAAAGTTGTGACAGCGGCGGAAAACGCGATTTTAAATATTCTCATCGTGTTTCTTAGAGATCGTCGATTCCTTAAAGAGCTTTTTTTGGATGCCTTTGTAATAACAGTTTTGGCAATTTATAAAAATTGTGGTAGATAACCATTTTTTTCTCTTTTCAAAGTTGCTTGCAATGATAATTGTTGAAATTGTAATTTTGTCAGGAAGTGTCATTATTGAACTATAATTGCTGTTCTAAATAAATATTCTCTGATATATGCTGTAATTAGTATTTTAGTATCTAGCTATAAAAATAGAAGAGAAAATTTAAAGCTCGCAATCGATTAGGTCACTATTAAAAAAAACAGTTGCCATTTTTTTTTACAATTTTTCTAAAAATTGGGTGTTGCTCACTACAAATATATTAGATTAAAAAACGTTTACCCCATATTAAGGGTGTCTCCAATATAGGGCGACATCTTGTAATGCCTATAATCGTTATTATCAGTATTTGTACATTTTATAATCATATAGGACCATCAAAATATATTTCATATGTCACCAAAAACGCGCAGCTATATTTATAAGCTATTTAAAAAGTTGCATTAAGGAACAATTGATACCTGTCAAATCTTCCATCCTTTCTGTGAGTTTACAATGATACACTATACAATTTATCGATGTAACAATTCGAAAACCCATAAGTTACAATAAGGGTTCTGTTTCTTATATTAAACGTAATTAGTATACTATAGAATGAAAATGGAATGGATAAAAAATAAAAAAAGGTTCGAAAATAAAATAGAAGAGAAAAGCCAGAGCACACAATTGATTAGGTAACTATTAAAAAATATAGTTGAGATTCTCTGTTATTTATAGTAACACTACAATTCAATAATTAGTAAAAGTTCATCTATAAGCTATTAAAAAAAAGTTGTCAAACCTCCTCCTATCCTTTTTCTGAGTTTAGAATGATATACAATTTATCGATGTAACAATTCGAAAACCCATAAGTTACAATAAGGGTTCTGTTTCTCATATTAAACGTAGTTAGTATATAGAATGAAAAAGGAATGAATAAAAAAAACGGGGGGCAAATAAAATAGAAGAGAAAAGCCAGAGCACACAATCGAGGAGTAGCCAACAGGCGAAAGCAAGCAGGCGAGTTTCTGGCCGACGCGCGAGTCAACAGCGCCGCGGGGTATCAATGCAGTACGTAACAGCACAGCATATATCGAGTGGAGTAGCAGCAGCAGCAGCAGCAATAGCTACACTGCGCGTCACACAGGGTTCCTCTGGACCCCGGGGAGTAATAAACGCGGTGAGCTACGCAACACGCGCCTCACGCACGCACGAGAGCTTTAAACGTTCTGCTTGCTCGATTTTACTCTCTCCTTCTTCAGCCCCATTGCCAGATTAGAAAATAAAAGCGGCTTCGGCGGCGGCCATCTGGCTTGGAAAAGACTCCATATATATTTTCTTCGACGCGAGCGCCAGCGACGAGCTACAGTTAATTTGGTCTTGTTCGATCTACGGTATATTTCTTCGACGATGGTGCCTCAATCAGTTAGAGTAGTACCGCGTATTACTCTAATTAAAAAGTGTGTTTGATTAAAATTTATCTATCCAGTTATTGTCGCAATAATTACTTTATTTAATTAATTGCATTTTACGGTACTGGAGTGATAGATTATTTCAAAGTATTGATTTTTAAATAATTTTTTTCTGAAATTAGAAAAGGAAAAAAGTCATTTTTTTTTAATCATCGTAAAAAGACTTGTAAACGGTAATTTTCGAGATGGAATATGCGACTTAAGAACGATAGTGAAGGCTAAAATTTGATATCTTGAAGAAAAAAAATTTAGGTTCTTTAGGTTGGATTTTCCGACCAAAAGTCGGATCTGTAAATTCTGACATCAAAACCGACGAAAAGTGACTTTTTCAAAAATCATCGAAAAAAGGCATGTAATGGGTACTTTCTGAGGTACAATATGCGACTTAAGAACGATAGTGAAGGCCAAAATTTGATATCTTGAAGAAAAAAAATTTCGGTTCTTTAGGTTGGATTTTCCGACCGAAAGTCGGATCTGTGAATTCTGACATCAAAACCGACCAAAAGTGACTTTTTCAAAAATCGTCGAAAAAAGGCATGTAACGGGTACTTTCTGAGGTACAATATGCGACTTAAGAACGATAGTGAAGGCCAAAATTTGATATCTCGAAGAAAAAAAATTTAGGTTCTTTAAGTTGGATTTTCCGACCAAAAGTCGGATCTGTGAATTCTGACATCAGAACAGACCAAAAGTGACTTTTTCAAAAATCGTCGAAAAAAGGCATGTAACGGGTACTTTCTGAGGGACAATATGCGACTTGAGAACGATAGTGAAGGCCAAAATTTGATATCTTGAAGAAAAAAAATGTAGGTTGGATTTTCCAACCAAAAGTCGGATCTGTAAATTCTGACATCAAAACCGACCAAAAGCGACTTTTTCAAAATTCGTCGAAAAAATGCATGTAACGGGTACTTTCTGAGGGACAATATGCGACTTAAGAACGATAGTGAAGGCCAAAATTTGATATCTTGAAGAAAAAAAAATTTAGGTTCTTTAGGTTGGATTTACCGACCAAAAGTCGGATCTGAGAATTCTGACATCAAAACCGACGAAAAGTGACTTTTTCAAAAATCATCGAAAAAAGGCATGTAACGGGTACTTTCAGAGGTACAATATGCGACTTAAGAACGATAGTGAAGACCAAAATTTGATATCTTGAAGAAAACAAAATTCGGTTGGATTTTCCGACCAAAAGTCGGATCTGTGAATCCTGACATCAAAACCGACCAAAAATGACTTTTTCAAAAATCGTCGAAAAAAGGCATGTAACGGGTACTTTCTGAGGTACAATATGCGACTTAAGAACGATAGTGAAGGCCAAAATTTGATATCTCGAAGAAAAAAAATTTAGGTTCTTTAAGTTGGATTTTCCGACCAAAAGTCGGATCTGTGAATTCTGACATCAGAACAGACCAAAAGTGACTTTTTCAAAAATCGTCGAAAAAAGGCATGTAACGGGTACTTTCTGAGGGACAATATGCGACTTGAGAACGATAGTGAAGGCCAAAATTTGATATCTTGAAGAAAAAAAATTTCGGTTGGATTTTCCGACCAAAAGTCGGATCTGTGAATTCTGACATCAAAACCGACGAAAAGTGACTTTCTCAAAAATCATCGAAAAAAGGCATGTAAATGGTACTTTCTGAGGTACAATATGCGACTTAAGAACGATAGTGAAGGCTAAAATTTGATATCTGGAAGAAAAAAAATTTAGGTTCTTTAGGTTGGATTTTCCGACCAAAAGTCGGATCTGTGAATTCTGACATCAAAACCGACGAAAAGTGACTTTTTCAAAAATCATCGAAAAAAGGCATGTAAAGGGTACTTTCTGAGGTACAATATGCGACTTAAGAACGATAGTGAAGGCTAAAATTTGATATCTGGAAGAAAAAAAATTTAGGTTCTTTAGGTTGGATTTTCCGACCAAAAGTCGGATCTGTGAATTCTGACATCATAACCGACGCAAAGTGACTTTTTCAAAAATCATCGAAAAAAGGCATGTAACGGGTACTTTCTGAGGTACAATATGCGACTTGAGAACGATAGTGAAGGCCAAAATTTGATATCTTAAAGAAAAAAAATTTAGGTTCTTTAGGTTGGATTTTCCGACCAAAAGTCGGATCTGTGAATTCTGGCATCAAAACCGACTAAAAGTGACTTTTTCAAAAATCATCGAAAAAAGGCATGTAACGGGTACTTTCTGAGGTACAATATGCGACTTAAGAGCGATAGTGAAGACCAAAATTTGATATCTTGAAGAAAAAAAATTTCGGTTGGATTTTCCGACCAAAAGTCGGATCTGTGAATCCTGACATCAAAACCGACCAAAAGTGACTTTTTCAAAAATCGTCGAAAAAAGGCATGTAACGGGTACTTTCTGAGGTACAATATGCGACTTAAGAACAATAGTGAAGGCCGAAATTCGATATCTCGAAGAAGAAAAAATTTAGGTTCTTTAGGTTGGATTTTCCGACCAAAAGTCGGATCTGTGAATCCTGACATCAAAACCGACCAAAAATGACTTTTTCAAAAATCGTCGAAAAAAGGCATGTAACGGGTACTTTCTGAGGTACAATATGCGACTTAAGAACGATAGTGAAGACCAAAATTCGATATCTTGATGAAAAAAAATGTAGGTTCTTTAGGTTGGATTTTCCGATCAAAAGTCGGATCTGTGAATTCTGACATCAAAACCGACCAAAAGTGACTTTTTCAAAAATCGTCGAAAAAAGGCATGTTACCGGTACTTTCTGAGGTACAATATGCGACTTAAGAACGATAGTGAAGACCAAAATTTGATATCTTGAAGAAAAAAAATTTCGGTTGGATTTTCCGACCAAAAGTCGGATCTGTGAATTCTGACATAAAAACCGACGAAAAGTGACTTTTTCAAAAATCATCGAAAAAAGGCATGTAAAGGGTACTTTCTGAGGTACAATATGCGACTTAAGAACGATAGTGAAGACCAAAATTTGATATCTTGAAGAAAAAAAATTTCGGTTGGATTTTCCGACCAAAAGTCGGATCTGTGAATTCTGACATCAAAACCGACGAAAAGTGACTTTTTCAAAAATCATCGAAAAAAGTAATGTAACGGGTACTTTCTGAGGTACAATATGCGACTTGAGAACGATAGTGAAGGCCAAAATTCGATATCCGGAAGAAGAAAAAAATTTAGCAAGTTCGCGCGTTCAAAACTCGACAGCCAACAAATACAGTAAAAATTTCCAATCCTCAAGCAATTCCCACTACAGTTAGTTTCTGACTCCTCTTACCACGTTATCCCTGTGATCAATTGCCATAAATAAACCACCACACCAGCATCTTCGAAACCGCTGTCACCCTTATTCGTTGTGGATTAGCATTAAGTCCACGCAGAGACATCGAGATGTAACAACTGTATCTACGTACCCAACCACATGAACATCCCCTTCCCCTCCCCCTCCCATCAACACACGAGTGAGACAGATTAACGTTGAATAGAGAGTGAAGTAAAAGAAGAGGAGGCTGCGTATCCAACACATAATATAAACACGTTGATCTCCCGTACGCAGCTATATTGTATGTATACGCATAATAAATACATATAGCACCAGTGCAGGCTGCGGCAATGTACCAACTTGCGTATTATTCTCCGTACCTGAGGCTAGGCGATCTCTGGACCAGCTTTCTGCATAGACGGCAGTCGACCACTATAATGCCCGAGGACACTGGAATACCCGAGGATTACGCTCGGCTTACCAGAGGATTATATTCACTGACGTATACCACGAGCGTGCGCTACCATAGATTGCTCGATTTTCCGCTCGATCGCACGACGCAACCGAACGCGACTTATTCCACAAATTTTCGATCTTTCGCATTATTTTTTTTTTTACAATATCCTTTGCACATTTTTTATCATTATTCTACAACGAGGATTTAACGCACTGTGACATTTATCTCGCACGAAGTATTTTCCTTTATTTCGTGCTCTGGTTTTAAATCATTTTTACCCTAATGCTGAGTTTTAGGATAGTTTTTGGTGAAACGCAAATTTTTTTTTTATGGAAAATAATTTTTTTTTGTGACTAATTAGTATAAGTATTTTAAAAAATTGTATATACGCATTGAATTTATATAATTTATATAAATATTAAAATTAGTATATCAGTATTAAAAAAAAAATTTAATTTAAACAGAAATTTTTCGAGTAAGTCTTTCGATGAATCGACTATGAGAATGAATATTTGTTAATAAATACTTAATTAATACTCAACGTTCCAATATTCTCAATACTCTTTGGCAAAATATTACAGATAACTCCACCGAATTTTTCCAAAAACCTGGAACGTCAAAAAAAAAAAATTAGTAACGTGGATTTAACGCATGATTTATTTTCCTTTATTCAGTATACACTTTTGGACGTTTGGTCGCATTATTTCAGAGGGTGCGTAGTTTTTGATGAAATCTAGAATAAAATATTCGGCACACGGCTGATCCGATCATTGAATTAAACGTTGAAATCTACGCTCGTGTGCACTGAAAAATATCTTCGCCGTCGTTATGTTTTCCCCGCTCAGGCAATTTCACGGTCGATTTTTTTTACGATTCTTCTCTCGCCCTCCGAACGTTTACGCACACACCGCTCCTGTGGTTTTGACGGGCCAGTGACTTCGAGTCCATCCACTGTTACATATATAGTATAGTATATATATATATATATATATATGGAGAAAACTATAATGCCCCAAATAGCAGCAGCGCTGCTGTGTATTGCCCTCCACTGACTCTTTCCCTCGCGAGTAGTAGATTTAGCCTCACGCCCGCGAGCACGAATCGCAAACGAATCGATCAACGCGTTCAGCTGCACTTTTTTTCATTCTGACGAAACGCGCTGCCGTAACGCTAAATTGAATGGTTCTATCAGAAAGAAAAGGGAGGTTATAGAAACGACATTGTAAAGCGAATGGAAAATGAAAAATTGCGAATTTTTCACGGTTGCAAAATGCAATTTTTTTTCTGCCACATAAACTAAGATTTTTTTTTTTTTTTTCAAAGTAATTTTAACGGATTTTCAGTGAATTGAAGTGACAATGAATCTCATTTTTTTTATATTGTTTTTTTTTTAATTTAGTGACTAGATACGATGGAATTTTTGGTTCATATTTTTTCAAGATTTTTGGAAGATTCGCACTATTTAAAATCTGTGTCTTGTTGAATATTTGTACATATTTATTGAGGATGTTTGTTTTCCATGTGAAAACCTAATTTCTTTATGTACAAGGCTCTAATACCCAAATAAATCTGTCAGAAAGTAGTAATATTTTAGTTGGTGAGGCAGAAAAAAAAAATGGCGAATTTTTCACGATTGCAAAATACAATTTTTTTTCTGCCATATAAACTAAGATTTTTTTTTTTTTTTTTTTTTTTTTTCAAAGTTATTTTTACGGATTTTCAGTGAATTTAAGTGACAATGAATTTCATTTTTTTTTTATATAGTTTTTTTTTAATTTAGTGACTAGATACGATGGAATTTTTGGTTCACATTTTTTCAAGATTTTTGGAAGATTCGCACTATTTAAAATCTGCGTCTTGTTGAGTATTTGTACATATTTATTGAGGATCTTTGTTTTCCATGTGAAAACCTAATTTCTGTATGTACAAGGCTCTAATACCCAAATAAATCTGTCAGAAAGTAGTAATATTTTAGTTGGTGAGGCAGAAAAAAAAATTGCGAATTTTTCACGATTGCAAAATGCAATTTTTTTTTCTGCCATATAAACTAACATTTTTTTTTTTTTTTTTTTTTTTTTTTTTTTTTTTTCAAAGTTATTTTTACGGATTTTCAGTGAATTGAAGTGACAATGAATTTCATTTTTTTATTTTGTTTTTTTAATTTAGATAAATACGAATTTTTGGTTTACATATTTTCAAGACTTTTGGAAGATTCGCACTATTTAAAAGATGCGTCTTGTTGAATTGGATGTTCATATTTATTGTGGATTTTTTTTTCCAAGTGAAAACCTAATTTTCGTGTGTATAAGGCCCTAATACCCAAATAAATCTGTTAGAAAATAGTAATATTTTAGAGCGACATTGTAAAACGAATGGAAAATTGTGAATTTGTTCACGGTTGCAAAACATTATTTTTCAATTTATTTTAACGAACCCCCATTAAATCAGACAAAAAAAACTTTTCATTTAGTTATATTTTTCCGATACGTATACAAACGGGATTAAATTTAAATTCTACAATTTTAAAAACCAACACACTGTTAAAACTGATAAAGAGTTTTTAAACTTTTATATTAAATCCGACTTCTTTACCGCTTATATTGTAATTTTACACAACATCTGTGTATTAACTTTAACATTCCATGTAATGTATTAAAACTTTCGTTACGCATTATATTCCAAGCAGATGAAAAAAAAAAAAAAAAAAAAAAACTATTATATATTTTTCGAACATTTCACTACGCAGAAATAGCTGTGTCGTAACCTTGTCGAATGCGTTGTGTAAATTAATCTCCGCGCTTTTTTTTTCGAACGAAAGTGCGTGATGAGCGTAGGAGCTGAATGGAATTCTTTCGGAATGAATGAACGGCTCACGGTGTGTAGAGTTAATCTCGCCGAATTAACGATGAATCGCGCGCGTCTGTGACCGAGAAAACTGCTTTCTCTCTCTCTTTTTTCTCTCTCTCTCTCTCTTTTTTCTCTTTCTATCTCTCATTGTGATACGTCGTCCCGAGCCAAGAGAGAGATTGAAAGAGAAAAAAGAGAGAGAGAAAGCAGTTTTCTCTCTTTCTCTCTTTTTTCACTCTCTCTCTCTCTTTTTTCTCTTTCTATCTCTCATTGTAACACGTCGTCCCGAGCCAAGAGAGAGATTGAAAGACAAAAAAGAAAGAGAGAAAGCAGTTTTCTCTCTTTCTCTCTTTTTTCACTCTCTCTCTCTCTTTTTTCTCTTTCTATCTCTCATTATGACACGTCGTCCCGAGCCAAGAGAGAGATTGAAAGAGAAAAAAGAGAGAGAGAAAGCAGTTTTCTCTCTTTTTCTGTTTTTTCACTCTCTCTCTCTCTCTTTTTTCTCTTTCTATCTCTCATTGTAACACGTCGTCCCGAGCCAAGAGAGAGATTGAAAGACAAAGAAAGAGAAAGCAGTTTCCTCTCTTTCTCTCTTTTTTTTCTCTCTCTCTCTTTCTTTTTTCTCTCTATCTCTCTCTTAGTTCGGGACGACGTGTCACGTTTGCTTCTCATGCTTGTGATGCGGTTTGAGCGTCATTGGCACGAGTATAGCTAGCAGCAATGAAGACAGGTCAAAGATGCATTAAGTCTCTTGTCCCTTACTATGAAAGTGGCGAGAAGAAGTGCGGCAGAGGGAGAACGCCAGATGCGCGAACATCCAGAGTGCGACTTCTTCTTCTACTCCTTCTTCTTCTTCTTCTTCTTCATCATCTTCATCTGGACAGGAAACGGGCAATTAAAAGGCCATTGCGACCTTATCTCGGTCTCACTCTCGCTTCTGACCCCAACGCAGCGAGAAGTGTGTTTTACTTGCGGAGTATGCCGAGTCGACGAGCAACAATTATTATTATTATACTTACTATCCACGAGAGCTTCCATCTTTCTTTTTTAATACATTTTATGTTCTCTGTCTGCAGCAGTAGGTTTATGGGAACTCGCATACGTGCACAGCATCCAAAGCGACAATTACTTTTTAATACCCGGGAATGGACAACTTTAATACAGACAATTGCAGTTGAAGTTCTTTAAAAGATATATAATGACATTCAGGCAGACTACTATTGTTTGTAGCGTATAAAATAATTTTTGGGAATGAAAATGAAATTAATTGACTTTAAATTTTTCATAGATATTGAAAATTATCCATGAATTTTTTTAAGTCCATGTCAAACGATATATTGATATCAGATTCCATCGATAACGTCTTGTTAAAAAATTAGTTTGTAGATATGAAAAATAACTGAATATGTATGTGGATCCATCATATATATGTCGTTGGTAAAACAACAATTAAAAATTAATCCTTTAATTTTTTTATCAAGAAATTTTGGTAAGATTTAAAAACATTCGAATTCTTATAGTTTAATTCTATGAGAGAACAACTCATTTGCACACCAAAATTTCAAGTGTAATGATTAGTTTACAAAACTTTCGTTTTCCCATATTTTATTATGTATACATTTTTCTCTTCTTTATTATTAACAATTTTTTTGTTGCTCCACACACGTAATATGAAAACCTACAATTCTATGGGTTAAACTGTCGTATGATTGATTTTAAACTCTATATAAACTAGATCAAAGTGAAAAAAAAAAATTGGGATTTTCCGACCGAAAGACGGATCTGAAAATTCTGAAATCAGAAACGAAAAAAGTCACTATTTTCAAAATCATGGTAAAAAGGTTTTTAACCGGTAATTTCTGTTGTAGAATATGCGACTTAAAAATTATATAATATAAGAATGCTCAATTTACAAAATCTTTAATTTTTTCTCTATTTTATTATTGTCAATATTTTTATTATTATTAACAATTTTTTTGTTGTTTCATACACATAATATGAAAAGCTACAAGTCTACGAGTTAAACTGTAGTACGATCGACTTTAAACTCTATATAAAGTAGATCAAAGTGGAAAAAAAAGACAATGTAGGTTAGATTTTCCGACCGAAAGTCGGATCTGTGAATTTTGAAATCAGAAACGAAATAAAGTCCCTATTTTCAAATGAGGGTAAAAAGGTTTTTAACCGGTAATTTCTGTTGTAGAATATGCTTAAAAATTATATAATATAATAACGATCACTTTACAAAACCTTTCATTTTTTCCTTTACAAATTCATCTTTACAATCAATTTCCAAAACCTTTATTATTGTCCATTTTTGCTTTATCATTAATAATTTTTTTTTGTTTTTTGTTCATCCACCTAATATGAAATCCTACATCTCTACGAGTTAAACTGTAGTACGATCGACTTTGAACTCTATATAAAGTAGATCAAAGTGGGTAAAAGTGATGCTGGTGGGCCATTTCGCAGCAGGCAGCTGTTGGAAACGCGTTCTACGCGCTCTCGTCGTCGACTAATTAGGTCGAGTCGCTCTTCTTCGCAGTAACCCCCGCAAACGTTCACTCCCTCTGCTTCATGTTCACCCGGCAACAGCTCTGAGTAATTCCCGGAGGTCATTCGTTAACCTGGAAAGCTGGACGCGCGTATATATCTACTATACTATATATATATATATAACTACTATACGCGAGCCCAGAGATTTATTATCGGTTTTTCCTCTGGCTCTCCAGCTTGTCACCAACACATACGCCTAGAAGAATGTTACACACACTCTGTCCATCCGCTCTTCTTCCTTGCAGCTTCGCAGATCAGTTTCATATCCCTCTTTTCATTTCCGGAAAATTCAATTACTATACTGCGCATGCGCCACTGACTCGATAACTCGTGCTATTGAATTATCGCATTTAAGCGCCGGGCGTCGATGAAGCGAATTGAATTTCGGCCCGTACCGGCTGGATGACCTCCGGGGAATCCGTGTCGACGTTTCGTCATCGAATCTGCACGCGAGAATCAAATTTGGGCTACTGTATCCGGACATGTATATATATATATATATATATATATGATAACTAATCAATGATGTCATCGTCAATGATGCACATTTTCCTCCTATTCGTTTCCTGTAACCGTTTTTTAATGTGTGAAAAAGTTTCAACTATATTTCGTACATTGAAAAAAGAAATTGGCTCGAGAATTAATTGAACGTACGACAAGTTTGATGTTTAAAATTTTGTTTAAATATCAATAATGTTCATTTTTTTTAAAGTGATGAGAAATTGACTTTTAGTACTATTATGTATTAGTGCATTTTGTTTTAATATAAAAAATGTACAGTTGAAATGAAAGTGTTACAAATTTTTGTACTTATTGTGATTTTATGTATTAATACCATTTTGGTCTGCATTTTGTCAAATCTCTTATACAGTTTTTTTAATATGCGGAAAACTTTTAATTAAGTGTAGGCCACTGAAAAAAAAAAATTGTGTATAATTAATGAACCGTGATTTTAAGTTTTATGGTTAATATTTTTCTTAAATTTTACCTACGTACGTTGCAATTTCAAGGATAAAAAAAAACACTTTTTAAATTTTTTGGAGGATGTAAATGGAGTATACCAAACTTTTCCAGAATTTTCTATTGAAAATTTTTAATGTTTTTTTTTTAAATAGACATTTGTGCAATGTAACAAATGTTGTTAAACAAAGGTCTTAAATATTGAACACTTTTCATAATGAAAATAGTGCAAAATGGCACTTTTGAATGAAGAAAATGGCACTTTTTATTTTTTATTTGTACGTCTCGATGCGCATTAATTTAATTAAATAAAATTTCGTGGATATGATTTCACCATTTGTCAAGTAATTCCAATTAAATGAATTAAAACTGTACAAGATGTCTTTAAAATTATCCCAATTTTTCACCAATCATTGATAGTTAAAGGATTAATTAACAGACTGAAGTTTCAGTTTTCGATGTCGTGAATTTGTATATCAAAGGATTTCGGATATGATTTCACCATATGTCAAGTAATTCCAATGAAATTTTTTCAGAATTTTTTCTAATCATCGAAATTTCGTTTTTTTGGAATTTATTTTTTTTTTAATGCATGTTAAGTCGTGAATTTTTCATATGTGATTGTCACAAAATCACCCATTACACCCAAGAAGTTTAGAAATGATTGATCAAATAGATTCGCGAATACAGCTCATACAAGAAAAAAAACCGCAATTTTCAAACATTAGACAAAGTTCTTAAAAAATTCATACGTATTCAGAAAATTTAACGAATCATTTTCATTCGAAAAAAAAAGTTAGATTGACGGATAATTTGTTGAACAATATTTCTTTCACCTATTTGTTAATAACATTTTGCAATTATTAGTATGCAAAATTAATCTTTTCCGCACATTTTGTATGCTTGATTTTTTTCAGATTTTTATTCCATCGAGAAGTGTTCAAATTTCTGTCTGAATTCTCACTTTTCAGGATGCCCACATGGAAATAGAAATATATGCACGATATATTCGACGTATAGAACTTTTTGGCGCTAAACGTATATAAATATATTTTACATATATTCCATACATATATCCCATATATTTTGAATATATTTTTGCACACATATATGCAGAATATATGCAGCATATAGAACTTTTTGGCGCCATATATTTAACGTATATGTTACATATATATTTTTCTATGTGGGTGTTGAGCATCCCATCGCGTTCGTACATCCTGAACAGACTGAAGTTTCAGTTTTCGATGTCGTGAATTTGTATATCAAAGGAACTATGTTAAGAGGATTGTATAGCCCTCTGGTCCAATGATGAGAATATCTTCACAGTCGAGTTGCTGTTTATCGGTTAACTGAGGAGATTCTCGAGGCCGTGTCGGGTCGAGGCGTTCCGATAATTCCCTTCAGCTTATCACTTCGGTATTAGTAGGTGCCTGTGTGAAATGCGATAACCACCAATTACTGACCCGACGGCCAGTGGCTCAAAAGAGTAGTACAAACGCCCCAAATTACGAGTAACATCGAAGGAAATAAGATAGTAACGCTTCGAGGGGGGAAAAACTTAATTTATGGGTTTCAATTCGTTACGCTTCGAAAAATCTGTTGTAGCTGCTCAATTTCGAGTCGAGTCGTACAATTCATCCCTCGTCCCTGACTTGTATGTACATTGGAATAAATAGCCATGTATTACGTTGGCCTATAGGGTCGTTCTTCCCTTTTCTCTACTGTATATGCGTTTCCCCTCTCCTTTGCCCTTCTTATAACGCCTCGGCGTGTGCTAATGATGTGTGCGTAATGTGACGCAATCCCAAAGATGAATGCAAAGCCCTTAGGGCAAGGAACATGAGAGGGTCGCACACCCTCGCATTCAGGAAATTTGAGATTTTGCGAATTCGACTCCTGGCATCTCCTATTTCTCGAGATTAGTATATGCTTATGTATGTAGTGGTACATTAGTGCAGTGCATTGCCTTCTCCAAATCCTCGCAGGCTTTTGATGGATCAAAATAGAAATTTTTTTTTTTAAATATGTCAAATTTATCGTTGTACAATATTTGTTAAAATATTAATGTTAAAAATTTAGGTTCAACACCATGGGAATTGCATAATTTCATGGCCGTCAGGTTAAGTAAGATTAATTGAAGGAACTAATATTTTTTGTAAGTTATATTGAGAAATAAGTAAAGAAAAGTAGAAAGTAATAATGGAAAAATTATATATTATAATTATAATTACAGGCACATAAATGATATCACCATTAATTTCTCTACCAAAAAATATATTCTGGTAAATTTTTTATGTGCTACAAAAATAATTTGTCGAGTAATTAATAATAGCAATATCAATGTGCCCAATGGTAAATTTTTAATGTGCTACAAAAATAATTTGTCGTGTAATTAATGATAGCAATATCAATGTGCCAAATGGTAAATTTTTCATGTGCTACAAAAATAATTTGTCGAATAATTAATAATAGCAATATCAATGTGCCCAATGATAAATTTTTAATGTGCCATAAAAATAATTTGTCGTGTAATTAATAATAGCAATATCAATGTGCCCCATGGTAAATTTTCAATGTGCTACAAAAATAATTTGTCGAGTAATTAATGATAACAATATCAATGTGCCCAATGGTAAATTTTTTATGTGTTACAATAATAATTTGTCGTGTAATTAATAATAGCAATATCAATGTGCCCAGTGATAAATTTTTAATGTGCCACAAAAATAATTTTTCGAATAATTAATCATAACAATATTAATGTGTCCAGTGGTAAATTTTTTATGTGCCACAAAAATAATTTGTCGAATAATTAATGATAGCAATATCAATGTGCCAAATGGTAAATTTTTTATGTGCTACAAAAATAATTTGTCGTGTAATTAATAATAGCAATATCAATGTGCCCAGTGATAAATTTTTAATGTGCCACAAAAATAATTTGTCGTGTAATTAGTAATAGCAATATCAATGTGCCCAATGGTAAATTTTTAACGTGCCACAAAAATAATTTTTCGAATAATCAATCATAACAATATTAATGTGTCCAGTGGTAAATTTTTAATGTGACAGAAAAATAATTTGTCGAGTAATTAATAATAGCAATATCAATGTGCCCAATGGTAAATTCTTTATGTGCTACAAAAATAATTTATCGTGTAATTAATAATAGCAATATCAATGTGCCAAATGGTAAATTTTTAATGTGCTACAAAAATAATTTGTCGAATAATTAATGATAGCAATATCAATGTGCCAAATGGTAAATTTTTAATGTGCTACAAAAATAATTTGTCGTGTAATTAATAATAGCAATATCAATGTGCCCAGTGATAAATTTTTAATGTGCCACAAAAATAATTTGTCGTGTAATTAGTAATAGCAATATCAATGTGCCCAATGGTAAATTTTTAACGTGCCACAAAAATAATTTTTCGAATAATCAATCATAACAATATTAATGTGTCCAGTGGTAAATTTTTAATGTGAGAAAAATAATTTGTCGAGTAATTAATAATAGCAATATCAATGTGCCCAATGGTAAATTTTTTATGTGCCACAAAAATAATTTGTCGAGTAATTAATTATAATAATAATAATCAATTTGCCCAATGGTAAATTTTTTATGTGCCACAAAAATAATTTGTCGAGTAATTAATTATAGCAATAATCAATATGCCCAATGGTAAATTTTTTATGTGCTACAAATTTTTTTTATCGAATAATTAATGATAGCAATTTAGAATTGTCCTAAATCCTAATGCTATGGTGTTAATTGAGGAGTTATGTTAACACTTCGATGACATCACATCGTTGTAACATCGTGAGAAGTTTCTAATGCTTTTTAATTTTTTTAAATACTAGACGTCTCTTCATGTGGCGTTAATTGTGCGTTCTTCCGGTTCATTTCCTGCATCCAGCAATATTAGTGTATGCGGTGTATTATAAATACGCATATGGGGTCTGCTGAATTCTCGAGAGCACTTTAATCAGGCAGATTAGCATAGTGGAGTGGCTCCGCACTGCGAATGATTTTCCATTGTTTCGGGTACTCGATGTCGAATCACGCCGAATGCTAGTGTAGGTACAACAATAACTGTGCAGTGCCGCTGCTATTCTGGAATCAGGGGCGCAGAATTTGTACACCTTGAGGCTATTGACATCTGTGTGCGAGTTATTGTTGCGTTAATGACGTCAAGCCTCTAAAACACTCCTCTTATTCTTTCTCTTATTCGCACGCGTACACATGTTAATAATAGTACTATTTTCATAATTTTATAAACGGCCGAATAAATAATGCGAATTAACACGTCACGAGTGGTTCACCATAGAAAACAAGGCTGCAAAGTAGAACTTTGCAAATTGCTTCCTCATTATTGTTGGATTTTTACAAATCTTCCTCTATGAGGAAGCATGTTAATCTATTTTGGCTTCCTCATAGAGGAAACTATGTAAAAATCCAACAATAATGAGGTAGCAATTTGCAAAGTTCTACTTTGCAGCCTTGTTTAAAAAATTTTTAAATTGCATTAGTTTTGAACCCCTTGACAGATTCTCGCCAGATTCGAACTGATGCTTAGTTTACCCACACTCTACTTGTGGACCAAATTTGAGCCCGATATCTTAAAAATTACGGAAGTTAGAGCACGGAAAAAAAAATTCAAAATGCCATAAATTTTAAACCCCTTAACGGATTGACGTCAAATTTACTCCCAAACTTTATTTAATAACAGTCCACTTGTGGACCATATTTGAGCCCGATATCTTAAAAATTGCGAAAGTTAGAGCACGAACAAAAAATGTCAAAAAATTCAAAAATGCCATAAATTGTGAACCCCTTAACGGATTGACACCAAATTTAATCCCAAACACTATTTGATAACAGTCCACTTCTGATCCAAGTTTGAGCCGGATATCATAAAAATTTCGGGAGTTAGAGCCCGAGCTGACATTCTCAAAAAAATTCAAAATGCCATAAATTTTGAACACCTTGATGGATTAACTCCAAATTCAAACCCATATCTTGTTTAACGACAGTTTACTCGTGGTTCAAATTTGAGCCCGATATCTTGAAAATTACGACGGCTATCGTGCTAACAAAAAATTGTGCACATACGCACACATACAGACATTTTTTCTAAACCACTTTTCTCGACATTTTAGACCATTCTGAGAGTCCTGACATGAAAATCTCGAGAAAAAAAAATTTTCACGAAAACGAAGCTTCCTTTATGAGGAAGCAAAAAAAAAAAACAATAATATACGAAAAACATATTTTCAAGGAATAACTTTTTCTCGTAACATTTTAAAAAAATGTCATTCGAAAATTCTACAAAAATTTGAGAAACAGTGTAATTCCATTGGGAATGGAATCTACATTTCTATTTCATGCAAAAAAAATGCATTTACCCTTTAAAAATTGTTAAGTGTCAGATCACTATTTTTTATTTAGAAAAATTATTTTCCATCAACTGGAAAGGGACAAGATTTTTAAATGCGTGTCTTTATATTGCTCATGTCCCAGATTAAGATTATTTCAATTAGTGTATCAAAATAAGTATTAAAAAAAATATATATATATATATTCTACAAATAAATTTCGCATATATGCTATCACATGCATTTTAAATTTTAAATATATTTTGCTGCTAAAAGTTGTAAATGCAAATGAGAATAAATTTGCATCCTAAATATAATTAAATATACTTTTTATTTTTTTATTTTTTGCTTATTTTTCTATGGGGGTTTACATGAGCGACGCATGAAGCACATTTATTTGGATATGTTGCGCCTGCTGTTGCTGCGGGGGAGCTCTTCCCTCTGGAACCAATTACCGAAAGCATACATTCGATATCCAACGGTGATTTTCGTATGCTCATCGCCTTCAATTCGCTTTCCGTGCATCGATTGCCGAGGCGATTGGTCATGGGGCTAACGTTAATCTCTCCCAATATATCTTTCCAGTCAAGGCATTTGAGTATTCCAGGGGTCATTGCAATCCAAAAATCTCTTCCCCCTGCTCTCACGGATTAATTCTTTCAAATTTATTTCTACAAGCTTATTATGCTTACACAGCTTTGCTCACTATTGGCTACTGAATTGGGCATGGAATTTTTTTCGCTAAATAAAAAAAAAACAATGTTCATAATAAATCACGTCATTTATAAAGTAAAAATTAAAAACATACTTACAAATTCATTGACACATTTTTTTTTGCCATTATTTTTACTACTGCGACTATTATTGTTGTTTAATCGTTTATATATTTTTTCCGCTCATATTTTTGAGTCTCTCTAAATGGAGAGAGTCGAAAAAAAAATTTGTTCATTTTTTATTATTTTTAAATCTGTATATATTTTTCTGTTACAAAATGAAAATGTAGGATTTATTTCGAATAGAATTCTACGGTTTATCAAGTTTCTCCTAAATTTTTGTAAATGTCTTTTAAGACAATTACATATTTCTACAAGATTATTATGCTTACACAGCTTTACTCAATATTGGCTACTGAATTGGGCATGGAATTTTAATATGGAATGTTAATAATAAATCACGTCATTTATAGAGTAAAAATTAAAAACAAAATTACAAATTCATTGACACATTTTTTTTGCCATTATTTTTACTACTGCGACTATTATTGCATCATCACATACTTTTATCGATACTACGCGCTTGTTTAATCCTTTATATATATTTTTTTTCCAAATTTTTTACACTATTTTGAATTATAATAATACAGAAAAATTTTTCATAATTTTTTATAATTATTAAGTGTGTATATATATTTCTATTATAAAATGAAAATGTAGGATTTATTTCGAATGGAATTCCACGGTTTATCAATTTCCTCCAAAATTTTTGTAAATATCTTTGAAGACAATTACATATTTCTCTAATAAAGCAATTACGCTACGTTGGTAGCTAAAGGCTTACAAAAATATACCATTATTTCGAATATCAATATAATCGTGTTTTTTAAGAAAATAATACTCAACCTCGTAAATTGTCTGCTAAATTTAATGAGGCTTGTACTTTAATGCATATTTATATATGCATAAAACGCATATAGAAGCCCTAGCATATGGAAAACGCCGTTGAGTTAAAAAAAATACGAAAGTAAAAAAATAGCTCGGACAGTGTGTTTTTTTTTAGGGAACCGAAAGATCGCGTGGGGTCGTCGTGTGGCTCGCGTCTAGATTTCAATCTCCAAAAAGTTGCGATCTCGTAACCGAGCGCATACAACGTTGAATTAATACGTGAAGTTTTATCTATTTTCGTTACGTTCCGTTACGCTATAGACATAATATTGTGTCGATGAAATCGAGAGATAAGAGTAACTGGGCACGTGTGGCTTAACAGACGCACGTGTCGGGCCCCCCTGCGATTGTCCATCGTCATCTGGACGAATTAAATTGAACGAGATTGAGCGAGCAAGGGGACGAGTCGGAGAATTTAGACATGGCCAGTTTTTATACACAAGTCACCGATACGAGAGTGGAATAAATTATGCCATAACACTGCGTCGCAAAGCATGGCGCACCCTTAATGCACAACACTATATATGAACATCGCATATGCAGAAGCGCCACTTTAGCCCAATATTGTAAACCACCGAAATTTAATAAATATTTAACGTATAATTGAGTTTCTAGTTATTATTCTAATAACTATTTAGTATATTTAATATTTTGCAGTAAACATCATAAATTTTTATAATCATTGCTGAAACAAAATATTTGATTAGAATTTTACTGAATTTTTATGGAAAAAATCATGTACAATAAATTACTTAATAGTGATTCTTTATAATAATTATGTGCAGCTCTTATAAAAATTGTTTAATTTTTTGATAAGATAAAAAATATATATAAAAATATATATTAAAAAAATGTTTAATTTTTTTATAAGATCTAAGAATTTATTATTTTTTTTAAGAGTTAACAATTTATAATTGCTAAGAATTTAAAAAAATATTAATTGTATAATTAACTCGATAGTTATTATTTAGCAATAACTATTTAATATACCAAATATTTCGCAGTTAAGGACACATTTTTTTTTAGCAATTGCTAAAAAATACTTTCTTTTAATGAAACTTCGATGAAGTATTTATTGGAAAAATCACATTCGATATATGACTGAATACTTATTTTTTGCAACTATTATATACAGCTCTTATTAAAAAAATTCTAATTAGTATAATTGAGTTTATAGTTATTATTCTAATAACTGTTTAATATATTAAATATTTTGTAGTGAAAATCATAACATTTTATAATCATTGTCGAAAAAACTTATTTCAATATTTTGCAATAGAGATCGGCAAATTTCTTAATAATTACGGAAAAAAAATATTTGAATGGAACTTCACTAAATTTTCATGGGAAAAACCATATTTTAATAAATTACTGAATAGTGATTTTTTACAACAATTATGTGCAGTTCTTATAAAAAAATGTTCAATTTTTTTTATAAGAACTAAGAATTTATAATTTTTTGTGTAAAAAATCTGAAAAATGAGATTTCACGGAAATTTTATTAAAAGTATGGCAAACTATACTTAATGCATTTAAAAAAAAGGGATGACTGTACTGCTACATTTTTTTAAAACTATTTTCAGCATCTATTAAAAACTTGAATCTTTTGTTTATAATACTCGCGGTTCGTAATTATAAAATAATTATTGTAACAATGAATTTATATTCATATTTATATTATTTCTGTACTACATTTATATATCATCAATTAAAGGGGCTTACAATTTAGCTGCAGGCTTTTCCGTTGAACGTACCAAACGCATTAAATAATTCCCTCGATATTATATTCTCATTTAGGAAAAAATATCAGAGGGCTGTTTTGTTGTTTCGTAGGAGCCCGGAGAATTCCATGGCTCGCACTTCTGCCGACTATTATGTCCAGGGGCACAACAATGTCGAGTGGCTCTGCCACTTATACAGTGACCATTATGTTATCCATCATGAGGCCGAAAATAAATCGATCCTGACAATGCCGGACGAATAATCGAACGTCTCTTGGCTAGAACGCTTTTAGTCGCTATATAGTTGAGCATCGCAGGAGTCCACATAATGTAATAGTGTAATAATGTCTGTTTGTCCAGTGAGCCATCGAAACTTTTCGAGTAGCTGTCCTTTCTCAATGAAATATTTTTCACTATTTCTCTCCTCACATTTTTCTCACTCTCTCTTGTTTTATCTCTTTTCTTTCATCATAATTCACTCGCAACCCATTCATTTGATCTCTCCAAATGAAGATATTAGAAAAAAAAAAAATTTGTCCATAATTTTTTATTATTTTTCAATCTGTTTATATTTTTCTGTTACAAAATGAAAATGTAGAATTTATTTCTAATGGAATTCCATGGTTTATCAATTTTCTCTAAAATTTTTGTAAATGTCTTTAAAGATAATTACATATTTCTCTAATTAAGCAATACGCTACGTTCGCAGTTAAAAATATGTCTTTATTTTTAATATCCCTTTTATAATATAATGAAAAAAATAATCGTGTTTTATAAGAAAATAATAATACTTAGGTTCGTAAATTCTCTACTAAATTTAACCAGACTTGCATATTTATATATGCATATTTATATATGCATTAAAGCGCATATAGAAATCCTAGCATATGGAAAACACTAGTTGAACATCGTAATAATTTCTGTTTGTCCAGTGAGCAATTGAAAATTTTCCAGTAGCTGTCCTTTCTCAATGAAATATTTTTCACTTTTTCTCTCCTCTCATTTTTCTCACTCTCTCTTGTTTTATCTCTCTTATTTCTTCATAATTTAATCGCAACCCCTATTCGTAGCTTTTCGTTCATATTTTTGAGTCTCTCCAAATAGAGAGACTGGAAAAAAAAAATTTGTTCATAATTTGTTATTATTTTAAAATCTGTATATATTTTTCTGTTACAAAATGAAAATGCAGAATTTATTTCGAATGGAATTCCATGGTTTATCAATTTTCTCCAGAATTTTTGTAAATGTCTTTAAAGACAATTACATATTTCTCTAATGAAACAAATACACTACCGTCGCAGCTAAAGGGTTTAAAAAATATGTTATTATTTTTAATATCCCTTTTATAATATAATGAAAAAAATGTGGACAAAAATAATCGTATTTTATAAGAAAATAATAATACTTGGGCTCGTAAATTGTCTACTAAATTTAACCAGTCTTGCACTTTAATGCAATTATTATTTATAGATGCATTAAAGTGCATATAGCGCATAAATGCTAACATATGGAAAACATTAGTTGAGCATCGTAATAATGTCTGTTTGTCCAGTGAGCAATCGAAACTTTTCCAGTAGCTGTCCTTTCTCAATAAAGTATTTTTCACTTTTTCTCTCCTCACTTTTTTTCTCACTCTCTCTTGTTTGATCTCTTTTCTTTCATCATAATTCAATCGCAAACCCTATTCGTAGCTTTTCGTTCATATTTTTGAGTCTCTCCAAATGGAGAGACTAGAAAAAAAAATTTGATCATAATTTTTTATTATTTTTAAATGTGTATATATTTTTCTGTTACAAAATGAAAATGTAGGATTTATTTCGAGTGGAATTCCATGATTTATCAATTTTCTCCAAAATTTTTGTAAATGTTTTTAAAGACAATTACATATTTCTCTAATGAAGCAAATACGCTACGTTCGCAGCTAAAGTGTTTAAAAAATGTCATTATTTTTAATATCCCTTTTATAATATAATGAAAAAAATGTGGACAAAAATAATCGTGTTTTATAAGAAAATAATAATACTTAGGCTCGTAAATTGCCTACTAAATTTAACCAGTCTTGCACTTTAATGCAATTATTATTTATAGATGCATTAAAGCGCATATAGCGCATAAATGCTAACATATGGAAAACATTAGTTGAGCATCGTAATAATGTCTGTTTGTCCAGTGAGCAATCGAAACTTTTCGAGTAGCTGTCCTTTCTCAATGAAATATTTTTCACTATTTCTCTCCTCACATTTTTCTCACTCTCTCTTGATTTATCTCTTTTCTTTCATCATAATTCAATCGCAACCCATTCATTTAATCTCTCCAAATAAAGATGTTCGAAAAAAAAAATTGTTCATAATTTTTTATTATTTTTAAACGTGTATATATTTTTCTGTTACAAAATGAAAATGTAGAATTTGTTTCTAATGGAATTCCATGGTTTATCAATTTTCTCTAAAATTTTTGTAAATGTCTTTAAAGATAATTACATATTTCTCTAATTAAGCAATACGCTACGTTCGCAGTTAAAAATATGTCATTATTTTTAATATCCCTTTTATAATATAATGAAAAAAATAATCGTGTTTTATAAGAAAATAATAATACTTAGGTTCGTAAATTCTCTACTAAATTTAACCAGACTTGCATATTTATATATGCATTAGAGCGCATATAGAAATCCTAGCATATGGAAAACACTAGTTGAACATCGTAATAATTTCTGTTTGTCCAGTGAGCAATTGAAAATTTTCCAGTAGCTGTCCTTTCTCAATGAAATATTTTTCACTTTTTCTCTCCTCTCATTTTTCTCACTCTCTCTTGTTTTATCTCTCTTATTTCTTCATAATTCAATCGCAAACCCTATTCGTAGCTTTTCGTTCATATTTTTGAGTCTCTCCAAATGCAGAGACTCGAAAAAAAAAATTTGATCATAATTTTTTATTATTTTTAAATGTGTATATATTTTTCTGTTACAAAATGAAAATGTAGGATTTATTTCGAATGGAATTCCATGGTTTATCAATTTTCTCCAAAATTTTTGTAAATGTCTTTAAAGACAATTACATATTTCTCTAATGAAACAAATACGCTACCGTCGCAGCTAAAGGATTTAAAAAATGTCATTATTTTTAATATCCCTTTTATAATATAATGAAAAAAATGTGGACAAAAATAATCGTGTTTTATAAGAAAATAATAATACTTAGGCTCGTAAATTGTCTACTAAATTTAACCAGACTTGCACTCTAATGCAATTATTATTTATAGATGCATTAAAGCGCATATAGCGCATAAATGCTAACATATGGAAAACATTAGTTGAGCATCGTAATAATGTCTGTTTGTCCAGTGAGCAATCGAAAATTTTCGAATAACTGTCCTTTCTCAATGAAATATTTTTCACTATTTCTCTCCTCACATTTTTCTCACTCTCTCTTGTTTTATCTCTCTTATTTCTTCATAATTTAATCGCAACCCCTATTCGTACTTCTCGCTCATATTTTCGAGTCTCTCCAAAATGGAGAGGCGACTGAAGAGGCGTGAATGCTCTCTTTGTCACGATGCAAATGTCAACGCGATACCCAATGCTGCATTATGTCGAATGTCGGACAATGCAACGGGTCCTCATAATAATAGTAAATGAGGAGAGAAATATGGCTATGCAAATGATGCACCCCTTTGGTTATAGGTGGACGCGAGCCCGGCATGTATTACTATAGTTATGTACCATCTTCTCGTGTCTATACTCGAGACCCCTCAACCATATATTTCTCTCTGCTGCTGTTGCTCTGATGCACATGTGTTTCGTGATGAGCCAATGCTATAGTATACCTCTTGGCTTCCGATTCATAAATGCTATACGTACTCTATCTACTATATGATGCATCGTCTCTCTTATAGTTGCATCCAACGAATTTTCACTATATATATATATAGCGGACGGTGGGGCAAAACGGGCGCCTTAAGCAAAAATAAACGATACATAGCTACAAATAGCAAAGATCAAGTACCAGTTATCGAAAATATAATCATAATATAATTAATCATAATTGAATATAATTATAATAATAATTAATTAATTTTTAAAAAATTCGTTTGTTTAATATTAATACAATTTAATTAATAAAAATAGTTTTAAGTAATTAATTTTAACAAAATTAGATATTATAATTAAATATAATTATATTATATTATATTATATTATATTATATTATATTATATTATATTATATTATATTATATTATATTTAATTATAACATCTAATTTTTAAAAAATTATTTTGCCCCGTCACTACATCGGATATACAGGGAGCCATTTTTTCTCCGTTACTACATCGCGATTGATGTCTTTGTGCTTTTCTTGCTGTCGCTATCTTAGCTTCTTTCCAGAAATTAATTTCTATTGAAAAATCTAAATTGGGGACCATTTTGCCCCGTTCTTTCCTATATATATATATATATGTATGTATATATATGCGCGTTTGGTATCAACCGATGTGCAACATATGCAGAGTTCTTCTCACTCTCCGAGCTGGGGACATACATCATGTCGTTGTCAGCCCCTCGAGCCGATCCCCCAAAATTACGAGGGCCTCTCTGTTTATTATTTTTTCCTCGTCGTGCTTTCACCCTTCGTGTCGACTACTACCCCTCGTTCGCTTTTTCTCTCTGTCACTATCTCATTCTCTCTCTTTCTCTTTATATGATGGCTTTCACTGGCACTTGGCAGAGATACCCGGCACATTTTTTCCTGTCCAACCAATGACCACATGAAAAGCCACCCCTTCATCCCCACCATCGAGTCAGGCACAATGCACGTGAATTTGCTTTTTTTCTCCAAATATTGAATAGGCATTGTGCAAACTCAGTGTGCACGCCTTCATTTGTGCCTCGCGTATCTTTCGTGGTTTTCGATGTTTTTTATTTTTCATTATTTTTTTATTTCTGCCTCGATTGCAGGGGAAAAATCGTAAATATAAATCTACTCACGAACTTGAGTACATTTTTTTTTGTGGAATTTCTATTATTCTGTAATGCGATATTTTCTACTCGAATAAATCGTTGCACTGAGAGAAAAAGTTTCATTGATTCACGGAAATATTTACCATACGGAAAAAAGGGCTGGGTTGGAACAACCAAGTGCCTTGGTTATGTATGCGCCAGACAATTAATTGATTAGACCAACCAAATTATTTGTTACGCTACCAATTTCTTGGTTGGTCTAAGCAAGTCACTTGGTTAGCTTACCAAGTGACTTGGTTAGTCCAACCAAGAAATTGGTAGCCTAACAAATAACTTGGTTAGCTTACCAAGTGACTTGGTTAGTCCAACCAAGAAATTGGTAGCCTAACAAATAACTTGGTTGGTCTAACCAATTAATTGTCTGGCGCATATATAACCAAGGCACTTGGTTGTTCCAACCAAGCCTTTTTTCCGTGCAATGAAATGAAATACTTTAATTTCAATACTATCTTTTCTTTGAATGATCTAAAAACTCAATGAAAAGTCGTGACATTGATTCGAAGAAACATTTATTTGAACCAATGAACCTTTTTCATTGATTTCAAAGATGTCGTCTCTGATTCAATGAAACCTTCTTCTTACCACCTCAAAATTTCGAAACCTATTTTTTCCTGAAGTACGCGGCAGATAAAGCTCAAATTTTGTGAGTATGTAAGGAAGTATGGCAGAAATAGGCTAAGCTTCTGGCTCCTCGAAACTCGAAGTCGTTCGTTCGAGAGAACCGGAACAGAATAAAAGTGAGGTTAGGTGCGAGAGAGAGATCAATGAAAACGTTTCTTTCAACCAATGAAAACGTCTCTTTAAAATAATGACACTGTTTCTTTATTATATGCTCACTAAGTAAATCTTTATTTACAGGCAATGAAATGTTCTCTTTGAAATTCAAATGCACTATATCGTTGAAATCAATGAAAAAGAAATCAATCCACCCATTTCTTTGGCGTCAATGAAATCTTTTCTCTCGGTGTGCAGTCCTGGAGACTGAAAAATCACTATTATGAGAACTATTATTAGATTTTTATAGTTACTTCAACTTTTTCAATTGCATCGTAAAGATAAAATCGTTTGTATCTGTATGACATTTATAATATCGAAATGAATTATGGACAAAAAATTGCAGAACGAAAAAATCATTTGAACAAAACAAAATTGCTTATCGAAAAAAAAAGTTTAATTTCAAAAAATTTCCAACCGAAAAAGAGACCGATGAAAATTATAATTTGAACTTTTTCAAAATTTAATCACACTCGCTGCTATGTATGATTTTATCCTACATGCACGGAGAGAAAACTTTTGTTACATCAACAAATCAGTTGCCAATATAGTGATAGCAAAGCCTTATTTCTCAGCCTAACAAAAATTATTTTCTAGACTTGTCAAAAAATTTGCTAGGCCAGCAAATACATTTTCTAAGCCAAAAAATAAAGTTTGCTGTCACTATGCTAGCAAATGATTTTTCTCCGTGTGGCCAAACCGCTGAAAATTAGTTCAAATTAATATCCGACATTTAGAATCTTAATTTCATTGACCTTTTTTCCCCATCAATCGACTTTTTTTCCTCTATTTTAATTTCCATTGGCAATTTGTGTCTTTTTTTTCCTCGAGCTTTAATCCCTAATATTGGAAAAATATTAACTATACCCAGACAATTTCAGCCTAATTTCACTTTACGCCAACTAAATTCAGGGTTCGAAATTTAATCGAGGTAACGTGATGTGAAACTATATTCAGTTAGCCAATCCAAGTTATATTCAATTAGTTTAACTGCTTAGTTTGAGTTTATCGTAGTTAATCAAATAATTTACTTGTCAAAGTTGATTTACATTAAACCAATTAAATTCCGTCGGCTTCATCTAAGAAATTTACATATATATATATATATATACACATGGAATTGGTGCGATATCGATAATGCAGCATTCGAGGTCGTCCCTGGAACTGATCGATCATCCTGTCGATAGTTTTGTTGTCAGTCTCGTCTCGGAACTTGGCGGAGTCATCACAGAGCATACGGCACAAGTTTCAGACGATGATAAAGCTCTATTGGACAATAACAACTCTGTAAACATCGATATTATTGCCAGTGTGAGCTCGGCCTCACTTCTCAGCTTTTATTCGTAAAATAAAGATAAGTCCGGACTAACAATGGATTCGTTAATGTGTTTCTCGGAGCCCGCAATATTATTCTATACAACGTCGACTCGCATAATGCAATGAACGCGCCATACGATAACAAGAGTGTATATTATGGATACAGAGTGAAGCAGAATGCAAAAACTTTGAAAATAAAATTACAAGTTTTTGACAGAATGCAGAGAATTGTCAATAGTCACAATTCAATTCACTTCCATTAGTATTGTTCAGTTTCTATTCATGATACATCGACTGGATATCAATGTATCATTTTTTAATTTTGGATTTTTGAATAATTATTATTTGGATGATTATGAAAAATATATAACAATTTTTAAGTATTTGAGATAAAAGGTTTGGATTAAATTTCAACGAATTTTGTAAAATGTTTCTCCAATTTTTTGACAATTTTTTGGGGAAAACATAATAGTGGGTTTTTAACTTTTGGCTTTTTTAAATAAATTTTATTCAGGATATTTTGGTTAATTTTTAGATTTACAAAAAAAAAAAAAAAATACAGAAAATGATTTGTTGCACTGCAAATGTAAAACTCGACAATCAAACCATTTTTTTTTTGTTTTTCGGGTTTTCACAGTTTTTGTTATAAGTTCTAAAATTTTTATTTAATTTTTACTGTGTGAATTGTTACATGAATAATTTTTCTGTGCAGTCATTCAAAAATTAAAAGATTAAAAATTTGAAAATCCCAGCAGTAAACGAGCCAACAATTACAGTAATGATTTCACTATGATTTAATAGGATTCATATTTTTTGCGTGCAGCTATTAACGTTTATAATAGCAGTATGCCAAAAAATACGAATCCTATTAAATTGTAAAGATACTTTCAATACGGTTCTTTTTTTTGGCACAAAAAAAATATGGTCAAATCTCAATTGTCATCATCATATCCTCGCTCACCCCTCCAACCAAATCTCTCAAAGAATCGACCTAATCGTGGCCAATCCATCTCTCTCTGTCTCTCTCTCGGAAACTCTAATAGAAAGCACCATAATTTTTTACTGTGTGACATTTTACATAGATAATTTTTCTGTGCAGCCATTCAAAAATTAAAACATTTAAACTTAAAATCCTTGGTTAAGTTACACTGTTAGAAATTTATGTATGAAAATTAATATAAAGTATTGGAAGTTTTTTTGCGGATACGCGTATATTAAATTTAATATACAAATATTAATTAATATATAAAAAAATTGTTGCAAAATTAATATACAATATACTAAACACTTCATAAAAGTTGTGTTTATAATATAATTATTGGAACTTTACAATATATCTGTATATTAAATGAAATTTAATATACCGTATCTGGAAAAGAACTTCCAATACATATATAAATTTTCAAAGTATTTTTAACAGTGTAGCTAATAACTTGGCTGTATTAGTCAATAACTTGCTTGTGCCCACCAAGTTTTCTTGATAACATTTTTAACCAATTTTTCGGTAATTCTAACCATGCTTTTTTCTGAGTGTATAGATTTCAATAAACTCTTCACAATTTAACAGTATTCATTTTTTTTTTGCATGCATCTATTAACGTCAATAATATCAGCATGCCAAAAAATACGAATCCTATTAAATTGTGAAGATACTTTCAATACGTTTCTTTTTTTTTTTTGCACCAAAAAAAAAAATGGTCAGATCTCAATTGTCATCATCATATCCCTGCTCACCCCTCCAACTTGATTCCTGACCAAATCTCTCAAAGAATCGGCCTAATCGTGGCCAATCCATCTCTCTCTCGGAAACTCTAATAGAAAGCACCATAATTTTCATCTGTGTCATATTTTATACAGACAATATTTCTGTGCAGCCATTCAAAAATTAAAATATTAAAAATTATAATATTAAATAAAAATAATAATTTCACTACCAATTGTTAACATTATCAAATGACTCTACATTCACTACGATCGACCAAGTATAGATTTCAATGAACTCTTCACAATTTAACAGTATTCATTTTTTTGCATGCATCTATTAACGTCAATAATATCAGCATGCCAAAAAATACGAATCCTATTATATTGTAAAGATACTTTCAATACGTTTCTTTTTTTTTTTTGCACCAAAAAAAAAATGGTCAGATCTCAATTGTCATCATCATATCCCTGCTCACCCCTCCAACTTGATTCCTGACCAAATCTCTCATAGAATCGGCCTAATCGTGGCCAATCCATCTCTCTCTCGGAAACTCTAATAGAAAGCACCATAATTTTCATCTGTGTGATATTTTATACAGACAATATTTCTGTGCAGCCATTCAAAAATTAAAATATTAAAAATTATATCAAATAAAAATAATAATTTCACTACCAATTTTTAACATTATCAAATGACTCTGCATTCACTACGATCGACCAAGTATAGATTTCAATAAACTCTTCACAATTTAACAGTATTCATTTTTTTGCATGCATCTATTAACGTCAATAATATCAGCATGCCAAAAAATACGAATCCTATTAAATTGTAAAGATACCTCCAATACGTTTCTTTTTTTTTGGCACCAAAAAAAAAATGGTCAGACCTCAATTGTCATCATCATATCCCTGCTCACCCCTCCAACTTGATTCCTGACCAAATCTCTCAAAGAATCGGCCTAATCGTGGCCAATCCATCTCTCTCTCGGAAATTGTAATAGAAAGCAGTACCATAAGACTGCGGGAGGCCCCCCCGGTGTGTATTGATTTATGGGTCCAGCAGTATTGTCAATAGGGCGGCAATGAAGTCATCCGATCGTTGCATATACAGTCTGTACAATTCATGCAGCACGGGGTGCGTGGATGTGCCTCGATGATTATCATAGCTCGTGCCAGAAAAGAGAGAGGGTAAATCCTGCGTGCTCGTAAATCTATGCAACGATCTGGATACAATCGACGTGTACTGGCCGTCAAAAAAAAAAAAAAAAAGAGGGGACGTCGTATTGGTTCGTTCGTTCGATCGATTTATCGATCGATCGATAGTTTGCTGCGCAACGCGTTATTGCCATAGACGACAATGCGATACCGGGCGTGGTTTTGCTTCTCTCGCATTTTATGCATTATAGTGTCGAGAGCAATGCAAAAAAAAAAAAAAGAAAAAAAATCTCCTGTATCCGCACCGCGATCCATCATACGTTCGCGGTTGCTCGCACAAATGTATTAACATATTCATGCGTGACGTTGACAGAGAAAGAGTGGTACAGTAGATTATGCGCGACATACGTAGAAGGAAGGAAGGAAGAAAAATCCGGGCGCCGTGTGTGATGCTGGGACATCTGTCCGTCAATCTCTTCGTCTGTCGTCTCTCTCTCTCTCTCTTTTTCTCCCGGCGTATATAGAGTTTTGCTAACTAAAAAAATATATAATTTTTTTTTTCGAACGCGCGATACTTCCTGTGGTAACTTCTGACCGGGATTATTAAATTGTAACAATAACAGCAGAAAGGAAAAAAAAACGTTTGGCCGCATTAATCTTGAAGAATAAAAGAATTCGTCTTCGTTTTGAAAGAAAGACATTTGTGAATTTAATACTTTATCGTTGACAGATTGAATTTGTCATTGCGACTGACAAATCATCTTGAAATTTTCTGTAACTTTCGGTTTGTATGATGTGGGAATAATAGCTAGGGGATAATAAATTATTGAAGTAATTAATTTGAAAATTCTGACCGTGATGATTGTAACAATAACAGCAGAAAAAAACGGAGATTTTTTTTTTTTTTGGGAATTGTGTAATGAATGGCCATATTAATCATGAAGAATAAAAGAATTTGTCGCCTTTTTAAAAGAAAGATATTTGTGAATTCAACATTTAGTCGTTGAGGGATATAAACTTCCGGTTTATATGATATGCAAATAATAGCTAGGGAACAATAAATTATTGAAGTAATTAATTTGAAAATTCTGACCGAGATGATTTTAACAATAACAGTAGAAAAAAAATCGTAATTGTCGCACTAATTTTGAAGAATAAAAGAATTGGTTTCCTTTTTGCAAGAAAGACATTTGTGAATATTCTAGAAAAAGAATGTATATTAATTAAAATTGATTAATCAATCCAGTGTAAAACTATTTGTATTATTTAAAATAGAGACTATCGTTATATTCTATAACAGACCAAAATAACAAAAACAAAAAAAACACAAAAATTATACAGCAAATCTATAATGACTATTTAGATAAAAATTTGCAGAAAAAAAGAAATTCGTAATTGTCACACTAATTTTGAAGAATAAAAGAATTGGTCTCGTTTTTGCAAGAAAGACATTTGTGAATATTCTAGAAAAACAATGTATATTAATTAAAATTGATTAATCAATCCAGTGTAAAACTATTTGAATTATTTAAAATAGAGACTATCGTTATATTCTATAACAGACCAAAATAACAAAAACAAAAAAAACACAAAAATTATACAGCAAATCTATAATGACTATTTAGATCAAAATTTGTAGAAAAAAAGAAATTCGTAATTGTCGCACTAATTTTGAAGAATAAAAGAATTGGTCTCCTTTTTTCAAGAAAGACATTTGTGAATATTCTAGAAAAACAATGTATATTAATTAAAATTGATTAATCAATCCAGTATAAAACTATTTGTATTATTTAAAATAAAGTTTATTGTTATATTCTATAACAGACCAAAATAACAAAAACAAAAAAAAAACAAAAATTATACACCAAATCTATAATGACTATTCAGATCAAAATTTGTAGAAAAAAAGAAATTCGTAATTGTCGCACTAATTTTGAAGAATAAAAGAATTGGTCTCCTTTTTGCAAGAAAGACATTTGTTACTATTCTAGAAAAACAATGTATGTTAATTAAAATTGATTAATCAATCCAGTGTAAAACAATTTGCATTATTTAAAATAGAGTCTATTATTATATTCTATAACAGATAAAAATAATAAAAACAACAAAAAAATAAAATTATACAGCAAATCTATAATGATATACGCATTAAAATTTGCGACAAAAATAATTATTCTCCTTTTCACGATAAAAACATCTGTGAATTCCCCTCCCGCCCCCTCTGACCACAGGAATAAAGTATCAATGCTTTATCGTTGACAGATTGCATTTACCATAACATTTGTCCAAATGGTGAGAGAAATGACCAGCAAACATGCGGTTGACAAACTGCCACAAAGTCTCAATAATAATAACCACCGTTATAAATGTTATGCATAATAGTTATGTACACATTATGCTATTCAGCTACAGTAGAATTGATTAAATTAACTCATTTAATTGGATACACCCATCATTAAACAGAAGCTCGTGAATACACATGACATAAGTATAGCAGAGTTGGTTAATAGAACATGCAGCACGTGTGGACGTATGTGGCCACATAATAGCAGCAGTTGCTCTGCACTACACGTGCCCATAATTGCGTATGTGTGCGTAATACGATCCAGTACAGTGAGAGCTAAACGTCATGTGGTTTGTCTGTCTGTCTGTCTGTTTGTTGGTCGTTCGGGTCGCTGTCCGTTTGCAAGCGAACAGTTCGAGGGTTGCGTGCTCGTTCTGTGGTAGAATTCTGTTGTACGGGTTGGCAATGCTGACGATTACGATACTCGTCGCTTCGTCGACGTCCACTCGGGGCTTTTGTGGCTGAACCACAAAATCGTCTGATTATCTCGTCGAGATAACGCAACCGAGACGTCATGGATATAACATCAACAACAGACTCGAATAGGATTATCGCTCTATGGGGTTAACAGGATTATACCTTTATATACATGCAGAGGGTCGATCTGTCTGAAAGGGTGAAATAAAAAAAAACGTAATTACAAAAAATATTCTACTAGGAATTTAATAATACAAAAAAATTCCCTTGGACGTTTGTGGATACATTTTTTTTTGGTTAAAAGTGGAATTAGTGCGATTTTTTTTCACTGCAATTACAATTCGTAATATATGTATATAATACATAAGACAAAATATAAATGTATAGCAAAAATATATATTTAATACTAGGAATTTAATAATCAAAAAAATTCCCTTGGACGTTTGTGGATACATTTTTTTTTGGTTAAAAGTGGAATAATTACGATTTTTTTTCACTGCAATTACAATTCGTAATATATGTATATAATACATAAGACAAAATATAAACGTATCGTAAAAATATATATTTAATACTAGGAAATTAATAATAAAAAAAATTCTCTTGGACGTTTGTGGATACATTTTTTTTTGTTAAAAGTGGAATAATTACGATTTTTTTTTCACTGCAATTACAATTCGTAATATATGTATATAATACATAAGACAAAATATAAATGTATAGCAAAAATATATATTTAATACTAGGAATTTAATAATAAAAAAAAATCGCTTGGACGTTTGTGGATACATTTTTTTTTTTAAAGGTTAAAAGGTTAAAAGTGGAATAATTATGATTTTTTTTTCACTGCAATTACAATTCGTAATATATGTATATAATACATAAGACAAAATATAAATGTATCGCAAAATATATATTTTTAATACTAGGAATTTAATAATCAAAAAAAATTCCCTTGGACGTTTGTGGATACATTTTTTTTTCGTTAAAAGTGGAATAATTACGATTTTTTTTTTACTGCAATTACAATTCGTAATATATGTATATAATACATAAGACAAAATATAAATGTATATTTATTATAGGATTGGTTAGACCCTCAACTGCACCAGATTTTTATTTTTTATTTTTTCTATGTATATTTTTTTTAAATATTGCCACAATTTAAAAATCTGAAAAATAATCTGTTGAATATCAAAATTTTCAAGCTTAGAATAAAAGTGGAGAAGATTTTTTTTCATATAGTTTTTAAGCTTTTTTGATTTAAAAAATTATAAAAAAATAATATAAATATATAATACATAAGACAAAATATAAATGCATTTTTTTTATGGAGCTATAGCTTTAAGCAAAGATTGAAAGCTTTACACATGAGCTATGATGTCTTCAGCATCAATAATCGTCCCTATAGGATTATCGTGGTGTGGGGTTAACAGGATTATACCTTTTTATGCATGCAAAGGGTCGATTTGTCTGAAGGGTTGAAATAAAAAATAAAAAAGGAGATGTTAAAGAGATACGTGAAATGAAACTTGAAGAAATGCAAACAGTTTAATTCCATCAGCATATAGCACGAACAACAGTTTTCAAAATTCTTCAACTCTCTTTCAGACTAATAGCATGGAACCCTTTATAGAGCGCCTCTCTTTTAATTGTCCGTTATTACATTTTCCGTTATACGAACTGTATCAAAGTACATTATGAGAGTGAGAATACAAGAGAAATAGGAATTATTATGATGATGATGATGACAATGACGACAACGGTGATGACGATGATAATGGTGATTACTCAGTTCTGGAAGAGAGTTGTGCATTAATGCCCTAGCAAATTCATCATAATAAATATAACAGTTATAATACTACCCACGTTGAAAATAAATATATATATGAAAATATAGAAGCAGAATTTTTTTGGCACAATATATATTCATTAAACCTAATATCAGCCTTATTCTGTATTACGTTTTTTAAAAAAGGTTTTTGGCAAAACTTTATTGTAAAATGTTACAAAAATCAAGGTAATGGAAAAATGGATCAACTATTATTTTTCAAATTTGGTCAACATACACAGTTTCTGCCTATAATTCGAAAAGATTAAAAAAATGTTTACATTTGCATATTGTAAACATTTATAAAAATAAATATCACAAAAAGAATATTCCTAGTTGCAAGATAATATTCAAAATGAAAATTCCTAATTACAAAATAATATTCAAAATGAAAATTCCTAGTTACAAAAAAAAATATTCATCTACGTTTATTGTGAAGCTAGGAATTGAACTTTAAAAAAATTCGCTTGCACATTTGTGGATAAAATCTTTTTGTCAAAAGTACAAAAAATTGCGATTTACTTTTAACTGCAATTACATCGGCAAAAAACGTTATTTTCATGATCCTATGGCTTTAATCAAATATTGAAAGCGTTACACACGAGCTATAATGTATTCAGGATCAATAATCGACTGTGATATAATTAATAGTGTGCGCATCGATTATCGAGTCGAATAATGTGATCGTCTTCTCTGGTATAATAGATAATACGCACCGTACCATTGTTGGATGGAAATATAGTCGTAACTAGGAATTGAATTTAAAAAAAATTCGCTTGCACATTTGTGGATAAAATCTTTTTGTCAAAAGTACAAAAAATTGCGATTTACTTTTAACTGCAATTACATTGGCAAAAGATTTTATTTTCATGATCCTATGGCTTTAAGCAAATATTGAAAGCGTTACACACGAGCTATAATGTATTCAGGATCAATAATCGACTGTGATATAATTAATAGTGTGCGCATCGATTATCGAGTCGAATAATGTGATCGTCTTCTCTGGTATAATAGATAATACGCACGGTACCATTGTTGGATGGAAATATAGTCGTAACTAGGAATTGAATTTTAAAAAAATTCGCTTGCACATTTGTGGATAAAATCTTTTTGTCAAAAGTACAAAAAATTGCGATTTACTTTTAACTGCAATTACATCGGCAAAAAACGTTATTTTCATGATCATATGGCTTTAAGTAAATATTGAAAGCGTTACACACGAGTTATAATGTATTCAGGATCAATAATCGACTGTGATATAATTAATAGTGTGCGCATCGATTATCGAGTCGAATAATGTGATCGTCTTCTCTGGTATAATAGATAATATGCACCGTACCATTGTTGGATAGAAATATAGTCGTAACGGGATGCACCGTAGCTTATTGCGGTGAATCGTACAATGGAATGAGACGGGATTACCGGAAGGAGTCCGCGTATTCAGTGGAATGACTCGGAACTCTTGGATTTCGATTCCACGTCGTTCGACATCGATGACTAATAGATTATTGATCGGGGTTTTGCTCGCGTGCTTGCGGCTGATTCGTGCGGCGATGTTTCCTTAACGAGATACACGATGACTCGCAAAATACATACAATTTTTTTCTCCTTTTTTTTTTCGAGTGGCTAACGATTGATATTTTCCACGCTCGTTTTACTCGACTATTCGTCTCAATTTCTTAAAGCATGATTTTGCTGATTTTTCATGCGACAATCGTCTGAATATCGAGTTAACGTGCGTGACTAACATATATATATATATATATTTATGTATTGTGTAACATTTTTTTAAACTGCAAGCGCACGTGCCGGACTCGATGCTGCTGCAGAGATGATGGACATTATTATTCTTGTGGCGAAGGAAAATCCATCGAACGTTTAGGAACCACCACGCGCCTCATCCTCCATGAGTTTAAGTGAGTTTTAGAGGCCGAGGGTTAAAAACGCAGCTGCCGTCAGATGTATATTTGTGTCTCGAGGTTTTTCCTTCGCTAGTTTCTTCGTGGGGGAGCGTCGATATTTACGACGTTTTCTTTTTTTTTTACGTCCGCAACTGGAGACAGACTTTAAGCTTCGGCATATCGACGACCCACTTGGTTAAACGCGTTACTATCAGACCAAACTAGAAACTGGCGCCACGAACCAACTGGCTGCAATCTGTTGAAAAAAAAAAAAAATACACTACAAATTCTGCGGTTGGGACTGTTAACTAAATATTTTACCAACCAATAACCAATATTTAACCATTAAACAACCCGAAACAATATTTGAACTGAATATTGAGGTAATCGGAAAAACGATTTCGTTCCATTAACTACATGTTTAATTTAGTCACAGGAAAAAAAAATATTCATACATTTTTTTGCGCACCGTCAAGAATATAATATTGTCATGAAATTTTATGTGAGATTCAATCAGTCATTCGAATATTTGTAATATTTCATTGTTTCAATTTCATGTGGAATTGTGAAAATTGGAAGTAGAGTTGAAATTATAATTTTTTTTTTGGCAGGTTTTTCAATCATTCACATTTTTTTCAATGTTGATTTTTAAATATTTTATTTTTCACATACAATTTTTAAAAAGTCTTTCTATTCACATATAAATTAAATAAAATCTTTCTATTCCCATATAAATTAAATAAAATCTTTCTATTCACATACAAATTTTTAAAAAATCTTACCTGCAACGATTTTTGCTAACGTATTTATGTTTTTTATTTTTCAGGAGGCAACAACTGGATCAGTCGGTTTACTGTGAGCAGACGGACTCCCGCAGGAGTAACGTTCATCAGGATGATCGTCACAACGACTCGCGAGGAAATGCTGACAGAGTATGAAAACGAATAAAATTTAATACGCCCAAATAAATTAATCTTCGTTATTTTCTAAATTGTTTAATTAATCATTATTTTCTCATTTTTCTTTCAGAGTACGACGCAAGATCTTTTCGAGCTCCTCGAGAGAGTCCAGAGTTCTCGACTGGATGACCAACGTTGCGTTTTGCCTCCTTATTTCTCTCAGGTACGTGTTGGCCATTTTTCAAAATTAGTTTTCTATTAATTTATAAAATTTTCTGAAACTGGCCACGAGGAACGAAATGTAAAATATTACATCTTGCACAGTGAGAAAAAAATAGAAAATTCAGGAGAAAATAGTGGAGAAAGGTATAACGGCACCCGTATAATAAACCCTTATATATAGCATCACAAGAGCACGCAAGTCTCGTTTGTCCTTATTTAATTTCCCTGGAGTTTTACTGGCCGCCCTCGCGAGAAGGGTGGTCCGGGTTGATTAGCGTCGCCGCGTTGTAATGATGATAAAAATTTACGAGAAAACCCGCTGGTGGCCAGAATAAACGTAATTTTTATGCTTCTTGTCCCTTAAGCTTTTCTCGCTGAGACTTGGTATCTTCAATTAACGTGGGTAAACTACCAACGAGACCAGTGATAATTTTGTGGTTGTTTGTTGCTTTCATTGTCACTAAAAGAAACCAAATTACATCTCCGATATATATATACAACTTTATCACTACACGCCACATTATTTAAATTCAAAGTTCCAAATGTCCTACTATTTTTTAATGTGCTCTATTTTTTTTATTCCACAAATAATACAGTTTCACAATTCCCCAATATTTGGCGTAAAGAATGTATAAATACTTAATAAGACCAAAATAAATGATTTCTTATATTAAGAACCGTTTTAAAACGGCACAAAAACTACAGTAATGGATCAGAATTTCTTAAATTATCGATTATCCATTAATTTTCTGATAGCCTTTTTTAACAATGCTTTATTGTATATTTTGTATGTTTAACAATTTTTAATTTCAATAAGAATTAAAATAAACAAATAGATTGAGTTTTAAATTCATTGATTGATTGAATTATCATTGGATGATTACAATCCTATTATGATTTCGACGAGATACAAATTGTACCTCACATTTATTCCGTCAGTCTCTTCATGAAATAGCGCAGAATATTTTTTTCGACGTATATTACAGTCTTCAGACTTCGTCCATCCATTAATTCTCCGATCCATTTTTCTTTCTCCGACCATCCGAAAAATGTGCTATTGCATTGAGCTAAAGCTAAACCAGGGGGGTCCAGTCATGGATTAATAACGTGAACGCGTTCACGTTATTGCAATTTCATCGGAAACAATGACATTAAATCAGAGGCATAGAAGAATATTAGAAAAATAGCTTTAACGTCATATATACATAAATATATCACGTGAAAGACTTTAAGAGGGTTTGAGTAGCTTGATGAAAAATAAAAGAGTAATTTGAGGAAATAATGGTCCATTACTTCTCAAATTACCCATTATCCATTATTTATCTTTTTATAGCATTTAAGAACGAATTTATGTGGAAAAATACGTTCCCTTTGTTTTATTCTAACAAATAAACGTTTTTATTCTAATAAAATCATATTAGATTATAAAGATAAATAGATAAACAGATTGATTTTTAAATTCATAGATTGATTAAATGATGATGAGATCATTACAATCCTGATGTGATTTCAACGATGTACAAGCCGTATCTCACATTGATTCCGTCAGTTTCTCCATCAAACTTTTTCCACGTACATCATTTAGTCTTGAGGCTTCGTCCATCAATTAATTCTCCGGCCAACCGAAAAATGTGCTATCGCATTGAGTTACAGCCAGTCTAGTCACGGATTAATAATTCGTGTGTCCCTGACGTTATTCGCTTGGCGACATTGCGAGTGCATCGGAAACAGTGACATCAAGACAGAGGCCGAGCAGAGTATTAAAAAAAAATAGCTTTACCACCGTACGTATAGGTATCATGTCACGTGAAAGACTCGAAGATGGATGGAGTCGATTTTTCACGCGGGTGCGGCCGACGGTCTAGTACAAACGCGGTAGTCTGTTCTTGCTGCGACGGAGCAATCCGTCACGAATCACTCGGTCACGGGCAGTTAAGGGTGTTCGAAGCGTGATTCTCGGTCTCTTTTTCTTTTTTTTTAAAAATATTTCTCTCTTTCTTCCATCATTCAGCCCCACCGGGTTTGCTATATAGTTGGTCCAGCCCATAGATGCTACCTTAAACTGCAAAGTGACGTATGCCCAGTAATTTGGGTCCATCCGTTTGGGACTCGAGAACGTGCCAGTCACGCGATCATCCCCCAGACCAAAAACGTGTTTGGCACCCCAACAATTTAACCGGGAGCTCTCGTTTTCAAAAAAAAAAAAAAAAGATATTAATTGCAGGGTTCCGAGTGAAAATGTTATAGAATATAAGTATATAAATGGCCCTTTTTCCGCCGTGGGCAAGGAAAGCAAGAAGATATTAATCGTTTTATGTGGACAATCGCTGTTGTATATTTCATCCATTTCTGATAGCGGATTAAAGTGTAATCGGTTTTCTGGTCTCATCATGAGAAAAACAAAGTAGGACGGGATTATCGAAAGAGGGATAATCAATGCGGCTATGTTTCTCTTATAGCGATAGAAATAGATGATGTTCGTAGTGTGATTCTTGATCTCTGTCTCTTTTTAAAAATATTTTTCTCTTTCTTCCATCATTCAGCCCCATCGGGTTTGCTATATGGTTGGTCCAGCCCATAGATGCTACCTTAAACTGCAAAGTGACGTATGCCCAGTAATTTGGGTCCATCCGTTTGGGACTCGAGAACGTGCCAGTCACGCGATCATCCCCCAGACCAAAAACGTGTTTGGCACCCCAACAATTTAACCGGGAGCTCTCGTTTTCAAAAAAAAAAAAAAAGATATTAATTGCAGGGTTCCGAGTGAAAATGTTATAGAATATAAGTATATAAATGGCCCTTTTTCCGCAGTGGGCAAGGAAAGCAAAAAGATATTAATCGTTGTATGTGGACAATCGCTGTTGTATATTTCATCCATTTCTGATAGCGGATTAAAGTGTAATCGGTTTTCTGGTCTCATCATGCGAAGAACAAAGTAGGACGGAATTATCGAAAGAGGGATAATCGATGCGGCTATGTTTTTCTTATAGCGATAGAAATAGATGATGTTCGTAGTGTAATTCTTGATCTCTGTCTCTTTTTAAAAATATTTTTCTCTTTCTTCCATCATTCAGCCCCATCAGGTTTGCTATATGGTTGGTCCAGCCCATAGATGCTACCTTAAACTGCAAAGTGACGTATGCCCAGTAATTTGGGTCCATCCGTTTGGGACTCGAGAACGTGCCAGTCACGCGATCATCCCCCAGACCAAAAACGTGTTTGGCACCCCAACAATTTAACCGGCTCTCGTTTTCAAAAAAAAAAAAAAAGATATTAATTGCAGGGTTCCGAGTGAAAATGTTATAGAATATAAGTATATAAATGGCCCTTTTTCCACCGTGGGCAAGGAAAGCAAAAAGATATTAATAGTTGTATGTGGACAATCGCTGTTGTATATTTCATCCATTTCTGATAGCGGATCAAAGTGTAATCGGTTTTCTGGTCTCATCATGAGAAAAACAAAGTAGGACGGGATTATCGAAAGAGGGATAATCGATGCGGCTATGTTTTTCTTATAGCGATAGAAATAGATGATGTTCGAAGCGTGATTGTTGGTCTCTGTTTCTTTTTTTAAAATATTTCTCTCTTTCTTCCATCATTCAGCCTCATCAGGTTTGCTGCTATATGGTTGGTCCAGCCCATAGATGCTACCTTAAACTGCAAAGTGACGTATGCCCAGTAATTTGGGTCCATCCGTTTGGGACTCGAGAACGTGCCAGTCACGCGATCATCCCCCCCAGACCAAAAACGTGTTTGGCACCCCAACAATTTAACCGGGAGCTCTCGTTTTAAAAAAAAAAAAAAAAGATATTAATTGCAGGGTTCCGAGTGAAAATGTTATAGAATGTAAGTATATAAATGGCCCTTTTTCCGCCCTGGGCAAGGAAAGCAAAAAGATATTAATCGTTGTATGTGGACAATCGCTGTTGTATATTTCATCCATTTCTGATAGCGGATTAAAGTGTAATCGGTTTTCTGGTCTCATCATGAGAAAAACAAAGTAGGACGGGGGATTATCGAAAGAGGGATAATCGATGCGGCTATGTTTTTCTTATAGCGATAGAAATCGATGATGTTCGAAGCGTGATTCTTGGTCTCTGTTTCTTTTTGCTTCCTTATAGAGGAAGCTTTGTTTTCGTGAAAATTTTTTTTTCAAGATTTTCATGTCAGGACGCTCAGAATGGTCTAAAACGTCGAGAAAAGTGGTTTAGAAAAAATGTCTCTATGTATGTGTGTGTGTGTGTGTGTATGTATGTGCACAATTTTTGTTAGCACGATAGCTGTTGCAATTTTGAAGATATCGGGCTCAAATTTGAACCACGAGTAGACAGTCGTTAAACAAGGTATGGGATTGAATTTGGAGTTAATCCATCAAGGTGTTCAAAATTTATGGAACTTTGAATTTTTTGGAGAATGTCATCTCGGGCTCTAACTCCCGCAATTTTTATGATATCCGGCTCAATCTTGGACCAGAAGTGGACTGTTATTAAATAGTGTTTGGAATTAAATTTGGTGTCAATCCGTTAAGGGGTTCACAATTTATGGCATTTTTAAACTTTTTGACATTTTTTGTTCGCGCTCTAACTTTCGCAATTTTTAAGATATCGGACTCAAATTCGGTGCCCAAGTAGACTGTTATTAAATAAAGTTTGGGAGTGAATTTGACGTCAATCCGTTAAGGGGTTAAAAATTTATGACATTTTGAATTTTCTGTTTGTGCTCTAACTTCCGCAGTTTTTAAGATATCGGGCACAAATTTGGTCCACAAGTACAGTGTGGGTTAACTAAGCATCAGTTCGAATCTAGCGAGAATATGTCAAGGGGTTCAAAACTAATGCCATTTAAAATTTTTTAAAACAAGGCTGCAAAGTAGAACTTTGCAAATTGCTTCCTCATTATTATTGGATTTTTACAAAGCTTCCTCTATGAGGAAGCCAAAATAGATTAACATGCTTTTTTTTTAAATATCTCTTTCTTCCATCATTCAGCCCCATCAGGTTTGCTATATGGTTGGTCCAGCCCATAGATGCTACCTTAAACTGCAAAGTGACGTATGCCCAGTAATTTGGGTCCATCCGTTTGGGGCTCGAGAACGTGCCAGTCACGCGATCATCCCCCAGCTTAAAAACGTGTTTGGCACCCTAACAATTTAACTGGGAGCTCCCGTTTTCCGAAAAAAAAACGATATTAATTGCAGGGTTCCGAGTGAAAATGTTATAGAATATAAGTATATAAATGGCTCTTTTTCCGCCGTGGGCAAGGAAAGCAAAAAGATATTAATCGTTGTATCTATTTGTTGGGCGAATGCGGCTCTTTTTGTATTTCTCTTTTTCTATAGTGGACAATCGCCATTATGGGATGAAGGATAAGGGACAGTAGAGAAAGATAATCGATCGTTGTTGTATATTTCATCCACTTCTGATAGCGGATTAAAGTGTAATCGGTTTTCTGGTTTCATCATGAGAGAAACAAAGTAGGACGGGATTATCGAAAGAGGGATAATCGATGCGGCTATGTTGCTCTTATAGCGATAGAAATAGATGGTTAAAGCTGATGAGACATGTAGCTATGGCCCACACGATCGCCCATCCCGTTTTGCAAATGACTTCCGTATTAGATTAGGATAACGTGATTAGACTGCTGCTGTATATGAGAAATTAGACCGTTTGACGTTTTGGGAAGTCTCATTATTCATGCTGTCCCTTTTTGTCGTATCTATTACGTGAACTTGAAACGGGATTAATCATCATTACGAGTTTTGACATTTTGAGAGCTATCGAACGATGATGTCGCTGAAAATGGCCAAACTTCAGAAAAAAAATAACAATTTACTTAATTAGTTGCTGTGGGTTATGAAGAAAATTTTTGGTCCATTAAAAAGAGGGTTATAATCAAATTTATTAAACTATTTATATATTTTTGTCTTGAACAACTTAATATCGATTTTTTCCTGTCGTATTGATAGAAAAACATTAAAAATTTTATTGAAAACTGAGGAAACATATTTTTTTCACATAAATTTGTTTAAAAATACTGTAAAAAGAAAAATAATGAGTAATGGGATAAATAATAACCATTTTTAGATGTTAATTAATTTTTTATTTTTTCACAAAGTATTTATACATTTTTTAAATCAATGCGTTTCGAGATTCCAAAAGAATCGAAGGTATTGTTTTTATGAGATGTGACAACCAAATGGACTGAATTATTTAAGAGTTTCTTTCTTGACTCGGTCAATAATTTCGTGTAATTAACCAAAAAATTTGTTTACCACTAATAATCAAGCCATTGTTTTTTTTATCCACGTGGATTTTTATACAGGATGTAAACGGAGCAATCACGAAATTTATTACATGTTTGCTGTATAAGAAGCACTGATCACATGGAAGATATGTCCAAAAACGAACGAGTAGAAAAATCGTAAAACCATCGCAGAGGTTCCCATGGCTTTTTGTCGAGTTGAGCAAAGTCATCCGGTCTCGCACAGACGATGGCAAAGTGAACGAGAGTGCGTTCATCTGTTGACCGCGTGTGTTCATTTTTTCAATGCATTTTATTCGAACCCTTGGCTTGAGAACTTTTCTCAACTCATCAGATCATTTTTTATCGTGCCGATAAAATCGTTTCTGACGTTACCTTCTACTCGATAATGCATCGTGTCGATAATATCATTTCTGACGTTTCCTTCCACTCGATAATATATCGTGTCGATAAAATCATTTCTGACGTTTCCTTCCACTCGATAATATATCGTGTCGATAAAATCGTTTCTAACGTTACCTTCCACTCGATAATGCATCGTGTCGATAAAATCGTTTCCGACGTTTCCTTCCACTCGATAATATATCGTGTCGATAAAATCGTTTCTGACGTTTTTTTCTACTCGATAATATATCGTGTCGATAAAATTGTTTCTGACGTTACCTTTTGCTCGATAATATATCGTGTCGATAAAATCGTTTGTGACGTTTCCTTCTACTCGATAATATATCGTGTCGATAAAATCGTTTCTGACGTTAGCTTATACTCAATAATATATCGTGTCGATAAAATCGTTTCTGACGTTAGCTTATACTCAATAATATACCGTGTCGATAAAATCGTTTCTGACGTTTCCTTCTACTCGATAATATATCGTGTCGATAAAATCGTTTCTGACGTTACCTTCTGCTCGATAATATATCGTGTCGATAAAATCGTTTCTGACGTTTTCTTCTACTCGATAATATATCATGTCGATAAAATCGTTTCTGACGTTACCTTCTACTCTATAATATATCGTGTCGATGAAATCGTTCCTGATGTTATCTTCCACTCAATAATGCATCGGTCTTGGTAATGTAAATTACCGATCACCGTGCTCTACTTTACCGAGGAATATTCCGGTGATGGTAATGTAGAACACGACATTACCATCAAAAGGTAACCAGAAAGAGAATAATTCTGCTGTTACCACCGCTGGTATAGAAGAAAAATGAATTCATACAGTAGATATTGCAGATTTCTGTATTCATGCAGTAGGTAATGCAGCGTCTTGCATATTTGATACCTATCGAGATTCCCTTTCGCATTTATCTCATCTTCCGTTGCGAATCTCATGAACGCAACGAAAGGAAACAATCGCACGGAACAACGGCAGCCGCATGATAATTATCAAGTCGAAACAATGGGATACTTAACCAGCGTTCCACTTTGCGTGGAAACAGGGGCTAATCTGATAAAGCGAGGCGAAAATTTAGCGATGACAATGAACATAGCTCTGCGAGAATAAGCACTATCTTAAACCTGAATACAATATCTCAAAGTTTCATTCTCTTTTGAAGGATGTCTTTACGTAGTACACAATCTCTAGTTCTAGATTCATGTCACAATAATAATAATAATCATAATAACAATAATAGCAATAAGAAAAAAAACTTTGGAATAAATGTTGCATTGTTCTATTTGAAGTGAGTCTGTGATTGTATAACTCTCGTGTTTTGTTCAAAGACAATTTAATCCCAGGTACAAGTTCTTCTGGCAGTTTGTCTAGATGTCGAAAACATTGGCCAACGTTATGTACGCAAAAGACAATTATATCTGGAAGGACAGAACCAGGATGTGGGAGGGTGGCACTCAGCAAGCTACTCGCTCTTAGTTCGAAGGCAGCGAGAGAACGCGGAGCGGAAGAGGGAAGGGGCAAAGCCACTTCCGGTCGGCCATCAGGTACCCGCACCGGAAGTCCCGCTTCAACTACCTCAGCGAGCCAGCCAACAGTCGGGGAGGCTACGTTTCTGCGCTATGCCTACTACCAAGCTGCTTTCTGACTTCGCTCTCAACTAAATTCCATTAGCTTTGTCACGAACTCTCGATGCTTTAACGGCCAAGACCTTTACCCTTAAAAAGAAAAATTGTTCTTAAGCAATGGAAGCAATTTAAAAAAAAATATATGATGCAATATTGCACTTTTTTCATTTCTTCGTGCAAAACATTATTTTTTTTTGTGTTTCGTTATTAAAGAATTTTTTAATTCAAAGTTGATACGCCGCTTTACAATATTACTGATTTGCTGTAGTTCTTATTGGAGAATCGAACAATAGAGGAAAGATGGCAAATTTTCGCAAATGTCAATTTTTTACACTGCATTTGTACGTTTTTTTTTTTGGAGATATTATAAAAATATAGGAGTAGTGAAAAATGTAGGAAATATGCTACGATGGCAACATATTTGTTCAACAATTTTTGTTTTGGAATATTTAGAATATTACTGGAGTTCTTACTGAAGAATTGTTAAATAGAGTACAGATCGCAAATTTGATGATTCCAATTTACGATGCTGTAAAGCAATGGGAAATAAAAATTCATTTTTATTCCATAAAATAAAAACATAGGACACATTTCTGATGGAATTACTATTCGTCCATTTTGTGTTCACTGTTGGTAAATTTTTTTTCTGCTGAAATTATTAAAATATAGGTGTTTTGAAAAATGTAGCAAATATTCTACAATGACAGTTAAAACTATCACCGTAGCCAAATATAGGATAAATTTCTAATGGAATTGAAGTTAGTCCATTTTTTATCCGCTGATTGTAAATATTTTCGAAAATTTGTTTCACAAAAAATAAAGCCAAATGTTTTGAAAAAAATGTAGCAGTTAAAACTATCAACATAGCCAAATATAGGATAAATTTCTAATGGAATTACTGTTAGTCCATTTTTTATCCACTGTTTGTAAATATTTTCAAAAATTTGCTTCACAAAAAGAAAAAGCAAAATGTTTTGAAAAAAATGTAGCAAATATGCTACGTTGACAGTTAGAATTATCAACATAGCCAAATATAGAATAAATTTCTAATGGAATTACTGTTAGTCCATTTTTTATCCACTGTTTGTAAATATTTTCGAAAATTTGCTTCAAAAAAAGAAAAAGCAAAATGTTTTGAAAAAAATGTAGCAAATATGCTACGTTGACAGTAAAAACTATCAATGTATCCAAATATTGGGTAAATTTTTTATGGAATTACTGTTAGACCATTTTTTATCCACTGTTTGTAAATATTTTCGAAAATTTGCGTCACAAAAAGAAAAAGCTAAATGTTTGGAAAAAAATGTAGCAAATATGCTACGTTGACAGTTAAAACTATGAACATAGCCAAATATAGGATAAATTTCTAATGCATTTACTTTTAGTCCATTTTTTATCCACTGTTTGTAAATATTTTCGAAAATGTACTTCACAAAAAGAAAAAGCAAAATGTTTTGAAAAAAATGTAGCAAATATGCTACGTTGACAGTAAAAACTATCAACGTAGCCAAATATAGGATAAATTTCTAATGGAATTACTGTCAGTCCATTTTTTATCCACTGTTTGCAAATATTTTCGAAAATTTGTTTCACAAAAAAAAAGCAAGATTGTTTGAAAATAATGTAGCAAATATGCTCCGTTGACAGTTAAAACTATCAACATAGCCAAATATAGGATAAATTTCTAATGGAATTACTGTGAGCCCATTTTTTTATCCACTATTTGTAAATATTTTCGAAAATTTTCTTCACAAAAAGAAAAAAGCAAAATGTTTTGAAAAAAATGTAGCAAATATGCTACGTTGACAGTAAAAACTATGAACATATCCAAATATAGGATAAATTTCTAATGGAATTACTGTGAGCCCATTTTTTTATCCACTGTTTGTAAATATTTTCGAAAATTTTCTTCACAAAAAGAAAAAGCAAAATGTTTGGAAAAAAATGTAGCAAATATGCTACGTTGACAGTTAAAACTATGAACATAGCCAAATATAGGATAAATTTCTAATGCAATTACTGTTAGTCCATTTTTTATCCACTGTTTGTAAATATTTTCGAAAATTTGTCTCACAAAAAGAAAAAGCAAAATGTTTTGAAAAAAATGTAGCAAATATGCTACGTTGACAGTTAAAACTATCAACGTAGCCAAATATAGGATAAATTTCTAATGGAATTACTGTTAGTCCATTTTTTATCCACTGTTTGTAAATATTTTCGAAAATTTGTTCCACAAAAAAAAAGCAAGATTGTTTGAAAAAAATGTAGCAAATATGCACGTTGACAGGTAAAACTGTCCAAAGCCAAATATAGGATAAATTTTTAATGGAATTACTATGAGCTCATTTTTTATCCATTTTTTGTAAATTATTTCGAAAATTCGTCTCACAAAAAGAAAAGGCAAAATGTTTTGAAAAAAATGTAGCAAATATGCTACGTTGACAGTAAAAACTATCAACATAGCCAAATATAGGATAAATTTCTAATGGAATTACTGTTAGTCCATTTTTTATCCACTCTTTTTAAAAAATTTCGAAAATTTGTCTCACAAAAAAAAAATATCAAGATTGTTTGAAAAAAAAATTAGTAAATATGCTGTGTTGACAGTTAAAGATGTGAACAATTTGTAACTTTAACTAAAGTTGACACGACGTTTTACACTATTACGGCATTGGTGTAGTTCTCACTGAGGAATGGTGCAATACCGTGAAGATCGTAGATTTCCCGTTGCCACTGTGCGTTGCTCGAGTGCCTTTGGACAGTGAGCAGAATTTAATTCTCGCGTCCTGTGGCAACGAACGATTGTGAACGCACGATCGCCGTATACGCTCCGAAGCTGCGGGAGCTCACAGGTTGTGTGCTCTATAGGTACGAAGCTCTTCGCCACGGCCACTGCGCTATACATATATTTTTTTTTCATATTTATATACACGTACATAAATTTTTCTTCATATACATACATATGGGATATTCCTAGCCAACTCAACAAGCGTTCAAGCCCTTCGAATTCACTCCATAATTTTTTACTCTATTCTATACGCTCGAAAAAAACACTTTTCATTTTTTGAAGATTTTTTCTTACTGAAACTTTTTTTTTCATGAATTTTATAAATAAAAATTTTGCATTGCAATTAAAAAATGTGTTATTCTCAAAAATTATATTAAAAGCGTATATTTAAAAAAAAATTGTATATTTTTATATACTTACAGAAAAATTCTGTTAAAAACCATGAAATTCTTTAGACCCTATCCAGAAAGGGCCGATTTTTTAATAAGAAGTTCTGAATTTTTAAATTTTTAATAAGAAGTTCTGAAAATTGAATTTTTTTTTGATATCCTAAATTCTTACATAAAACTTCAATTACACAAAACTTTTCGAAAAAAAATCCTGCCATCTTGCATAGGGTCTCAAAAGTTTCGTAATTTTAGACAGAATTTTTATCCAAGTATATAAAAATGATAAAAAGTGCAAAACGATATATTGTTCTTTAACGTCACATAACAAAATTTCAGGAAAACTAAAATAACATTTTTAACGTACATTATGTAGCTCTTTGCAAACTGAACAAATTTCGTCTTGGACATTTTTCAATAGAACTATTAATTTCCAAGATATTAACGATTAAAAATTCAAAAATCTCGAAAAAAGCGAACAAAAATCCGTGTGTCGAAAATATTGGTCGTAGGGCCAAACAAAAAAATACGTATCTTTTCTTTTTCAATATATTATTTTATAAAAAAATTTCAAAATTATTGTCAAAAAATTGTCGGAGCATGAACAATTTTGCTGGAATTCCCCATACATTTTTCTTCATATACATACACGCATATATATATATAACGATACGCGTCGAAGAAGCGACAGCACGCAGACTATGTTTGAATGCCCCGACGGCCATGGGAAAGAAACGAGGGAGGAACTAGCGCGATCGCCTTATGATTCTCAGAACAATTGTTCGCGACGCGCGCGTCTCGGACGCGTGCACATAATGCACGCATAACGTTAACTCCCGTGGATGGATAGAGTCTGGGATACTATAGTACCCTAACAATCTGCCATAGTACGTAAGCCTAGCATGCTTCGGGACTTGGAAATGTAACAATGCCGTGCAGCAAGCAGCACCGGCACGTAATCTAAGCGTACGAGACAACGCACGTCATAACCTCAACCGTATCATGAATAACGAGTGTATTATTATAATATTACATGGATGCGAATTGACTCTATATTATCCTTCGTAAAAAAAATGACCGCTATAGAAAAGTCGTCCACCAATTGAATTTATCTTAATGTTGCTTCAAAAAAAAAAAGGAAATTTTTGTATTTTGAATATCAAATTTTGTCCAGAGAAATTTTGTTGTCTATTTTTCATTTTTCAATCATTTTCGAGTTTCATAAATCAAGAACGAAAAAAAAATGTTGCATTTTTCATTCACACTGTAATTTTTTTTGTTAATTTTTATGATAAAGAGTCTTATTTCCTATAACAATTCATTTTTTTTAAAATGTGTCGAGAACTTTTGAGATTTAGTTTATTTCTGTATTTTAGAAAAAAAATTGTACAACTAAAAATTTGTCAAATTAATCAAATTTGTGTGTTGCTTCTTAAAACTAGCACAAAGATTTTATAAAATATTGAATCTTTATTAATCTCGCTACAAAAAAAAATGAAATTTTTGTATTTTGAATATCAAGTTTTGTCTCCAGAAATTTTGTTGCCTATTTTTCATTTTTCAATAATTTTCGAGTTTCATAAATCAGGTACGAAAAAAAAATTTCAGTTTTCATACACTGTATTTTTTTGTTAATTTTTATGATAAAAAGTCTTATTTCCTATAACAATTCTTTTTTTTTTTAAATATGTCGAGAACTTTTGAGATTTAGTTTATTTCTGTATTTTAGAAAAAAAATTGTACAACTAAAAATTTGTCAAATTAATCAAATTTGTGTGTTGCTTCTTAAAACTAGCACAAAGATTTTATAAAATATTGAATCTTTATTAATCTCGCTACAAAAAAAAATGAAATTTTTGTATTTTGAATATCAAGTTTTGTCTCCAGAAATTTTGTTGCTTATTTTTCATTTTTCAATAATTTTCGAGCTTCATAAATCAGGTACGAAAAAAAAAATTCAGTTTTCATTCACACTTTATTTTTTTGTTAATTTTTATGATAAAAAGTGTTATTTCGCATAACAATACGTTTTTTAAAAATGTTTCGAGGACTTTTGAAATTTAATTTATTTCCGTATTTTAGAAAGAAAAAAATAGCGAAAAAAATTGTACAACTAAAAATTTGTCAAATTAATCAAATTTGTGTGTTGCTTATGAAAACTAGCACAAAGATTTTATAAAATATTGAATTTTTCTTAATCTTGCTATAAAGGAGAAAAAAAATTAAATTTTTGTATTTTGAATATCAAGTTTTGTCCACAGAAATTTTGTTGTCTATTTTTCATTTTTCAATAATTTTCGGATTTCATAAATCAAGTACGAAAAAAAAAATTCGCACTGTATTTTTTTTTGTTCATTTTCATGATAAAAAGTCTTATTTCCTACAACAATTCTTTTTTTTTTTTAAATGTGTCGAGAACTTTTGAGATTTAGTTTATTTCTGTATTTCAGAAAAAAAAAACGCGAAAAAAATTGTACAAATAAAAATTTGTCAAATTAATCAAATTTGTCTGTTATTTATGAAATCTAGTAGAAAGATTTTATAAAACTATTTTTTACTTGCTGATTATGCTAATTTCCTTACAAATCAACTCGGTTGAGTTATGAGAGCAAAAACGCATTGGGTTCAACTAAGTTTCGTTGATAGAGTTTACCTATCAGTTGTCGTAACCATCTGATTGCAACACAATTTTGATGGGAACCTCAACCATTAGATTCGTCGTGCATCTCGCAAGAACTGATCGTAAATAGTTGGGCTTACCTTACGAAGTGGTTGTGGCAATAAATTTATGAGTTGTCGTAACTAATTTTAGAGAGGTTGGATAGAAAAAAATTAAAAACGCAGCTGTCACGATCAATCTTTTTTCTGTACAGAGAAATCGTAGGTACTATTAAGTAACAGCTCTCAAAACTTTGTAAATGAAAAAAAGAAAAAAGAAATTAATATAAAAATAGTCGCAATTTAATAGTTGCTAAGCCGATCACGATTTTTCTCAGTCTACAAAAAACAACTTCACTCGTGATGATCCTTAAAATTATAGACAAAATCTACTATTAGTCAACTATTTCTTAAACTCATAGATATTTCAACAGATTTATAGTCATTGAATGACAGTTTTTAATCCTGGATAAAAGTCTAGGATTTTACATGACAAACGCGTTTAAATAAATTTAATACACAAATTATTTGACCTAAATTTATAGTATTAAAAAATATTTTTAGAAAACATAAAATTATAATAGAAATTAAAAATAATTATAATACATTGGGACGTTTACCTTATCAAGTTACAAAGTGTTATTAAAATGTGTGAGACATTAAAATATCGAATTATCGACCCATCGATGAATCAGTCAATGATTTAATGTTATTGAATAAAATTTAGTAAACTTCGATACAGAGAGTACAACTAAAGAAGTGTGTAAGAAAAGTGCACGTTTAATCGGTTGTAGTCACCGTTTCTAAATTCAACAATGTCGTCATACGTCTTGTACCAAGTACAATAATCTCACTATACTCGTACAGAAGGATTTGTCCATTGAGGAAAATTTATTTAGTTGGCCACAATTCAAAGTCAAATTATTTCACGCGAATCAAGCATGAGGTATTTTATTTTATTTGGCTCAAAGTGAATTTCACTTGGCTCCAAATATTTTTTCCTCGATGTCGTCGTGGAATTCTCGTGCTCGACAGACGCGATAGCAGTACGTTTTACGATCGTTACCGGCACGCCTTATATCACGTTTAACCATTAGACCACAGCCGATACTGAATCTATTTTTAGCAATGAATCGTTTTTAATTGTAAGGATAGTTATTAGCCATTCAGTTGAATATGTTGGGACCAGAGTTGTAAATCCCCATTAATTCATGGGATATAGTTTACAGTAAAATTTGTTTTGTAATTATGATTTCATAATAATAATATACAGTGATTATAAAATAGAGTGTAAACATTTGAATAGCTGTAAAAAATACTAATTTTCGCTTTAATGTTGCCAGAAATAGTGGAAAAAATGGAAGAAATAAGTAATGCATTACTTAGGTAAAAAAATAGAAAACTATTTTTTCAAAAGAATTACCGTGAATTTTTTTTGAAAAATAATAATTTTTCCAGCCATTCCAAAGTTTAATCATCGTATTACAATCGCTACATGTTATTTATTATAAAATCATAATTATAAAGCTGATCGTATCATCGTTATTTCTATAAGTATTAGGCATTTATTATTTATTTAGGCAACTCTGGTCGGAACTTGCATCCGTGCACAAATATTCGTTAAAAAAAAAATATATATGAAATAATTTTAGAAACAAGTAACTATTATCAATTATTATGGGAATCTAAAATTTTCACATTTCTGCAATAAACTTATCTCAAATTTATATCGAACAATATATATATTTTTGGCTTTCTCATAGAAGAAGCTTTGTTTTCGTGAACATTTTTTTTTTCGAGATTTTCATGTCGGGACACTCAAAATGGTCTAAAACGTCGAGAAAAGTGGTTTAGAAAAAATGTCTGTATGTGTATGTGTTCGTATGTGCACAATTTTTTGTTAGCACGATAGTCGTCGCAATTTTTAAGATATCGGGCTCAAATTTTAACTACGAGTAAACTGTCGTTAAACAAAGTATGGGATTGAATTTGGAGTTAATCCATCAAGGTGTTCAAAATTTATAGCATTTTGAATTTTTTGGAGAATGCCAACTCGGGCTCTAACTCCCGCAATTTTTATGATATCCGGCTCAAACTTGGAGCAGAAGTGGACTGTTATCAAATAGTGTTTGGGATTAAATTTTGTGTCAATCCGTTAAGGGGTTCACAATTTATGGCATTTTTAAATTGCTTGACATTTTTTGTTCGTGCTCTAACTTTCGCAATTTTTAAGATATCGGGCTCAAATTTGGTCCACAAGTGGACTGTTATTAAATAAAGTTTGGGAGTAAATTTGACGTCAATCCGTTAAGGGGTTTAAAATTTATGGCATTTTGAATTTTTTGTTCGTGCTCTAACTTCCACAATTTTTAAGATATCGGGCTCAAATTTGGTCCACAAGTAGAGTGTGGGTAAACTAAGCATCAGTTCGAATCTGGCGAGAATCTGTCAAGGGGTTCAAAACTAATTCCATTTAAACATTTTTTAAACAAGGCTGCAAAGTAGAACTTTGCAAATTGCTTCCTCATTATTGTTGGATTTTTACAAAGCTTCCTCTATGAGGAAGCCAAAATAGATTAACATGCATCCTCATAGAGGTAGATTTGTAAAAATCCAACAATAATGAGAAAGCAATTTGCAACGTTCTCCCTTTTATTTTCTGTAAACGTTTACACTCAGAGAAATCGTAATAGTATAGCCAACTATAAAGTGACAACTATTAATTTTTAGTCCATACAACTATTTTCATAGATACAGTAATCATGAAAATAGTTATGGTAACTATTTGGTAGTTATAGTAATTATTTGAGAGTTGTGGCAACTATTAAAAAATTGATCGTGCGAACTAAAAATGAATAGTTGTCACTTTATAGTTACTAATACCATAATTTTCTCTCAGTGTATAAATTTACGAATCAGCATCGCAAGTTGTTCGGAAATGGAATTATTTGTGGGATAAAAAACCAAAAAGTGTAATGTCAAAAGTGGAACAAGTTAGTCAAATAATTCGTTAAATTATTACCAAGAAGTCTCAGTATTATTTGATTCGAAAATTCTTGGCTGCGCAGGAACAAAGTCGAATTTTCGACTATAAGTAATGAAGGCTTTAGTAGTTATTCAGCATTCAAGGGTCTGTGATGTATTTTACATGTAAGACACTTATGTCTGCTAAAGTATTTGAATTTCATGAATATATTTTTTTATTTTCTGTAAACATTTATAAATTTACGAATCAGCATCGCCAGTTCTTCGGAAACGGAATTATATGTGGGATAAAAAACCAAAAAGTGTAATGTCAAAAGTGGAACAAGTTAGTCAAATAATTCGTTAAATTGTTACCAAGAAGTCTCAGTATTATTTTATTCGAAAATTCTTAGCTGCGCAGGAACAAAGTCGAATTTTCGACTATAAGTAATGAAGGCTTTAGTAGTTATTCAGCATTCAAGGGCCTGTGATGTATTTTACATGTAAGACACTTATGTCTGCTAAAGTATTTGAATTTCATGAATATATTTTTTTATTTTCTGTAAACATTTATAAATTTACGAATCAGCATCGCCAGTTCTTCGGAAACGGAATTATTTGTGGGATAAAAAAACCAAAAACTTTAATATCAAAAGTGGAACAAGTTAGTCAAATAATTCGTTAAATTATTACCAAGAAGTCTCAGTATTATTTGATTCGAAAATTCTTGGCTGCGCAGGAACAAAGTCGAATTTTCGACTACAAGTCATGAAGGATTTAGTAGTTATGCAGCATTCAAGGGCCTGTGATGTATTTTACATGTAAGACACTTATGTCTACTAAAATATTTGAATTTCATGAATATATTTTTTATTTTCTGCAAACATTTATAAATTTACGAATCAGCATCGCAAATTCTTCGGAAACGGAATTGTTTGTGAGATAAAAAAACCAAAAAGATTAATATCAAAAGTGGAACAATTTAGTCAAATAATTCTTTAAATTATTACCAAGAAGTCTGAGTATTATTTGATTCGAAAATTCTTAGCTGCGCAGGAACAAAGTCGAATTTTCGACTACAAGTAATGAAGGATTTAGTAGTTATTCAGCATTCAAGGGCCTGTGATGTATTTTACATGTAAGACACTTATGTCTGCTAAAATATTTGAATTTCATGAATATATTTTTTATTTTCTGTAAACGTTTATAAATTTACGAATCAGCATCGCAAATTCTTCGGAAACGGAATTGTTTGTGAGATAAAAAAACCAAAAAGATTAATATCAAAAGTGGAACAATTTAGTCAAATAATTCGTTAAATTATTACCAAGAAGTCTCAGTATTATTTGATTCGAAAATTCTTAGCTGCGCAGGAACAAAGTCGAATTTTCGACTACAAGTAATGAAGGCTTTAGTAGTTATTCAGCATTCAAGGGCCTGTGATGTATTTTACATGTAAGACACTTATGTCTGCTAAAATATTTGAATTTCATGAATATGCGGTTAAGGCAGTCGAAATTCTCGAAGACGGTTCTATGACAGGTGGCGGAGGTAACAGCAAAGAGAGAGAGAGAGGCAGGAAACAAAATGGGGAAAACAAGTGAGATGGAAAGACCTTGGCATCGAGTCTCGAACAGCAGAAGGGCGGATGTAGTTTCGTGGTCGACTTATTTCGTTGCCCGTTTGGCCAGCAGAAGCAGAAGCAGCAGCAGCACCAGCATTGTCAGTCTGCTCCTGGTATACATATCGCACCTATATAGGTACTACTGGCAACCACTGGCTTCCCGTTCCCTTTGTGTCCTCCATACCTACTCACTTCTCACTCTAAATGCGCGTCCTCTCTCCGTCTCATTACCGTCACTCGAATCCCACTTCCTGTTCCAGACGACTCTTCGTCCTCCCTACCTTCGATGTTTCCGCAGATCCGATAGCAGCCAATGAGAATTCCCGAAGAATAAACAGGATTCGCTTGAGGGTTTCTTGTGTGCGGATGCACGGATGAGAATTCATTCAATACGAATTTTTTTTTTAAATACTTCAATTACTGAATGAACGTGAATATGTTTTGTTGTTGTAAAATCGTAGTTCCAGTTTTTGTAAGTAACAAACTTGTGAAATATGATTTCTTGAAAATGGCGAAATTAGGGAATCGAAAAAAAAATTTACTAAAAGTGGAAACTAGATGGTATATTTGTGGAATTTTTAGAAAAAAAATATAATCATTTCAAAATATAGATTTTTTGTGCATATGCAATGAGAATATATCTTAAATACTTCAATGAGTGAATGAATATGTTTTATTTTGTTAAATCGTAGGTCCAGTTTTTGTAAGTAACAAACTTGTGAAATATGATTTCTTGAAAATGGCGAAATTAGGGAATTGAAAAAAAAATTTACTAAAAGTGAAAACAAGATGGTATATTTGTGGAATTTTTAGAAAAAACATATAATCATTTCAAAATATAGGTTTTTTGTGCAGATGCAATGAGAATATATCTTAAATACTTCAATGAGTGAATGAATATTTTTTTTTGTAAAATCGTAGTTCCAGTTTTTCTAAGTAGGAAATTTGTGAAAAATGATTTCTTAATGTTGGGGAAATCAGAGAATCGAAAAAAAAATTTATTAAAAATGGAAACATGGAATTTTTAGAAAAATATAATCATTTCAAAATATAGATTTTTTGTGCAGATGCAATAAGAATATATCTTAAATACTTCAATGACTGAATCAATAAGATTTTTTTTTTTGTAAAATCGTAGGTCCAGTTTTTCTAAGTAGCAAATTTGTGAAAAATGATTTCTTAATGTTGGGGAAATCAGAGAATCGAAAAAAAAATTTATTAAAAGTGGAAACATGGAATTTTTAGAAAAATATATTCATTTTAAAATATAGGTTTTTTGTGCAGATGAGAAATAGAATGAGAATATATCTTAAATACTTCAATGAGTGAATGAATATGTTTTTTTTTTGTTAAATCGTAGTTCCAGTTTTTGTAAGTAACAAACTTGTGAAAAATGATTACTTAATGTTGGCGAAATCAGGGAATCGAAAACAAAATTTACTAAAAGTGGAAAGAAAATGGTACATTTGTGGAATTTTTAGAAAAAAATTGTAATTTCAAAATTTAGGTTTTTCGTACAGATGCACGATGAGCATTCATTCAATAAGAATATATTTTAAATACTTCAATGACTGAATCAATATACATTTTTTGTTGTAAAATCGTAGTTCCAGTTTTTGTAAGTAACAAATTTGTGTAAAATGATTTCTTAATTTTGGCGAAATCAGAGAATCGAAAAAAAAATTTACTAAAAGTGGAAACAAGATGGTACATTTGTGGAATTTTTAAAAAAAATTGTAATTTCAAAATTTAGGTTTTTCGTACAGATGCACGATGAGTATTCATTCAATAAGAATATATTTTAAATACTTCAATGACTGAATGAATATACATTTTTTGTTGTTGTAAAATCGTAGTTCCAGTTTTTGTAAGTAACAAATTTGTGTAGAATGATTTCTTAATTTTAACGAAATCAGGGAATCGAAAAAAAAATTTACTAAAAGTGGAAACAAGTGAAAAAAATTGTAATTTCAAAATATAGGTTTTTGTACAGATGCACGATGAGCATTCATTCAATAAGAATATATCTTAAATACTTCAATGACTGAATGAATATGATTTTTTTTTGTAAAAAGTAGTACCAGTTTTTGTAAGTAACAAACTTGTGAAAAATAATTTCTTAAAGTTAACGATATCAGGGAATCAAAACAAAAATTTACTAAAAGTTGAAACAAGATTGTACCTTGTGGAATGTTTATAAAAAATGAAAAAAAATTGATAACCACTTCATTTTTTATAAAGTGGATATAAAATATATTGCAAAAGTACAGTGGGCATTTTATTCGGTAAAAATAGCGAATGGCTAAAATATCTTTCAATTCTTTGGAAGTATTTCAAATAAAATATCTTCCAATAAAATATTTTCCAATTAAAAAATTGATAATCACTTCATTTTTTGTAAAGGGGATATAAAATATATTGCAAAATTAAAGTGAGCATTTTATTAGGTAAAAATAGCGAATGGCTAAAATATCAAATTTCATAATAATGGCCATTCTAGATTCCGTTCATTACTTTAAAATTCACTATTTTAGCCTTTCGCTATTTTTACCCCCACCCAATTTGAAAATAATGAGATAAACCTTGACGACGAGTGAAGAATTCTCATTGTCTAAGAATTTTCCAATAGAAATTCGCCAGCGTTTGAATAATGGTAAAAAAAAGATAAAAAAAGAGAGAAATAAAACCAAATCTCATGGGACATCTTGATTCCCGAGAACGAAGGGAATACTATACGTTGGTAAATATGACCTCGTGCGTGAAATTAACGCGCCGCTATCAACTTATTACTATACCGTGTACCGGAAATTCCCACGATTCAACGCAGGAAGGAAGATTCTGTGACCCCGTATCAGAAAGTGCGATAAGAGTGCGTAGCCTATTATATCTGATGCTGCACTTTCCACAGGCGAGTAATCAGGTGTGGGTACGCGGAAAATACGGGTAACCCACTCAGCTAACTCTTGTTCGTCGAGTTAAATACCAAAGCGCAGTAATTTGGTGGGAAATTCTCGATATTCCGGACTTGATTAATAGTTTTCTGGAAATGAGGACTCTCACCTGTCCTCGTGCATTTTAAAGTCAAGTCTAACACTGCAAAAAGAAAACTCATGATTCGTTAGCATAGTCAATTAGACGGGAAGCAATTAATTTAGTGTCTGTGTGTGTACTAAACGCAATGCAGCACAATAATTTCGCAGATATCTTGCAGAGCTTCACTCGTTTTCTATTTAAATTTCTTCGCACCAAGAACGTTCTTCAGGTGGTCGTGAAGACACGAGCTTAGAAAAGAAAGCAGCAGTTTGTTCAAATTATTAGCCAACTTATCACTTCGTCACGAGCATGAAAGTACGGTACACTTCTTCATGTATTAACGTACTTCTTGCAAGTCACACTTGGAAACTGTAAAATTGACCACAAAAATTCTGTAAAACGGCGGTTTATTTATTTGTTTGTTTTATGTTTAATCAATCACTGTAATTATTATTTATTCCTAGAGGGTTAGAATTACTAAACGTAATTTAGTGTAGCAACTATAAAATTGACCGAAAAATTCTGTAAAACGGCAATTTATTTATTTGTTTGTTTTATGTTTAATCAATCACCGTGATTATTATTTATTCTTAGCGGGTTAGAATTACTAAACGTAATTTAGTGTAGCAACTGTAAAATTGATCGAAAAATTCTGTAAAACGGCAATTTATTTATTTGTTTGTTTTATGTTTAATCAATCACCGTGATTATTATTTATTCCTAGAGGGTTAGAATTACTAAACGTAATTTATTGTAGCAACCGTAAAATTGACCGAAAGATTCTGTGAAACGTAAATATCAATTTATTTGTTAATAATTATTTATTCCCAAAGGGTTCGAATTACTAAATGTAATTTATTGTAGAAACTGTAAAATTGCCGCAAAAAAATCTGTGAAACGTGAATTTATTTATTTATTTTTTTGAAGTTTTTCAATCACCGTGATAATAATAATTTATTCCCAGAGACTTTGAATTACTAAACGTAATTTATTTGATTAACTATAGAAAATTTCAAATGCTAATTTGATTCATCATTTTCTGCTAAGCTCGATGGTTCGTAACAGCTGGATAGCGCTGACTTCTTTTAACCATTTAATGGCCCATTGGCTTGAAGTAATAGGGTGTTGCCTACATTTTCTGAATCAGAATAATAAAAAAGGGAATTTTGAAGGGAGAAAAAAAAATACATTTCGTTAAGTTTTTACGTGTAAATTGTTTTTTTTAAATACAAAATATGAGATGCATTTCTAATAGAGTTTCATTGTTTGTCTAATTTTTACATAATTTCTAAATTATAATTATGGCAAGTGAAGTAAAAATGTTACGTTGGCGGTTAAAGGATTAAGAAATATTCAGAAAATGTTCGGTAATGCCATTTTTGTATTATACCTTATCGTAAATCTCTACGTAATCCGCACATTCTTCATGTTGTAAAAGTTCACTTTATATACAGTGGTTTTGTCCAGAAAAGAAAGTTCGGTTAGTTTTCCACAAGAGCCCGTTTATAACTTCCCTTTCTCCATATTTATGATCTAGGAAATTTAGTCGGTAACCAATTTTCAAGCTTCGTAATGGCAATAAAAAGTGCTTTAACCATAATGTAATAAAAATGTTAACCGAAAGAACCTAAAGACTACTTTAAGCGTTAGAGAACGAGTGAAAATCCATATTTCTACTTTCTTCCTTCTTATTCTGCAAAGATTCATAAAAGACGAAGTGATGCTGCGACTATAATCCAATTTAATCACAGACTTTTCATATTCTGCGCAAAAAAGAAAATGAATAACTTTGTTTATGTATAGTGCAGTGAATTTTTTTTTTAACATTAACCGTTTCTGAGTAAACTGGATTACAGTTTTTATTACCGACTGGGTCCAACATGAGCGAAGTCCCGTCACCTCGACCGTTAAACGGCTGAATGCTTTTTCCGTTGTAAATAATAATACTTCTTAAATGTCAAAAAATTTGAAGAAAAAGTGAAAGACAAAAAAATTGTTGGAAAGTTTACTTTCTAAACTAAAAAAAAAATTATGATACATTCCTATTTTTCCAGAATTTGTAGATTACGTTTTTTCATGTTTTGGAAAAAACTTCTTCATATCTGAAAACTTGAATAATGAGAATCCACGTTGCAAATAAAAATGCATCACTTTTCAAACGATTGTGAAACAAACGTTTTTATTCTTTCAACTATTGCTTTCTCTACGTTGTTGACGCCCCAACGTCAACAATAATTCAACTACCAATTAAATTTTTTACAATATTATTTTCGTGTAATTTATAGTGGTAATCGTGATTTATTGACAAAATACACATAATTATTTTGTTCTGAATATTGCAAATTATGATTATAATTATGATTCCTATTGGTTTACATTATACTTTGCCAATTGGCTATCAAACGCAATCTTTCAGTATGGATTTTATTTATTAATATTTTCTAATTAATTGACACTGTTAGAAATTTTTGTATGAAAATTAATATAAAGTATTGGAAGTTTTTTTGTGGATATGAGTATATTAAAATTAATATACAAATATTAATTACTCTATAACAAAATTTTTGTAAAATTAATATACAGTATATTAAAAACTTCATAAACGTTGTGTCTATGATATAATTATTGGAATTTTACATCATATATTTAATTATACATCATAAATTAAATTCAATATGTCGTATCTGCAAAAAAAAACTTCCAATACATATGGGGCATTCCACCGGTTATCGACAGGGTCGACCCTCATATTTTTTTTTCTTTTCAGATGTTGTAGAGCAATATAAAGATACACTCTAGAAATATTTTTAGATACAAAAAAAAATTGTGTTTTTTTAAATTACCTAAATTTCGATTTTCTCAAAAAGTACGTCGACGATTTTTTTTTTTGAGAAAATCATATTTTAGGTAATTTAAAAAAAACACAAACTTTTTCAAAAATCTAAAAAAAATTCGTGTTTTTTTTAAATTGCTCTACATCTAAAAAAAATGAGGTTCGCTACCCCGTGGATAACCGCTGGAATGTCCCGTATATTAATTTTCAAAATATTTTTAAAAGTGGGCAATTGATTTATCGTCATGCGTCTAAAATTCATTTTCCTAAAATTGTATTTTCTCAAAAAGTACATCGACGATTTTTTTTGAGAAAATCAAATTGTAGGTAATTAAAAAAACACAAATTTTCTTTTTGAAATCTAAAAAAAAATCGTGTTTTTTTTCAATTGCTCTACATCTCAAAAAACTGGGTTTCGCTACCTTGGGGATAACCGATGGAATGTCCCGTATATTAATTTTCAAAATATTTTTAAAAGTGAACAATTGATTTATCGTCATGCGTCTAAAATTAATTTTCCTAAAATTTGATTTTCTCAAAAAGTACATCGACGATTTTTTTTCAGAAAATCAAATTGTAGGTAATTAAAAAAACACATTTTTTTTAAATCTAAAAAAAATTCGTTTTTTTTAAATTGCTCTACATCTAAAAAAAAATGAGTTTCGCTACCCTGTGGATAACCGATGGAATGTCCCGCATATTAATTTTCAAAATATTTTTAAAAGTGAACAATTGATTTATCGTCATGCGTCTAAAATTAATTTTCCTAAAATTTGATTTTCTCAAAAAGTACATCGACGATTTTTTTTCAGAAAATCAAATTGTAGGTAATTAAAAAAACACATTTTTTTTTAATCTAAAAAAAATTCGTTTTTTTTTTAATTGCTCTACATCTAAAAAAAAAATGAGTTTCGCTACCCTGTGGATAACCGATGGAATGTCCCATATATTAATTTTCAAAATATTTTTAAAAGTGAACAATTGATTTATCGTCATGCGTCTAAAATTAATTTTCCTAAAATTTGATTTTCTCAAAAAGTACATCGCCGATTTTTTTTTCAGAAAATCAAATTGTAGGTAATTAAAAAAACACATTTTTTTTTAATCTAAAAAAAATTCGTTTTTTTTTAAATTGCTCTACATCTAAAAAAAATGAGTTTCGCTACCCTGTGGATAACCGATGGAATGTCCCGTATATTAATTGTCAAAATATTTTAAAAAGTGAACAATTGATTCATCGTCATGCGTCTAAAATTCATTTTCCTAAAATTGTATTTTCTCAAAAAGTACATCGACGATTTTTTTTGAGAAAATCAAATTGTAGGTAATTAAAAAAACACAAATTTTCTTTTTGAAATCTAAAAAAAATTCGTGTTTTTTTAAAATTGCTCTACATCTAAAAAAAATGTGATTCGCTAGCTTGTGGATAACCGATGGAATGTCCCATATATTAATTTTCAAAATATTTTAAAAAGTGGACGATTAATTTATCGTTATGCGTCTAAAATTAATTTTCCTAAAATTTGATTTTCTCAAAAAGTACATCGACAATTTTTTTTTCAGAAAATCAAATTGTAGGTAATTAAAAAAACACATTTTTTTTTAAATCTAAAAAAAAATCGTTTTTTTTTAAATCTAAAAAAAAATCGTTTTTTTTTAAATCTAAAAAAAAATCGTTTTTTTTAAATTGCTCTACATCTAAAAAAAAATTAGTTTCGCTACCCTGTGGATAACCGATGGAACGTCCCATATATTAATTGTCAAAATATTTTAAAAAGTGAACAATTGATTTATCGTTACGCGTCTAAAATTAATTTTTGCGACAACACAAAATTGTTGTCAATCGTTAGTTTTCGTATGTCCGTCCCTCTAAGATTCCGACGTGCGGGGCCTCGGAGACCACGAAGCGCATAAGTAACTACGTAGTCGTCGAAGGAACAGCAGACTGTGAACGCGGCGAACATAGTGTACGAGGAGGACGCGCGGGACGTTGGCGGGAAAGCCGAAGGGGAATAAAAGCCATGGCATCGGTGAGCGCAGTGTTGCTTTCGTCTCTGTCGCACGGGTTTCTCGGTTGGTGGAGGCGCAGACCAGACTCGAGCCTCTCTGTACAAGTCGTCGTCGTCGTCGTCGTGGTCGTGTGCGCGACTCGAGCCTTTGGAACAGGCAGCTAGAGCTCTCAGTACCGCTTCTGCGTGCGACTCGTGCGTCTCGAGCAGTGAGCAGCGAGTAGCGATCGTAAAACTCTAACCGAGCTGCGATTTTTTAATTACTAAAAAAAATACGAATAACCTCGAAAATATGCTATGCAAGTGCACGTGTACCTAAGTTTGTACTACGAAAAAATATCTTTCATACAAATAACTCTTACGTTGTAGCACGTGTGCATATAAACGTGTTTCTAGAAGACTTTCGTCGTAGAAGAAAAAGAGAGAGAGAGAGAGAGAGAGAGAGAGAGAGAGAAGGTCTCGAGCTCTGTGGATAAACACTTTCTATTTTGACCTCGGCTCTCAGCCACGAGGAAAAGAGAAGGACAAACCTTAGGAAACTCAAGTACGAGACAGTGAAAGAAAGAGAGAGAGAAAATTCGCGCGTGGGCGGTTTAAGCAAATATCTGAATAATTTCCTTGGCTTACGAACTCGCGGTTTGTCGCTTTTTTTTTCTTTATCGTAACACGTTAGATATTCTGACGTTACGTGCTGCTTGACAAGCTCGCGTGTCTGTATATATAAACGACGATACAACAACAACAAGAAAGGAGACTTTTTTGTAGAGCTAATTCGCCGCAGGGTTCATCAAAGTTCAACAAAATGATCTGTTTATAAACTGGGAAATATATATAATATACTTTCGTGAAAATGTCACTGGTGGAGAACGAATTTGTGCACGGTTTTTGCTACGAAAAAGTTTGTCAACTCACACGTGTCTCTGGTGAAACTTTGGGCAGATGACTGCTGAAAATGTGCACAATTTGGATACGATCATTCTGTGTTTATAATATTCGTGTGCCTCTTTACACGTTATAGACTGAATGGAAAGAATTATTTAGAGGACAAAAAACGAAGTGAAGAATTTTTTGAAGAAATAATTCTTCAGTTATACACTGAATGGAAAGAAAAATTTAAGGGACAAACAACAAAGCGAACAAGTTTTTGAAGAAATAATTCTTCTTCAGTTATACACTGAATGGAAAGAAAAATTTAAGGGACAAACAACAAAGCGAACAATTTTTTGACGAAATAATTCTTCAGCTATATCCTAAATGGAAAGAAAAATTTAAGGGACAAAAAACAAAGCGAGGAATTTGAAAAACCAATAATAACATATACTCTATTTGAGCTTTTAAAAATCTTTATAAAGATTATACGAGTGACAGAGACTGAAGAATTTTGCATCGGAAATGTGCGAAATTTGGATACGCTAATTCTGTGCATATATATCGTGACATATTATAGACTGAATGAAAAGAAAAAAAAAATAATAAGAGTCGCGAAAGAATAGAAAAATCCACATTAATTTTCTTTTAATAATTGGCATTCAGAAGACAAAAAAACCAAGACGAGCAATTTTTTGAAGAAATAATTCTTAACACGATATATTGACGAAGCATCTGTTCACCAACACAACCAGGTACTCTAGTTGGGCTTCCAGGAATCTTTCTTAAGATTATACGAGCTACTAGTGACGGAGACTGAAGACTTTGGTTCGATCGTATTTTTCCTTGCGTGCATTCGCTTCGACCGAGCGAAAACCATACGTCACGAAATAGTTCTCGTCGAAATTCTTCAAGAGTGCTTTGGGCACAAAGATCTATAGGTTAGAGGATTCCAAAAGGGAAAAAGGAGAGAAGGAGAGATAAATACGAGCTGAGGAATAACGTTGAGGGATAAGAGAAAGACGAGCTGCAAAACGAACGAACGCGCGAGTTCGGTGGCACCGTTCACCGTCCAACCAGGTTATTTACGTTCTCCAAGCAAAAGCGCGAAGAGCCTCTCTCACCTTCCATCTCTCCAACGTCGGAGTGTGAGAAAGGATATTTTCTCGTTGCTTTCCAAACAGCTCAACAATCTTTCGAGCGTCAATTGGAAATAAACAAAGATTTTCTTGGCAAAGGCAATGAAGGTTCTTTTTGCCAGAATGCAACAGCCAGGACTTCCGGTTTCACCTACCGTGACTCTGAGGGCAACAGCGTGAGAAGAAGAGCGTTATTGTGATCCCAGGATTAAAACGCGTCGTTAATCATCGAGATTCAATAAGGCAATTTTTTTTTTTGTCTTGAGGATTTTTTTTTTTTCGTTTGTTTGTATTTTTTGTTGAGGAAAGTGCGCGAGTGAGCGCGCAATTGTCATGATGGGTGTATTGAGGTGGAGGCACGATCTTAGATCGGAGGCCGGACAACAACAACAACAGGGACAACAACAACAACAAACGCAACAGAGAAGTGCTGGACAACCGCACAATAATACGCTCACTAAATTAGTCACACAGGTGAGAAATGATATTCAAATGGATTTTAGTAATTGCAGAGATTTCGGTTAATTATTGGGGGGGAAAATTATATTGACGACTGTAGATAGTAGATTGAATCATTTAAATACTCCGTTTAAATACTGAATGATTTTTTCACTCATTATTTATTTTCGATTATAATAAAATATTGAGTTTTCCACTCAGCATTATTTTGACTTTAAATAATGATTTTTTCACTCATTATTTATTTTCGATGGATTTATTTTCGAAATATATTCAAATGGATTTTAGTAATTGCAGCGATTTCGCTTAATTATTGGGGGGGAAAATTATATTGACGACTGTAGATAGTAGATTGAATCATTTAAATACTCCGTTTAAATACTGAATGATTTTTTCACTCATTATTTATTTTCGATTATAATAAAATAGTGAGTTTTTCACTCAGCATTATTTTGACCTTAAATAATAATTTTTTCACTCATTATTTATTTTCGATTATAATAAAATAATGAGTTTTCCACTCAGCATTATTTTGACTTTAAATAATGATTTTTTCACTCATTATTTATTTTCGATTATAATAAAATAATGAGTTTTCCACTCAGCATTACTTTGACTTTAAATAATTTTTTTTTTTCCAGTCATCATTTATTTCAAGTTTAAATAATTAAAGGATTTTCACTCATTTTTTTTTTCGAGTGTAAATAATTAATGAAATGAATTATGAGTGGTTTTTCACTCACGACTTTTTTTGGTTTTAAATAATTATTTTTTATCCACTCATTATTTATTTCGACTTTAAATCATTATTTTTTTTCCACTCATATTTTATTTCAAGTTTAAGTTTCATTATTAATGAAAGGATTTTCACTCATTTTTTTTTTCGAGTGTAATTAATTAATGAAATGAATTATGAGTGGTTCTTCACTCACGACTTATTTTGGTTTTAAACTATTATTTTCTATCCGCTCATAATTTATTTCGAGTTTAAATAACAAGTAGTTATAGATATATAAAATTTAGGAGAAATTACTGTAATTTTACATGTCATTTGTGTATTAAAATTGAATATACGAATTTCTAAATATAATATTTTTAACAGTGCATAAATTAGTCTGGAGATTTGTAAATATGAATTATATTCGTCGATTGAAAATAGAATGCATTTTGAATCGTGTACTTGTTTTCGAAGCCAAATGCAAAGCTTTCAAACTGTGTATAAATTTATGTCCAAAGCCATTGAAGAATCGTTTTATTTTCGAATGTTGTTTACTACGACAAAATAAAAGTATCAATTATTTCTGTCAACAAGCCGTTGGTTCGTCTGGATCGAAATTTAAAGCTAATATAAATGGGACTAATCGATAAAAATGTCCTGTTACCATTGCAAACGATTAAACACTTGTTTTTAAAGCCAAACGCGAGGCAGTCGAGCAGTGCACTAATTTATAGCCGTAACAGAACTTTTTCATTGCTCCATTCCGAAGGACACAAAAGTTTTAATTATTTTTGTTAACAAAGCGCTATGCTGTTTTTTTAACTACACCATAGTTACTTAAAGCTAATACGATGTATATTATTAAATTTAAAACAAAAACCAAATTCCATTCTGCACCTTTATGCACTTATTTTCAATCTAAATAGCTTGACATTCGAACAGTGCGTTAATTTATTGCCGAAACTCTTGAAAAAATATTTTAATTCCAAATGTGACGAAAAAAAAAGTATCAATTACGTCTGTTAACACAAGCTGTTGCAAATTTTCTTGCGAAGCTAATATAAATAGAATTAGCGATAAAAAATGGCTTTTTGTCACTCCAATTCCGTTATCGTATCGTAACACACTTATTTTTTTAAGCCAAAAATGCGTTGATTTACTGCTGAAACGATTGAAACAAATTTTTGAAAAAAAATTCTCGATGCAATACAGCATCTTCTCATCGTTTCCAACCTTATAAAGCTTGATGTAGGTAGCAGCCAAGCCTCTGTATTCCTTCGTGTATTCTTGTCAAAGTCTTTCCCCCTCTCCAATGATTTTTCCCGTAACCGTTACTTCGTCTTCCACCATTCGACCATTCTGTCGTTACTACCTCGTCTTCTTCGGTATGGCTCGTCTTCACCTTTCAGGAATTCCCCATTTTCCCATGCACCGAGAGAAAAGATTTCGTTGACGCCAAAGAAATGGGTGGATTGGTTTTTTTTTCATTAATTTTAACGAAATATTTCTTTGATTTCAATGAAATAGTGCATTTGAATTTCAAAGAGAACATTTCATTGACTGTAAATAAACATTTATTTAGTGAGCATATAATAAAGAAACAGTTTTATTGTTTTAAAGAGACGTTTTCATTGGTTCAAAGAAACGTTTTCCCCCTCGCGCCTAACCTCACTTTTTTGTTTTCCGGTTCTCTCGAACGAACGGCTTCGAGTTTCGAGGAGCCAGAAGCTTAGTCTATTTCTGCCGTACTTCCTTACATACTCACAAAATTTGAGCTTTATCTGCCGCGTACTTCAGGAAAAAATGGGTTTCGAAATTTTGAGGTGGCAAGAAGTAGGTTTCATTGAATCAGAGACGATATCTTTGAAATCAATGAAAAATGTTCATTGGTTTAAAGAAATGTTTGTTCGAATCAATGTCACTACTTTTCTTTGAATTTGAGATCATTCAAAGAAAAGATAGTATTTAAATTCAAGTATTTCATTTCATTGGCAAAGATTTCCGTGAATCAATGAAACGAAATATTTCTTTGATTTCAATGAAATAGTGCATTTGAATTTCAAAGAGAACATTTCATTGCCTGTAAATAAAGATTTACTTAGTGAGCGTATAATAAAGAACCAGTTTCATCGTTTTAAAGAAACGTTTTCCCCCTCGCACCTAACCTCACTTTTTTGTTTTGAGGTTCTCCCGAACGAACGGCTTCGAGTTTCGAGGCGCCAGAAGCTTAGCCTATTTCTGCCATACTTCCTTACATACTCACAAAATTTGAGCTTTATCTGCCGCGTACTTCAGGAAAAAATAGGTTTCGAAATTTTGAGGTGGTAAGAAGAAGGTTTCATTGAATCAGAGACGCCATCTTTGAAATCAATGAAAAAGGTTCATTGGTTTAAAGAAATGTTTCTTCGAATCAATGTCACTACTTTTCATTGAGTTTGAGATCATTCAAAGAAAAGATAGTATTTAAATTCAAGTATTTCATTTCATTGGCAAAGATTTCCGTGAATCAATGAAACTTTTTTTCTCGGTATGACTATGAGCTTGTTTACCACGTTCCTAATAAATTTCTTTCAGACACACTGTTACATTTATAGACAAGATTAAATTAAATTCACGGCGTTGAACGACTTAAATTTTTATTCACCTTTTAGAAATTTTCCCACGATAATGCGCTTGAACAGAGAAATCGATTTGATGACTCTATTTGAATCAAGTATTTGTTTTATTGTAAATAAATAAAATTTTATTTGCTTCACATATATTTTATTTTAAGTAAATATGATTTGTGTGAATGAAATAAATTATATTCTCTTGAAATGAAATTCCATTATACTGGTTATTTATGAAGAAATTTATTTAATGGCTGCCCTAATAGGATTTGATTTCGACCAAATGGAATTTATTTCATTTAAATAAATCATATTAATTTCAAATAAAATTTGATTCATTCAAAGTATATCTAAAATTGAATTTAAATAACGATTGAACGATTAAATCAAAGAACGACTTAAATTTTGCGTCACCTTTCAGGAATACCCAATTTTTCCATGAATGTGAGTTTGACTATCACGTTCCTAAAAATTTCTTTCAGACTGTTACATTTATCGTCAAAAAATCAAAATCTTTTTGCGATGTTGAACGACTTAAATCTTTAGTATCATTGAATCCCCTCGTTCTATATAGTGGCACGAGGCCACTCGATGTCTCTCACTGTGCGACAAGAACTCGTTCACCACGTCTGTCCAGCCACGACCAAATAGGTTGCCGCTCAGATCTGGTGCGATGGCTCTCGTTTCGATTCTAGACTCGCGCGTCGCACCACAACATCAGAACATACGATATACTAGCCTTTATTTACACACACGCGCCATATACCAAGTCCTACTTTCTCGCGACTCGCGGCCTACTAATAATGTAGGGAATTCTATCACGTTCGAATATTATTGAAAAGATGCATACCCTCAAAGAAAGAAAAAAAATGCATAAAAATATAAAGAAAAAAAAAATAATTAATTTATCTATCATTGTCATATATATCAATTAATTACAATATGATTTACTATATATAATAATGATAAAATAATAATTTTTTATTAGTAAATAAAATGTACTATTAAATTATAATATATAGTAAAATTAATATATATAATAATAATATAATATACTATATTTATTAGTAAATTTTATTTACTAATAAAAAATATAATAAAAATTAATAATAATAAAATAAAAATGATAAAATATTTTAAGGACGAATAATAAGAATATTTTTATTCTAATTAAAAAAAAAATATATTTGAATATAGAAACTTATAATAAATTTTATTTACTAATAAAAAATGTAATTTAAATTATATTTACTATATGTTATAATATATAGTGAAGTATTTTTATTTACTCTGTATTATAATACAAATATTATTAATATAATTTACGTGTACAACATTTGTCCGCAAAATATTATTAAAATATAAATGCTTCGATATGTAGCTTTTTGTAAATTAAGATTCATGAGAAAGATTCATATTTACAATCCAAACTGCGTCACAAAAAAGCCATAAAAATGAAGCACAGATAAATCTAAATATTCATTCCGGTATGTATAAATATAAAGTTTTATTTTTTCTTCATATTTGAACGCCTACGTCGTGCAAAAAAAGTAAAGGTGGCAATTTCGGATCATAAATGTAAGATGAATAGCAAGTGGGACAACACTGTGCTATATTTACAAGATTCACAATTGGCTCCAATTCGTATGAATAAATTCGTGTGCGGCGTTGCCCGAGTGCCGAAGGAGAACTCGGACCCATATCTTAAGAGACTCTCTCTGGACTTGTCGATGCTTCGACCAAACGATTGAAACGATTGACGGAGTTTAAACGAACGTCAGTAGCGCGCGCGTGTGTGGAAAATTAATTGAGCAACGAGATATCGAGACTCTATTACTTTTTTAAATAACATTTTTACAATCAGATTTTACGCTCATTTTCTTTAAAAAAAATGAAACTATACTTAATTCATTAAAATAAATCGAAAATAGAATTCTCCATTTTTTCTCGTATTTTTTGGTTACATTTTATTAAACATTATGTTTAATAATTAATTAAATAATTTTATAATTTATAATAATTTTATTAAACATTATGTTTAATAAAATTTCATTCAGATTAGCGATAAAAAATAGGGGCACATTTTATAATGCATTAATTTATATTTGTCTGTATATATATATATTTTTTTTTTTTCAAGAAATTAGTTCAGATATACTGAAATTTTTGTCTTTACTCTTTATTTAAACATTTTTTTTATACTGCAGATAATTATTTTCGCAGATAACTATTTTTTCTCGTAATTTTTGTTTATATTTTACTAAAAATTATTTCACAAAATTATGTTTAATAAAATTTCATTCAGAATAACGATAAAAAATAGGGATTGATGTGCATTTTTCAATGCATTAATTTATTTTTGTCTATATAAATTTTTGTTTTTTAAAGATAATCGTTTTCTACAGAATTTTTTTTCCTTCACTCTTTATTTAAACATTTTTTTATACTGCAGATAATTGTTGAAAAACGGTAATTATTATGTGAATTTTACAACAGATATTTGTGAATGAATTCTCTATTTTTTTCTCGTAATTTTTGTTTATATTTTATTAAACATTATTTCACATAACGATATTTATTAAAATTTCATTCAGAATAGCGAAAAAAAAAATAGGGGATAAACGTACATTTTTTAATACATTCATTTATATTTGTCTCTCTCTCTCTATATATATATATATATGAAGGCAACATTAATTTCTTTTTTAACTTGGCGTCGAGTCGCTACCGCGACTCTTGATATATACATTTGTAAACAAATTAGTCGTCCAGTTCGATTTTTCTTTATTTAAAAAAAATTTTATACTGCAGATAATTATTTTTGCAGATAACTATTTTTTCTCGTAATTTTTGTTTATATTTTACTAAAAATTATTTCACCAGATTATGTTTAATAAAATTTCATTCAGAATAACGAAAAAAAATAGGGGATGGATGTGCATTTTTCCATGCATTAATTTATTTTTGTGTATATAAATTTTTGTTTCTTAAAGAAAATAATCGTTTTCTACAGAAATTTTTTTTCCTTCACTCTTTATTTAAATATTTTTTTATACTGCAGATAATTGTTGAAAAATGGTAACTACTATGTGAATTATACAACAGATATTTATGAATCAATTCTCTATTTTTTTCGTAATTTTTGTTTATATTTTATTAAACATTATGTCACATAACGATATTTATTAAAATTTCATTCAGAATAGCGAAAAAAAAGGAGATGCATTAATTTATTTTTGTCTCTATATCTATATATATATATATATTTTTGTAAACAAATTAGTCGTCCAGTTCGATTTTTCTTTATTTAAAAAAAATGTTATACTGCAGATAATTATTTTTGCAGATAACTATTTTTCTCGTAATTTCTGTTTATATTTTACTAAACATTATGTCACAAAATTATGATTGATAAAATTTCATTCAGAATAACGAAAAAAAATAGGGGATGCATTAATTTATTTTTGTCTCTATATAAATTTTTGTTTTTCAAAGAAAATTATCGTTTTCTACAGAATTTTTTTTTTTTTGCTTTACTCTTTATTTAAAATTTTTTTTATACTGCAAATAATTGTTAAAAAATGGTAAATATTACGTGAATTGTACAGCTGATATTTATGAAATGAAATGATGGAGTTTTATGACCCTGGTACAGATCCAGCAAGACTCGAAGGCAAACGAGTGGAGAACCAACGTGCGATTCCTGAGCAGCATATGTTCGAGCGAACGAAACGAAGAACGGAACTATCTTTCGCTCACTCACTTAGCTTCTTTGCTTCTGCAATGATTCATCCGTAGAGGCTCGTGGCACGCATTCGTGTCACGCTCTCTTGTCATCGAATGAACCAACGAGCTCGAGATCTTTAAGCTTGGATAAGCCGAAGAGTAGGGACATACACGCGCACTATATTACGTATATACATACGTTTACAACACTAGTAGTACTACAGGTCTAGCTTTTATAACTGTACAAAACTGGCGAACGCTTGGAAAGAGAGACCGAGAAAACTTATCGATCGACTCCTTGTGATTCACCGTTTTATTCCCTAAACTTGAACTCCCTCTACGTCATTGCGAAGTCTTCTAAACCCAACTGTGAGCCACTCATTCAGAAACTTTATCCTCAGGATAAAGATTGCCAACACCCTCTTTTTTTTCACTCACTTTCGACCATTCGTTCATATTTTATTTATTCGTGAAATCTCGAATAAAAAATTTCATTGCATTCACAAAATTCATGAAACGGATATTAATGATTATTTGTGACAATTTGGTCTTTAATTTCCTATAATCAAACTCACCAAAATTATACAAACCTAATGACATTAAAAAAGAAATCTTATTTATTCGCCTGATAAAGATTTTGAAAATTTTTATTGTACAAAATTTACTCTTAGCATCACTCAAAAAAAGTTATAGGTCTTTTATAAAAATGCATCGACCAAATTTAATTGTATTAGAATTTGTGGTAATTGATTTTCTATAGAGATTAATTTTTTGTTGAATTCAGTGGAAGAATTTCTGTTTGCAGATAAAAGTTGCAGCTATTTGAAAAATGTATCTTTTTGTTTTCACGTGTAAAATCAGGCAAAATTATACAAACCTCATGACATTAAAAAAGAAATCTTATTTATTCGCCTCATAACGATTTTGAAAATTGTTACTGTACAAAATTTACTCTTAGCATCACTCAAAAAAAGTTATAGGTCTTTTATAAAAATGCATCGACCAAATTTAATTGTATTAGAATTTGTGGTAATTGATTTTCTCTAAAGATTAATTTTTTGTTGAATTCAGTGAAAGAATTTCTGTTTGTAGATAAAAATTGCAGCTGTTTGAAAAGTTTATCTTTTTGTTTTCATGTGTAAAATCAGGCAAAATTATACAACCTCATGACATTAAAAAAGAAATCTTATTTATTCGCCTCATAAAGATTTTGAAAATTGTTACTGTACAAAATTTACTCTTAGCATCACTCAAAAAAAGTTATAGGTCTTTTATAAATATGCATCGACCAAATTTAATTGTATTAGAATTTGTGGTAATTGATTTTCTATAGAGATTAATTTTTTGTTGAATTCAGTGGAAGAATTTCTGTTTGTAGATAAAAGTTGCAACTATTTGAAAAATTTATCTTTTTGTTTTCATGTGTAAAATCAGGCAAAATTATACAAACCTCATGACATTAAAAAAGAAATCTTATTTATTCGCCTCATAACGATTTTGAAAATTGTTACTGTACAAAATTTACTCTTAGCATCACTCAAAAAAAGTTATAGGTCTTTTATAAAAATGCATCGACCAAATTTAATTGTATTAGAATTTGTGGTAATTGATTTTCTCTAAAGATTAATTTTTTGTTGAATTCAGTGAAAGAATTTCTGTTTGTAGATAAAAGTTGCAACTATTTGAAAAATTTATCTTTTTGTTTTCATGTGTAAAATCAGGCAAAATTATACAAACCTCATGACATTAAAAAAGAAATCTTATTTATTCGCCTCATAACGATTTTGAAAATTGTTACTGTACAAAATTTACTCTTAGCATCACTCAAAAAAAGTTATAGGTCTTTTATAAAAATGCATCGACCAAATTTAATTGTATTAGAATTTGTGGTAATTGATTTTCCATAAAGATTAATTTTTTGTTGAATGCAGTGAAAGAATTTCTGTTTGTAGATAAAAGTTGCAGCTATTTGAAAAATGTAACTTTTTGTTCTCCATGTGTAAAATCAGGAAAATGGTTTGAATTGTAAGTATGTACTTACATGTAATAATTTTCTCAATGGCTTTCACTTGTTCAGTCCAACAGAGAAGGTGGCAATTATGTAGTTTCTTCAGAGACGAACTAATGTGAGGTTTACTTTCGAGCAGTTTATTTGTTTGAGTTTAGTTAGGTTTGAGTTACAGCTATTCATGAAGTTATGGCTACAACGATTTCGAATAGTAATCTTAAGTATTTACAATTTTCGCTAGATAGCATTCGAATTATTATTTTTATAACGAAGTCCTTGTCCACTCGAATGATTGTATCATTTAACGATTATGCGAGTTTATAACAGTAGTTTGATAACGTAACTGATAATCAACCGAAACTTGGATCATATAGCCAATTCTTTATTTTTATTCTCGTAACTAAGCCAAATCCTAAGTGAATTTGCATAATCGATTCGTTGTGTCAATTTATTTTTTGACTTAACTCTTTATTTTCTTTCATGTTCAATTTCGTTTTTAATTTTTCTGTATATAGATTAATTTTTATTGAAATCAAGAAAAAAATGGTCGTACACTATAATATCGATTTTTTGCTTTCCTCACAAAAAAAAGTGTATTTTAAAATTTGTACATTTTTTTAGCAATATTATAGCAAAATTGGTAATTTTATTTAGCAAAAATATATTTACAATAATATATATCATCTAAATAAATATATTTTACGTACATTTTTTAAGTATGAAAAATATGCAATATTTTTTACATACATTTTTTAGTATGAAAAACGCAATAATTTTTACATATATTTTTTTAATTATGAAATATTTACTTCAAGTTACCAATTTACTTCAAAATTGGTAATTTTATTTAGTAAAAATATATTTACAATAATATATATCATTGAAATAAGTATATTTTATATACATTTTTTAAGTATGAAAAATATATGCAATTTTTTTTACATATATTTTTTGAGTACGAAAAATATATCCAATATTTTTTACATATATTTTTTGAGTATGAAAAACATATGCAATATTTTTTACATATATTTTGTTAATTATGAAAAATATATTATTGTATGCAATATTTTGTATGCGAAATATATATATCCGTTTATATTTTATTTCCATGGGGTTTTTATGGGGTATATAGTAGTGGCCGGTCTAGTTGATCTTCGACGACGACCTCTATAATACAGTATGAGTTCTTCCTTCATGGGTTTGCTTCGCACGAGTAGTTTCTATTACGAAGCAGGGGGAATTTCATTTCTCTTTCACGCATCCTACGCTGCTTTGCTGTCCCTTTATCGCTCTTCGGCAACTGCCAGCCGGATTATGAGAATCGGCTACGTAAAACTAACCAACTCGTCGTGTTCAGGAGTCTAGGCCAGGTGCAAAACGTGCAGCCAGCAGGAGAATCGAAGCTGAGCACCCTCCATGAACGAGCACCTGGTGGATTACGGTTCGCTAAACCGCCTACTAAACAGAAAGAAAGAAAGAAAAAAGAAAATAAAACAAGTCGCCCGTGAGAATTGCTGATTGAGTGTATGAATTTTGGCAAACGTATTAACGAACCCGCAAATTAGCACAAATTAACATATTTCATGTAACTACTTATTATCGGGGTTAAAAAAAAATTCATCGAACATCTGCCATTGCCCATTTTGCAATTTTCTAATGCCCTCAAATTATCGCAGTAATCTTTATATGTAAATATTAATTAAAAAACAAACCACTAATTTATGCAATTATTTTGATAATCATGCACGAATTATTTAATCGTCGAAAACTTGTTTTAAGACGATTAAAAAATTTTCTAGCAGATTATTAATTATTAATCAGATTATGTAACAATATAGTACTCCAAGCATTTTTATTTCGAGTGGCAGAATTAAAGTATTAAATGAATCTCTGATAGATTCATTGACATATCGTGATACATACTATATACTTCACGTATAAAATTCGTAAAATATATACTTAAAAAATAAGTGAAATATACATCATTTTTCTTATGTGCCAAATTTTTTATACTTCAGAAATATTTTAAAAATATGTTCAAAGAAGTTTAAATGCGTATAAAATGCAGTAAATATAAACTTAAAAAATAAGTGAAATATAAATAATTATTCCTATATGCCAAATTTGTTGTACTTCACAAATATTTAAAAAATATATATTGCACCTATAAATAAATTTCTTGTGCAATATTATATATCAAGAATTGCCTTACTGGTTCTATAATCATGTATCAAGAAGTTTAAATGCGTATAAAATGCAATAAATATAAACTTAAAAAATAAGTGAAATATTAATAATTATTCTTATATGCCAAATTTGTTGTACTTCACAAATATTTAAAAAATATATATTGCCCCTACAAATAAATTTCCTGTGCAATATTATATATCAAGAATTGCCTTACTGGTTCTATAATCATGTATCAAGAAGTTTAAATGCGTATAAAATGCAAAAAAAATATAAACTTAAAAAATAAGTGAAATATTAATAATTATTCTTATATGCCAAATTTGTTGTACTTCACAAATATTTAAAAAATATATATTGCACCTACAAATAAATTTCCTGTGCAATATTATACATCAAGAATTGCCTTCCTGGTTCTATAATCATGTATCAAAAAGTTTGAATGCGTATAAAATGCAAAAAAATATAAACTTAAAAAATTAGTGAAATATAAATAATTTTTCTTATATGTAAAATTTCTTATACTTCACAAATATTCAAAAAATATATTGCACCTAGAAATAAATTTCTTGTGCAATATTATACATCAAGAATTGCCTTCCGGATTCTATAATCATATATCAAGAAGTTTGAATGCGTATAAAATGCAAAAAAAAATATAAACTTAAAAAATAAGTGAAATATTAATAATTATTCTTATATGCCAAATTTGTTGTACTTCACAAATATTTAAAAAATATATATTGCACCTGCAAATAAATTTCCTGTGCAATATTATATATCAAGAATTGCCTTTCTGGTTCTATAATCATGTATCAAGAAGTTTAAATGCGTATAAAATGCAAAAAAATATAAACTTAAAAAATAAGTAAATATAAATAATTTTTCTTACGTGCCAAATTTGTTATACTTCACAAATATTCTAAAAAAATATATTGCACCTAGAAATAAATTTCCTGTGCAATATTATATATCAAGAATTGCCTTACTGGTTCTATAATCATGTATCAAGAAGTTTAAATGCGTATAAAATGCAATAAATATATACTTAAAAAATAAGTGAAATATAAATAATTTTTCTTATATGCCAAATTTATTATACTTACAAAATATTCAAAAATATATTGCACCTAAAAAAATGTCTTGTGTAGTATTATATGTCATTACTTTCTTGGCTCTATAATCATGTATCAAGAAATTTGAGACAGGCAACGAAACTGCCGATCTCAATCGACTTGACGCCTCTGATAAAAGGTTGCCAAGATAATAATGGTGATTTCATGATAAGCGTAATAAAACAGATGCGCTTAGGACTCGAATAAAAAAAGTCATCCATGTCGATCGTACGACAGCTGCTCGCTGTTAGACCCTTAGCGTTGTTATTGTTGTTCCAATTTGCGACAGAGTATGAGGAAGAAGAAGAAGACTAAAATAAGAGAGCGGAGAGAAGACAGGAAGCAGAAAATATAGGGTTAGTTACACACAGAGTGTGCCGGTAGTAATTGGGTTGCGGGGGCCCACCTATAGCGACTAGATTGGGTCATCCATTTCGAGTTCGTATTTTTCTCCTCTCGTAGTTTCACCCTAAAAATACATATCCGTACCACGTTCTCAGTACAATTCTATGCCTATTCGTCCACACTGACACAGAGAATAGCTATTTTCGAGCTTGGGTTTATCTGCTCTAACATACAAGGTCGTAGTTCGTTCTCGAAAATCTCCCCTCTCGTTCTTTGCCACTCAAGAGAGCTAAGAAAAATAAGAGATAAACAACAAGACGTTGTGATGTACCAGTGAGTTAATGAAAAAAACTTTCTGATCTTGGATATCGTCTCAAGATTTATTCTATTTGCTTTTATAAAAATAAATGTCACGAGTTAATGCTTGGAGTAATTAAACAGAGGAAGCAAAATATTTTATCTATGCAGACATTTTTCTGTTCACAAACATTTTTTTGTTTATTTACAAACACGTTTTTATCAATTTAGAATTTTATACCCAAGTAAATGAATTATATATAGTACGACATATGAAATTTGACATATATATAATTTGTATGAATTCTATGTACAATCTATAAAAACCAACTGTCAAGTTGGGTTTATATTAATGTATAATTATATATAATATTTTGTAAAACAAAAAAAAATAGCGTTTTTAGTCAATTAATTTTGTGCTGTTTATTTTTTGGGGCTAATTTGGGACTATATAATTTTTTTCTTAGACAGAAACAGTACAAAATGAATTGATTAAAAATATTATTTTTTTGTTTTACAAAATATTATATATAATTATAATTACATAATTATATATTGGGCATATGTAAACCCAAAGTCACAATAAATCAAAAGATTTTTAAACAAATTTTGTAATTATTACAAAAATAATTTTACTTTCAGGCTTCCCATATTTTTTTGTCACTTCTAATAAAACAAAAATTTACCTGTGTATAGTGCAGTGAGTAAAAAATAAAAATAAAAATAAACACGAATTCTCGACTCTCGACCTTGGCAAAACAATTTTGTACAATCATAAATAATGCATAGAGCTAAGAAAAATAAGAGATAAACAACAAGATGTTGACATGTACCAGTGAGTTAATGAAAAAACTTTCTGATCGTGAATATCGTCTAAAGATTTGTTCTATCTGCTTTTATAAAAATAAATGTCACAAATTGATGCTTGGAGTAATTAAACAGAGGAAGGAAAATATTTTATCTATGCACACGAAATTTTTCTGTTCACAAACATTTTTTTTGTTCATTTACAAACACGTTTTTATCAATTTATAATTTTATACCCAAGTAAATGAATTATATATAGTTCGACATATGAAATTTGACATATATATATAATCTGTATAAATTCTATGTACAATCTATACGCAATTTATATAGAAGCCAACTGTCAAGTTTATATATGCCTAATATATAATTATATATAATATTTTGTAAAACAAAAAGTAGCATTTTTTGTAAATCAATTTTGTGCTGTTTATTTTTTGGGGCTAATTTGGGACTATATATTTTTTTTCTTAGACAGAAACAGTACAAAATGAATTGATTACAAATGTTATTTTTTTGTTTTACAAAATATTATATGTAGTTACATAATTATATATTGGGTATATATAAACCCAAAGTCACAATAAATCAAAAAAAAATTTAAACAAATTTTGTGATTATTACAGAAATAATTTTACTTTCAGACTTACCATACTTTTTTGTCACTTCTAATAAAACAAAAATTTACCTGTGTATAGTGCAGTGAGTAAAAAATAAAAATAAAAATAAACACGAATTCTTGACTCTCGACCTTGGCAAAACAATTTTGTACAATCATAAATAATGCATAGAGCTAAGAAAAATAAGAGATAAACAACAAGACGTTGAGATGTACCAGTGAGTTAATAAAAAAAACTTTCTGATCGTGGATATCGTCTAAAGATTTATTCTATCTGCTTTTATAAAAATAAATGTCACGAATAGATGCTTGGAGTAATTAAACAGAGAAAGCAAAATATTTTATCTATGCACACGAAATTTTTCTGTTCACAAACATTTTTTTTGTTCATTTACAAACACGTTTTTATCAATTTATAATTTTATACCCAAGTAAATGAATTATATATAGTTCGACATATGAAATTTGACATATATATATAATCTGTATAAATTCTATGTACAATCTATACGCAATTTATATAGAAGCCAGCTGTCAAGTTTATATATGCCTAATATATAATTATATATAATATTTTGTAAAACAAAAAGTAGCATTTTTTGTAAATTAATTTTGTGCTGTTTTTTTTTTGGGGCTATTTTGGGACTATATAATTTTTTTCTTAGACAGAAACAGTACAAAATGAATTGATTACAAATGTTATTTTTTTGTTTTCCAAAATATTATATGTAGTTACATAATTATATATTGGGAATATATAAACCCAAAGTCACAATAAATCAAAAAAAATTTTAAACAAATTTTGTGATTATTACAAAAATAATTTTACTTTCAGACTTACCATATTTTTTTGTCACTTCCAATAAAACAAAAATTTACCTGTGTATAGTGCAGTGCAGAGTTGTAAATGCCTAATACTTATAGAAATAATGATGATGATACGATCAGCTCTATAATTATGATTTTATAATAATAACATGTAGCGATTGTAATACGATGATCAAACTTTGGAATGGCTGCAAAAATTATTATTTCTCAATAAAAATTCACGGCAATCCTTTTGAAAAAATGGAAAAAAATAAGTAATGCATTACTTATTTCTTCCATTTTTTCCACTATTTTTTGCAATATTAAAGCGAAAATTAGTATTTTTTTCAGCTATTCAAATGTTTACACTCTATTTTATAATCACTACATATTATTATTATGAAATCATAATTACAAAACAAATTGTACCGTAAACTATATTTCATGAATTAATGGGGATTTACAACTCTGGTGCAGTGAGTAAAAAATAAAAATAAAAATAAACACGAATTCTCGACTCTCGACCTTGGAAAAACAATTTTGTAAAATCATAAATAATGCATAGAAGTGAATCGATTTATTTGCTAACCGCTTGGAGTGCATGTCCATAGCCATGACCCCCTTATTATACAAAGTTGCACGCTCGTTTTGTTAGTTCGTGCGTTCTTGTGTCACTTCCGAATTCGTAGAGTAAGAATCCGTTCGATATACACTTTGCCGTCACGTAATTTATTAGTAGATCATGATGTGTATCGTGCTTGACCACGACGAGGGCGACGAATCTCTAAGCCTTTGTCAACATATCAGCTCGTATTCTCGTACATCGGTTCGGGCTAACAACGTCCGGGAACGCGTAAGCTGTCTATCTCTCGTAGCTCACGCGTCAATTTCATTCCCGGCACACCTTCGACGTATACGGACTGTACATGGGTGCGTCCAACAATGCCAGTACTGAATTATTCATTCCCACGAGAGTCAGCGACTCCCTGGTCCCTCTTGTCTTCTCCTCGTCGTCTTATTCTCTTATACTTCCCTTCGTTACTGTATTATCTTCCCGGTACTAGTACGTTTATTCACGCAAAGAACCACGAATATTTTTATTATTTTTTAAATTATTTTTTATTTGTTTTTTTTTTTAATTCCTGGTACTAGCACGATTATTCACCCGGAGAACCACGAATATATATATTTTTTTAATTATTTTTTATTTGTTTATTTTTATTCTTGGTACTAGCACGATTATTTACCCGAAGAACCACAAATATTCTTTTATTTTTTATTATTATTTTTTAATTAATTATTTTTATTCCCGGTACTAGTACGATTATTTACCCGGAGAACCACAAATATATATTTAAAAAATTCTCTTTTTTTTTTATCCCAGCACGTTCACCCGGAGAACCACAAATATTTTTTTATTTTAAAAATTATTTTTTGTTTAATTATTTTTATTCCTGGTATAGCACGATTATTTACCCGGAGAACTACGAATATTTTTTTGTTTTTTAAATTATTTTTTATTTAATTATTTTTATTCCTGGTACTAGCTCGATTATTTATCCGGAGAACCACGAATATTTTTTTATTTTTCTTTTATTCCTTTTTATTTATACATTTTTATTCTTTTTTCTTTTTTTTCTTTTCGCAATTGAATTCCTAACACTGACTCGACTCAGTTGTTTGAGATATTACGTTTTTATTTATCAGGAGGATTTATATTTCAATCGCATACCCTTTATTATCTGTGTAATATGGTGAGGTGAAATAGTGGATTCGTTAGCTAGCGAGTCGGAAGGAAATTCCTGCCACTACGACGACTTTATAAGCTCTCGGTTTATCATCATTTTGTGTTTGCTTTCTTACATATCGCAATGTAAGCGTAGAAAAATTGATAATTATGATTCATCGGCTAAAATTCTTTTTTTTTGCTTTCTTTATTTTTGCTGTGTTTTGCAGTATGTACAAATCAAGTTTAATGCAATTGCACTTAAATCCAATTTCCAATTTCCAATTAAATCCAATTTACTATCGTATTTTTCGATTTCTGAATTCACTATCTTTCTCAAGTTGCATATTCTACTACATAAAATACCGGTTACAAGCTTTTTTTCCCATGATTTAAAAAAAAGTGACTTTTTTCCGTTTCTGATTCCAAAATTCACCGATTAGACTTCCGGTCGGAAAATCCAACCGAATTTTTTTTTCTTTAAGATATCGAATTTTGGCCTTCACTGTCGTTCTCAAGTGGCATATTCTACCCAAAAAAATACGAGTTACAAGCCTTTTTACCATGATTTTAAAAAAAAGTGATTTTTTTCCGTTTCTGATTCCAAAATTTACACATTCGACTTTCGGGCATAAAATCCAACCTACATTTTTTTGTGATATCGAGTTTTGGCCTTCACCATCGTTCTCAAGTCGCATATTCTACCCCAAAAAATACCAGTTACAAGCCTTTTTACCATGATTTAAAAAAAGTGACTTTTTTCCTTTTCTGACTCCAGAATTCACAGATCTGACTTCCGGTCGGAAAATCGACCCTAAATTTCTTTTCTTCAACATCCCGAAATTTGGCCACATATTCTGCCACAGAAAATTTAATAAATTGTATAAAGTCTACTAAATTTAATAAATAAATTTAAGATACTTCTATTTTCCTAAAACTTTCCAATTTTGTATAAGACTGAAATACAAATACAAAAAAAATTCAAACTCATGTATTGTTTCACCCTCATACGAAACTATAATAATTGCAATCAATCTAAAAATGCAGTCCCCAGTAAAAAAATTATATATAGTCCGACATATGGAATTGGGCATATATAGTCTGTATAATTTCTATATACAATCTATATGCAATTTATATATAAGATCACCTGTAAAGTTGGGTTTATGTATAAATTGTATATAAATTGTATATAGATTTTATAAAATCTATATATGCCCAATTCTATGTTTAAAACTATATATATTTTTTATATACTCTATATATAATTTTTTTGCTTGGGGTATATGTTTGCAATATTATCGAATCAATCTTTTATATTTTTTTCCAGTAATGAAAGTTGAACATGTACATGTTTCACGTTCAATTCTACGAATCGACGGCATGCATCCTGTGCACGCACATAAGTATATATTGTTATGCCCATAATGATTCCTCCGCTCGAATCGCTACTACAGTGATGATTGATGTAATATGTCCTCAGGTCACTCGTCTCTCTAACTGTCCGCTTTTGTTAGCATCGTTGAACCGGTAATACGAAACGCGCGCAAAACGTATCGTGCCAAACTCGTGACGCTGTGAATTCAACGATCACGGTTAAAGAATGAGAGTCAGTCAAGATATTCTCGTAAGAGCGCAGAGAGCGTCGTGAAGAGGCAAAAACGTAATCGTAATAACGGGCAGAACTTTACGGCGTAACTAAATACCAGAGTGGCCCGTTATATTCAGACTAGTCGCCAACTCCATTATTTCTGTAATTCATGAGTTGGAATTTATCAATTCCTTCAGCTGTGCGCTCGTAAATTGATATTAATACAGATCTGCACTACATTTGTGGTCAACTGACCGTCACGTGATCATCAATTGAAAGACCAAAAATTGAAAAAACTTATTTCGACGAGTGTCATTCATTTAAAAAATCGTCTACAAAAAGTTAACTGCACCCAGGGGAATTAGTTTGATTAGTTTATTTTAATCAAATACGGGATCTATTTCAAATGAATAAAATTTTATTAACTTGAAATAAATACGATTTAATTGAATGATATAAATTCTATTTGATCAAAATAAAATCTTATTGTGTTGAAATATAAATAATATATTATGCTAGCATTTGAAGAAGAAATTTATTTAATGACTGGCCTAATAGAATTTTATTTCGATGAAATTTTTAATAAAATGTATTTGATTACAATAAATATGTATTTATTTGAAATAGATCCCATATTTGATTTAAATAAATCCATGAGATCGATTTCTCTGGGTGTGGATAAGTTGGTTGGTTAATTGGTGGTCATTTGTGCCTAAGTTGGAACATTTGGTGGTGTAAATAACTGGAAAAATTTAAGAAAAATTTGGCTATAATTTCCACAATTATTTGCAAAAACCTTATAAATTTATTACTAAAAATTTTCCGAATAGTAACAATAACCATTTAGTATTAATTCTCCTGTGATAATTAATACAACACGGGCTGAAGGACCACGGTCGATGGCCTATTGTCAATACCAGTTTGTTATAAAATTGTAATTTCCATATATGTAAAGCTGTAACCTGTCATGTATTGTCAATAAATATACGATTACTACTACTAATACAACAAATGTAATGGTTGAAGTTGCCATTAAAATTATCAGTGCTACATTGTCATAAATAACCCAGTTGTTAGAATCAGAATGATCCATTGATGGTCCCAATTCCTTTTTTGTTGTCATCAGCCCACAATTTTTTTCCATCTTCTCATAAAAGTTTATACCATTAACCCAACTATGCTATGCGTTATTTCTATCACTAGTTTTTTTCATTGGTCTCTGGAGAAAGATAAACAAAATTAAATAAAGCCTACACCGAGAGAAAAAATTTCATTGATTCACGGAAATTTTTGCCAATGAAATGAAATACTTGAATTTCGATGCTATATTTTCATTGAATGATCTCAACCTCTATGAAAAGTAGTGACATTGATTCGAAGAAAGATTTCTTTAAACCAATGAACCTTTTTCATTGATTTCAAAGATGTCGTCTCTGATTCAATGAAACCTTCTTCTTACCACCTCAAAATTTCGAAACCTATTATTTCCTGAAGTACGCGGCAGATACAGCTCAAATTTTGTGAGTATGTAAAGAAGTACGGCAGAAATAGTCTATGCTTCTGGCTCCTCGAAACTCGAAGCCGTTCGTTCGGGAGAACCGGAAAACAAAAAAGTGAGGTTAGGTGCGAGAGAGAGATCAATGAAAACATTTCTTTGAACCAATGAAAACGTCTCTTTAAAACAATGAAACTGTTTCTTTATTATATGCTCTCTAAGTAAATCTTTATTTTATGCTCACTAAGTAAATCTTTATTTACAGGCAATGAAATGTTCTCTTTGAAATTCAAATGCACTATTTCATTGAAATCAATGAAAAAAAAATCAATCCACCCATTTCTTTGGCGTCAATGAAATCTTTTCTCTCGGTGTAGCGATTTCAACGATACGCTATAATAGGAAAATCCACACGCTGTATTCCTTCGCTTCTCAGTCACCTCTTCGTCTTCCTCTTCTTCTTCTTCTTCTTCCCCTCCTCATCCACCTTCTTCTTCTTGAATGTGGGATCCCATAATTGCAGAAGCGAACCCAAGTCTATTCTCATCGTCGACACAAGGGAATCTCAGTTTTCCAGTAGAATAACTCGTGTTTCCTACCCAGAGATTAGAATCATCGAAGCGAAAAAGAGATCCTACACTTTCACGTAATTGCTATCCTCTTTGCCGGCTATTTTCGCTTTATCAATCTTTCATTACTTCGTCACTCTTCTCTTCTTATTCACTCTCATATCTTGTGTGTCTCAAGCACGAGATTCACGAGTACTTATAAAGAGTGTGCGACACGAGTTCTTACATCATCGTTTATGTCATGTCTTTGAGAGCTTTATTTCTCTTTCTGCGTGTTCGTCGTCGCTTCATTCCTCATTCGTCTATATATCTCTCTCTCTATATACATACATCCGATGTACTATCATTTGCTATGTAATGTGTGCTGTGTATACATTGTTCCCTCAGGCGACCAGGAGACTTGATGTATGTACATACGAATAGGGATACGAAGTGCGCCGCAACTATGGAGAACATGGAGACGTAGACGAACGAATACAGAAGAGAACGAGCCGTCTCGGGTGTATAGTTTGCTTTTGCCTAGGGTTGAGCGAACATAATACTGGAAAGACCTGCACCATGCGACCAACTCTCTCTCTTTTTCTCTCTCTCTCTTTCTCTTTTTCTCCCCGTATCGTATCGTATACAACCCTGCGACGGTTTGCCAAGGGTTAAAAAGAAATCTCTTCATCTCCCTTTGCCACTCCCGTTGATCTCTCGTCCCTTCCCACTTGCTCTTTGAGCTCCTCACGTTTCGTCCCCGCTTCATTTTTAGCTGCTTCTCACTCTGACAGCAAAATTCTGGCCGTCCAACATTAGCATCTTTCTCTCCTCATCTCTCCGTTCGTTATCCGTCTCTCCCTCGTACTTTTACTGTCTCACTCTGTCCCCAGTTGTGTTATTAATACGCAGGCTTGGCTCCAGCCTCTTTCACACTCATACACACTCTCTTGCACAACCTTTTTTTTCTTTTTTTTTTCTTTACCTCTTCTGACCCTCGTGTCTCGACGTTTCCTTCTTCCGTTTTGCGTTTTTCCAATACCTATAGAACATTTTTACAGGGAGGATTTTTTTTTAAGCTGGGATCGAATTCTTTCAATATCGAGTACAATTTTGCGTTTTTTAACATAATTTGAGTTTACGCTTTTATAGACAAAATCTTTTGAATGAAAAAAAAAAAAATTGCACTAAGTTTCCTTCTTCCGTTTTGCGTTTTTCCACCTATATAACATTTTTACAGGGAGGATTTTTTTTTACAGCTGGGATCGAATTCTTTCAATATCGAGTATAATTTTGCATAATTTGAGTTGACCCTTTTATAGTCAAAATCTTTTGAATGAAAAAAAAAAAATTTCCCTAAGTTTCCTTCTTCCGTTTTGCGTTTTTCCACTACTTATATAATATTTTTACAGGGAGGATTTTTTTTTAAGCTGGGATCGAATTCTTTCAATATCGAGTATAATTTTGCGTTTTTTTAACATAATTTGAATTGACCCTTTTATAGTCAAAATCTTTTGAATGAAAAAAAAAAAATGCCCTCAGTTTCCTTCTTCCGTTTTGCGTTTTTCCACTACCTATATAACATTTTTACAGGGAGGATGTTTTTTTAAACCTGGGATCGAATTCTTTTAATATCGAGTATAATTTTGCGTTTTTTTACATAATTTGAGTTGACCCTTTTATAGTCAAAATCTTTTGAAAGAAAAAAAAAATTGCCCTAAGTTTCCTTCTTCCGTTTTGTGTTTTTCCACCACCTATAGAACATTTTTACAGGGAGGATTTTTTTTTTAACTGGGATCGAATTCTTTCAATATCGAGTATAATATTGCGTTTTTTTAACATAATTTGAGTTGACCCTTTTATAGTCAAAATCTTTTGAATGAAAAAAAAATTAATTACCTTAAGTGTTGAACGCTTTTCCAAATGCAAAATAGTCAAAAAAATTCTCAATTACGAAAAATCGGCCTTTTTCAATTTTTACGTGTAAATGCATTTTTTTTTCATAAAAATAAAATGTAGGATGCATCCCTAATAGAATAGCAGTATTTTTCAAAATTTTATTAAATTAAAAAATATATCCTGAGAAGAATTTTTTTTCAATCTAGCATCGAATCCGTTCAGTATCGACTATAATTTACTTTTTTTTAAATAATTTAAATTGACCGTTCTTACAGCCAAACCCTTTTGGAATGAAGAAAAAAATTGCCTTAAATGTTGGTCGCTTTTTCAAGTGAAAATCATCCAAATTGTCAGTTATGAAAAATCAGCCTCAAATAAATAATAATATAAACAAATTAATTAATAAAAAATAAAACAAATAAAATGTAGCATGCATTCCTAATAGAATTGCATAATTTTTTCCAAATTTTACAGAATAAAAAAAAATCTATTAATTTTTTATTATTGTATTTATTAATTTCAATATTTTTTCTTTTATTAAACCAATTTTCATAGCTTTCGATATCAATCTTTGACCTTCCATTCCCTCTGCCCTTTTCTCTTCTTTTGATAGACGACGTATGAATGCTCGTCATATTTCCATCCGCTCTTTCCATCGGAACCCTGACGCACGCACCCCTTTCGCGAGTAGGGTTCAAAGGTACAGTACTATACACAGAAGCGTCAGCAACTTATTCATGACATCCGTATTCCGTGATCTCCTGTCCAGACTGTATCCCGCCATGGTCGAATGTCAGAGTATATGAAAAACGAATTTTTCTCTCAACGACCAATATTTTTTTTTTCGTTATTTCATTTCCTTCGCTTTCTCGGGGCAGCTCGGGATTATCGAATTCAGTGGAAGATGATAGGAAGGTGGAACGAGGCGAGAACAGCTACCCTTCGGTTTTATCTTTATTTTTATTTTTATTTTTTCTTTCACATCTGCTGCCTTTGGCTTTAGTGTGTGTGTGTGTGTTTTTTTTCCCCTGACAATTTCGTCGGGCTACTGGGATTATTAAATGCAATTGTGGCGGACGTATAGATTTCTGTCTGCACCTACACCCACCTACAATCACCTTTTTCCGATAAAATGTTTGTGTCCCTTCCATCGTTCGCGCACGTTCGTTTTGAACGGCATTTCGTTTGGAGCTTGCTAACCAACGTCTACCTACCTACTATGTGTATGTATCCTGAAATTTGAGAAGGATAGAAGGGGAGAGATAAGCTTGAAACGTTGGCAGGGTTGCGCCTGCCAGTCTGACTGACTGACTGAGCCTGGCTGCAAACTCTCTACGTTTTACCTTGTTGAGTTACCTCTATGTGCATCAGCCTCTTCAACGGTCTCTGTACCCAGTTCTACCCAGTTTATTTTCGATACCTGAGAACGGGCCTCAGAGAAAAAGTTATCTCTGTAGAGGGAACTTCAGGTCAAAGCTTTTTGCTTGATCATTCTGTGGTCAGTGCATATGATCAAAGGAAAATTTTACGAGTTTCATTTTCAAGCACATAATGATTGATTATTGCATGAATATCAAACAGTATGAGGGTTGAGAAGCTACCGAGTGAAATTAATAATTATAGATAGCATTTTTTTTCTATTTTCGAAGGACACTTTTGTTTTATTTTGAAGTCGGAATTGGAAGTCGTCATTATTAGAAAAATAATGGGTCGTGTAGTTCATTTCATCATTTTTATTTCACAATAATATCAAGCAGTGTGAGCGTTGAAAAGCTAACGAGTGAAATTAATAATTATAGATAGAATTTCTTTTCTATTTTCGAAGGACACTTTTGTTTTATTTTGAAGTCGGCATTGGATGTCGTCATTATTAGAAAAATAATGGATTGTGTAGTTCATTCCATCATTTTTTTTTTGACAATAATATCAAGCAGTGCGAGTGTTGAAAAGCTAACGAGTGAAATTAATAATTATAGATAGCAATTTTTTAAATATTTTCGAAGGACACTTTTGTTTTATTTTGAAGTCGGAATTGGAAGTCGTCATTATTAGAAAAATAATGGGTCGTGTAGTTCATTCCATCAATTTTATTTGACAATAATATCAAAGAGTATGGGCGTTGAGAAGCTTCCGAGTGAAATTAATAATTATAGATAGAATTTTTTTTCTATTTTCGAAGGATACTTTTGTTTTATTTTGAAGTCGGAATTGGAAGTCGTCATTATTAGAAAAATAATGGGTCGTATAGTTAATTCTATCATTTTTATTTCACAATAATATCAAGCAGTGTGAGCGTCGAAAAGCTACCGAGTGAAATTAATAATTATAGATAGCATTTTTTTTCTATTTTCGAAGGACACTTTTGTTTTATTTTGAAGTCGGAATTGGAAGTCGTCATTATTAGAAAAATAATGGATTGTGTAGTTCATTCCATCATTTTTTTTTTGACAATAATATCGTGCAGTGCGAGTGTTGAAAAGCTAACGAGTGAAATTAATAATTATAGATAGCAATTTTTTAAATATTTTCGAAGGATACTTTTGTTTTATTTTGAAGTCGGAATTGGAAGTCGTCGTTATTAGAAAAATAATGGGTCGTGTAGTTCATTTCATCATTTTTATTTGACAATAATATCAAACAGTATGGGCGTCGAGAAGCTACTGAGTGAAATTAATAATTATAGATAGCGTTTTTTTTCTTTTTTCGAAGGACACTTTTGTTTTATTTTGAAGTCGGAATTGGAAGTCGTCATTATTAGAAAAAAAATGGGTCGTGTAGTTCATTCCATCATTTTTATTTGTCAATAATATCAAATAGTATGAGCGTCGTGAAGCTATCGAGTGAAATTAATAATTATAGATAACATTTTCTTTTTCTATTTGTTTATATTTTTTTTCTAACGAAAGACATTTTCGTTTATTTTTAAATCGAAATTGAAGGTCGTCATTATTTTTTAAATAATGGGTCGTATAGTTCATTACATCATTTTTATTTCGCAATAATAACTTGCGGTGTTATAAAAAAAAGAGGCCAAATCTTTTAATACGAGCAAAAACAATTGTAAACATCAAAGTACCACCAAAAAATGTAAAAAGAAATGAAAGAGTATTGTTCTCCAATAAATTTCCAGTGCAACAAGAACGCCGCCATTTTATTTAAAAAAAAATTTGAGTACATTTGTATAATAAAAAATTATTTTTCCTTCATATTATTAAAAATGTTGTGGACTTTATTATAAAAGCTGCATATAGTCATTGCAAATAAAAATAATGTATCGTATAATTCATCGTCTCAATTTGATTTCGCAATAATAACTTGCGGCGCTTATAAAAAAAAGGCCATACTGTTAAATAACAGCAAAAGCAATTTTTTTAACATAGTACTTTTTTTACATTTTATTTAAAAAAAATAACAGTGCATTTTTACAAAAATTAATTTTTCCTATAAATCATCAAAAATATTGCAGACCTTATAATAAAAGCTACAGATAATCATTACAAAATAATTACACGACAAATAAGTATTAAAAAAAAGAAAAATTTACATTCTCGTTCAAATCAATGTCTAATTTTTTATTCGATATTATCAGTGAAATAATAATTCGTCATCGAATCGATCCCAACTGCTTAGCAATTAAATGAAATTGTAGTCCATTCTCTAGTAGACAAATACCAGAATCGATCAAGGAAAAAGAGAAAAAGAGGGGGGGCAAGATCCGATCTTGTCTTGCACGTCCGATCGAGCATCGTCCTCGCCGTCGTCTTCGTCGTCGTCGCCGTCGCCGTTTCCTACGCCCACATCGAGAACCAGCCGATGAGTCACTTCGTGCACAGAGTACTCAGCTCTGAGGCACTCTTACGCTCGGTTTCGCACAGGGCCGCCCCCTCTCGTTCCTTCTTTCGAGTTTAAGCTGAAAGCAGGGAGCGGATAAGGGGAAAGATAGAGAAAGAGAAGATCGAGATAGGTAGACCAGAATCTTGCAACCTCCCTCACGGCCTATTTCAGAGTAGATTGCTATCGTCAACGAAGGAACAAACGGTCGATGTGACGCTACTTCGGAACCTTCGAAACTTTGCTTGCTTTGCCCGCTTTCGGAGGATGATTCCGAAAGGTCGATCGGTTTCTTCACCGTCTAATACAGTGTAATAGCGGCATTGAAACGCGCGTGGGTTGTGTAATCCGATTGAATATATATATATATATATATATATATATATATATATATATATATATATGCGTGTGTGTGTATATATTTATAGGTAATCCTTCAACGAGCACGAAAGTCTTGTTCGCGTTGTGGCATGCTATTATGAGCATAACGTGCGTGTACAGTATCCATCGGACTTTGCTATGTATACATAATACATGTATGTGTATTGAGATTCGCACCCGCTTCGAAGAAATAAGAACGGAATCACACACGTATTTTTATTAAGGTTTTAATTGAACGAAATAATTAGCAGATGGATAGATGTAGTTTTTTATAATAGTTATATGTAATAACTTATGTAAGAATACAACCCCCCCACCCTTGCTATAAGAATCTAATTGTAATCTAGAAAAGCAATAAATATTATCGCTTTTCTATTATTTATATCTGTTATTATATCTATTATTATACTTAAATATTATTATTATTATTTATAATACAAAAAGAAAATGGGCTGGGATTTTTTTTAAATTGTTGGTTCAATTAAACTCGAATTTACCGATTTTTGTGCCTGCGCAATAACATTTTTGCTCAGCTTAAAATTTTTCTATAAAAAAGAAAATATATATTTGTAAAAATTTATTTATTTATTTAATAGCCGTTTTTGCTATTTCAGGTTTAGAATTTTTACATACGTTCAACAATTTTAGCATATCAAAAAAATTAAATTATATATGTATTGAATAATGAACACTTTTCTGTCCTGATGATTTTGATAAAATGTGACAAAATTTCGCGCCATAGGAAAAAATATAAATGATGGACTGTAAAAAAAATCTACTTGAAATTTAGTGTACTTTTACTGGAAGTTTTTATTCATAAACTAGTATATTAAATTTCGTATACAAGTATAATGTACAATTAATGTATGGTTCAGCACATTCAATAATTTACTTCAATTTTACAGTAAAAGTACTTGAATTTTAATAATTTGCTTTAATTTTACTGAAAAAGTACATGAATTTTATATCACAATTGTATATTAAATTCGATTACGAGTTTATGAATAAAAACTTCCAATCTTTTCTAACAGTGCTTTAAAAATTGGTCCTTGCATTATTTTCGTTCTGATTTTATTGTTTTTTGCTGTTTTTCAACAGTTGATATGGATTTATAAACTTTGCTGAGCATTATTACGAAGTAATAATTATAAAATAAATGATACCATAAATGTAATTTCGAAATGTAACGAAACAAAAAATTTTTGCCCCTCTAACAAAACATTCTTTTGACAGTTCCATGACACTCGGATTTAGCTGACGGATTTAGCCAACGATTCTCTTTTTTTAGCGTACTCGAGAGATTCTGACCCTCGACTTTTTTTTTCTTCTTTTTTTTTCAAACCGTACGCTTGCCACTCAAGATCGATTGACGTGCGGATAGGACGAACATCATGTCTCCTATATGAGCCGCTCACAGATGTAACGAAGGAATCAGAAATTCTAGAAAGATAAAACCAATTTTATAAAAATTTGAAAAAATTCCGACTGATAAAATGAGTGTTATTTTTAATAGAAACAATGAAACCTTTTTTTTTAAATCAATGAAAACGTCTCCTCGATTATGCTCATCAACTAAATGTTTCTTTAAAGGCAGTGAAATGTTCTCTTTGAAATTCAAACGCAACATTTCATTGGAAACAAATAAATATTTCATTGAAATCAAAGAAAAAAACAAATTTTTAATTACAAAAAAAAATACAAATGAAAAAAATAAATTTTCAAATGATAAAATTTAAAAAAAAACATTTTCAAATGAATTTTTTTTTTTTTTTTTTTCTTTTCATTTTATCTCTTTATTATTCTCAACTGCTGGCAGGGAAAAATGACGGAAATATGTGTTTCACTAAATTTTTTAATTTAACAAAAAAAAAAAAAAAAAAAATTATTTTGTCAAATGAAAAAAAAATTAGAATGAAATTTTTTTTTCATCTGAAAAAATTCAGTGAAACACATATTCCCATAATTCAGCTCTGCGGACCGGCGGGAAAAAAAATGAATTTTTTAATTCGGAAAAAAAAAAAAAATTCTTTTGTCAAATGAAAAAAAAATTCGAATGAAATTTTTTTTTTATCTGAAAAAATTCAGTGAAACACATATTCCCATAATTTAGCTCTGCGGACCGCCGCGAAAAAAAAATATGATTTTTTTAATTGAAAAAAAAAAAAAAAAAAAAAAAAAAAAAAAAAATTGTGAAATGAAAAAAAAAATTCGAATGAAATTTTTTTTTTATCTGAAAAAATTCAGTGAAACACATATTCCCATACTTTAGCTCTGCGGACAGGCGGGAAAGAAAAATATGATAAAACCATTTCATTTCGCCAGTAAACATATCTATCATAAGAGATAGCGTCGAAAGTTAAATTCTGATGATTTAGAACCAACTCAATTCCTTATAATAGAGATGGCGTAGTCCATGGAGACTGAAGACGCTATAAATAAGAGCAAAACGCGGTTGTCACGTCTTCATCGACGACCGAGGCATTCGAGGGCTTCGAAGTGTCTCAATATTTGTTCATGAGTTCGCACACCATATATATAGGCATACATATAATATCAGCGTACTATACAACTATTCTCGAAGAAGAAAATGAATCGCTCCATATAGTCTCGAAGCTATCGAGCGAACCAGGCTGCGCGGCGCCTTTATTACATAAGTACCGTGCGGTTTATATCGAAGAAGAATTTAATACGATCATTTAGTAGATGCTCAAAAACATTTTACAGGATTATCATCATAATATGTATTATATTACGCGATTATTCTGAATTATTATACAGTCATAATCACATATTATTATACAATCTAAAGCTTTCATGCTTTTATTTTTTCAAAATTATTGCACTTCAACCAGAATTATGAGCACTCCAAATTTTTTTAATAAAAAAAAATGTACGATAAAAATTCTTTGAATAATAATAATTTCATTAAAGTAATTTGCTCATAAAAATAAAGTTTGTTTTCAACTAAATTTCGCATAGAATAGTGGATAGAAAATGGAAATTATAAGCACTCAACATTTTTTTAATAAAAAAATGTACGATAAAAATTCTTTGATCATAATAATTTCATTAAAGTAATTTGCTCATGAAAAGAATCTTTGTTTTCAACTAAATTTCACATAGAATAGTGGATAAAAAATCGTAATATGGTTCTCCGTGTGTATGTTTGAATTTTTTGTGAAATTTATGGCCCATCGATTATTAAAAAATTCAAAAATACACATGGAGAACCATATTTCCATTTTCTGTCCACTATTCTATGCGAAATTTAGTTGAATACAAAGTTTCTTTGCATAAAATTATTATGCAATCTAAATCTTTCATGCTTTTATTTTTTGAACATTATTGCACTTCAACCAGAATTATGAGCACTCCAAATTTTTTTAATAAAAAAAAATGTATGATAAAAATTCTTTGAATAATAATAATTTCATTAAAGTAACTTGCTCATGAAAAGAAACTTTGTTTTCAACTAAATTTCGCATAGAATAGTGGGTAGAAAATCGAAATATGTTTCGCCATGTGTATGTTTGAAGTTTTTGTGAAATTTATGACCCATCGATTATTAAAAAATTCAAACATACACATGGAGAACCATATTTCCATTTTCTATCCACTATTCTATGCGAAATTTAGTTGAAAACAAAGTTTCTTTGCATAAAATTATTATGCAATCTAAATCTTTCATGCTTTTATTTTTTCAACATTGGTTGCACTTCAACCAGAATTATGAGCCCTAAACAGAATTGTAAAGCCCCATTAATTCATGAAATATATTTTACAGTACAATTTGTTTTGTAATTATGATTTCATAATAATAATATGTAGTGATTATAAGATAGAGTGTAAACATTTGAATACCTGAAAAAAATACTAATTTTCGCTTTAATATTGCAAGATATAGTGAAAAAAATTGGAAGAAATAAGTAATGCATTACTTATTTTTTTCCATTTTTTCAAAAGGATTACCGTGAATTTTTATTGAAAAATAATAATTCTTGCAGCCATTCCAAAGTTTAATCATCGTATTAGAATCGCTACATGTTATTATTATAAAATCATAATTATAAAGCTGATCGTATCATCATCATTATTTCTATAAGTATTAGGCATTTGCAACCCCGGCCCTAAACATTTAAAAAAAATATATATATATACGATAAAATTCTTTGAATAATAATAATTTCATTAAAGTAATTTGCTCATGAAAAGAAACTTTGTTTTCAACTAAATTTCACATAGAATAGTAAATAGAAAATCGAAATATGGTTTTCCATGTGTGTTTGAATTTTTTGTGAAATTTATGTTCCATCGATTATTAAAAAATTTGATATTTTTAAATACGAGCTGCTGATTATGTTGGAAGATAATAATAACGAGTTAAATTGTACGACAAATATTTGTGTAATGACATTCGAAGGATGTTTACAATTCTTCATTAAACTTACTTATTATTATTTGAAAAAACTTGTAAAAAGATTTTATTTTTTATTTTTTTATAGATCACGATATTTTTCGCTTCGATCATAGCAAAGAGTGTCACGCTCGTTCGTGTCCAACAAATAAACGCCGAGCAATTGTCGACGTGTCTCAATATTTGTTCCGGCATTGGCCGATAAAACAGAGAAATAATGAATTGCAGTTTGTTCGTTCACGGTGTTTGCGACGACATTTGTCGTTGGAAAAATTGAATGGTATTGACGGTAAAGTTACAGCAGCTATTGCAGTTACTATTTATAGAATGTTACGTTCATCATCGACGTCGCACCTTCTTCTTTGACTGAAATATTAATTACGTTTTACCGTTGAATAATTGATGTCTATGTTCAAGGAGACTTTTCCTCCAGTGAGAATTTTCGTTCTGTCTCACGTGTTAGTTTTCTCCTTGCGCTTGATATTAAAAAATGCACAAACTACTTTGCAAGAGTTTTGCACAGAGCTGGCGACTGCGGAACGAGATAGGAAGCCAAGTGCTACTGCTACTAGAATTTCGATGCATATAACGTTTTCAACTTAATGCCCAGCTCCGGATCCTCGCATTTTCCATCGCCTGAACGTGACCAGGCTCGAGTGTTTAAATATTTGTGATGAGATTAAAGTGCCTTCTTGTTCCAAGGGCTCACTGCGAACTCGGCAAACGCGAAACCTGCACGATTCGTCTACAGGGCTGTTTGAAATGGAGGAAATTGCTGGTAATAATAGCTCCTGGGAATTACAGCAAAAAAAAAGAAAAATGTCATTGATTCAAAAACAATTCGTTTGCGAGTTGACAAAAATAAGTATTTTTTAATTAATTCTAGTTGCTATTTCTTACAATTCCATTTAATATTAAAACATTAAAATATTGATTTTCTTATTTTAAAGTTATTGTTTCAATCTGTCATGAAATTGTAGAAATAAAATTAAATTGACAACGCTTACTTTTGGCAGCTCGCAAACGAATTATTTTTTAATCAATAATATTTTTTTAGTGTAGAGGTAGCAACAGATAAAAGCTCACTTTTTCTGCTCATAATAATAACTCCTGGGACTTGTAGAAATAAAATTAAATTGACAATGCTTATTTTTGGAAGCTCGCAAACGAATTGTTTTTTAATCAATGATTTTTTTTTAGTGTAGAGGTAGCAACAGATAAAAGCTCACTTTTTCTGCTGATAATAATAACTCCTGGGACTTGCAATAAAAAAAATGTCATTAATTTAAAAACAATTTGCTTGCGAGTTGCCAAAAATAAGTATTTTTTAATTAATTCTAGTTATTATTTCTTACAATTCTATTTAACATTGAAACAATAAAATATTGCTTTGACTATTTGAGAGTTATTGTTTCAATCTGTCATGCAATTGTAGAAATAAAATAAGATTGACAACGCTTATTTTTGGCAGCTCGCAAACGAATTATTTTTTAATCAATGATATTTTTTTTTAGTGTAGAGGTAGCGACAGATAAAAGCTCGTTTTTCAGAATCAGTCTATAGTCTGATTTTCTCTTCAATACAATAAAATAAATACAATTCAAACTATATAAAACTGCGAGGGAAATATCATAATATAAATATATAAATATGTAAATATTACACTTACTATAAAAAAAAACACAAAGTAGTGTAAGAAAGAAATTTATTAAGGAGAAATCCGTTTAATAATAATTCAAATGAAAATATTGTTTTGCCCATTTTTAATTAGAAATTAGAAGTAAAATTAAATTGATAATGCTTATTTTTGGCAGCGTGCAAACAAATTGTTTTTTAAGTAATTAAATTTTTTTTTTGAGTAGAAGTAGCGACAGATAAAAGCTCGTTTTTCTGAATCACTCTATAGATTCAGGTGATTCGACCTCGAATTACGTGTCTTGCAATAGCGTCACAGTGTTTTACCGGTTGGCGAGCCAAGGTCGGCCAATTTTCTCTTGAATGCCGAGAGTTTTTCCGCAAAGAGCTGAATAATTAATCAAGCGAAGAGCCCCGAGAGCTGTAAAGCAAAATATGATCTCGAGAGACTCCGGGTTCTAAAAGTGTCGCAGCTCCATAATTCCCGGATTATAGGAACCCTTGAAAAGATCAGATTTTTTTTTTTTGGTACTTCACAAAGAACAAAAAAGTAGTCGTTACAACCACTTTTTTACGAGTTTGCTATAAACGAGTCGGATCAATAATTCATTCAGTTCCCCTAAATGATTAAATCGCTTTCATAACTCATTTATAGCGAGCTCATAAAAAAAGTAGTTTTATCATCTACTTTTTTTCTCCGTATAATGAATAATCATAACTAATTGCAGTTATTGAAGGCAGAAATTGTTAATCCATCTACAAAAATATTCTCAGGAGCTAACAATGAATAACAAAATAGTAAAAAACCTTGCACATTGCTTCCTCATTATTTTTCGCTTTTTACAAAGTTTCCTCTCTGAAGAAGCAAAAAAGTATGTTATTCAATTTTGGCTTCCTCATAGAGGAAGCTCTGTAAAAAGCGAAAAATAATGAGGAAGCAATGTGTAAGGTTCTACTTTGCATTCTTTTTAAATTAGATAAATAAACATGTTGTGAATTCGCTTTTTCTATTTCGTTATTCCGTTATTTCGTTATTATTAGAGCGTTTTCGGAAGTAAATGTGATAACGTATATTATTAAAAATAATTCAACATTCCATAAAATCACAAATTTCATACCGCTTGTCACTAAATTATACATATATAATGGCTGAATATTGTTTCATTTATATACAAAATTTGAGTTCGCTATTTCAAGTTTTGCAAAAGTTACAATAGAGCGATAATGTCAATTTTGTTGAAAAATTCAAAATTCCATAAAATCTGAACCACTTTACCGATTCGAGCCAAATTCAATACCAAACAGCATTGAGTGCACCTACTCTTATAACCAACTATTTAGCAAAATATACTAAATTTTACGAAAGTTAGAGCGACCACGTCCTTCTTTCAAAAAATTCAAAACGGCATAAAATCGAAATTTTCGCACAGATCTTGTCGAAAATTGCTACAGTTGAAGAGGGTTTGCTACTACACTAGTGTGCCAAATTTGAGCCCGATATACAAAACCGTTCTTGAGTTATCACTTTTCTGGACGTTTTGGACAATTCTAAGTGTCCTGACATAAAAATCTCGAAAAATTTTTTTTCATGAAAACAAAGCTTCCTCTATGAGGAAGGAAAAATGGTACTTCAAAAAGTTTTCTACCGACATGTAATTTTTTTTATCATGGAACAAATTTGTCAATATTATTCGAAATTTGGGGATTAATATTTAAAAGATGTTTTTCAGCATTTCTTCTATGTAGGAAATATGATATGTTAGTAGTTGAAGAGTTAATAATTGTAAGTCATTTTTATAGTGCACTTAAAGAATCATTTAAAAGGGCCATAAAATTTTCTCCATGAAGCCATAGATAACATAGAAAACACAGGATGTTGTAGTGCATAGGAACTGATTTTCTAGCAAGGTCTTCCAACGTTTCTCCCTCTGCAACCATTCACTAATTTAAGTGTTTCTAAATTCGTGAGGAGGGTGCGCAGATGGATGCTCCATCTTCATCTCTTCCTCTCTCTCTCTCTCTTTCTCTAAGTTCGTCGTTTCTAGAAATGACGTTGAGAAAAAAAGGCAAAAGGAGGAAAATCAACATAGAGTAAAAAAAAAAAAAAAAAAAAAAACGAAACTAGTGAAAGACGTCCGCAGCCGCTCAGTCTCTCGGTATCTCTTCGCGCCCGCTGTTTCTCTCATTGCCAAATATAACTTGAAGCTCGAAGCTGCTGCTGCTGCTGCAACGTTTCAGGAAACGCGTTATTCGTAAGCTACGTTATAGCTAAGCAATCTTCCTCTTTTATTCTACAGGAAAAAAAAACAAAATCGTAAACTTCGTCCACCAATTCGATAGACAGTCTCTTATATTTTATTTTTAGAGCCAAAGAGACAGAGACAAAGATATATTTTCTATATATATATATACATATGTAGGCAAATGGTGAAATGAGAGCAAATGAATTGGAGCTTCTTCGGGTCTAATTGTAGAAATGAAGTCACACACTCGCAAGATTCTACAGCATTCCGAAGAATACACTCTGTTTGATCATTGGTTTCATTTCCTTGCAACCAGAAGCCGAATCTTTGATATATAACGAGGGCATTGCACCTCGTGCGATAGTTTCCAAATGTTCCAACCGTCGTTCGATATATTTCACTGAATATAATGCCGGTGGTGCCGTTGAGGTGCACGTGCCACCTGCTTAAGCGCCATATGCTGTTTTGTATTATTAATGTCCGTTGGTCTGGTGGCTGTTACAACCTGCAGCTCTTCCTGCGGGTCCAACGTGAAAATCCACACGAAACTCGTTAAAGTTACACCTGTTCAGAATGGGCCAACGAAACTTCAAGCCATTAACTAAAATAATTCACGAACGTTTGTGTGTGGTTTTGTTGTCAATGATTAAATGATATTACAACCATGAATTACAGGCTTTGTGGTAGGATAAATTGAAAATGGTTTACGGTTGCGCACGTGTAAAGCGAATCTAGTCTGTAGATTATTCGAGGTAGATTATTCGCGGCCAATTTATAACGAGAGTTTACCTGAAGTTCGTCCACCGAGTACAATCTAGATTTTAATATAAACTTCGAAACTTGAATCACTAAATCTGTCTTGAAGACTAAATCCACCGATAAATCTATTGTAAGGCTTGAATCTATGGCAATTCCGGTTTGGAAATCTATATTGATGTCTAAAATTGTTTCAGCGAAAGTAATAATTAAAAAAGAAGTAATTTAAAAATATTGATCTTATTTTGTAACAAGTAACTAAAAAAAAAGCATGGATATTCGAAAAATGGATTGAAAATGTTATTCACTTTTGTGAAAATATATTTGTATGCCACTGGATATACTTAAGAATATATCCAATATGCAGAAAAATATATAATACATGCAGCTTTTGTGCTTATGGAATATTTTTAAAGTAACAATATTTTTCAACTCTGATTTAAGTCCATAAATTTGAATCGTCAACGACTCATTGACAAATATTATTTAATTTAGTGAAAATATATTTGTATCCCACCAGATATACTTTAGAATATACAAAAAATCTACAATTTATTGTAAAAAGATTATTTAATATATGTAGAAAAATATATTTTCCCATACAATTTTTATCCTTATGGAATATTTTTAAAGTAATAAAATTCTTCAACTCCAATTTAAGTCCATAAATATGAATCATCAACGATTCATTGGAAAATATTGTTTAATTTAATGAAAATATATTTGTATGCCACCACATATAATTAAAAATATACCAAAAAAAAACTACAATTTATTGTAAAAAGAATTTTTAATATATGTAGAAAAATATATTTTCACATACAATTTTTATCCTTATGAAATACTTTTAAAGTTACAATATTCTTCAACTCCAATTTAAGTCCATAAATATGAATCATCAACGATTAATTGTCAAATATTATTTAATTTAGTGAAAATATATTTGTATGCCATCAGATATCCTTTAAAATATACAAAACATCTACAATTAATTGTAAACAAATTATGTAATAAATGTAGAAAAATATATTTTCACATACAATTTTAATCCTTATGAAATATTTTGAAAGTAACAATATTCTTCTGATTTTGAGATATGAATCAAACGTCTCATTGGCAATTATCTTATAATTTTTTTTATTGTTATTTTGCAGTCACAGACATCGAGAGAGGAGAGGCAACAACAGCAACAACACCATAAACAACAACAACAGGAACCGCAGCAGGCGTCGAGTCCCGGTGCTCAGACGTTAACCCCAAGCCCATCACCCTCACCAGTTGGCGATGCGCCCCTTGGTCGAGCTCTCATGGAAGCGGCGATTCAGCAAGCTGCGAGTACAAGCGGCACCGTTGGAGGTGGCAGTTCACCAGGACATCAGCAACAGCCACCGATGGTCGTGACACCTCCAGGATACTGGGTCGATGGTACCGACCATCGGCACACCCTCGATTCTGCTGGACGAGCGTTACTTCCGGCACAACCGGCCTGGCAACCTCGCATCGATCAGGACGACACGGCCAAATGTTATCGCCGCTTTTTCGTTGGCAGAGTAAGTTATTATGGAACATGAATATCGGGTATTCATGCCACTTCTTTTTATTCCTACACTCAATTTTATTTCCGGCTTTTTTTAGGACTCAAATGCCATTTTTTAATGATTGCAAGGAATTTGGAGCGTTACGTATCAGTCAAATTGATGTTCAATTTTTGTGAATATTTGTGGAATGTTTTGTACATTGAATAACCATAAAGAATGCCAATTTTACCAATAGGACTCAAATGCCATTTTTTAATCATTGCAAGGAATTTGGAGCGTTACGTATCAGTCAAATTGGTGTTCAATTTTTGTGAACGTTTCTGTAATGTTTTGTACATTGAAGAACCATAAAGAATGCCAATTTTTGTTATAGCATGTGTCCTTAACTTAGAGAATCATTTAAACATTCATTCAATAATTCTACGAAAATATTACAAGTTATCTTAAAAAATCCTCAATCCACGAAGTTTGTAGTTTTTTTTAAGTAAAAATTTCGAGTTCTCTAAAAAAATGGTAGTCGATTAATAATTAGTTGGTCAAAATTACTGAAAATAAATCAAAAATTAAAAAAATTCGTTGCTTTGCATCTTGTTAAAAGAATTAATTTAGTGGTTTGCTAAAATTGGCTATAAATTGGCTTCCACATCGAGTTGTAATGGTATTCAATGCTAATTTTCTCCGTTATAATTCAAAATTAGAATCATCACACATTTCACGATCCTAGAATACTAAACTTTTTAAAAACACATCCATAAATTCGTTGATTTGCTTAGAATTGGATACGTGTGGAACAATGCAAATTTCAGAGGTACATTAGCGAAGCTCCAGGCGTGATTTTTTTTTGGGCTGAAATGCCATTTTTAATGACTGTAAGGAATTTGGAGCGTTACGTATCAGCCAAATTGATGTTCAATTTTTGTGAACGTTTCTGTAATGTTTTGTACATTGAATAACCGTAAAGAATGCCAATTTTTGTTATAGCATGTGTCCTTAACTTAGAGAATCATTTAAACATTCATTCAATAATTCTACGAAAATATTGCAAGTTATCTTGAAAAATCATGAATCCAAGAATTTTGTAGTTTTTTTTTAAGTAAAAATTTTAAGTTCTAAAAAATGGTAGTCGATTAATAATTAGTTGGTCAAAATTACTGGAAATAAATCAAAAATTAAAAAATTAGTTGCTTTGCATTTTGTTAAAAGAATTAATTTAATGGTTTGCTAAAATTGGCTATAAATTGGCTTCCACATCGAGTTGTAATGGTATTCAATGCTAATTTTCTTCGATATAATTCAAAATTAGAATCATCACACATTTCACGATCCTAGAATACTAAACTTTTTAAAAACACATCCGTAAATTCGTTGATTTGCTTAGAATTGGATACGTGTGGAACAATGCAAATTTCATAGGTACATTAGCGAAGCTCCGGGCGTGGGCTCGGCTGATTCTTTGTACGTACGTGTATAGGCATCATAACCCACGTAAACCCCGCATATAAGCTATTGTACAGTTATTCGCGAACCCCGACGCGCATTCTCGATCTAAACGCAGCTAGGTACGATAATCGCTTACAATTCTTCCATCTCTATCTGCGGATCTGCTTGTTGGCTGTGTGAACTTTTCACGCGTACGCGTCAACGCACAGAGCGAGAAATTGAAGAATTGAAGTAAAAAAAGAAACGCGGTGGAACGAAGCAGTCTAGATTAATATAGTGTGTAGCAGGAGAAGCAGTAGAAGCAGAAGCAACAGCAGCGCCACCAATGGACAAGATAGATCTATGTACAACGCAGGAAAAGAGCACTTCGGGCGTGGGAGTGGGAACGTTCTCATAGCAGCCTTTCTTTCTCTCTTATATTCCGAGTTCAGAGCGGCAACGTCCGCTCGGAACAGGCGTTGCGATCTCTTCCTTCTCTCTCTTCTCTCTCTTTCCTTCGAAGCCCTTGTTCCTTATAAGCTAGAGCTGCATTCTCTTCGTCGCTCTCTTTATCCCAGTCTCATTTTCTCTTCGTCTTGGCAGTAACGTTCGTAGAGTGTCTCACCGGTGGCCATCTCCCGTTCCCTCGTTCTCTAACTTCTCTCTTATTCCTCTCTTATTCGTCTTCTCTTTCAACCACATAAGAGGAGAGTTTTTTCTCTCCGCATTTTCTGCTTCACAAAGAGGCAGACGTTGAATTTCGCAAAAGTGGCAGCGACAGCAACGATTTTCATTCGTCCTTCTCTTCCGCTTCCTTCTCACTACTGTAATCCCCCGGTTATTTCACCCGGATACGCGTGTCCTATCCTCTGCTTCACCTACTCGTTTTATTCTTATGTCTCTTCCTCGTTACTTCCACAGTTCGCTTTCCGTTCGTTCGTGAGATTTCTGCAGGGGAAAAAAGAAATAGCGTACCATAGAACTGCAGACGACGCCGAAGTTTGATGCAAATGCGAGTTGTGTACACACAAGTATTATTCCATCGTCGTTTCGGGACAACGAACGTCTCCTACACGCAAATGTCTCCGCCTTCGTTCTTCGTCTCTTCTTTGACTTGTACTTGGAAGTTTTCCTTTCCGAGTCACAAGTCACCGTGTATACAGAGAGGCAGCTGTCTCTTAGCTCGTGACAGTCACAAGGGCCACGAGCCCCTGGAGTCAGGAGAAAAGTTAGCGACGAGTAGTTTGCTCAACCGGTCGATTAATTACTTGTCTATGATTACAGAAAGCATCGCCGACGTCGATTCGGTGGACCAACTTTCGGAAGCGGTTAACTCAGCGGCAAGTTTTTCCGTACTGTCTATCGAGGAAGCCAAGAAAAATACTTAGAGAAAAGAGGGCGAAGGGAAAGAAGACGAGAGCTTGGCATACACGATAGTTTATTCTCAACGAGACTTCCTATCCCACTCATCTTTGCCTTCGATATATACTAAACTGTGGCAATATAGCTCAAACGATACAGTGATCATCATAGTTTCCTCTCTCTTCATCCGATGCCACTTCTCCCCTTGGATACTGCCAAAAACTCGGCCGCTCAGCTGTACACATAAAGAAAAAGAAATACTTTGGTGTGTGTGTTCGTCGCCACTTCCTTGACAACTTCCGCTTCTGAAATTTCTCGAGTTACGTTGTCGCTCGTACGGAATTCTCCCTTTCGCTGTTCCCTTAGACGATATGTGGAGCTATACTCGGAAAGGCAATATTTCCGGAGAGTTTTCAGACTGCCAACAGACGCACGCAGTATGCGCTGGCTCAGTATTCCGTAGAAGACATATATTGAACTGGAGCTTCAAGTTTCAATTTTTTTTTATTCTTTCGCTATTTTTCCTTTTCTTTTTTATCAGTCTTTCCCTCTTCTTTACTCGTCGCTTTGGCGTATCGTCAATTGGAAAACGCTTCGATAACTCCTTCATGTTTCTTCGAGGACTGCGCACACATGACTATAATCATGAATACGTCGTCGCTACGTCCGATAAGTTTACGGTTGTACACTCGTTTATCGTTAACAGAAAGTGTAATATTACAAAACACTCAGACACGTAGTGAAAGAAATGAAGCGAGCTCCTCATACGGATATCCACGTACTGTAAATAATGAGTTGCGAAGTGGAGAAACCAATAAACACCAAAGTACTTAAATGCTCAATTAAATGTATCTGAAAAAGGAGGAAATAGGGAAGTCTCGGAATTGCCACACACTTAATACACAGCAAGTGTGTATTAAACTTGCCAACAGTGTTGTTTTTTACTCTAGTTTTTTTTGTCCTCGAACTCTTCCATCATTCTCACTGCTCTTCAAGCATAATTTATGTCACGGACTCGAAAGACAAGAGACACGCGAGCTAACTTGAACGATCTGTGCGCACTCGTAGATTTTATATCTATCCACGAAGTAAATGGCATCGCGTGTCGTTGAAACGACTAATTTAAAAATAAAAATAAAACTCGTCAACTTCTCGGCTGTTATCTCACTAATAATACAATTAAACGGGAAAATTAATAGCAGGACAATTTTGTGACTAAGCAATTTGTGTCGAAAAATCCGGTCTTAATTGTTGTAATATCCGTCAATATTTATTTAGACTGAATTTATGTGCGTGAGCCAATTAGCTTTTTTTATCATTCATTTTTATTATCACTAGCCTGTTTAGATTTATATAATTTTTCAGATATTGCATTACTAGTACACTATTAGACATTTTTGTATGCAAATTAATATAACGTAGTGCAAGTTTTTTTTCCGGATTCGCGTATATTAAATTTAATATACAATATTAGTTATATACAAAAAAAATAGTTGTAAAATTTCATTAAAAATTGAAATTATAATTAAATTAAATTTAATATATCGTATCTGCACAAGAACTTCCAATATATTAATTATCAAAATATTTTTAGCATTGCAATTCCATAATAATACTAGTTTATTTGACGCAAATTCGACTTTACAATAATTACTTTATAGCAGAGTTGTAAATGCCTAATACTTATAGAAATAATGATGATGATACGATCAGCTCTATAATTATGATTTTATAATAATAACATGTAGCGATTGTAATACAATGATTAAACTTTGGAATGGCTGCAAAAATTTTTATTTTTCAATAAAAATTCACGGTAATCCTTTTGAAAAAATGGAAAAAAATAAGTAATGCATTAAGAAAGTAATGGATTACTTATTTCTTCCATTTTTTCCACTATTTTTTGCAATATTAAAGCGAAAATTAGTATTTTTTTCAGCTATTCAAATGTTTACACTCTATTTTATAATCACTATATATTGTTATTATGAAATCATAATTACAAAACAAATTGTACTGTAAACTATATCTCATGAATTAACGGGGATTTACAACTCTGCTTTATAGTGATAGAACAAATAACAAAATTAAAAGCTACAACAGGTATAAATAAAAACAGTTTTCTTATCATCAGTTAATAATTGGGCAAAAAGTAATCAGTGGGAATTGTTAGCGTTTTGAACAGATATTTGAAGCTTTCACGTGAAAATTCACAGCTTTTGACACCAATTTGGACCAATTATAGATTGTGCAGCAGCTAGAGTCTATAATTGCTTGCTGTATTCGATATTCTCGTTTAGTCACTTATTTTTTCCTCACCCTCCTCGCTTAGCTGTCCCGTAATTGCATGCACACGCCAACCCGAGTCCGTTAACGCGAAGCGTGTTATTGGAACGGGGCCAGAGAGTCTTGTAGCTGAGAGAATTGCGAATATATAAGGCACACGTTGTAAGCTCGTTGTATACCTCGAGAGCGTCGACACCACCAGCAGCAGCAGCAGCAGCATAGAGCTCGAATTCGCTGGGCGTTAGACTGGATGGAAATCGATCAGAGGCTCTCTAGTTTCGTCGAAGTACCCGCTATTCGCTCGCACAGTGTGAATACCAGAGAAGGATGTGCTCTCGCGCTAGTCTCTCGTCAATTAACGTCGCTAAATCATTAATAACAATAATGGCTCTCGGGAAAGGAGAGATCAAGCGAAAGAGAATCCTCTGGTACTTCAAAGTCGTAGTGGATTCTATACATAGCTTGTGCAACGGGAGTATACGTCCTAGTAAATCTGGAACGTCCAATTTGCCAATTACTCAGCTTCAAGCAAACTATAAAACATATATACACACTGAAAAAAAAAGTACACCTACACATAATACAAATGAGCGATAAATGATGAAAAAAGTATTCAAAAGAGCATTCAATTAAACTACAATGTATCTTTTTTTCTGGAGCAATGAAACGATTAACTTTGTATTGAATAAAAAAATAATAATTTGAGATAAATCATCTTTGAATTAATAAATACGTCTCATTTTTAAGAATTATTCTTAACTGTTTAGGGGTTTTTTAAAATCCAATGTTATCAGGATATTTCACATTTACTCATGCATATAAATAATCTTAAGGTACACTGTTAAAAAAGATTGGAAGTTTTTATTCATAAACTCGTAATCGAAATTTAATACACAATTGTGGTATAAAATTCATGTACTGTTTCAGTAAAATTAAAGCAAATTATTAAAATTAAACTACTTTTACTGTAAAAGTAGTAGTAGTAAACGTGTTTTATTGACAATATAATTATTATACATATTATAATTATTTACATTTTTTTTTTTTTCTATGAACATTGTACATTATATACATACATATATTGCCAATTGGCCATCGACCGAGGTCCTTCAGCCTACTTTATTGTAAAATTAAAGTAAATTATTGAATGTGCTGTACCATACATTAATTTTACATTACACTTGTATACTAAATTTAATATACTAGTTTATGAATAAAAACTTCCAGTAAAAGTGCACTGAATTTCAAGTAGATTTTTTTTACAGTGTATATTTTGAATTTATAAATAAATAGAACGGTAAAATTACAAAAACGGCGGATGATGTTATTCTCATTCGATTATTAGTTTTTTTTTTTCTATGAACATTGTACATTATATACATACATATATTGCCAATTGGCCATCGACCGAGGTCCTTCAGCCTACTTTATTGTAAAATTAAAGTAAATTATTGAATGTGCTGTACCATACATTAATTTTACATTACACTTGTGTACTAAATTTAATATACTAGTTTATGAATAAAAACTTCCAGTAAAAGTGCACTGAATTTCAAGTAGATTTTTTACAGTGTATATTTTGAATTTATAAATAAATAGAACGGTAAAATTACAAAAACGGCGGATGATGTTATTCTCATTCGATTATTAGTTAGTTATTATGCTTGCGGAAGTGGCCGCATAGTTGTGGCAGCTCTCACTCGCTCGCAAATGTATAAGTCTGCGCCTCGTTGTTCGTGCATGCGTGCAACGTGCGTGCAGCATTGTCAACGATATATATACAGTTTAGGCACGCAGGGAGTTTGAAAAATAGTCATGTCGAGACTGCGTGTAATGCAGAAATTTTCTGCTCAGGGTTTAGACGATTATTTGCTGTACGTGCGTAATTTTACGTCGCGAAGCAAAACCACCGATGCTCACAATTCCACCAAGTACTCCAGCAGCTCTTTGCACAGTTTAACTGGAGCACTTAGAGTGGAATAGCGGTATTCGTGTGCTGATTCAATCGTACCCTTATTGTTCTCGCATTTACCCTATGAACTTTCTAATATTAAACCAGCCTCCACCTTGTTCTGACGCATTATAAAAAAGATCGATCGCAATTCAGGAGAGAGCAACCTTTATTAAACCTGGAACTCTGAACTTTACCCTAAAGCAAAAAAGAAAAAAAGCGAAGAAAAACGATAACGGCTTTGTGCAAATACCATTGAAACTCAATATTGCCCGTCGAGTTAGGATATCCGTTGATCATTCCAGTGAATACTACATATTATGCACGTCGGTACACCTGCAGTAAAAAAAAAAGGTAAAAAAAAAAGAAAGCGAACAGCGAATACAGAGGATTTAACGATCATGTAATGACGATGTTTCCAACATTGTATAAACACGAACGAGGCTTCGGAGTGTAGCCTCGATGAGCAGGGCTTTTTTGCACACTTCCTCCTCGGAAGATCTTGGAGCTTTGGCGCAGCAGCAGACAAACTGTGTGTGTTTTTATTCTCGACGGCTCAGCAGGATAGCTCGCTCGTAAAAGCGTTCTGTCTTCATGTTTTGTTTTATTTTTCTCTTCTTTTCTTTTTTCTTTATTGTAATATGGAGGGGTAACAGGAGTGATGCTGTTGAGAGTTCTTCTCGCATACAGCTCCGCTCTTATTCTCATTCTCATTCTTATTTCTTTATTTTTTGTTGTTGCAGGAGCACGTGAACCTCGTCGGACGAGACGGTGAAAACGGGCCAGTCCTAGTATCGGTTAAGGCCGAAACCGTTGCAGGACAGGAGCATTGGCGTGTACTGCTTCGATTACGAGCTGGGTCGACGCACGAACTCGTGCCGGCAGCCACACTGGGACCGAATCCCTCGCCCGCCAAAATGGTCAAGGTAAATTTATCGTTTGGTACACAACTTTACGAGGAACTTTAAACCTCGGCCAATGCATGTCCTGTCTCCCGTTGCTTGTCCTTTTCGCCTTATCCGTATCTTAATATTTCTCCCTACTTTGTGGCGTCCCTTCTTTGTTCCACTAATTTTTATTCCCTTGTTTTTTTTCCAAAGTTTATTCCCAAACTACCGTCTTTCTTCCCTGTCATACATTTTGGCAAATACTCAGCGCAGACATTTACATGTTATTATGTATATCTTTTACATTTAATGTTTTTTTTGTTGTTTTTTTCAGGCCATCAACGAGTCACTGAATGTGAGCACCCTAATGCCCGTTGTCTGCTCGGGAGCCGGTATTCTCATAGCCAGATACGACGAGCACGCCCTCGTCTCAAGATTCAAGTTTGGTGTACTTCATCAACGAGTGGGACAGATAACGGAGGAACAGCTATTCGGCAACAGACAGATCACACCGGCCTTTCAGGAATTTCTCGATCTTCTGGGTCAGCGAATTGACCTTAAAGACCACAAGGGGTGCGTTTTATCTTCTTTATCATTCTACAATCTTTATCTACTCCCAACTTTATCTTACTCTTAATTCTTACAGTCCCGTAGATGGATAGGCATTCGGAAAATATATTTTTTAAACTGTTAAAAATAAATAACTATGATTAGAGCCAAACGTAAAATCTGCATATTTCTGCAATAATTATGAATTATTTAGATGAATTTGACAATGATTTCGTGATAATCTATAATCATCTAATCGTGATAGTATTTCAAATACATTTTTATTAAATGAATACCCATTTTTGGTATGTGTTTTGGGTGCTCGTGAGAATATTCATTGAATTACAATAAAGTACCGTTGAAAATGTGGCCTGTCGCTAAAAATATACAGCAGTTATGCTATGAACAATCTAGTGAAAAGTCTCTTAACCGTATTTTGTATGGTATCTTTCGTTTGCAGTTATCGTGGTGGTTTGGATACGAGGCATGGACAGACCGGAGATTCCGCCGTTTATGAGGTATTTCGTGGTCGCGAAGTTCTCTTTCACGTTGCCTCGTTGCTTCCCTACAGTCCGGGTGATTCTCAACAACTTCAGCGTAAACGACACATCGGCAACGACATCGTTGCTATAATATTCCAGGAGGAAGCGACGCCCTTCAGTCCTGATATGATCGCCAGTCATTTTCTACACGCTTTCATAGTCGTTCAGGTTATCGACCCTTGCACACCGAATACCAGGTAAATCTACACACAAGTGTTGCTATATACCAAGCATAGAAAATTGTGACATTCCTATGCAACATCGAGCTTCGATAGCATATTTTATTCTCGATATTTAACGTGTTGTGTTTATCTTGCGTCTGGCGCTATTCAGGTATAAAGTGAGCATCACCGCAAGAGACGATGTGCCCTGGTTCGGCCCACATCTACCCACACCCGCTGTCTTCCTTCGTGGCGTCGAGTTCAAGGAGTTTCTACTGACGAAACTCGTAAATGCTGAGAACGCCGCGTACAAGGCCGAAAAGTTTGCGAAACTCGAGGTAAGAAAAAGTCTCGGGTCTCTGCGAGTCACTTACTCAATTGATTGTTTTAAATGACACAGCCGTAATGAACCCCATCGATCAATTCTTTGTTTCTTTTCCATTTGGCTCTTGTCACAATAAATATCAATAGAATTGATTCATTATTATTTTTATTTCTTTCTTATCTTCAGTCATTCAACAAAGTCTATTCGATCATCGAAAATAAGCAGCGTATTGTCGTTCAATTTCATTTATTTACACGATAAACAAAACACTTTAATCGAGTTATTATTTTTTTATCGTTGTTTTTTTTTAATTCGATGTTGATTTTCTGCGTAAATTAAACGTCAACATGTACCACTTGTTTCATAACATTTTATTCAACCTATTGCAGTTAAAATTCCCTTAAGTGTCTTTGCGAGAAAATTGTTTTACATATTTAAACAAGGATGCAAAGTTGAACTTTGCACATTGCTTCCTCATTAATTTTCCTCTTTCGCAACGCCGCCTCTATGAGGAAGTTTCTTTATCTTATTTTTGACTTCCTCGTAGAGGAAGCTTTGCGAATGATGAAAATTATCGATGTAGCAATGTGCAAAGTTCAACTTTGCATCCTTATTTTAAATACAAATTAAAGAAGTACGAAAACAAAAATTTTCATAAATTCAAAATTCTATAAAATCTAAACCGCTTTATGTATTTCGCTTAAAATCAATACCGATCGTCATTTTTCATTGTTTTATTCGTCAAAAACTGTTTAAACTCATTATCTAAAAAATTGTGGCATCTAGAGAACATACCGAGAATTTTTCAAAAATTCAATGTCTTATAAAATCTGAACTACTTTACCAATCTTCACCAAATTCGATATCTACTACAACCGGATGTTAATTTTACCTTGCAGAAGATTTGAGCAGGTTTGGTCGAACTTAACTTGAATAAGAACGAAAACAAAAATTTTTCGAAAATTCAAAATTTTATAAAATCTAAACCGCTTTATGGATTTCGCTCAAATTCAATACCGACCTTCATTTTTCATTTCTCTATTTGTCCAGAACTATTTAACTCATTAACTGAAAAATTGCGGAAGCTAGAGAACATACAGACATTTTTCGAAAAATTGAAAGGCTTATAAAATTTCAATTTCAATTTCAATTTTTTCAAAAATGTACACATAGGAAGGGGCGTTGCTCCTCTACCAGCGCGCCAAATTTCATCTTGATTGTTAAAGCCGTTTTCGAGATACAGCGGTTTGAATTTTGCAAGCGTGCCACACACACATAAATACATACATACATCCGGACATTTTTTCTAAACCACTTTTCTCGACGTTTTGGACCATTCTGAGTGTCCTAACATGAAAATCTCGAAAATTTCTTTTTAAACGAAAACAAACTTCCGCCAATAGGAAGCAAAAATTGTCAATTCGTTAATAATGTTTTTTCTTTTTCATTCCCTAGCTGAGAACACGCTGTGCGTTGCTGGAATCTCTCACGGAGGAGTTGCAATCAAAGACGAGCGATTTTCTCGGGGGCGGAATCCCAGGACCGAGCGGTTCAGGCTTCGGTTCGAGTTCGACGTGCCCGGTTAGCCCAACAGCGAGCGATACTTCGACATCGGGTAGCGGTGGTAGCGGTTCCCGGTTCATTGACACGGTCCGCAAGGCTTTGATATCCCGGGTAAGAAACGCTTCGACAGAGAGCGTTCCTCAACAGTTAGCGAAAAAGGGAGCGTCGGAACCAAGTCCGCCGAGCAATCGGCAATCGACGTCCAAGATCTCGAGTGGAAAGCGATCGGTTGAGCCCTCGAGTCCCTTGGGATCGCCGGATCTCACACTGAGAAGGGATTCAGACCGCGGGAGCCCGAGTCTTGGTAGTCAGGACAGCAGCCTCTCGAATACGGATAATCAAGACAGTAGTTTGGCGACTCTTCAGCAAGACGATGTCGACAGACGCGAATCGACGATGGTTGCCTCGGCTTCAAGTGGCAGCAACGAGGTCACGATTGCCATCGCTGGCGTAAACGATAAATCCCTCGCTTCCTCCTCGCCTTTTCAACGATTGACCCACGAGAATTTACGTAAACGCGACGATACTCGACCGGAAAAAGCTGAAACAACGCAACGCGTTGTTTCCGAAAGCGACGATAGCTCGTTAAACAGCGAACTTGAACTCGATCAAGTTGTCTATCCCGACAGCGACACCGGACTTGAATCCATGAGCTCGGCCGAGACTCACGAGGCCGCGCGGTGCAATGCCAAGGATGGCGCCAACGAGACGGAAAATCTTAGGCAAGAAGTCACGAGACTCAAGTGCGACAAGCTGGACTTGTTGAGGCAGAACGTGGTAAGTTGATGTGGTTTTTTTTTCTAAGAACACTCGGAGAAATCGTCGTAGATCTTGCGACTAATTGTTAGTCCTTGTGACTATCTTTTATGAATTGTTATTTTTGTACTTTTAAAGCAAAGTTTTTGTCTACAATCCTTCGCAGAATGTTTTTGTCAATTTCCAGTTTAAAAAAAGATACAAATATAATTTGTTGAAAATTCTGTATTTTCATTTTAGACATTTAGGTATATTCATTTTTTTGTTGTTGATTTTTCTGTAATTAGAAATTATCACTTTCCTATTACACTATATTTTTGTAATTTCAACAAATTTACAAACTTCTTTTTTATTCTAATGTAATACAATTTTTAAATTACTCTTCAAATTTAACAAAATGTTTTTGTCAATTTCTGGTTTTGAAAAAGATACAAATATAATTTGTTGAAAATTCTGTATTTTCATTTTAGACATTTAGGTATATTCTTTTTTTTTTTGTTGTTGATTTTTCTGTAATTAGAAATTATCACTTTCCTATTACACTATTTTTTTGTAATTTCAACAAATTCACAAACTTCTTTTTTTTAATTCTAATCTGATACAATCTTTTAATTACTCTTCAAATTTAACAAAATATATCGGTCATTGTGTTTATGACGATTTCTCCAAGTGGAGTTGTTGAGTCGACGCGCTTTTAATAAACTATAACGATGAATTTGTATTAAATTATTTATTTTTAACTCTATTTTCAGACGTGTCAAAGGGACATTAAGCGCCTACGTGAAAAGGAGCTTCAGCTCCAATCAGATCTGTCAGCCGCCTCCAAAGAGATACTTCGACTCCGAGCCATGCTCAAGGAGTGTTCATCGAGTATTCCGATGGACAACAATAATCAGCAGACTTCGACTGTCTAAGCTACTGAAAAAAGTCGAAAATTAAGGAGAAGACGTTATAGAACCGCTTGACGCGGCCTATTAGATTCTCGTTGCAATTATTAGCATTTATTCGTTGCCTCTCTTAGTTTTTCTCGGAAGATAAATATATATATATATATACATATATATTATAAGGAAAAAAAAACGAGGTCGTTGAATTTAGATTCGAAAACGACCTCCATCATGTCCGCAAGTATTTATCGATTTATTTATTGATGTAGCGAATAATAAGATACCCCTCCGAGAGTTAGTCAATGTATAGAAATAAGAAACTGAAAACAAAAAGAAAAGATAAAACACCTTAGGACGAAAAGTGGTTAGAATGCGATAACAATGACGCGAACTTCACTAAGATGTAATTTATAACTAACTGTGGTTCGAATGTCGTATTTACTGCACATGGATCGTAGAATCCATCGTTACGCAGTTTTAGCAATGTTGAAACGATAGAGAAGGAGATAACGTATAAAGAGAGAGAGAGAAAGAGAAAGAGAGAAATAGAGTGTGTGCTTTAGAGAATGAAGGATGTAAGCGCACGTGCATGTAGCGCCGACCTTTAGTTAAGTATATATTCGAGATATCGCCGGGATTCATAGAGCCGGGTGACGTTTGAGTTCCGGTGTTGCATCGTGCCTACGTCCCACTCGTTGCTTCCGGTCTCTCGTCTTTCAAACGCAATATATATCTTTTTATCGTTATGAGTTTCATAACAAAACGCGCGAAGTATCTTTTTTTTTCAAAATTCGCGTTTTTCCACAATCGCGATTAACACGATTCCGTATTAAAAAGTCGGAAAAGCCCGATCAGACATACTTCGCGGACTAGCTAAACCAAATTCTTGTTTTCTAGACATTAAGTTCGTCAGCCGCTGACGTTTTTTTTTCCCTTCCTCGCCTTTAGTTATTAGCAAAAGTTCCAATCGCGTCTCTCGTCTATCACGATCACACAAAAACTACTCTACGTAGTATATATATATATATACATACATACATATATATTATTATATTATTATGAAATTAACTTCGTTGTATTTTTATACCGTTTTATGTAAATAGGTTTATCGATCACGAGAGATTTCCAAGTACAGAAATCGCACTCGTGTCGGCTACGACCGCATAACAATACCAAAGTTTAACGTAGAATGCCATTTTTTTTCAATTTTATTTCTTTATTTTTTCTTTCATTTCATTTCTCTTCGTTCTACTGTCTTTCAATTAACCTACATTCCCATGCAATTGCGCGAACATTACAAAACCGCACATCCGATTATTATTATCGTCCACGTTCAAGGAGAGGAAGTTTCGTTGGCGAAGCGAAACGTGCGTGCACACATTTATTATACATTTATTGTAGACGGTTCTTCCGCAGTCAATTTCGTGAGCGAATTTAAATCGCTGGCATTAATCTTGCAATCTAGAACACCATATACAATCACCACTGCCTGTTTAAGAGTGACTCGACGCTAAAATGTCGGGCTCTCCGTCCCTCTGTACATAAAAAACCAAAATACTCGACGATTATGCGGTCAGATGCGATTACGATAAACACAAGCGACAATTCTTCCCCTTTCTCCCTTCCCTTGATCTTCCACTTGGTCTCTTCAGCCGTAGTTTTTTTTGTATTCGCATCGAACCGCACGGATATTTTAAACTTTCATTATTTTTACTAAATGTACACACAAAGAAGCACGTCTCGAAACCAATGACGAACGACGAGCGCGCGTTACTCTTTGTCTAAAAAAGAAGAAGAAGAAGAAGAAAAAAAAAGAAGAACAACAACCTCGACTAAGTTTTACCAATTTTCTCGTGTGATTTCTACGCTGGCCTTGCAAAATCAAAGAAAAGAATTACCTATAAGAGATATGAGAATAGAAGAAGAAAGAGCGATACGCGTTATTATATTGCGAGAGAAGAGAACTACTCCGACAAATTATATAGATATATATATATATAGACACAATATATATATATATAAATAAACATATATATATATTTTATATTTAACATTAGCCTCCCTCCCCTCGCCCCCAAAACGGAGGAACCTAATCGATGTAGTAGCGAAACCGATGCTGTAACCCCTTTCGATGACCTCATAACTTAGAGAAAGAAAAAACAAAATAATACAAACGTTGTATATCTTGTGACTGGCTGATCGGGTACTCGTTTTCTGTTGATCGTTTTTTTCTCGCATCGTGCACCGCTGTTGGGCCATCGAGTCACAGTAACAATGTTCTACAATAAATATTAAAATAAACTGCACTGAACTCGTTGTACAATTATTTAAGACGACATTTACAGGATTCAAACGACAAATCTGGCGCAGCATCCCATTCAGTTTCATCCTAATTCACGATAATTCTCACAAATACCATTACAATAAGAATCTCAAGTATTAAAAATAAAAATTTCAAAAAATTCAGCTAATGTTTGATCATCTTTTCTAATGATTTATAGAATCTTTTCACAAATATCAATTTTCACAGTAACAATATTCTACAATAATTATTAAAATAAATTGAATTGAACTCGTTGTACAATTATTTAAGACGTCATTTACAGGATTCAAACTGCAAACTTGGTGCAGCATCCCATTCAGTTTCATCCTAATTCACGATAATTCTCACAAATATCATTACAATAAGAATCTCAAGTATTAAAAATAACAATTGCAAAAAATTCAGCTAATGTTTGATTATTTTTTCCAATGATTTATAGAATATTTTCACAAATATCAATCTTCAGAGTAACAATGTTCTACAATAATTATTAAAATAAATTGAATTGAACCCGTTGTACAATTATTTAAGACGGCATTTCCAGGATTCAAACTACAAATTCAGTTTCATCCTAATTCACGATAATTCTCACAAATATAATTATCATAAGTATCTCAAGTATCAAAAATAAAAATTGCAAACCATTCAGCTAATATTTCATTATCTTTTCTAATGATTTATAGAATCTTTTCACAAATATCAATTTTCACAGTAACAATGTTCTACAATAAATATTAAAATAAATTGAATTGAACCCGTTGTACAATTATTTAAGACGGCATTTTCAAGATTCAAACTACAAATCTGGCGCAGCATCCCATTCAGTTTCATCCTAATTCACGATAATTCTCTCAAATAATAATTACTATTCGTATCTCAAGTATCAAAATTAAAAATTGCAAACCTTTCAGCTAATATTTGACCATCTTTTCTAATGATTTATACAATCTTTTCACAAATATTCGATTTCAGAGTAACAATGTTCTACAATTAATATTAAAATAAATTAAGTTGAACCCGTTGTACAATTATTTAAGACGGCATTTTTAAGATTCAAACGACAAATCTGACGCAGCATCCCATTCAGTTTCATCCTAATTCACGATAATTCTCCCAAATAATAATTACCATTCGTATCTCAAGTATCAAAAATAAAAATTGCAAACCATTCAGCTAATATTTCATTATCTTTTCTAATGATTTATAGAATCATTTCAGAAATATCAATTTTCACAGTACCAATGTTCTACAATAAATATTAAAATAAATTGAATTGAACCCGTTGTACAATTATTTAAACATTTCCAGGATTCGAACTACAAATCTGGCGCAGCATCCGATGCAATTTCATTCTAATTCACGATAATTCTCCCAAATAATAATTACTATTTGTATCTCAAGTATCAAAATTAAAAATTGCAAACTTTTCAGCTAATATTTTATCATGTTTTCCAATGATTTATAGAATCTTTTAACAAATATCAATTTTCACAGTAACAATAATTTACAATAAATATTAAAATAAATAGAATTGAACCCGTTGTACAATTATTTAAGACGGCATTCTTAGGATTCAAACTACAAATCTGGCGCAGCATCCCATTCATTTTCATCCTAATTCATGATAATTCTCCCAAATAATAATAACCATTCGTATTTCAAGTATCAAAAATAAAAATTGCAAACAATTCAGCTAATATTTGGTCATTTTTCCTAATGATTTATAGAATCATTTTACAAATATCAATTTTCACAGCAACAATGTTCTACAATAATTATTAAAATGAATTGAACCCGTTGTACAATTATTTAAGACGGCATTTCCAGAATTCAAACTACAAATCTGGCGCAGCATCCCATTCATTTTCATCCTAATTCACGATAATTCTCCCAAATAATAATAACCATTCGTATTTCAAGTATCAAAAATAAAAATTGCAAACAATTCAGCTAATATTTGGTCATTTTTCCTAATGATTTATAGAATCATTTTACAAATATCAATTTTCACAGCAACAATGTTCTACAATAATTATTAAAATGAATTGAACCCGTTGTACAATTATTTAGGACGGCATTTCCAGAATTCAAACTACAAATCTGGCGCAGCATCCCATTCATTTTCATCCTAATTCACAATAATTCTCCGAAATAATAATAGCCATTCGTATCTCAAGTATTAAAAATAAAAATAGCAAACAATTCAGCTAATATTTGATCATATTTTCTAATGATTTATAAAATCATTTCACGAATATCCCGCAAAAAGAGACTGTCTATTGACTAGGCAACTGTTATAACGCCGCGTTAAGAGCGCAAGCGCGGTGCTACCAGACTGGAGCATGTTTATTACCGAGAGTTTGTGAATCGAGCCGTAGTATCGAATGAAAATGGCTAATTGTCAGGCCCGTTGGTGCAGCAGGTGAGAGAGCAGCTATTGTTATCGGTGGAATATGCGAGAAGAAGATTATCCATGACGATGACATTAACTCGTCGTGTTTTACCGTGCGAGTCAACAACAACTAGAAGCTTAAGCTTTAGTGACGGTGATACCAAGAGGTTTTTCTGGTACCGATACCGAATAGCTTCGCTCCATCGGTTCCTTGCAATAAGTTCTTAATTCACGTCAACAAATTTTCGTGACAACTCGATAATAAACCTCCTGTTTCGTGTATCCTTTAATTCCACTAAATGCGCACCGTTAATCGTCAAGTGTTACCGGGAATAAACGATTGATGGAGCACACACGAGAAACCTCCGAGACACATCATCAAAAACCCGTATATTCAATCCATCTCTATCCACCGTTCGGAAAACATAAGCCCCAGATTGTGCACCTCGGCATCGATGTTGCTTTTTCGCATGGAAAAACACGATTTTTCACGCGAATTAATCGGGCTCTCGTTTAATTTGTTCGTGCAGTGATAGTTCAACAGTGCCGGCGTTGAAACACGAGTTTTTTGTTGTTATTATTATTATTGTTGTTGTTGTTTGTTTGTTTGTTGTTTTTTTGTTTTTTTTTTTTGGAGCACGAGAGCAACGTGAAAAATTTCGCACACGAATGAGAAATGTCATCGCCAATTGCTCAACCTCTCGTTCAACCACAAAGGGCTCGCTCTTGCGTGAAATATAGAGTGCGTCGATTAATTTGCAGGAAAAACGTTGAGAGAAACCTGCCGAAGCAGTATATGTCGTAGAGCGAAGGGAGAAGAACGCTCAGGTAGACTGCTAGAGCGGATGCAAACTGAGAGAATGGCATCCGGCGCCTCTTCGCTGGACAGTGCTGGGAGCAGCGGTAAGATTTTCAATCTAATATATACTCTTGTCTTATTCATGGAAAAATCTGTCATCGACGAATTATATATTTTACTTTGACGGTTTGGGTAGCGGCAATTTATTAATCTGCTGCGTATTTTAAAAAAAGACTGCTAGAATCAAAACCGTCATTCTTGGCGTTGCTTACGCTTGATCGTAAATTATTTGTTCTTAGTTATCAGTCTGATACATTTATAATATACGATATATTCATTCTGGTAAAACGGCAGATTGAAGATACGTAGATAATAATTGAGATATTTTTTTAAATCTGGTACAAAGAATTGTAATATCTTGTGAATATGTTCAGTAGATTTAAACAATGTTATTTTCATCTCTATAGTTTACAGAAAGATGTATTCTAAACACTTGTTATGTTTGCATCTAAATAACAATTGGATTTTATATGTATAAAGTTAATAACAGAAAATATATACTATACAAATGAAAAAGCAATAATGCGAGTAATGGATTATTCAGTCTCATTATTAATAGCCAATATTAGTTTATTTATTGTTAGCTTCATTCTCTGCAATTTACGGTTTGTCAAAAGTTGGATTGTAACGTGGAATAAAGATAAATGTAAAGGATAAGTCAAGCACAAATTAAACAATTTTTCTGATAACTATTAGTGGCTATATTGTAAATAACAAAATTTGGTACATTATTTTATATTGAGCCAAATTGCAAAAATGTGTAAAGCGATTGGTGAAAACTTTTAAGATGACTTGATGGACAAATTTGCACTGATTTAAAAGCATATCGCTTGGTAATTTCTGGCTTTGAAGGCATCCTTGTTTTTCTGTATCAACACAGAGAAGAAAAATCTTAATTTTCCATGGAATTTATGAGATATAAATAGTGCAGAATCGCTGGTGCTTGCATGCGTGACCCAGAGTTTCTTTTCTGGGTGAAAGCGTATAAAGACCAACTAGAGAGCACAAAATATACCAGAGAGTTTCAGTAACGAGTAGCCCTAGCAAAAATTTTGCTTAGGCAACGTCAAGAGGAGTAGATTCTAGTCTAGTTTGTTTAATGTGTGTTATATTTTTTCATTTTTACAGATGGAGCGCTCAATATGGGTAAGGATTTTTCAGGATCGTTAATTCCGAACACCTCGTTTAGTATCGCGTTTCACCGAACGTTTTTGAGACAACACATAATTACAAACACATTATTTTACGCCTCTCAGTTTATCACGTTTACTTTATCCCTGGATTTTTTGCCATTTTTTTTTTCTTGATATTTGGATTGATACACATCCCGCCCTTACCCCCTTGGCCTGGCATGCAGAGAGGGATAGCGGAGGCTACGGGAGCGTTGGAAGTCCGGTCGGCGGTCCCGAATGTCGTAGCGATTACGACGGACTGCAGGCACAATGTGACGAAGCCATGCGCCAGCTCCAGCTCCTTAGACATAAGCACACCGAGACCATTAGACGGTTTGTTTGTTTATTTGTTTATTTGCTTTTTTCCCTTTATTTTTTCCACACCTTGTTCATCACATTTTCATAATACCGACGCATTAAAAAAGAATAAATACATACGGACATTTTTTCTAGATCACTTTTCTGGACGTTTTGGAAAATTCCAAGTGTCCTGACATAAAAATCTCGACAATTTTTTTTTTCACGAAAACAAAGCTTCCTTTATGAGGAAGAAAAAAACGAGAAGTATTCTCAATGATAATGGCTTATTAATAACAAAAATGAAATCGATACTGTGGTAGATACAAAATATGAAAGAAAAAAACTAACTACGCTAATTACAAAATGGATAAAAAATCACTCGGAAAACGCACTGAAAGAGCTCAAACTATACACATAATATCATATGATATATTTTTTAAAGATAAGAAATCGTATAAAGCGAATGTGTAAATAACTGTTATTTCTCATATTTTATTTTATTATATGTTATATTTTTATATTTATTTTTCCGTTACCATGTATTACTAAAAAAAATGTATTGTCATTTTTTAAATATATAACATATTTTTTAATTTTTAATTTCTTTTTTTTGTGGAGCATCAGTGCCAATGATGATCTTTTGTTTCAATAAACATTCATATATATTAAAAATAAATTAATAATAAATTAATTAGCGGTACGTTTGTTGTTTTTTCTTTTCATATGCGTCATATAATTTTCAATCGATTGTCAAAGTTTCTGCAGGGTATAAGCAGCAAATCGAGGATAATGAGTAATATTTGAAAAAAGTTAATTTGTTGGAATTAATTAGCGGTACGTTTGCGTGTTTTTTTTTCCCTTGGATTATCGTCGTGCCTGAATGACTTTGTCACATAGCCCGTTTATCCCGCACAATCTAATCGGTTATCAGCGTCGAGAGAGCACGCTTGAACTGTTTATAAGGTTGTTCGTTGTGGGTTATTGATTTTTTATAAAAATAGACGAATCAATTGGTGGAGGAGGCGTCGCAGCGTGGCAATTTCTTTATAATTAACCCGACAAGGTCGTTACCGCAGGTGTGAACATATTATGAAGGAATTGGAGTACTACAGGGGACAACATATAGCAGCGATGAATCAGCTGGAGGCAACGTCGCAGGAGAGCTCAGCTCTTCGTGGCAAGTACGGCGATCTTGTAAACGACAAACAACGTCTTGATCGAGAGGTTCAGGCGTTACAAAAGGAAGTTTCCGAATTGCGCTGCCAGAATCAAGAGGTTCTCGTTGTCGATCCAGGCAACAGTGACTCTATGAATCAGCATTATCTCTCAGTGCTAAGGAAGTACGAGGGAATCAAGGATGAATATGATTCCTTGAGAAAGCGGTACGACGACCTCATATCATCGCACTCAGCTGCGGTCAATAAGGCAAGCAATTTTTTTTTATCCATATTGATCTCTTTGCAACTCTCGGTTGAATATATTCTTCATTTTTTATCTTCATTTTTCAATTGATTAACCTTTTAACGGTCAATCTCCATTCTGAAGAGAAAAATAATTTTTTCGCGAATATTGGATGCTTTTAAATTAAAATAATGATACAAGGCTTATTTCTAAATTCACTTTTTTATGTCAATACACAAATTGCGTATTTTTTTTCATGAAACAAAAATATACAATGCATTCTTAGTGAAATTTAAGTTCTTATTAAAAAATGTCGAGGATTTTTTAATAAAAATAAAATATGGCTAGTTTTTTAAGTAAAATAGTCCATCTTTGTTTAAGGGTTAATTGATTGAACTTAATTTTGAAGTTTTGATATCACTAATTCATGTGTTCGTGTATTTTGTTCTTGCAGTTGGAACTGGCGCAGGAAGAAGCAGCGAGACTGAAAAAACAATGCGAGGACGTGGCGCAGGAAAGAAACAGCGCAATTCGCGAAAAAAATGGTTTGAAGCAACAGTGTACAGCCGCGATAAGACAGTGGGATATCGCTTTGCGAGAGAGAAACGAATATCGCGAAGCACTGGCCAAGGTTCAGCAGCAGCACGAGGAAGCAGTCAAAGAAATAAATCAAGCGATGGTAGTACGAATGAAGGCAAGCAAGGACATGAAGAGGTTGACAGAGGAAAGAAATGCGGCAATGCAAGAGTACAGTCTTATAATGGGTGAACGCGACACTGTTCATAAGGAAATGGAGAAACTCGGTGATGATCTTACACAGGCTTTTGCCAAGATCACGCATTTGGAGAGTCAAAACAAACATCTCGTCGACGAGGTAAGTCCGCTACATTTTTTGTCCATTTTCTACGTATTTATCTATAAATATTCTGTTTAAAAAAATCTGTTAACCCTTTAATTGCCAACGGTGCGTATTTTTTTACATTGGAAGAATATTTTCACTTTGTTAAAAAATTGTGGAAGTCTTGGCAATGAGAAAATATCAAAGCTGATTACTTTATAGTCCATGTCGCTATTTTTTTTAATAGTTACTGTAACTATCTAATAAATGAGCCGCATAGTCGTAAAATTATCACTTTTTATATATCGTGATTACCGATTTCACATTTTTTTCTGTATGTATTTTAAAAAATATGTATTTGAATTTAAAAGCTGATTACTTTATAGTCCATGTCGCTATTTTTTTTATAGTTACTGTAACTATCTAATAAATGAGCCGCATAGTCGTAAAATTATCACTTTTTATATATCGTGATTACCGATTTCACATTTTTTTCTATATGCATTAAAAAATATATATATTTGAATTTACATCCGAAAATTAGGAATGCATCCTACATTTTCATTTCATGAAAGAAAAACGCATTCAGACGTCTAATTTTGAAAAGTGAAAACTCATTTGTACGTCTTTTAATTCATAAAAGTGTCTAAAATTTCAAATAAAAGGGAAAGGACTTTGGTCGTTAAAGGGTTATTTAGAATATTAGAAAAGAGGATGCAATATAAGCCGCAAATAAAGTGTAGCGATTCGTTTAATTGACAGAAAAAGACGTTATCGTACCAGATCGAAACACTGCGAAGAGAGATATCGTCGGCATTGCACGACCGCGACGAGGCTCTAAAAGAGTGCAACGACTTGCGTCAGAAATTCGGAGATTATTCGGAAGGCTCGAGCAGGGATTACAAAAATCGTGTCGAGTTACATTCGTACAGTCGTGAGCGTGACAGTTCGAGCAAAGAAGCTGAACGCGAAACGAACACCCGAGACTACGCAAAACGAGAAAAAGAACGAATGGATAATCTGGATCAAGCTAATTTGGAGCTCGACAAACTTAGGAAATCCGTAGATACGCTTCAAGCCGAACTTGAGGAAGCGGTGCAAGAGGCTGAGGTATCTAAACGTCGACGAGACTGGGCATTTAGCGAACGTGATCAAATTGTTTTAGAGCGCGCTAGTATAAGCACACTGTGCGATAGACTGAGAAAAGAGCGTGATCGCGCGGTTTCCGAACTCGCTGGAGCTTTGCGTGACTCCGACGAGATAAAGAAGCAACGTAATGAGGCATCGAAAGAACTAAAGGATTTAAAAGAAAAGCTAGGTTGCGGCGATCATTCGCTGAGAACTAATCAGTATTCATCGAGTCACGGACACGCTCACGCTCACGCTCACGACGATAACGAGGTCAGCGAATGGGACGTTCTCGCTATACATTTGGATCTCAGTAGAATTTGTCAGGATGCTGATCGTGATCTTGGTCTTGTACTCGTTGGTGGACGTGAAGATCCGCAATATCCGAATGACACTGGAGTTTATGTGGCTCAAGTTAGCCAAGGTAGCGCTGTTGAAGGAAAACTACGCGTTAATGACTGCATAATTCGCGTCAATAACGTCGATTGTACATCGGTATCGACAAGAATGATCCTTGAAACTTTACGATCATGCACATTGGGCCCTGCAACTTTAACCATCAGGCGGCGACGATCGACACGAAGACCTTTGCGTACTACTCAACTGCCCGTTGGTACTGTTCCACATGGTATTGCTCTCGAGCTCGGCATCTACATCGCCAAAATTTCACCCGGCAGTCTCGCTGCCAAAAACGGTCATTTGGCTGTCGGTGACAGAGTTCTAAACGTGAGTTCTGCATAGAAAAATAATCTGAGATGGTCGGCCAGCTGCACTATTGATAAAGTCTTGAATTCGCAATATTTATTTATTTTTCTATTTATTTATTTCAACGGGAAGATCCTTTTTACAAAAGAAAATGGTGGTTTACAAAGCGTTTCTAAATAATAATGTGATATATGACAAAGTAATAGTAATAATTGTGAGAATAAGAAACTCTGAAACTTCAACTGGATAAAACTTTTGCACTGTTACACGTAGATGAAATTCCTTTGTGCCTGGAGAAATATATAATAGAGAATATCACATAAATTGAATGTTGTCAATCATTTTTATAATAATTATTTCATAATAATAATAACTTGCAATGGCTATCGAAATATAATTAATCTTTTAAATAACTGCAGAGTAAAATGATTCAAAAACAAATTCTGAACACCTTTTTAATGATGGTGCAGGTAATTAACTATTCAGTTAAGTATAAGATATATTTTTTATAAAATCGCTTCTCTTCGGCATTCTAAAATCACTAGAATTTTTATCGCTTTGTGAATAAAATATAATTCTTACCACGACGCAGCTGGTCGGCCTCCAGAATTTTCTCGTTGATATTCAAATCTTAATAGCGCATTTTATCTATCTGCAGATTAACAGTAAACCAATGGATTCAGTAAATTCCTCGCACGAAGCAATGTCAATACTGAATGACAACAGCGCCGATGTTCTAACAATCACAACGTTAAAGGGAATCGCAGTGCCAGCAGTCGGAAGTTCTGAAACATTACCCATAGATTCGGATTACAGCGCGTCCGAGAAACAGAAGATGGTGAATAGTTGTTCGCAAACGGAGCAGGAGCGTCTTATGCTAAAAACAACATCGGACGACTACGAACGACGTTACATAGCGTCAAGCATGGGTGATCGAAGCGTCTACAAAGTGTCGAAATCGGTTAGCAGCGAGAAACCGAGCGGTATAAGCAACGCCTGGGACACATTCCGCGAGAAAATCGACATAGTGCGCGGCCGAAGACACAGCAAAGATCGCGACGACAAAAAGAAACGACACACAAACTCGAGTCCAAATACATTCGAGCAAGAGCAAAATGCTCTTGCTGAATTGGATTCGGTAATCGATAGCTACAAAAAACCGAACAACGGAGTATTGAAGAGAAGCAAGAGACGTGGAACCGAGAAGATCGAGAAAAACGGTGGCACATGGCCAAAAGCTCGCGGTGGTCCATTAATTCAAAATGGCACCGGAACAATTCTACATCCTCGTAAAACAAAGGAACGACTACCGCTGAGCGTTCTTCTAAATCATCCGCCGAAATACGACAGCTACAATTACAACAGGATCTCAAATCCAATACCACTCGCGACATTCTCAAACGTGAGCAATCGTCATACCGTTTACAAAGCCGTGGAGACACCACCGCTAAACTTCACTAAATCGGGTCATCTATTTGGTCAAAAATCATTCATTCCTGGTGTGCAGTTTAAGGATATCCCGATGGAGAAGAAACTTCCTGAATACGAGGGAAACGAGAGCAGTCGTCTTGGTTCTGGGCTGGCACCGTCCGAGACGAGCATCGATTTCTCAGTCAAGTCCGGTAATAATGTCAGCCGCGACAGCGAACATCACGCTAAGCGGCGGACGCAAAAATACGGCTCGGCTGGGAACGAAGCGCAACTCGAGGCACTTCAGCATAATCGCGCTCACTCCCAACTCTATGGAATCGGCGTGTCTTCCTCGACAACAACGGCATCGGCGTCATCGGCTGCAACGGCTTCCGGTCCTAGCGGACCGCGTCAACAGCTCGCCGGTAATTTCTCGTTTCCCCCTTACACACACTCGCATCCGCATCCGCACCAACAAAATTCCTTACCCTCTCGTTATCCCTCACCGCCCTCTTTACCTTCTGCACAATCCGGCGAATCTATCGGACTTCCCGACGCTCGTTCCTACTGTTTCGAGCCACCTTACAGTCCCGGACCACAACCTGGTTTCGGTCATTTGCACACACCATCCGTAGACCTGCACTATCACAAACCTCGGGGACATCCAGTCGGTGCGGCTTACGAAACGCCGGCTTATACGCATGGTTACGAAGGCGGCACATTTCCCCGTAAAAAGGAAAATCAGAGATTTCGAATTCCTTCGAATCCGAGTGTAACATCGAAGAGCAGCGTTGGCAAACTTTCCACGGGGAGTATCGAGAGAACTTCGGAACGTGGCAGCCCAATGCCGACATTTCATGTTGAAGTTTTGAGCCCCGGAACTGGCGGAGGTAGCAGCGGTGGCGGTACTGTTCGTGGAAGCGGAAACAACAAGAGAGCAAGCATGCCCGATTATGCATGTTATACTCAGCCACGACCAGCGCCTGGTGAACTTCGTAGAGTTCATATTGACAAATCCGTGGAGCCACTTGGAATTCAGATATCTTGCCTCGACAGCGGTGGAGTTTTTGTATCGACAGTTAGCGAGCACAGTCTAGCTTCTCAGGTGGGACTGCAGATTGGCGATCAACTTCTTGAGGTTTGCGGGATCAATATGAGAAGCGCGACTTATCAACTGGCGGCGAACGTTCTACGTCAGTGCGGTAATTCAATAACGATGCTGGTGCAGTACAGCCCGGATAGTGAGTATATATTGGCTTCGAAAAATCAGAAAATACGTGTGAGATTTAAAAAACTTGACAATCATATATCCCTCCCTCATAATATCACTCTTGCATTCATGATCGTCATAACAATCACTGTCGACTTACGTCTAATACGATTTATTGCAATAATAATTGTATAACATTCTATATACTAACGACTTTTTCTTTAATACATCAAGACGTAGGACTAACGACTACTAACCGTTTGACTTCGGCGGATCAACGTTCTCGCCGTCGTCGTTTCTGCTCTCGTTATCGTTATCGTCGTTGTTGATTTTCAAACAATGTGAAAACACCTGTTCTTTTTTTTTTTTTTTTTACTATTTTGCCACACAGAATACAACGAACTCGAAGGCTCAGGATCGTCGAGCTCGTCGGAAGGAGGCGGCGAGGAAGCCGCTAGTCGTAGTGGCTCGCCAACTCCTTGCAATAGTCCCGAAGCGCCGCGTAAAACGACTCTCGAGGTTCACGAGCAACCGGAACCGGAACGCGATCAACCGACAACGACAACGCTCACGGTTATGCGAGGAGAGCGCGAAGTTCGTTCGTCCGCTTCGATGGAAGTACGTGGTACGCAGGAGAGAGAACGAGAGATTCGTAATTCCGCGAGTTTGGATATAAACATCAGAAAACCTGAGTTGCGAAATTCTGCTACGCTTGACAGTATGAGAAATTCCGTGACATTGGACAGTCTTCGTGGCGTTGGTAGTACGCTTACCCGAGGACAAATAAATCAGGCAATGACAACGCTGCAGAGGCAAAATGCAACGATGAGAAGTCCGACGCAGGAAGAACAGAGTCAGAAAAGTCCACCGACAATGGAGCCGCGTTATCTCTTCATAGAAACGCGGAAATGCTCGAATCTTGGAATTTCGCTGGTCGGAGGAAACGGCGTTGGAATATTCGTGCATTCGGTACAACCTGGTTGTCTCGCTGAAGACGCGGGCTTGCGAACTGGCGACAGGATTCTTGAATATAATGGTGTTGATTTGAGACAAGCAACTGCGGAACAAGCGGCACTTGAACTCGCGAGACCCGCTGACAAAGTTACACTCGTCGCTCAGTATATGCCTGATAGGTATAATGAGGTTAAGGACAAACCTGGCGACAGTTTCTATGTTAAAGCGATGTTCGACAGAGTCGGCGAGGTTGGCGATAGTCTTCAGCTTAGATTCAACAAGGACGATGTTCTTTACGTTGATAATACTATGTTCAATGGTACTCCTGGACACTGGAGGGCGTGGCTCGTCGATCAGTCGGGACGGAGGCAGCAGTGCGGAATTATACCTAGCAAATTTAAGTGAGTATAAAAAAAATATTAGACTTGTGGTTAAAATGCTTATTAATTCAAGAGCGATTCTTTTCTTTTCCGCCCATTCCACGTTCAGTTGGTATCGAAAATTATTCTGAATACCATTTTGAAACCTCCTTCTGAGGAAGAAGAAAAATATCTTTCACTACATTTATCAATTACTATTTACGGTTTCTAAATGGCATTAAGGAAACTGTGACCAATTATTGTTTTGAGATAAAAAATGTCAAATTCTTGCCAATACTATAAATAGCTTGGAATAATTATTCTTTATCTTCGAATAATAATATTGTATTGAAACAATAATTCATATTAATGTAGTCAAAAATGTATTTAAAATGGTATTTATATCTTTGCCAAAAAAATGGACAATTCTTGCCATTACTATAAATAGCTTGGAATAATTATTCTTTATCTTCGAATAATAATATTGTATTGAAACAATAATCCATATTAATGCAGTCAAAAATGTATTTAAAATGGTACGTATATCTTTGCCAGAAAAAAATGGACAATTCTTGCCATTACTATAAATAGCTTGGAATAATTATTCTTTATCTTCGAATAATAATATTGTATTGAAACAATAATCCATATTAATGCAGTCAAAAATGTATTTAAAATGGTATTTATATCTTTGCCAGAAAAAAATGGACAATTCTTGCCATTACTATAAATAGCTTGGAATAATTATTCTTTATCTTCGAATAATAATATTGTATTAAAACAATAATTCATATTAATGTAGTCAAAAATGTATTTAAAATGGTATTTATATCTTTGCCAGAAAAAAATGGACAATTCTTGCCATTACTATAAATAGCTTGGAATAATTATTCTTTATCTTCAAATAATAATATTGTATTGAAACAATAATTCATATTAATGTAGTCAAAAATGTATTTAAAATGGTATTTATATCTTTGCCAAAAAAAATGAACAATTCTTGCCATTACTATAAATAGCTTGGAATAATTATTCTTTATCTTCGAATAATAATATTGTATTAAAACCATAATCCATATTAACGCAATGAAAAATGTATTTAAAATGGTATTTATATCTTTGCCAAAAAAAAATGGACAATTTTTGCCATTATTATAAATAGCTTGGAATAATTATTCTTTATCTTCGAATAATAATATTGTATTGAAACAATAATCCATATTAATGCAATCAAAAATTTATTTAAAATGGTACGTATATCTTTGCCCGAAAAAAATGGACAATTCTTGCCATTACTATAAATAGCTTGGAATAATTATTCTTTATCTTCGAATAATAATATTGTATTGAAACAATAATCCATATTAATGTAGTCAAAAATGTATTTAAAATAGTATTTATATCTTTGCAAAAAAAATGGACAATTCTTGCCATTACTATAAATAGCTTGGAATAATTATTCTTTATCTTCGAATAATAATATTGTATTGAAACAATAATCCATATTAATGCAGTCAAAAATGTATTTAAAATGGTATTTATATCTTTGCCAGAAAAAAATGGACAATTCTTGCCATTACTATAAATAGCTTGGAATAATTATTCTTTATCTTCGAATAATAATATTGTATTGAAATAATAATCCATATTAATGCAGTGAAAAATGTATTTAAAATGGTATGTATATCTTTGTAAAAAAAAATGGACTGTTAATGATTACATCACTTCACGACCTACGCCAAATTTCTTCGCCACAAATAATCTGTCGGATAAAAGCCAAAATTTCCTCCTGATTCTAGAATCGAAGAAGAGCTCTTATTGCGAAGATCTCTGGGTGATCTGGAAGCGGATACTGGAAGACGTGCCACAACGAGCGCTCGCCGAAGTTTCTTCCGGCGCAAGAAGCATCATCGTTCTTCCAGCAGAGATAGCAAGGAACTTTCTCATCTAACCGGAGTTAATCTTGGCTGGTACAGCGATAGTGGCACACTTAACGAGGAAAACTTACCAGCGAGTTATCAGCGCGTCGAGAAACTCGATTGTGAGTTAATAATTCACCTTTTAATTACAACGAATCAGAGTTGCAAATCCCTAATTAATATAGAAACAAAATTGATGTTACAATTGGCTTTTTAATTATGTTTTCATAATAATAACTTCTAGTGATTATAACATGATGTGTAAACTTTTGAATGAAGGCAAAAAATATTAATTATATATAAAATATCATAGTAATCTTATTGAAAAAATAGAAGAATACTGTTAATGCATTGCGAAAGTAATAGAGGACTGAGCTTGTCCATTTTTCTCACAATTTCTCCCAATTATTAATTAAAAATTAGGTTTTTCTCACAGCTATTCAAAAGTTTACACATAATCTTGTAATCGCTACAGATCATCATTATCAAATCGTAACAAAAAGACAAACTGTTCTGTAAATGCAATGAATATACCCATAAATTTCCGTGTATTATTATTATTATTTTTAATTTCAAGATCCAACTTTGAGACCTGTGCTGATTATCGGCCCGTTGAACGAATGCGTGGCGACGAAACTTCTGCAGGAATTCCCCGGTCAATTCACACGGTGTCTACCTGAAGCTATGCACTGTTCGCAGGCTACATTAGAACAAGGATTACGCGATTCACTGTACGTCGATTACAGGAAAAAGGGCAGCTATTTCGAGTGCACCACAGTGCAAGCTGTCAAGGATATATGTGCTAAGAATTCTCACTGTATTCTCGATATATCGATCGCATCATTGGAACGTCTTCATCGACATCAAATATATCCCATCGTACTACTGATAAAGTTCAAAAGCACCAAGCAAATAAAGGAGGTCAAGGATCCGAGATATCCGAGCGATAAAGTCAGCGCTAAAGCGGCCAAGGAAATGTACGAACAGGCGCTCAAACTCGAGGCCGAGTATCGACACTTTATTTCCGGTAAGAAATCAGCTTATTTCCTACATTGATCAATATTATTTATTAAGGCTCTTGAGTACCGTTGGATAATACAGCAACCGAGTTTACATTTTTTTTTAAATGCCACATAGAATATTTGCTATTATTTTACGTTTACTCAAAAAATGCTGAAAAATTTGGAGACATTGGAATTTATCTCGAATGCATCCTATATTTTTATTTCATGAAAGAAAAACAATAAAAAAACTGAACTTTTTATAAGTGAAATTTTACCACTATTCATTCAGAAAAATGAAAAAGAGTAAGCAATTTTTTTTTACAGCAAAGTAACTTGACTGTTAAAGCTTTTATTATGTATAATTTGAAATAGTCAGATTTCTGTACTAATTATTTAAAATTTCGATGAATTCGTTGATAGTGAATTCTGATATTTGATAGGCATATTAATCCATCATACAATATGTTTTACACTTTCATTTGAGATTTCCTAATCAGTCGTAAGATAAGGAGGATTTTATGCGAAATTATCCATTTATTATGGTCGCTATGTCATATTTTCAGATATTTCAAATGGCGGTTAAGAGAACTATTTAGGAGCCTTATTTTTTAATTAATTTTCGTTCTATTTTAACGAAATTTATGAATGATTTTATCTGGTTTTCAGCTGTTATACCGGCCGGCGTTAACGTCGCATATATCTGCACGCAAGTGAAATCTGCGGTTGATGATGAGCAGGCAAAGGCGCTATGGGTGCCTCGGGGGCCACCCTGACATCATCGGGGGGGTCCCCACAAGCCGCAGTGGAAATCAATCTAATTCCACCCGGGGGCCCTTACGTCGTAAATATCTACAAAGATATAACAATATTATCGTTGGACATGTTCATTTACGGTCGTTCTTACCGTTTGTTGCTGCTGGGTCGCGCGAATTGCAAACACCATCTATTTCCCCTTCGGCCGAAGAGGACAACGAAATTAGCGTGATACCCAAAAGCGTCGTTCGTGGCGCAAATTCCGTGATTTATCGTTTTTACTTTTGTTTTTACGTTTATCGCGGGTTTTGTTGGATTACTTTAGTCATTGACCAATAATTGACAGTCGTTGGCACGTTTTTTTTACCGTTCCGTTCGTAAACTCTTTGTTTTTTTTTTTTTGCAATATTCATTTCCGTCGTTCGGTGACGCGAGTTTAAAATTTTCGCGCTTATGATGTGACATCTGCCGTGGAGACGTCACCGAAAGTTGTTGCCGCGAAGAGGATACGTAATCGTCAGAAGGAAGTGAAGAAATATTCATAATCATCGGATCTCTTTTGCTTCGAGTGCGGAAGATAGAAGAAATATCGAACGGATGGTGAAGCGTGTCAGTCGTTTTTCAATTTGGAAAATGGCGCGAAAGAAACGAACGAAGAAACACGAACAGTCCTGAGAAAAAGTCGTCGTCGTATCGTGGCCCGCCTAACGATTGCACAAATCGTTGCTGGTGGAAGAAAATTTGTGGCGTTAAACAACAGAAAGAAGAGGAGAAAGAAGAAAATGAAGGTGAAGAAAAATGCGGAAGAAAAATGAAGAAGACGAAGAAGGAGAGGTCAATGTGCCTCACTTCAGGGTTCGCGAATCGAGTCGATGCGTAAAACGCCTGACTAGTCCGAGCCAAGGAATTGATAGGAATTTTGATATTAGGTGCAGTAGTGATGCGAGTTTACTAGACAAGAAGAAAGTGGAATTGAATAGACGAAACTCGGTTCCTGATATTCGAATTGAAAAAAAAAGATATTCAACTGTAAATACCTATAGTTGACGAGATCCTCGCAATGTATAGCACGATCTCGTCGTAACAGTTTTACGAATTTATTCGGGGTTCTTCCAATGAGCTTATGGCGCTCAAACGGAGCGCGGAGAGAGTCAAATGACGAAAATACTTGAGAACCTCGGTTAAGAGGGATCAACGCTGGTTAAAATTCATTTTTTTTCTCTCGGTTGATTTTCCGAGAGGCACAAAGAGCGTTCGATCGAGCATAATGTCGTTACTTGTTTTATACTTGACAGTTCGAGTGTTTTTTGCAACGATTTTCAGCAATAGTCGAACGGGTGATTCACGTTTATTGTCTATTTATTATTCGATTCTGTATTATAAGAGCACCACGTTTGGCGTGTTAATTATCGACTCAAACGCTCTTAGGTCTCTCATTGTAAAAAAAACTAATGAACAAAAAAAGAAAATTATTCGCCATTGCTAAGCAGTGGTTAAATCACGACAAGTCGTACCATTAACGACGATAATTGTAATTATTATTACTTTATATTTTTTGTTTAACTTTCCTTTCTTTCTCTCTCTTTCTCTCTCTCTATCTCTGTCTCTTTATCTCTTATGTATTTTTCACCTCGTTGAAATTTAAGTTTTTCTAATCAGAGACAATATTTAGGCGTAAGTTAATAAGACCGAGACCAAAAATTAAAGGAATATTAACGACGTTAAATCGATCGAAGTGTAGGTTATAAATGATTATAAAAACTTAATGAAATATTGGCAGCGTGGAGAGCGAGATTACGAGATAGACAAACGTGATATATAATTGTATTAATTAGCAATCGCTCGTCGGCCACGCGTCGCTGGTTTTTTTTCCCCTCATACCGGCGAGGCAACGCGACGGCGTAAGAAATAGGAACAATATATTATGAGACAAGCCGCGACTCGAGGGAAAAAAGAAAGAAAAAAAAAAGAAAAAAAAGAAGATTATAACGTGATTCCGAAATATTCTCAATCACATCACTGTGATACGTATATACTGCTTTTACGACATATCATCATCTTAACAATCCTCTCTTTACGTACATTAACAAATATAATAGCTCACTGCAATAACATATAAGAATACCTACCAGTCAGAAATCATTTACACACACTCACACACTCTCGTATTTTGGCAATGCATATATACATATTGACAAAACGAAGGCATATATATATATTTAAATATATATATACATATATATATATATATATATTTAACAGTGCACTTTTGATATTGAGCATTAGGTTCACGGTTCACCGGAACCCGTTTCCGAATACAATTAATTCTCGATGATCATCTAACGCGAGAATTTGTTATTGATCGCTAATCGAAACACGTTGTTGGAAAGATTTTTTCCGAGAGTTTGCAGAGTCGCGAAAAATACGCGCATCGATTACTTCTGTTTAAGAAAAGTAAAATACTGTAATAATTAATCATTGAAGCGTCGACGGTGATATATAATTGCGTAGCTAAGAAGAGGGAGCGGCGGTTACGTCACAATGATTCTCAGATGCCTCCGAGAATCCAGAGTGATCAATGATGATAACTCATCGATCTCACGGATTCCCACGGTTCGAAACGTTGCGACGGGAATCACGACTAGTCTTCGATAGTATTCATCTATTTTCTATGGGAAATAAAAGAGTGAGCGTTTTTTCTCTCTGATCCACTCGTGTGGTCGAGAAATTTTTCAACAATTCGACTACGTATACCGACGTATCATATAAATATATATTTCATTCTTGCATACAATGTAATCCGTTCAAGCCTCTCAAGGCTCTCTTCAATTATCGTATACACTATAGATAAATGAAGTAACAATTAATTTAATGTTTATATGTACTTCTCTTGATGGTCCGTCGTCGTCGTCTCGTCTCTCGTCGTTCGTTAAAGCGCAGCAATTAAATAATTTACGGATTTACTATTTGTTTCACCTGAATATTTAAAAAAAACGCGCTCACCGTTCTCCACAAAAACATTATCTTATAAAGTGAAATAGTAACGACAAATCATAACTATTGTACGTATTTTACGTATTATATATATTATATACATATCACTTTTGCAGGCGAAAGTATAAGGAAGGTCGATAGCGGCGTACGCGTTTGTAAACATCATCATAGTCGCGAGGATCAATACAAACCCGCGTATAAAAAAAGAATCTTGTGAAAAATCTTTGAAAAAGTCTTCAAAGAATCTTTACAGGAATCTTGAAAAGAATCACGCATAGGAGCCGGAGCAAGATTCTTTCCAGGATTCTTTTCAAGATTCTTTCCATCCGAAAGCGTTTTGAGAATCTTTGAAAGAATCTTAATGAAATTCTTCAGAGGAATCGAGCGAAACCTGTTGATGCTTTCCAGGATTCTTTTCAAGATTCTTTCCATCCGAAAGCGTTCTGAGAATCTTTGAAAGAATCTTAATGAAATTCTTCAGAGGAATCGAGCGAAACCTGTTGATGCTTTCCAGGATTCTTTTCAAGATTCTTTCCATCCGAAAGCGTTTTGAGAATCTTTGAAAGAATCTTAATGAAATTCTTCAGAGGAATCGAGCGAAACCTGTTGATGCTTTCCAGGATTCTTTTCAAGATTCTTTCCATCCGAAAGCGTTTTGAGAATCTTTGAAAGAATCTTAATGAAATTTTTCAGAGGAACCGAGCGAAACCTGTTGATACTTTTCCAGGATTCTTTTCAAGATTCTTTCCATCCGAAAGCGTTCTGAGAATCTTTGAAAGAATCTTAATGAAATTCTTCAGAGGAATCGAGCGAAACCTGTTGATGCTTTTCCAGGATTCTTTTCAAGATTCTTTCCATCCGAGAGCGTTCTGAGAATCTTTTAATGAATCTTCGAAAGAATCTTGAAAAGCGTCTTTAAGAGAATCGTGAAAAAATTCCGTCCATTAAACAAAAAAATCGTTGAAAGAATCTTAATGAAATTCTTCAGAGGAATCGAGCAAAACCTGTTGTTACTTTCCCTTGATGTCGAGACAGTAAATTTCGGTACGTCAACGAAGGGTAAACCCCTCGTGTATAGTCGAACTCAGAACAGCTTTGCAGTCTTATATACGTTCAGGCTTCAAGTCACTTGCGAGAAATGCTTCGACCGCTCGCCATCTAGTGGCATCGTACGAAACACTTATATTCAATACTCCGCTAGATGGCGAGCGGTCGAAGCGTTTCTCGCAAGTGACTTGAAGCCTGAACGTATATAAGACTGCAAAGCTGTCCTGAATTCGACTATACACGAGGGGACGTACCGAAATGTACTGTCTCGACACCAAGAGAAAGCAACAAAAGGTTTCGCTCGACTCCTCTGAAGAATTTCATTAAGATTTTTTAAACGATTTTTCTATTTAATGGACGGAATCTTTTCACAATTCTCTTAAAGACGCTTTTCAAGATTCTTTCGAAGATTCTTTAAAAAATTCTCAGAACGCTTTCGGATGGAAAGAATCTTGAAAAGAATCCTGGAAAGAATCTTGCTCCGGCTCCTATGCGTGATTCTTTTCAAGATTCCTGTAAAGATTCTTTCAAGACTTTTTTAAAGATTCTTTAAAAGATTCTTCACAAGATTCTTTTTTTCTACGCGAGAAATCTATCCTTTCTAGCCAATAGGCCGAACGCTTTTCACCTTCGACGAGAATCGAATAATGACCGATTAATTAAATTCAACAAACAAACAAACAAACAAACAAAAAAGCAATAAATATCTCTAAAATCGTACTAATAATTTTCCGATGTGCATGACGATTCGCGTTACGGATCAACGTGTGATTAGGCTCCGTCCTAACGAAATACTTTGCTATTACTATTGAATCGTCGCTCGCTCAAAATAAACAGTTGTGTCGCGTTCACAAGGTGAGGAAATAGTTGCTACTGATTTGGTGGTGCTCGTTGTTTAAAAAAAAAAAGAAAATAATAATAGAGCGAGAAAACCTTGTGAATGTTTGTATTTAGATAGATCGAGATCGGCACACATAGCTTTGCAGCTCGTTGCCCGCGCTTTCACTTTGAGGGCAGGCACTTTTCAGCTCGAGTGCCGGTGAAGACGGATTAGTTTTTAGACAAGCGATTATTAGGTTGACCCGAGGTACCTGTGATTTTATATTCTGAACGTGTTCACTGCGCGAAGAGAGTGATTTGACTAATCTCGAAGGTAGATAGCAAGTATTTTTTATACTAATCGGTATACAGGCAAACGAATAGGGATCATCGTTACTTCTGCGACAAAAAAATTTAAAAAAACACAAATTATCGCGATAACGAATCAGCTCGAAATAATTAAGAGACGTAATAGGAATTGAAATTGGTATTGCGCTTCGGGTTAGGGTGGGATTGACTATTTCCAGGGATATTAACTTTTTATAATTCAATACCAAAAGAAATACATGATTAATAATAAATCGTTAATTAATTATTATTTTCCTTCAATTTTCGCTATTTGGTGTTGAATTACAAAAAGTTTTACGAAATGCTTGTTCCTGATTGATTCTCCCGGCGACCGACATTCGCCGTCAACTTTCGTCCCTTCTTAAAAAAATCTTGTCCATACTGATTCACACCACTGCCCCGAACCGACCGAGCCACAAAACATTTTAACTCGAGACTTTCATATTTCCGCGATTTTACATATTCTCTGTCGTTCATGTACAATATATTATAAATATAATAACGAATAATAATCAACATTCGAAGATTCGCAATAAAAACTACGCGAGTGCTTGAGAATTGTATCAACTATTTAATCAGAAAAAAAAACAAACGATAATACCGCAGTATTCTCTCTATATTATTAATTCAATGGAATTGGAATAAACAAATATTTTTCGGGAACATGAAATCGACTAACAAACTCAAGTTTTAAACATAATGCGAACAGTGGAGGATGTCGTTTATGACAGTTGTTATTTGGTTAAGATTTTGTAAGAATCTTAGACGAGTCTGAGATTAACTCGGAATGAAGAAAGAGACGTCTAGTATTTGTATAGTTAGAGTTGACGTGGGCGAGAGTCTGTCTAATTTTTTTACCCGCTACGTGACTTTGTGTTAATCGAAACAGGAAAACGAAATGAATTATTAGCTACGGAGTTAAGCTTAAATTGTTATAAAATAATGAAAATTACTTACGATACGCGACTATTACGCGAGGAGATTACATTGGAAATGATTATTAAAACAAATTCATTCGTTTTTTTTTGACAATTTTTTCCTGCAATGGTTTTGATACCAAATGTTTTAGCCCAATATTTATAAATATTCTTCTATTTATACACAGCTTCTTTATACATACATACATATTATTATTATTATATATATACGATTATCTGTGTCCGTAACATCATTATTATTATTATCATCACTATTGCTATTATTATTATTATTAATATTATATGTACATAAAAATATCGTAACGCGATATAACGATTATGGCGTTTGTAATATTATTTTATTATATATATGAAACACACACACACCCAAACACACTTATAAATAAACATATATATATTATATTTCTGTGACATTGATAAATGTACGATAGGCAATAGGTATTACACTGTTGAGAGCTAATTCAGCTACGAGCGAATGCCCAAAAAAAAATTTAAGTATTAACGTCAAACGTTCGTTGTATTTTGTTTGTAACGATTGACTTTCGTTCGAATGTTGAGTTGTGTTCTCCCGGATAAGTGCGGCTAAAGAAAGAAAGGGACGAGTGGATTTCAGAATCCCTTCTTAAGGGAGAAGAGAAGAAGAAAAAAAAGATAAAAAGAGTCGCGACACGTAGGCAGCTTTAGTACATTAATTAACTATTAATTAGCGATGTTATCCGAACCTTATCTACTGTAGTTGTTAAATTAATTGAAAATGGAAAATACACAAAAAAAAGTAAACAAACGACCGAGGGAGACGCTCGAACGCGTGCCTGTATCTATTATAAATAACATCTATATGTATATAACGTTGTTTCAAACGATGAGATTAAATAAACGATAAATGGCGTATACTATATATATATATTATACTGTAAAGAGATAAAATTTGTTTTATCTGTCACTAGCCTTGTGGCGGATCATCGAACGTAGGGTAAATGCACCAGTAATTGAACAGTCACCAGTGAATGAACAACCGCTTTTTCAGAAGTCATGAGAAATTCTGCCGACTTGGCTGAATATTAGATTTTTAATTTTTCTATTTTTTTAGCTATCTACAGTGATTATTTTGTCGCAGACGCCTGTTTTTGACTAAAAGTGTAGGTTTGATTGGCTCGTTCATTTACTGGTGTTTTTTGGATTTTTGTCTTTCAGTATTTATTTTTATATACTTTGCGATGAAAATTCGATATTTTTTTTTAGTTCCATCACGTAATTTGACATTCTGGTCATTCGTTAAAATTTTCACAGACTGTTTGGAAATATTATATTTTATAGAAACCCATGATAAACAAACCGTTCTGCTTAAACGTTCATTTACTGGTGACTCTACCCCAGAGTTGTAAATGCCTATACTTATAGAAATAATGATGATGATCAGCTCTATAATTATGATTTTACAATAATAACATGTAGCGATTGTAATACGATGATTAAACTTTGAAATGGCTGCAAAAATGATTATTTTTCAATAAAAATTCACGGTAAACCTTTTGAAAAAATGGAAAAAAATAAGTAATGCATTAAGAAAGTAATGCATTACTTATTTCTTCAATTTTTTCCACTATTTCTTGCAATATTAAAGCGAAAATTAGTATTTTTTTCAGCTATTCAAATTTTTATACTGTATTTTATAATCACTACATATTATTATTATGAAATCATAATTACAAAACAAATTGTACTGTAAATTATATTTCATGAATTAATGGGGATTTACAACTCTGATCCAAACATTATTCGATTACTATTGCCAAATATTTTGGCTCATCGACAAAATATTTATTTTTATATACTTTGCGATGAAAATTCGATATTTTTTTTTAGTTCCATCACATAATTTGACATTCTGGTAATTCGTTAAAATTTTCACAGACTGTTTGGAAATATTATATTTTATAGAAACCCATGATAAACAAATCGTTCTGCTTAAACGTTCATTTACTGGTGACTCTACCCCAGAGTTGTAAATGCCTAATACTTATAGAAATAATGATGATGATACGATCAGCTCTATAATTATGATTTTATAATAATAACATGTAGCGATTGTAATACGATGATTAAATTTTGGAATGGCTGCAAAAATTATTATTTTTCAATAAAAATTCACGGTAAACCTTTTGAAAAAATGGAAAAAAAATAAGTAATGCATTACTTATTTCTTCCATTTTTTCCACTATTTCTTGCAATATTAAAGCGAAAATTAGTATTTTTTTCAGCTATTCAAATGTTTATACTGTATTTTATAATCACTATATATTATTATTATGAAATCATAATTACAAAACAAATTGTACTGTAAACTATATCTCATGAATTAATGGGGATTTACAACTCTGCTCTACCCTATGTACCGAAATTACTTTGAATTTAACCTCGTCGATGACCGGGAGTTCGAAGCTTAAGCTTTTGCTTCTGAATTCTTGGCGAACGTGACGTCACTCGAAATTCCACTGGCAAATCGTAGCAACGACAAACGCAGCAACTTGGGAATTTGAACCAGTCGCTGAATATGCCACGGCATTCGTTGTTCGGATCGTAAGCCAAGAGCCTGTGCAATCTGTATTGCTGCTCGCACCGACATCCGTCCCGACAGTACATCTGCTTGTTTTCGTGCCTTGACCAAGAAAAACAAGTACAAATCGAGTCGTCGATAAATCAATCAATCCTGACGTTGCAACCTTATGGGCATACAATTCCGCGAAATAATGGAGAATTTTTATTAAATAGTTTTTGAAAAAACTCACGTGCACTTTTCCCAGTGGATGTACTGCTCGAAGGGATACAAATTGAGTAGAGCCAGAACCTCGCCTCGCGTGTTGTTTGCCCAGAAAGGAGCTACCACTTCCTCCTTCACTGGACATGCATTTCTGCAATACAAAATCACATAAATTAACAATTTTGTACGGTCGGAAAATTCAAACTAAATTTTTTTTCTTTCAGATATCGAATTTTGGCCTCCACTATCGTTCTTAAGTCGCATATTCTACCACGGAAAATACCGGTTACAACGCTTTTTACCATGATTTAAAAAAAGTGACCTTTGTCCGTTTTTGATACCAGAATTTACAGATTCGACTTCCAGTCGGAAAATCCAGCCTACATTTTTTTTCTTTAAGATATCGTATTTTGGCCTTCACTATCGTTCTCAAGTTGCATATTCTACCACGGAAAATACCGGTTACAAACCTTTTTACAATGATTTTAAAAAAGTGACCTTTGTTCGTTTCTGATTCCAGAATTTACAGATCCGACTTCCGGTCGGAAAATCCAACTAAATTTTTTCTTTAAGATATCGAATTTTGGCCTTCACTATCATTCTCAAGTCGTATATTCTACCCTTGAAAATACCGGTTACGCCTTTTTGCGATGATTTAAAAAAAAGTCACTTATGGTCGGTTCTTCACAGATCCGACTTTTGGTAGGAAAATCCAACCTAAAGAACCTAAATTTTAATTTTTTCAAGATATCGAATTTTGGCCTTCACTATCATTCTCAAGTCGCATATTCTACCCCTGAAAATACCGGTTACATGCCTTTTGGCGATGATTTTTAAAAAAGTCACTTTTGGTCGGTTCTTCGCAGATCCGACTTTTGGTCGGAAAATCCAACCTAAAGAACCTAAATTTTTATTTCTTCAAGATATCGAATTTTGGCCTTCACTATCATTCTCAAGTCGCATATTCTACCCCTGAAAATACCGGTTACATGCCTTTTTGCGATGATTTTTAAAAAAGTCACTTTTGGTCGGTTCTTCGCAGATCCGACTTTTGGTCGGAAAATCCAACCTAAAGAACCTAAATTTTTATTTCTTCAAGATATCGAATTTTGGCCTTCACTATCATTCTCAAGTCGTATATTCTACCCCTGAAAATACCGGTTACATGCCTTTTTGCGATGATTTTTAAAAAAGTCACTTTTGGTCGGTTCTTCACAGATCCGACTTTTGGTAGGAAAATCCAACCTAAAGAATCTAAAGTTTAATTCTTTCAAGATATCGAATTTTGGCCTTCACTATCATTCTCAAGTCGTATATTCTACCCCTGAAAATACCGGTTACATGCCTTTTTGCGATGATTTTTAAAAAAGTCACTTTTGGTCGGTTCTTCGCAGATCCGACTTTTGGTAGGAAAATCCAACCTAAAGAACCTAAATTTTAATTCTTTCAAGATATCGAATTTTGGCCTTCACTATCATTCTCAAGTCGCATATTCTACCCCTGAAAATACCGGTTACATGCCTTTTTGCGATGATTTTTAAAAAAGTCACTTTTGGTCGGTTCTTCACAGATCCGACTTTTGGTAGGAAAATCGAACTTAAAGAACCTAAATTGTAATTCTTTCAAGATATCGAATTTTGGCCTTCACTATCATTCTCAAGTCGCATATTCTACCCCTGAAAATACCGGTTACATGCCTTTTTGCGATGATTTTTAAAAAAGTCACTTTTGGTCGGTTCTTCACAGATCCGACTTTTGGTCGGAAAATCCAACCTAAAGAACCTAAATTTTAATTTTTTCAAGATATCGAATTTTGGCCTTCACTATCATTCTCAAGTCGCATATTCTACCCCTGAAAATACCGGTCACATGCCTTTTTGCGATGATTTTTAAAAAAGTCACTTTTGGTCGATTCTTCGCAGATCCGACTTTTGGTCGGAAAAACCAACCTAAAGAACCTAAATTTTAATTCTTTCAAGATATCGAATTTTGGCCTTCACTATCATTCTCAAGTCGCATATTCTACCCCTGAAAATACCGGTTACATGCCTTTTTGCGATGATTTTTAAAAAAGTCACTTTTGGTCGGTTCTTCACAGATCCGACTTTTGGTAGGAAAATCGAACTTAAAGAACCTAAATTGTAATTCTTTCAAGATATCGAATTTTGGCCTTCACTATCATTCTCAAGTCGCATATTCTACCCCTGAAAATACCGGTTACATGCCTTTTTGCGATGATTTTTAAAAAAGTCACTTTTGGTCGGTTCTTCACAGATCCGACTTTTGGTCGGAAAATCCAACCTAAAGAACCTAAATTTTAATTTTTTCAAGATATCGAATTTTGGCCTTCACTATCATTCTCAAGTCGCATATTCTACCCCTGAAAATACCGGTTACATGCCTTTTTGCGATGATTTTTAAAAAAGTCACTTTTGGTCGATTCTTCGCAGATCCGACTTTTGGTCGGAAAATCCAACCTAAAGAACCTAAATTTTTATTTTTTCAAGATATCGAATTTTGGCCTTCACTATCATTCTCAAGTCGCATATTCTACCCCTGAAAATACCGGTTACATGCCTTTTTGCGATGATTTTTAAAAAAGGCACTTTTGGTCGATTCTTCGCAAATCCGACTTTTGGTCGGAAAATCCAACCTAAAGAACCTAAATTTTAATTTTTTCAAGATACCGAATTTTGGCCTTCACTATCATTCTCAAGTCGTATATTCTACCCCTGAAAATACCGGTTACATGCCTTTTTGCGATGATTTTAAAAAAAGTCACTTTTGGTCGGTTCTTCACAGATCCGACTTTTGGTAGGAAAATCCAACCTAAAGAACCTAAATTTTTATTTCTTCAAGATATCGAATTTTGGCCTTCACTATCATTCTCAAGTCGCATATTCTACCCCTGAAAATACCGGTTACATGCTTTTTTGCGATGATTTTAAAAAAAGTCACTTTTGGTCGGTTCTTCGCAGATCCGACTTTTGGTCGGAAAATCCAACCTAAAGAACCTAAATTTGTATTTCTTCAAGATATCGAATTTTGGCCTTCACTATCATTCTCAAGTCGTATATTCTACCCCTGAAAATACCGGTTACATGCCTTTTTGCGATGATTTAAAAAAAAGTCACTTTTGGTCGGTTCTTCACAGATCCGACTTTTGGTAGGAAAATCCAACTTAAAGAACCTAAATTTTAATTTTTTCAAGATATCGAATTTTGGCCTTCACTATCATTCTCAAGTCGCATATTCTACCCCTGAAAATACCGGTTACATGCCTTTTTGCGATGATTTAAAAAAAAGTCACTTTTGGTCGGTTCTTCGCAGATCCGACTTTTGGTAGGAAAATCCAACCTAAAGAACCTAAATTTTAATTCTTTCAAGATATCGAATTTTGGCCTTCACTATCATTCTCAAGTCGCATATTCTACCCCTGAAAATACCGGTTACATGCCTTTTTGCGATGATTTTTAAAAAAGTCACTTTTGGTCGGTTCTTCACAGATCCGACTTTTGGTAGGAAAATCGAACTTAAAGAACCTAAATTGTAATTCTTTCAAGATATCGAATTTTGGCCTTCACTATCATTCTCAAGTCGCATATTCTACCCCTGAAAATACCGGTTACATGCCTTTTTGCGATGATTTTTAAAAAAGTCACTTTTGGTCGGTTCTTCACAGATCCGACTTTTGGTCGGAAAATCCAACCTAAAGAACCTAAATTTTAATTTTTTCAAGATATCGAATTTTGGCCTTCACTATCATTCTCAAGTCGCATATTCTACCCCTGAAAATACCGGTTACATGCCTTTTTGCGATGATTTTTAAAAAAGTCACTTTTGGTCGATTCTTCGCAGATCCGACTTTTGGTCGGAAAAACCAACCTAAAGAACCTAAATTTTAATTCTTTCAAGATATCGAATTTTGGCCTTCACTATCATTCTCAAGTCGCATATTCTACCCCTGAAAATACCGGTTACATGCCTTTTTGCGATGATTTTTAAAAAAGTCACTTTTGGTCGGTTCTTCACAGATCCGACTTTTGGTAGGAAAATCGAACTTAAAGAACCTAAATTGTAATTCTTTCAAGATATCGAATTTTGGCCTTCACTATCATTCTCAAGTCGCATATTCTACCCCTGAAAATACCGGTTACATGCCTTTTTGCGATGATTTTTAAAAAAGTCACTTTTGGTCGGTTCTTCACAGATCCGACTTTTGGTCGGAAAATCCAACCTAAAGAACCTAAATTTTAATTTTTTCAAGATATCGAATTTTGGCCTTCACTATCATTCTCAAGTCGCATATTCTACCCCTGAAAATACCGGTTACATGCCTTTTTGCGATGATTTTTAAAAAAGTCACTTTTGGTCGATTCTTCGCAGATCCGACTTTTGGTCGGAAAATCCAACCTAAAGAACCTAAATTTTTATTTTTTCAAGATATCGAATTTTGGCCTTCACTATCATTCTCAAGTCGCATATTCTACCCCTGAAAATACCGGTTACATGCCTTTTTGCGATGATTTTTAAAAAAGGCACTTTTGGTCGATTCTTCGCAAATCCGACTTTTGGTCGGAAAATCCAACCTAAAGAACCTAAATTTTAATTTTTTCAAGATACCGAATTTTGGCCTTCACTATCATTCTCAAGTCGTATATTCTACCCCTGAAAATACCGGTTACATGCCTTTTTGCGATGATTTTAAAAAAAGTCACTTTTGGTCGGTTCTTCACAGATCCGACTTTTGGTAGGAAAATCCAACCTAAAGAACCTAAATTTTTATTTCTTCAAGATATCGAATTTTGGCCTTCACTATCATTCTCAAGTCGCATATTCTACCCCTGAAAATACCGGTTACATGCTTTTTTGCGATGATTTTAAAAAAAGTCACTTTTGGTCGGTTCTTCGCAGATCCGACTTTTGGTCGGAAAATCCAACCTAAAGAACCTAAATTTGTATTTCTTCAAGATATCGAATTTTGGCCTTCACTATCATTCTCAAGTCGTATATTCTACCCCTGAAAATACCGGTTACATGCCTTTTTGCGATGATTTAAAAAAAAGTCACTTTTGGTCGGTTCTTCACAGATCCGACTTTTGGTAGGAAAATCCAACTTAAAGAACCTAAATTTTAATTTTTTCAAGATATCGAATTTTGGCCTTCACTATCATTCTCAAGTCGCATATTCTACCCCTGAAAATACCGGTTACATGCCTTTTTGCGATGATTTAAAAAAAAGTCACTTTTGGTCGGTTCTTCGCAGATCCGACTTTTGGTAGGAAAATCCAACCTAAAGAACCTAAATTTTAATTTTTTCAAGATATCGAATTTTGGTCTTCACTATCGTTCTCAAGCCGCATATTCTACCCCTGAAAATACCGTTTACATGCCTTTTTGCGATGATTTTTAAAACAGTCACTTTTGGTCGGTTCTTCGCAGATCCGACTTTTGGTCGGAAAATCCAACCTAAAGAACCTAAATTTTAATTTTTTCAAGATATCGAATTTTGGCCTTCACTATCATTCTCAAGTCGCATATTCTACCCCTGAAAATACCGGTTACATGCCTTTTTGCGATGATTTAAAAAAAAGTCACTTTTGGTCGGTTCTTCGCAGATCCGACTTTTGGTAGGAAAATCCAACCTAAAGAATCTAAATTTTAATTTTTTCAAGATATCGAATTTTGGCCTTCACTATCGTTCTCAAGTCGCATATTCTACCACGGAAAATACCGGTTACATGCCTTTTTGCGATGATTAAAAAAAAGTCACTTTTGGTCGGTTCTTCACAGATCCGACTTTTGGTAGGAAAATCCAACCTAAAGAACCTAAATTTTAATTTTTTCAAGATATCGAATTTTGGCCTTCACTATTATTCTCAAGTCGCATATTCTACCCCTGAAAATACCGGTTACATGCCTTTTTGCGATGATTTTTAAAAAAGTCACTTTTGGTAGGTTCTTCGCAGATCCGACTTTTGGTCGGAAAATCCAACCTAAAGAACCTAAATTTTTATTTCTTCAAGATATCGAATTTTGGCCTTCACTATCATTCTCAAGTCGCATATTCTACCACGGAAAATACCGGTTACAAACCTTTTTACCATGATTTTAAAAAAAGTGACCTTTGTCCGTTTCTGAATTCAGAATTTACAGATCCGACTTTCCGTCGGAAAATCCAAACTAATTTTTTTTTTAAGATATCGAATTTTGGCCTTCACTATCGTTCTCAAATCGCATATTCTACTACGGAAAATACCAGTTACAAGCCTTTATAACATGATTTTAAAAAAAGTGACCTTTGTTCGTTTCTGATTTCAGAATTCAAAAATAATGAGGAAGGCATATGCAAGGTTCTACTTTGCATCCTTTTTTGTTATTTATTGTTACTAGAATAAAAATACGAGTTTACTTACACGCCTCGAAGTTTGAGAACAGGCTGATCCTGTTTATCTTTTGCAGCAACATCCTGAAACAATTGACTCTGATGATTCGAATTTTCCGGTTTAGTTTCCGCAGGTTTGAACTCCGGTCTTGGTCTGAATTCCTGCTGGACATGATGTTCACTAGCAGCAAAAACTTCGTCACTAGATTCCTTAAAATTTTCGTTAAGATCAGCCTCGCCTATACGATCGATCGAAGAGAGAGTAGGTGACCTATGTGTGGCTTCAGGCTCAAGGGTCGTGTCATCGATAATGGACTCAGGAACAATTGGTACTTGGCTTCCGTCGTTCGAGTGATCCTTCAATCTTTCCAATTGTCCAGGAATCTCATTGATGCTTGAATTTTTTATTCTCGCAATATCAGCGAGAGTCACTGCAGCTGCAGTCGAAGCAACTTTTTCCGAAGTTGAAGAATTGTTTCTGACAATTGGTGAATTTTCTCCACTAAAAGAGGCAATATTTTCGATTGGAGTTCCAGTCAAAATTGAAGAAGTTGTGGATGATCGTATGGAAAGCTCTTCAGGTGTCGTTTTTTTTTCCAAAGTCGATGAAAACTCCGTTGTGGATTTTTTCAAAGATACGGGTACCGTCTTCGTTGAGGCAGAAGTTGATCGACTCGTCGTTGTAGTCCCTGGCAAAAAATAAATGATAGAAAATGATTTTAAAAAAAAAAATCGATCGGAATCCTATATGTTTCTTCCATATCCTATAATATTATTATGAATAATATAATTTTTGTATTAAATTTAATAATAAAAATATGCGATCGTAGGAGGAATATTAATATAATATTAATAATATTACATTTTTCATTAAAAAAAGTTTCATCCACAAATCTTTGGATTCAAATATTTATCATATTCAAGATTCATTATGATTCATTAATGATAAAATACTAATATACTAAAATACTAAAATATAAATGATAAAAAACTGTTTCATTCATATCAGAATTTTACGACAGATTATGATAATTCTTTTAGTCCAAACACAAACGATTTATTCCGATATAAATTCTATAATTGAGACACGATAGAAAATGATAGGATTACTTTATTGATGCCTCTTTGCTTGCGAATGATTAATGTTGAATCATATATTTATGATACACGATACACCACAAACGGATAAAAATTTACTAGTGACGAAACGTAAATTCAATATACAATATTATAAATCCATCGGTGCATTATACATGCCGATGACGTACACTGTTAAAAATGCAAGTGAATGTAATATACAAAACGATATGAGATTTACGAAACGGGTATATGAATTCCATATGAATATACTTTTATTGTAAATTAAGAAATAGCTCACGAATTCTCCAATATCGGTATTTGAAAATTACAGTACGTGAGTATTGTAATCTTTATTTTGATATACCAACATTGTATTTGTCAATGACGAATGCATCTGAAAATTAATATACAGTATATGCATCAAAGCTTCATATACGCGTATATATTAATTTAAAAAAAAAAAAATTTTTACAGTATTTATCGTATCTAAACCATAGAAAACGAAAACTATAGGAAACTAATAACAACGATTGTATTTCTAATGAATTTATCAAAATCCGAATGGATAGAGATGATAAATATACGATTAAACCCCATTCAAATTCTATCGAACTTTATCAGTTTTTATAATTTATTTTTACCAGGGGTTGTCGTCGTTGTCGATGTCGTTGTCGATGACGTCGACGAATCGGTTGGTCGATTTCGAGGCCTCGTGTATTCTTCCGTTGACTTGGTATACTTTCTAGTTCTGTCGGTCGTTGGCTCTTCGATTGAACCGCCCGTGAAACTTCGGCCTTGAAACGAGTCATCGTCACGAGATTTGGATCGCTGATGATTGTCCTGATCGAAATCGGCAAATTCGTAATCGTCTTCATACTGAAAGCGTCTTAGAAAAAAAAGGATTGGAACGATAAATACAATTGTCATTAATTGTCATTGAAAATTGTACACTGAGAAAAATAATCGTTAGAACCAACAAAACGTGCGCTTGCGGGCAGCGAAAAGAATATTCTTTTGATCGAATGAAATATGTAATTGGTCGAAGCAATAGCTGATCAATACAAACCAGAGTTGTAAATGCCTAATACTTATAGAAATAATGATGATGATACGATCAGCTCTATAATTATGATTTTATAATAATAACATGTAGCGATTGTAATACGATGATCAAACTTTGGAATGGCTGCAAAAATTATTAATTTTCAATAAAAATTCACGGTAATCCTTTTGAAAAAATGGAAAAAAATAAGTAATGCATTAATTTCTTAATGCATTACTTATTTCTTCCATTTTTTCCACTATTTCTTGCAATATTAAAGCGAAAATTAGTACTTTTTTCAGCTATTCAAATGTTTACACTCTATTTTATAATCACTACATATTATTATTGTGAAATCATAATTACAAAACAAATTGTACTGTAAACTATATCTAATGAATTAATGGGGATTTACAACTCTGTATTCGATTACCATTGCCAAATATTTTGGCTCATCGACAAAATATTCTTTTCGCTTCCCGCAAACGCACGTTTTGTTGGTTCTAACGATTTTTTTTTCTCAGTGTATCATAAAATGATAAAGATACGTATACTCGATACCTTACCTTGCATCCTCAGGATATCTTTGATAACGATCGTCGTATTCCAATTCTATATCGTTTTTTTCTAACTCAGATTTGAGAATATTTATGTGTCTTTCGTCGCCATACATTCGTCTCATTAAGCCATGATTTTCTTGAACGAATCTACGTACTGCATGCCTGAAAATTTTAATCATTGTTACTGTAATATTGACAATTGTTTATACTGAGGAAAATGAATTTGATAGATTGTTAAATGTAGTGAGTTTTATTGTAAAATAATAACTTTTATCATAGTTTAGTCGCTGATTACATTATTTATTGTTACAGCAACTAAAAAAATATTTTTGTCCTCTCAGAATTGATCATACATTTTGCTGAGTGTATTTATAATGAGGCAAGAAGTTTTAGAAACTATTTGAAATATTTATTCATTTATTTATTTATTTAATGGTGATGATTCAAATACAGTTTTAAACAAAATTTCATTTATTTGATTCCAATAAAATATCATTTTCAAATTCAAATACAACTTCATTTTTTAAATTCAAATACAATTTCATTTTTATTATTTAAAAAAATTTCATTTGTTTTATTCAAATACAATTTCATTTTTTTAATTCAAATACAATTTCATTTATTTCATTCAAACAAAATTTCATTCATTTCATTCAAATAAAATTTCATTTATTTCATTCAAAGAAAATTTCATTTATTTCATTCAAACAAAATTTCATTTATTTCATTCAAACAAAATTCCACTTATTTCATTCAAACAAAATGTCATTTATTTCATTCAAACACAATTTCATTTATTTCATTTAAACAAAATTTCATTTATTTCATTCAAACAAAATTTCATTTATTTCATTCCAACAAAATTTCATTTATTTCATTCAAACAAAATTCCATTTATTTCATTCAAACAAAATTCCATTTATTTCATTCAAACAAAATGTCATTTATTTCATTCAAACACAGTTTCATTTATTTCATTCAAACAAAATTTCATTTATTTCATTCAAACAAAATTTCATTTATTTCATTCAAGCAAAATCCATTTATTTCATTCAAACAAAATTTCATTTATTTCATTCAAACAAAATTTCATTCATTTCATTCAAACAAAATTCCATTTATTTCATTCAAACAAAATTCCATTTATTTCATTCAAACAAAATTTCATTTATTTCATTCAAACAAAATTCCATTTATTTTCATTCAAATAAAATTTCATTGATTTCATTTTTTTTAAATTCCACTTATTTCATTCAAACAAAATTCCATTTATTTCATTTAAACAAAATTTCATTTATTTCATTCAAACAAAATTTCATTTATTTCATTCCAACAAAATTTCATTTATTTCATTCAAACAAAATTCCATTTATTTCATTCAAACAAAATTCCATTTATTTCATTCAAACAAAATTTCATTTATTTCATTCCAACAAAATTTCATTTATTTCATTCAAACAAAATTCCACTTATTTCATTCAAACAAAATTTCGTTTATTTCATTCAAACAAAATTTAATTTATTTCATTCCAACAAAATTTCATTTATTTCATTCAAACAAAATTCCATTTATTTCATTCAAACAAAATTCCATTTATTTCATTTAAACAAAATTCCACTTATTTCATTCAAACAACATTTCATTTATTTCATTCAAACAAAATTTCATTTATTTCATTTAAACAAAATTCCACTTATTTCATTCAAACAAAATTCCATTTATTTCATTCAAACAAAATTTCATTTATTTCATTTAAACAAAATTCCACTTATTTCATTCAAACAACATTTCATTTATTTCATTCAAACAAAATTTCATTTATTTCATTTAAACAAAATTCCACTTATTTCATTCAAACAAAATTTCATTTATTTCATTCAAACAAAATGTCGTTTATTTCATTCAAACAAAATTTCATTTATTTCATTTATTTCTATTAAATAAAATTTCATTTATTTCATTCAAATAAAATTTCATTTATTTTATTTTAAAAAAATGTCATTTATTTGAAATAGATCCCATGTAAATAAATAAAGCCACAATTGTTATAGTAACGTACCATGGATAGGCGCTACCCGCTACGGTGCACCAGTTTTGCCGGCGAAAGTCACAGGGTAATTTTTCGAATCGTGCTCGCCCATGTCTGGAGTAAGGTTTGCTACAAGCGGAAGATGCATCGTATCCGAAAGTGCTTGGACCACCACCGCCGCCGAACTGAGCATTAGCCGACCGCAGCATCACGACCTGCAATCACAATTATATCGAATTATTGTAGCGGTAATGAGATGATGTTGGGAAAAACGTATCGGCGCATATTGCGTTTTGCTCGAGTAGCAATATCATATGTGCAAGCAGGTAACATGCATTGCGTACATCTACCGTTACGCACATCGCTTGGAAACACTACGAGCGCGGTCTTCATCTCTCGCCAAGAGATCTTGTCTTGAGGCTTTCAGAACGGGTTCATCGTTCGATACGTGTGCACTTACATATTACACCGAGTTGTATTACACCAGAGTGTATCAGAGTGTCTTTCCAATTTGCGAAACCACTTCACCCAAAGAATTTATTTCAATGAAATACGAGATCAATTTGAATGAAATAAAATTTAATTAGGTTTGAATAATATTTATTTGTATTAAATATATCATTTTAAGCCGTCCATTATTTTTTATTTCTTTTATTTAAACTATTGCACCCAGAGAATTCGGTCCCATGAGTTTATTTGAATGAAATAGGAGATCAATTTGCATGAAATAAAATTTAATTAGGTTTGAATAATATTTATTTGTATTAAATATATCCTTTTAAGCCGTCCATTATTTTTTATTTCTTTTATTTAAACTATTGCACCCAGAGAATTCGGTCCCATGAGTTTGTTTGAATGAAATAGGAGATCAATTTGCATGAAATAAAATTTAATTAGGTTTGAATAATATTTATTTGTATTAAATATATCCTTTTAAGCCGTCCATTATTTTTTATTTCTTTTATTTAAACTATTGCACCCAGAGAATTCGGTCCCATGAGTTTGTTTGAATGAAATAGGAGATCAATTTGAATGAAATAAAATTTAATTAGGTTTGAATAATATTTATTTGTATTAAATATATCCTTTTAAGCCGTCCATTATTTTTTATTTCTTTTATTTAAACTATTGCACCCAGAGAATTCGGTCCCATGAGTTTATTTGAATGAAATACGAGATCAATTTGCATGAAATAAAATTTAATTAGGTTTGAATAATATTTATTTGTATTAAATATATCCTTTTAAGCCGTCCGTTATTTTTTATTTCTTTTATTTAAACTATTGCACCCAGAGAATTCGGTCCTATGAATTTATTTGAATGAAATACGAGATCAATTTGAATGAAATAAAATTTAATTAGGTTTGAATAATATTTATTTGTATTAAATGTATCCTTTTAAGCCGTCCATTATTTTTTATTTCTTTTATTTAGACTATTGCACCCAGAGAATTCGGTCCCATGAGTTTGTTTGAATGAAATAGGAGATCAATTTGAATGAAATAAAATTTAATTAGGTTTGAATAATATTTATTTGTATTAAATATATCCTTTTAAGCCGTCCATTATTTTTTATTTCTTTTATTTAGACTATTACACCCAGAGAATTCGGTCCCATGAGTTTATTTGAATGAAATAGGAGATCAATTTGCATGAAATAAAATTTAATTAGGTTTGAATAATATTTATTTGTATTAAATATATCCTTTTAAGCCGTCCATTATTTTTTATTTCTTTTATTTAGACTATTGCACCCAGAGAATTCGGTCCTATGAATTTATTTGAATGAAATACGAGATCAATTTGAATGAAATAAAATTTAATTAGGTTTGAATAATATTTATTTGTATTAAATGTATCCTTTTAACCCGTCCATTATTTTTTATTTCTTTTATTTAGACTATTACACCCAGAAAATTCGGTCCTATGAATTTATTTGAATGAAATACGAAATCAATTTCAAAGAAATAAAATTTAATTAGGTTTGAATAATATTTATTTGCATTAAATGTATCCTTTTAAGCCGTCCATTATTTTTTATTTCTTTTATTTAGACTATTACACCCAGAAAATTCGGTCCTATGAATTTATTTGAATGAAATACGAGATCAATTTGAATGAAATAAAATTTAATTAGGCTTGGATAATATTTATTTGTATTAAATATATTCTTTTAAGCCGTCCATTTAATTAAGCTTGAATAATATTTGTTTTTATTGAATATATCATTTTAAGTCGTCCATTATTTTTATTTCTTTTATTTAGTTCACTGCACCCAGAGAATTTGGTCCAATGAATTTATTTGAATGAAATGCGAGATCAATTTTATTGAAATAAAATTGAATTGAATAATATTTATTTATGTTAAATATATTAGCGGTTCATTATATTTATTTCTTTAAATGCCAGCCTAATGGAATTTCATTTCGATGCAATAAGATTTGTTGACTTTAAATAAATGATATTTAATTCACATTTAATTTCATTTGATTAAAATAAAATGATTCTCAGTCATTTCTCTAGAAGTGCTCTTTTAAAATAGTAAACTCCAATATAGTTAGAATATATGAATTTATATGCAAGAAATCTATGTCTCTCGCAAAAATATTGTTAATTGCTTTTATTAGTCCAAATCCAAATCTGGGTATAACATTTTATTCCATAAGAATGTTGAAAGTAAATTCAAATATATAATCTACATCCTTAAGCAAAGGGTGAAGAGTCTATTGATTTAGTTTATCATACAACTGTCATTTTACTTTTCACTTTGAATTACGGAGAAGCACAAACATTTTTTTATACCCAGTTTGATTTTTTAAAGTAAAGATTTTTAAAAAAATTAGACACTGTTAAGAATGACCGGTAAATTAATATACTTTTATTACACGCTTTTATTCATAAACCGAAATTTTTAATTTATTTATACAATTATACAGCAATATTAAAGTACTGTTATGTCAAACGCAACTTTGTTAACGTGTTCAATCAATCTTACTGCATTTTGTATATTAAATTTAATACACTGGTACTTTTGACAAAAGTATATAATTTCTTTTTTAATGGCGTCGAGTCGCTACCGCGACTCTTGATTAATTATTATAACGAAAATCTTCACAGTTACATCCATTTTTAATTTCATAAAAAACAACTCTACAGTAATTTTATTTCGAAAAATATCTCTATTATAATGCAATTCTACTAGGAGACAATTTTACCATGTCAATAATAATAGGAATGTTAATAAATTTATTAGCAGTGCATTACAGAATTTCTATGCGACGCAAAATTCTTTCCCAGAATTAAATAGCAGCAGACTATTTTTTTTTGTCCCAAAATCAATGATAAAATTAAAAAATCTACCGCATACTAAAAGTGCCATTAGATAATCCTATATCTACATAATAAATTGAACGAAATTAATCTAAATATTGAAAACGTCATATTAATTTTTAGTTCTTACAACTAATTTTTTTTAGTTGCCACAACTAACGAATAGTTGCCGTAATTACCAAATAATTACTATAATTTTTAATTACACCTATTAATTAACTATTAATTTTTAGTCCATACAAATATTTTCATAGTTACCGTAACTTACACACAACTAAAAAATAGTTGCCGTAATTACCAAATAATTACTATAATTTTTAATTACATCTATTAATTAACTATTAATTTTTAGTCCATACAAATATTTTCATAGTTACCGTAACTTACACACAACTAACAAATAGTTGCCATTATTACCAAATAATTGCTATAATTTTTCATTACACCTATTAATTAACTATTAATTTTTAGTCCATACAAATATTTTCATAGTTACCGTAACTTACACACAACTAAAAAATAGTTGCCGTAATTACCAAATAATTACTATAATTTTTAATTACACCTATTAATTAACTATTAATTTTTAGTCCATACAAATATTTTCATAGTTACCGTAACATACACACAACTAAAAAATAGTTGCCGTAATTACCAAATAATTACTATAATTTTTAATTACACCTTTTAATTAACTATTAATTTTTCGTCCATACAAATATTTTCATAGTTACCGTAACTATGAAAATAGTAGCATGAACTAAAAATTAATAGTTGTCACGTTATAGTTGACAGCACTATTACGTTTTCTCTGAGTGCAGATTCGTTATTAAATAGTTTATTAATTAAATTAATACAAAATTCACTCGAGGTACTTTGTTTTTCTCTTCTTTTCTTTTTCCGGTCGCTAAAAATATCTAATTCATACGCACATAATAATTTCATGTTGACATTATCTCACCTGAAGAATTATGAGATCGATAGCACCCATAGCACATTTTGATATCAAAGAAAACGAAATGGAAATTCAATTCCGTCAGATCTTCAAACCTGATTGACAAAACGTCAAATCTTCAATTTAAAAAAAAATCTCTGCAGCTCAATTGACTGATGAATTATAAAGTGAACGTAACTAATCTAAATATTAAAAGCCTCATGAGCTCTCAGATTATTTATTAGATAGTTTATTAATTAAATTAATACAGAATTCAGTCGTGGTACGTTTTCTCCTCTTTTATTTTTCTGAGTGCTAAAAATACCTAATTAAAAATACATACACCATAATTTAATCTAGAATTAATCTCACCTGAAGAATTATGAGACCGATAGCACTCATAGCTCATTTTGATATAAAATAAAACGAAATGGAAATTCAATTCCGTCAGATCTTCAAACCTGATTGACAAAACGTCAAATCTTCAATAAAAAAAAATCTCTCCAGCTCAATTGACTGATGAATTAAAAAGTGAACGTAATTAATGCAAATATTAAAAGCCTCATGAGCTCTCAGATTATTTATTAAATAGTTTATTTATTAAATTAATACAGAATTCAGTCGTGGTACCTTTTCTCCTCTTTTATTTTTCTGAGTGCTAAAAATACCTAATTAAAAATACATACACCATAATTTAATCTAGAATTAATCTCACCTGAAGAATTATGAGACTGATAGCACTCATAGCTCATTTTGATATCAAAGAAAACGAAATGGAAATTCAATTCCGTCAGATCTTCAAACCTGATTGACAAAACGTCAAATCTTCAATAAAAAAAAATCTCTCCAGGTCAATTAACTGATAAATTAAAAAGTGAACGCAATTAATCTAAATATTAAAAGCCTCATGATCTCTCAGATTATTTATTAGATAGTTTATTAATTAAATTAATACAGAATTCAGTCGTGGTACTTTTTCTCCTCTTTTATTTTTCTGAGCTAAAAATACCTAATTAAAAATACATACACCATAATTTAATCTAGAATTTATCTCACCTGAAGAATTATGAGACCGATAGCACTCATAGCTCATTTTGATATCAAAGAAAACGAAATGGAAATTCAATTCCGTCAGATCTTCAAACCTGATTGACCAAACGTCAAATCTTCAACAACAAAAAATCTCTCCAGCTCAATTCACTGATGAATTATAAAGTGAACGTAATTAATCTAAATATTAAAAGCCTCATGAGCTCTCAGATTATTTATTAGATAGTTTATTAATTAAATTAATACAGAATTCAGTCGTGGTACTTTTTCTCCTCTTTTATTTTTCTGAGCTAAAAATACCTAATTAAAAATACATACACCATAATTTAATCTAGAATTTATCTCACCTGAAGAATTATGAGACCGATAGCACTCATAGCTCATTTTGATATCAAATAAAACGAAATGGAAATTTAATTCTGTCAGATCTTCAAACCTGATTGACAAAACGTCAAATCTTCAATAAAAAAAAATCTCTCCAGCTCAATTAACTGATGAATTAAAAAGTGAACGTAATTAATCTAAATATTAAAAGCCTCATGAGCTCTCAGATTATTTATTAGATAGTTTATTTATTAAATTAATACAGAATTCATTCGTGGTACTTTTTCTCCTCTTTTATTTTTCTGAGTGCTAAAAATACCTAATTAAAAATACATACACCATAATTTAATCTAGAATTTATCTCACCTGAAGAATTATGAGACCGATAGCACTCATAGCTCATTTTGATATCAAATAAAACGAAATGGAAATTCAATTCCGTCAGATCTTCAAACCTGATTGACAAAACGTCAAATCTTCAATAAAAAAAATCTCTCCAGCTCAATTAACTGATAAATTAAAAAGTGAACGTAATTAATCTAAATATTAAAAGCCTCATGAGCTCTCAGATTATTTATTAGATAGTTTATTAATTAAATTAATACAGAATTCAGTCGTGGTACGTTTTCTCCTCTTTTATTTTTCTGAGTGCTAAAAATACATAATTAAAAATACATACACCATAATTTAATCTAGAATTAATCTCACCTGAAGAATTATGAGACAGATAGCACTCATAGCTCATTTTGATATCAAAGAAAACGAAATGGAAATTCAATTCCGTCAGATCTTCAAACCTGATTGACAAAACGTCAAATCTTCAATAAAAAAAAATCTCTCCAGCTCAATTAACTGATAAATTAAAAAGTGAACGTAATTAATCCAAATATAAAAAGCCTCATGAGCTCTCAGATTATTTATTAAATAGTTTATTTATTAAATTAATACAGAATTCAGTCGTGGTACGTTTTCTCCTCTTTTATTTTTCTGAGTGCTAAAAATACCTAATTAAAAATACATACACCATAATTTAATCTAGAATTAATCTCACCTGAAGAATTATGAGACCAATAGCACTCATAGCTCATTTTGATATCAAAGAAAACGAAATGGAAATTCAATTCCGTCAGATTTTCAAACCTGATTGACAAAACGTCAAATCTTTAATAAAAAAAAAAAAAATCTCTCGAGCTCAATTGACTGATGAATTAAAAAGTGAACGTAATTAATCTAAATATTAAAAGCCTCATGAGCTCTCAGATTATTTATTAGATAGTTTATTAATTAAATTAATACAGAATTCATTCGTGGTACCTTTTCTCCTCTTTTATTTTTCTGAATGCTAAAAATACCTAAATTAAATTAATTAAATAATTATATTAAATAAATTAATTTAATCTAGAATTAATCTCACCTGAAGAACTATGAGACCGATAGCACTCATGGCTCAGTTCGATATCAGAGAAAACGAAATGAAAATTGAATTCCGTCAGAACTTCCAACACCTAATTGATGAAACGTCAATTTTCGAATTCAAAAAAATAATCACTCAATTTCTCCCGCTCTATTCACTGATGAATTATCGAAGAAAACTCGCGTGAATCCTGGTCGAAAGGTCTGCGACCCTCGAGTTAACACGAAGGGAGTTCTGGTACCGGTGCTACCAGTCAACTTCCGTTCTCCACTCACTCGTGTGGTCCACCCACGCGATGGCCTCACAATTACCCCTCACTTATCACCTTCCCGCACTTGAAACAAACTTTCTTTCTAACATAAGTGATAAATAATATTATTTTTCATCTTGACGTTGTTGTTGTTGTTTTTTTTTTATTTCTTCCTCAACACGTAATGATTGATAGCCAAGTGTAAATTCGTAACGCGTGGACAGCACCTTCGCTGAGCGAGAGCGCTTTCATTACTGTGCCGAGCTCACTATAATCGGCTGACGATGAGCACAACGCACCACGAACCAACCAACAAAACCATCAGGAAAAAGTGTGTATAGTACAGAGTTGTACGAACGGCTCAAACTTCTGTGGAGATATCCACAAGAGACTCGTGGAAGACTGTGTGAAATAGTGTATAAACACTACAAGACGTTATAAGTAAGAACTTGACCGTCGCGAGACGAGACCAAGTGAGAGAAACGGGAAGATCAGAATGAGCGGGAGAGACGAGGATGAAAAAGGCGCAAGACGACTGTGAGGCTCTGTCTCGGGGTCTGCGAGAAACGAGGGGATACGAGAGTAGGAAAGGAAAGGAAAGGAAAGGAGAGAGGGAGAGAGCTTCGAGCGATCCCGAAGAGTAGGTCACTCGGTGGATACCGTTAGGGCACTTCCATTGATGTGTGTCACGGGGCCCCGTCGGCGCATTCACCAAAAAAAGAAAGAAAAAGAAATGACGAGTAAGAGAGAGAGATGGAAAAAAAGAAAATAAAACGCGACGAAAAGGAAGAAACGATGTTTGGTGCGTGGTGTGGAAAAGAGTTGCCCGATTAATGGAGGACGAGAGACTTGACAACAGTCGTAAATACTCATCGAACTCATTAACGCGCTGCGAGGCATCGATATGAGAATTTGTATTCAGTGAAAAGTGAGGAAATGATTGGGAATTATGAGTATTTTTAGAATTGCAGTTTTTTTTACAATTTGAGAAATCGCAGTTGTACAGTCAACTATAAAGTGACAACTATTCATTTTTGGTTTTTTTAAATTAATTAATTAAACTATTAATTTTTAGTTTATTGTACAGTCAACTATAAAGTGAAAACTATTAATATTTAATTTAGGAAAAATTAATAGTTCATAGTTATGGTAACTATTTGGTAGTTATAGTAATTATTTGATAGTTGTGGCAATTATTAAAAAATTGGTCGATCGAAATAAAAATAAATAGTTGCCACTTCATTGTTACTAATACCATAATTTTTTCACAGTGTTACTTGAAATCAATACGATTTATTTGAATAAAATAAATTCTATTTGATCAAAACAAAATCCTCGTGGGTGAAGCCACAATTGTTATAGTAACACATTCACCAAAAAAAGAAAGAAAAAGAAATGACGAATAAGAGAGAGAGATGGAAAAAAAGAAAATAAAACGCGACGAAAAGGAAGAAACGATGTTTGGTGCGCGGTGTGGAAAAGAGTTGTCCGATTAATGGAGGACGAGAGACTTGACAACAGTCGTAAATACTCATCGAACTCATTAACGCTTGCGAGGTATCGATATGAGAATTTGTATTCAGTGAAAAGTGAGGAAATGATTGGGAATTACGAGTATTTTTAGAATTGCAGTTTTTTTTTACAATATGAGAAATCGTAGTTGTACAGTCAACTATAAAGTGACAACTATAAGTTTGTAGATTTTTTAAAATTAATTAATTAAACTATTAATTTTTAGATTTATGAAAATTAATTAATTAAACTATTAATTTTTAGATTTTTAAAAATGAATTAATTAAACTATTAATTTTTAGATTTTTAAAAATTAATTAATTAAACTGTTAATTTTTAGTTGAAAAAAATTAATAGTTCATAGTTACGATAACTATGAAAATAGTTATGGTAACTATTTAGTAGTTATAGTAATTATTTAAAAAATTGGTCGACCGAACTAAAAATAAATAGTTGTCACTTCTTAATTGCTAATAACATAATTTTCTCTCAGTGTTACTTGAAATCAATACGATTTATTTGAATAAAAAAAATTCTATTTGATCAAAACAAAATCCTCATGGGTGAAGCCACAATTATTATAGTAACGCGTTTACCAAAGAAAGAATGAAAAATGAATGACGAGTAAGAGAGAGAGATGGAAAAAAAGAAAATAAAACGCGACGAAAAGGAAGAAACGATGTTTGGTGCGCGGTGTGGAAAAGAGTTGTCCGATTAATGGAGGACGAGAGACTTGACAACAGTCGTAAATACTCATCGAACTCATTAACGCGCTGCGAGGCATCGATATGAGAATTTGTATTCAGTGAAAAGTGAGGAAATTATTGGGAATTATGAGTATTTTTAGAATTGCAGTTTTTTTTTACAATATGAGAAATCGTAGTTGTACAGTCAACTATAAAGTGACAACTATAAGTTTATAGATTTTTGTAAATTAATTAATTAAACTATTAATTTTTAGATTTATGAAAATTAATTAATTAAACTATTAATTTTTAGATTTTTAAAAATTAATTAATTAAACTATTAATTTTTAGATTTTTAAAAATGAATTAATTAAACTGTTAATTTTTTGTTGAAAAAAATTAATAGTTCATAGTTACGATAACTATGAAAATTGTTATGGTAACTATTTGGTAGTTATAGTAATTATTAAAAAATTGGTCGAACAAACTAAAAATAAATAGTTGTCACTTCTTAATTGCTAATAACATAATTTTCTCTCAGTGTTACTTGAAATCAATACGATTTATTTGAATAAAAAAAATTCTATTTGATCAAAACAAAATCCTCATGGGTGAAGCCACAATTATTATAGTAACGCGTTCACCAAAGAAAGAATGAAAAATGAATGACGAGTAAGAGAGAGAGATGGAAAAAAAGAAAATAAAACGCGACGAAAAGGAAGAAACGATGTTTGGTGCCCGGTGTGGAAAAGAGTTGGCCGATTAATGGAGGACGAGAGACTTGACAACAGTCGTAAATACTCATCGAGCTCATTAACGCTTGCGAGGCATCGATATGAGAATTTATATTCAGTGAAAAGTGCGGAAATGATTGGGAATTATGACTATTTTTAGAATTGCAGTATTTTTTTACAATATGAGAAATCGTAGTTGTGCAGTCAACTGTAAAGTGACAACTATAAGTTTGTAGATTTTTTAAAATTAATTAATTAGACTATTAACTTTTAGTTAAAAAAATTAATAGTTCATACTTATGATAACTATGAAAATAGTTATGGTAACTATTTGGTAGTTATAGTAATTATGAAAAAATTGGTCGAACGAACTAAAAATAAATAGTTGTCACTTCATAGTTACTAATACAATAATTTTCTCTCAGTGTTAATTGAAATCAATACGATTTATTTGAATAAAATAAATTTTATTTGATCAAAACAAAATCCTATTATGCTGGAATTTAAAGAATAAATTTATTTAATGGTTGGCCTAATAGGATTTTATAAAAATTTATGATATAAAAATTTACATTCAATGAAAAGAAACACTGTTAAAAATATTTTTTAAGTTGATATAAGTATTGGAATTTTTTTTGCCGATACGGTATATTAAATTTCAATTAATGTTAATTTTACTTTTACAATTTCATATTAATTTTAATTTTACAACATATCTGTATATTAAATTCTATTTAATAGTATTTTATTGTTAGTAGTAGTTGTTTATTGTTAATAGTAGTTTATTGTTAGCTTTCGAGCGCAATATTCCAAATAATTGTCACGTTCCTGTGAGTATGATTTTTTTCCGAAAAATGGAGGAATTATTTTTTAATTAGAAAAGGGATATTTTTTTTTACTGAAAAAAGTATATTAAATTCTATTTAATATATATAAAATTCCATGAAATTCAATATACAGATATGTTGTAAAATTGCAATAATTATATTACAAACACAACTATTATGAAGTATTATGAATTTTACAACAATTTTTTCGTGCATTAATTAATATTTGTGTATATTAAATTTACAACACGCGTATCCGCAAAAAAAACTTTTAATAATTTATATTAATTTTCATACAAAAATGTCTAACAGTGAAACTTTGGGAAAACGAGTATTTTTAGAATTGCAGTATTTTTATATTAATTAAATAAGAAATAAAAATGAGGTTCTGGTTGTATGGATAGCAACGGCGAGAAAAGACGATGCTGCACCTGCTCCACTGACCCCAAATGAGCTTGGGAGTTTTTTTGGTCCACGCAGCCAGACGTTAATTAATTAAACTATCGAAGAAATCGAACGCAGCGTGATACGTTGCTTTGATAGATATATACATATATATGTGTAGCTTTGTTGTTGCCGTAAATTCGCTTGAGGAAGGATCTTTGCACCTGTCGATGAGTTTTCATAGTCACGCTCACGTGTTCTTCTACTGATGCCCGACCACTCGGCCTCTTGCTCGAACACCCGGCTCCACTTTTACGTGCCTATACGCTTTTATACTCGCGTACCGCGTGATACTTATTATTACGCCTAGTGGGTGGCTATTTAGTTCAGAAACTAAAGTGTTTTGTTGCGTCTAAAGGAAGTTAGAATTATTATTCTCTAGTCTATAGATTCCCGATTTTTTTTTTTAATTCTCAAACTAAAAAAAATTGTTTTTAAAATATACTTAGAATTTTATTACGCGTTATTGCGTTTTTTTATCAAATAAAAAAATAGAATAACTAATGGAATTTTTGGACCAGAAATTAATACTATTTAATATTAATATTGTTTTATTTTATATATATTATTATTATTATTACTATTATATTATAAATATATTATATTATATTCAATACGTTTCTGATTAATTTTTGGATAAGAAATAAAAACTATTTGATATTAATATTATTTTATTTTATATATTATTATTATTATTATATTATAAATATATTATATAATATTCAATATGTTTCTGATTAATTTCTGGTTCATTATTTGTGTCCGATTCTGACATTCTCCACAAAATTTGGGCTGCAATGTTGAAGCACTGATTTTTTTTTCCTTTCTAAACATTTCGCTATTATTCGGCTGGTAATTTTGCACTTAATCAGTTCGGGATAGAAATTTTTTAATATAAATTTCGTGAAATTAAGCATACAAACATTAATCCCCCTCCAAACATGCAAGACAGATGCGCCTTGAATGTAATAATAATTATACATTCCATTTAAGTCTTCCTAGAATCATTAATTCCTCTCACCGCATATTCTCTGCTCGTATAAAAAGTGATTTCACATATACTTTTTTTTTCCTCACAGTTCCTCCTTTCATTTCTCCACTCTCGGTTTAACCCTAATTTAACCTTTCCATTTACTCTTTTTTTTTTAACCATCGTATCTTCTTCGTCATGGACATTTACCTTCACTGTTTGTCGATCCGATATTCCAATGCTCCACAAATTTTTTTTCTCTTCACACAATTTTCAGATAACACGTTCGTTTTGTGTGGCCATCTGCTGATTTTCGTGTTATCATAATTATCAAGTATCCATGACATTTTATCATCCTGATATAATCGATATAATCACTTTCATTGATTTCCGCTTTTTTAACATATTTTCTTAGTTGAGTACACTCAAAAAAATTAATGTGATAGATTGCTAAATATAGTGAGTTCTACTATAAAAATAATAAAGACACGTGCCATAATTTAGGTACTGGTTATATTAGTTATTGTTACAATAGTCATAATAACATTGTTCAAAAACTTTTTTCAAAAATTTATACTCTTATTTTCCTGCAAGGAAAAATAACTTATATATTAGTGGCAATAACCAACTAATTAATTAATTAATTAATTAATATTTATTAATATTATTAAAAAATATTATATTAATATTTATCAATATTAATTAATTAATTAATTAATTAATATATTATTTGTGGCTTATAATGAACATAAGCCACTATAACCAACTAATTAATTAATTAATTAGTTGGTTATTGCCACTAATATATAAGTTATTTTTCCTATGCTTAATTAATTAATTAATTAATTAATTAAGCATGTTGTAAACTATGCTTAATTAATTAATTAATTAATTAAGCATAGTTTACAACATTTTCAATCGTATGACAGGATAATTTTTTCATATGCTTATTCATTTGATAATAATGAATTATTGAAGCTGTTTTTTCTCAGTCAACTATTAATTAATTTATTAACTATTAATTCATTATTATTAAATGAACAAGCATCTGAAAAAATTATCCTGCCATACGATAGAAAATATTATAAAATATGCTTTGTTCAAATTTGAAGTGAATTCGACAAAAAGATTATTAGACGGCACATTGTGTAATTAATAATAATAACACTATTTATCAATATTTTCAAATTGAAAAATCTCAAACTCAGCAAGAGTGTCAATTTTTTTTCTGTTGAAAATATTGTGATAACAAAATCGAAATTTTGTAGATAATTAATATCTAATCCTATAGAGTTTGAGTTTTATATTTATTTAAAAATACATTATTTAAAGAAAATCATTTTATGAAAAGAATTTTTTTTATTTTTTTTTCTGATAAGAAAAAAGATTTCCAATCTTCTTTTCTGCTGAGAGTATGAAGCTTATGCAGATCTTTTGGAGTCATATTTTTCCATGCAGAAAAATATGCAGCTGCCCAAGATGATCGCTGCTATAAATGCATTTCATCGATACGTGCGATGCGTTACATATATTATGTCCGGTTTACAGTCCGGTAGTGTATTGAAATTCGGGCCAATGCTGCCAGGTTTAGCATCGAACTCTCCCAAGGAAGCTCGTTATGGCCTCGACGACCACTTTCACCGCGTGTGGGTGAATGAAATTTAGCTCGTGTGTATGCGCATCGTTTCTTCCTTCTCCAATTCTCCACGCTTACTTATAGATCTTGTTTTTTTTTTTGCGGCGCCATATATTATTCTAATGAGTACATATGATTATTGACGAAGTTTTATTATCCTACTATTGGCATTGCTGTCAAAGACTCGTGGATATTATCTTTCGCAAGATTCTTCTTTCTAAATCGCACTTTCTTTCCGTAGCATAGACAACTTACGGGAATTTCCTAATGCGTCATTGGCGTCTGGCCATGCGAAAGTTAGCGATTTTTGTTGAAGATTTTATATCTATTTATATATGCTGCATTCTCTGTCAATTCAGCCACTTTTTTTTCGACCCACTCCGATTTGGCCTGTAATTGATTATACGAATGTACCACTAAAAGACACTCTATGTGAATTTTTTCAGATTTTTTAAAATAATTTTTCAGAAAATGGCTTTTTTTATTCAAGTGCAAATATCTCAGAATTTTGAAGCTACTGAAAAAAAATTTCTGCACATAAAAGTTGTCGTTTATTGTTAACTTTCGAGCGCAATATTCCAAATAATTGTCACGTTCCTGTGAGTATGATTTTTCTCCGAAAAATGGAGGAATTATTTTTTAATTAAAAAAAGAATATTTTTTTTTTACTGAAAAAATTATAGAGTATTGCTACATGACTGTTGATACCATAAAAAAATCGCCAGAGTAGCACCGATTGATCTTCTGGTATTAAAAAATGCATTTGTGTGAAAGGACCGAAAAACGGCGCATTATTATTTTTTTGCTAAAAAAAAGGTTACTTTTTTTTGGATAATAAAATTACAGAGTATTCTTGCATGACTGTATATATTGCCAAAAAATCATCAGAATAGAATAGCAACTAAAAATAAAATTCCGACGTAAAAATTTTTTATTTTTATTTCTATTCTAGACTGTTCCCCATTTTCGTTCTAGTCTCAAAAGTTTCGTTTTCGGACAGAAAATTTACTTAAAAAATTTTGAGAAAAATCATCGACGTGCTTTTAGAGAGATTCAAGTTTGGGGTATATTTTAAATTTTTTTTAAATTTTGTTTTATTTTTAGCTGATAATCCAGGCCTCGTCCCACTCTGGGTCTAGGCTCAAAATTTTGTTTTTGAACACAGAATTTACTGTAAAAAAAGAAAAAAAATCGTCGACGTACTTTTTGAGAAAATCAAATTTTAGGTTATTAAAAAAACACAATTTTTTTTCTAAATCTAAATAAATTTCTGGAGTGTTTTTTTTAATATTGTTCTACAACATCTTAAAAGAGAAAAAATAAAATAAAAATATGAGGGTCGCGAAGCTCTCGATAACCGGTGAAATGCTTCATATATATAGCACAATATTCATTCCCTTTTAAATATGATTCCAGAGAAATCAGGCCAATAAGGTTATCTTAATCAGATACAGGATCTACTTAAATCCAATCAATGCCATTTTAATAAACTAAAATTTTATTTTATTTGGCAAAAAATTATTTGAGTTCCCATAAATGATATTCGATTTTGATAAATTTTACTTAAATTTTAATCATACATAGTATCTGTTCGATAAGATATAGTTATATTGTACGTATAAAGGATCCGCATTAAAAAAAACTATTTCGGAAGTTTATCGTGTCTATTTAGTTTATATATTAAAAAACTATAACTTAATCACGAGAATAATTATTAAAGGAAAATATCAAGATAATGCAATATTTTCCAATAAATATTTACATCGAAAATTGAAGCATTACTTCATTACTACTAAAATTGTTCATTCCAGAAATCTTCACAAAAATGTTATGTGTAAATTGTTCAACGATAATTTTAATATTTATACTGAAAATGTACATACCATTATTAGTCCATTTATTTATTTGATAGATTCTTGATTAATAAATAAATGATTAAACATAAATAAATGTGAGTTTAATTGCATCAAAGGTTCTGTGAAAATTATGTAAATAGATATAATCATATGTATCCATTTTTTCATAAAAAGTATTAAAAGTTTTTCTTTTTTTTCGAAAAATAAATCTTTTTTTTTATCAACTTTCCATTGTCGTAATTTTTTAATTTCGTTAAAATAATCCGGTCACAGAATATAAAATGTTATAAATTATGCTATGTCCAAATTTGAAGTTAAATTATCATAACTTCATTATGTATTAATATTTTTTAATCTTAATAAAAAAATTACCTGGTTTTCGACATTAAAGTTTATGCAATTGAGTCTAGTATCTTAGTATTTATTTATTCATCTGTATAGCTTATTTAGCCTTTTACATTCCCCTCCTGGTTCCAGTTACAATTTTTCCTCCGATGACTTAAACCTACAATTACGTTTAGATTTAAATAGAATAAAAATAGAATACAAAATATGGCTTAAGGGAAGGGAGTCAGGTAAAAAAAATTGATTTTGGAAATTCAATATCATCCAAATCCTATTGCATATAAAAATGTCCAACGTACTATATTGTTGATACTCGATTAAAGGATTTTTTACGGTCGTCTGACTTGCATATGCTTTTCAATATTATCTTAAGCAAACTTCTTAGGTTTTCCATTCTGCGCATGATTTAGATCAAACTACTAGGCAGATTGGAATAGTTGACGTCTCATTTTCTCCTTCATGAAAAGATACACCGACTAAATGGAGCAAACTATTTTTTTTCATTGTGAAAGCAAAGTTAATCACTGATTTAGAAAACAGCATAAAATTTATTTATTAATAATTGTGTCACTTAAAAAATATTACCTTCTAGTAACATTTGCTCCATTTAGCCGGTGTATCTTTTCATGAAGAAGAAAATGAGACATCAACCATCCCAATCTGCCTAGTAGTTTGATCTGAATCATGCGCAGAATGGAAAACCTAAGAACTTTGCTTAAGATAATATTGAAAAGCATATGCAAGTCAGACGACAGTAAAAAAATCCTTTCATCGAGTACCAACAATATAGTGCGTTGGGCATTTTTACATGCAATAGGATTTGGATGATATTGAATTTCCAAAATCATTTTTTTTTACCTGACTCCTTCCCCTTAACTTCTATACAGGAAGACTTATCGATACGCGTGCTATACATTATATTTATTTATGGCTATCATTTGTACAGTTTTATCCCATGGTTTCGCTGCAATTGAGTCTAGTAAATATTATGCAAAAACAGGAAAGATGATCGGTCGTTAACATAGCGATCTACCATTACCCCCATAACACCCATAGCTGTTCGAATCGCACAGTAGTTTCCTCCTGTATTGACGGGATCGGATCGAATGCGATGCCGATCAGATAGAAATTTAACTCTGCCGACCGTCGGAAAATCGGAAATTACACGATTACCGATTTTCTACAATATCCCATCACTCGATCAATAATAGACAGACGCTCAAGTAAAACTAGCTGCGATCTCATTTTGCATAACAGTGCGGCTGAATCGGCACCATTTCCGTAAGAGAAAGTGTTGCGTAGCTCCCACGTGATATGCAGGTGAATCGCGTGAACGAGATCTTCTTTTGGCGTAACGAGGCCGCCTAATTATCCGCGATGCTGAGTGAGATCCACCTAAGGATTCGCTCGAATACACGGATGATAGATAGGCAAAACAATATCCCTCGTTTGTGAATGCAATTTCCATGGGAAAGATATTACGAAAGAGATCGAGGCTTGTCTCAATAAAGTCAAGCAAAACGAAACTCGAAATAGACGCAACAAGTCACCAAACTATTTTTCTCACGGAAAATACAACACCGGAAAATATACGGTTTACTAGCATGACGCAAATTCATTGGATTCGCTTCCTCATAGAGGTATAATTGTAAATTCCAATTATTTCAAGAAAAAACATTTTTATAGTACAGGAACTTTGGAATAATCACAAAAACGCTGTGGCTATTCGCACAGAAGAGTGTCTCTAATAAAGTCACGCTAGGGACACGCGAAAAATTGGAGGGTTTGGAGTGTGCGTAAGTAAGTTCGGGAAGTGACGTGTCTGTATGATTTTTGGAGTGAGTTTATCAACTTTTAAAAAGGACTCTACATTTTCGTGTCTTTACCACTGTCGACCTCTTATTTTCTTGCAGTCGCGGATACGTTCAATTTATATGTTGTGTGTATGCAGTTTATCGTTTTCGACGCTACTATAATTCCTGAATATTATAATCATCATGTCCAATGATGAATTAATTTTCATGTCACGATTTTTTAGGGTGCTTTGTCAACTTTGGAATGACTAAACCGTATGGAGTAGCGGTCGTATTTTGCATTTTATTGCTCGATTTGCTGTTTTTTAAATTAACATTACATATACACGCAGCTTGGCGTGTGCAACGCTACTGTGATTCCTAAAAACTATAATCATCAACATGGAATGATGAAATAATAATCATCATTCGACATAGACGATTATAATTTTCAGGAATTATTAGTAGCGTCGCACACGACAAACTGCGTGTGCATGTAATTGTAAGAAACAAAAACAGCAAATCGAGCAGTGAAATGTAAAGGTAAATAAAGGTCACTCCAAAAATGATGTGTCTCTAATACGGGAATGCAAAATCCGCTCCAAAAATGACATCACACCCTACAAAATCGAGGCATAAAAATTAGTTCATCATTCGGTATTGATGACTATAATATTCAGGAATTATAGTAGCAGCGCACACGACATAGTGCATGCACACAACATATAAATTGAGTGTATCAGCGACTGCAAGAAAATAAGAGATAGACAGTAGTAAAGACACGAAAATGTACAGTCCTTTTCAAAAGTTGTTAAACCCACTCCAAAAATCAGATAGACACGTCAATTCTCGAACTTGCTTACGCACACTCCAAACACTCCAATTTTTCGCGTGTCCCTAGCGTGACTCTATTAGAGACACTCTTCTGTGCGAATCGCCACAGCGTTACAAAAAAAGAAAAATTTTTATCGAATATTTGGAGAAATACTATCGCAATGCATTAAGGGGTTAGGCGACTCTAGAATTTTCGAAAAATCGATTTTTTTTCTCCTTGGAAATGACTCATTAGGGTTTCTAGAATGCTGTCCCAAAAGATTATTGCAGGCAAAAATTTGTAAATGCCCCATTTTCGATTTTTAATGGGAGGCCGCCCGGTTAGCAGCCTCAGTGGGGTTAAGTCCCGCTGGTGGTTACATCCCAGCACTGGCCCAAGGCTGGCCGAGCCTCGCGTACTGGCACAGTCTCGGGCCAGTACTGGGATGTAACCTCGAGCCAGGCCTCACCTACCTGGGCGGGAACCTCTTTTGTGTGCGCTTCGGTAAAGGTACTGAGAAGGGTCAAAGCAGGTATACGGCAGATAAACGCGTTTATCTCAAAACTGCTCTTTTCAAGTTGGCCGGAAACATGACTCAAAAAGTTTACCACCGATTTATTTGAAATTTTGGATATATCTTCAAAAATACATTATCTACAGAAGTACGTAGGATTTTTTTTTTAAGTTGCATAGTTTTTTTGTTATTGACAATTTTCGAACGATTTTTAAGCCAAATTTTTGAACTTTCACTTTAGATGCTCTCCATTTTGTCAAAAATGCCTGTATCGAAAAAATCCTACGTATTTCTCTAGCTACTGTTATGTATAAGTTAAAACCATTAAAAAACTCATCATAATTCAAAAATTACTGAACCTATGTGTCCGGCCGTGGATTCCAAAAAAAAAAGAGATGTCATCGCAACAACGCTGTACAGCCGCCATTTTTAAATTAATGACTATGAAAAAATTACTATATATAGTTAATGATATGTACAATAAATACCCTTTCTCAAAAAATCGATGACGAAAAAGCCTTTTTTGTGGCCCTCTAGAGTGGCCTAACCCCTTAAGGTAGTTCTGTCGTGAAAGCAATCCAAACTCATATGCATGAATTTTTGACATGTTGTAATTTAGCTATTCATTTTTACTTGCACAAAATTTTGAAGGCTATTACCGAGTATTTGAATGAACAATTAAAACTTGAAAATCGATCTTTTTACATGGCGCTCACGGGAGGGCTGGAAAAATTGATCTTTAAATCGAAAATTAACATACTTAGGTCAAAGATAGAGAAAAAATAAAAAGTACTACGGATTCGCAAATAATTCAGGTATTGATGCATCATGAAAAAAGGTGAAGTCTCCGGAATAATGTTTAATTGAACCAAGGTCAAAGTGCACGATACCGGGCCAAATGACGTTTCCTAACCTAATTATCGTGAAAATGAAGTCAAATCCGCACTAAACATATCAACTATTTACAAATAATCGTTTTAATTTGATTACGACAATTTCGAAGGATTCTCGATTATTTTTGATATTATTATTGAAGCAGTCAAAGTGATGCGTATGATTATTTTTTAATGTCATATAGACTCTAAGATTTATGACTCCGGCGTACCGACAGAACTTAAGTATATTTTTCCATTTTTTAAATAGGAATACAATGAAATTTTATTGAGATTAATATTTTTTGCAGTTATTCCAAAGTGAATATATCCTATCCGAATCACTGCATAAAGTTGTAATTATAAAGCGAATTGTATCATCATATTCATTCCTAAAAGTGCAAAGGCCACTTACAACTCTACACAGCTGTAACTTTATGTTTTCATTTTTTTTTTAATTAAAAAAATTTCCATTTAAAAATTCTATATAAGCATAAGCAATATTTTAATAAAAATCTATTCAAAATAGTTTTCAATTCGAATTACTATAATGATTTTTATAAAAGCACGAAAATCATTTATATTGTTTTTAATGAACACAAGTAATTAAAAAGAAGTAATATTTAAAAAATTCATGGTTGCCATTTGTTAAGAATTATTCAATTTCAGAAAGTAAACCGTATTTTTGATAGATTCTTATTTATCTAGTGCTCATTCTTGTTCCTGTGTCACGTCGCATAGTTATTATTATATGTAGATTATATTGTGTATGTGCGACATATGAGTCGCATTCCTTGTGCTCGAGTTCGATCCTCGACTGGACTGCCCTGGTGTCACCTTACATTATCCAGTGCATGACGTGGTATTCGCTGACAACGGACACAGCACCTGTAATTTGGAAAAAAATACATTTATTCAGGGTCCGTTACTCTATTACGATTAGGATTGCTCGATAATACGAGTACGACTCGTTGATTACTGACAAAAACACGTCTGAATAAGTTCGATAACAATTGATTAAACTTTATCAATTTTTTGTGACTAGAAATAAATAAAACTAAGATTATTATATTATAGTTAATTTAATAATAAATAAATAAATTTTTAATTTATTAATAATAAATAAATAAATAAATTATTAAACTAGCTATAATATAACAATCTTAGTTTTATTTATTTCTAGTCACGAAAAATTAATAAACTTTAATCAATTGTTATCGAACTTATTCAAACGTGTTTCTGTCAACAATCAACGAGTCGTATTTGTATTATCGAGCAAACTATATTATAGTTAGTTTAATAATTAATAAATTAATTATTAGCCTAAAATTATTAAATGAATTATTAATTAATAAATCAATTATTAAACTAACTATAATATAACTATTATACTATTTTTTAAAATTATAATATAAAAATACTTGACAAATTTGATATTGATATCAAATTTAATCTCTGAAAGTAGTTCTTAGTTTTATAACTTTAATTAATTATTAAGCAAATAATAATGTAATTTTTTTAATTACCAAATCAGAGCTCTTTAAAATATTGAGTACAACATAGTAGTTGTAAAACTAAGAACTACTTTCAGAAATTAAATTTGATATCAATATCAAAATAATAATTCCTCCAATGTACCAAATATGTATATCATATCATTTTTGAGCACAATTTTTTTCGTATATAGCGAATATCACTAAAAACAAAGTCGAACCTTGCAAATTGCTTCCTCAGTATTTTACACTTTTAGCAAAGCTACCTCTATGAGGAAGAATGTTGATCAATTTTGGCTTCCTCATAGAGGAAGCTTTGCTAAAAGTGTAAAATACTGAGGAAGCAATTTGCAAGGTTCGACTTTGCAGGCTTGTTTTTTATACCTTGTGTCTCTTTTGCAGAGGTGTTTTATACAGCTATAAATCACCTCTGCAAACACCGTTACATCTAATTTTGATTAGATACAAATTTTTGTCGTACTTTCTCAACTTTTCCGGAAGTTATAGCGAAAATCTACATTTTTTTTTAAATGAAAAATGGTGTAAAATCCGAACGACTTTACCGATCATCACCAAATTTGGTACATGGCATTTCTGAATGTTATTTTTCGTCTGTACAAAATTTCTGTTCATTTGTTGAAATTCGACGTAATTTAGATCAAAATCTATTTTTTTCGAAAAATTCAAAATTCTATAAAATCCGAACCGCTTTACCGATTTCGTCGAAATTCAATACCATACAACATTGAACGTATCTTCAGTTATGAAGAACTATTTAGCCAAATCGGCGAACTTTTACGAAAGTTAGAGCGACCACGCCCTTTTTTCAACAAATTAAAATCAACATAAAATCTTAATGACTTCACATATTTTGGCAAAAATCACAACATTGAAAGAGGGGCAGCTACTCTACTTGCGTGCCAAATTTGAGCCGGATCGCTCGAACGGTTACCGAGTGAGAGGAGATTGAATTTTCGAAGCCCAGCACACACACACACACACACACACACATACATACATACGGACATTTTTTCTAAACCACTTTTCTCGACGTTTTAGGTGATTCTAAGCATACTGACATGAAAATCTCGAAAAAAAAAAATTTCATGAAAACAAAGCTTCGTCTATGAGGAAGCAAAATTAAAGTATTCTCATTTCACTATTATATTTAAAAAAAAATTTCTCTCACATATTGTGCAGAGACTATTTTGTGAAAAAAAAATTCATTTTGTCTAGTTCTAATTCACAAATAGGTTTGTACATTCGTCGAAGATATCGATCCAATATTGTCGAACCGACAATACACAAAGTAATCCCATTATCGGACACATGTTTGCATCGAGTCAACCTCATCATCGATTCTGAGGAGTCCCTAGATGCGTATAGGGCTTTAGGTAGCTACTATCAGCGTATTCATACTGGAGCGGATTACAGGCTTGGAGCTTAACCCTCCGTAATACAGTAAACAAGCTTATATCTTGAGCTTGTCGAATGCACTCTCATGTCGTGTGCCGTGAGTGTCGTTCACCACTCAGACTGTCTTCCGTCTAACTGGAACGGGGCCAGAAGCAAAGGGATTCTCTCACCTCTGTTACAGCATGTAGTGCAAATAGAACCAAAGGCAGCCAGAGTAGGGTTTTCCTTCCATCGCTCTCACTGCTCACATAGCGCGCCACTCACTAGAAACCCATTTACAGTATATGTATAAAGTGAGTAAAAGAAGAACAAGAGAACATCCCAGAAATTTAACGAACCAACGAACCGGATAGTTTAGCTTGCATTTGCTTACGTATTTCCGTTTACGCTTACATCATATTATTATTATCTTCATTATCGTTATTATTCTTACGGTATTTCATTGTATATTGGGAAATAACATGTAGCAACACGACATCTGGTGGATTTTTTTAACTACTTTATCCCAGTCGTTATAACCTATTATTTTATTTTAAAAAACAATTTAGCATTAATATAAATCGATATTCATAAGTGGATAAACATTTTTTGTAACGATATCCGTTGAAATAATTAAAAATCTTAGAAATGAAGAGTGCTAAGTCTTGAACTGGGATAACGCGGCCATTTTTCCCTGGTGTTGACTCCCAATACCATGCACACATTCAGAAAAAAAGATTTGATAATATTAACTGAAATTATCTATTCAACACTTAATTATTTAAATCAACGAAAATGTAATTTCATTGCATGAAATGCAATGAAAATGTATTTCATTGCATATTGGAAAATAACATGTAGCAACACGACATCTGGTGGATTTATTTAACTACTTTATCCCAGTCGTTATAACCTATTATTTTATTTTAAAAAACAATTTAGCATTAATATAAATCGATATTCATAAGTGGATAAACATTTTTTGTAACGATATCCGTTGAAATAATTAAAAATCTTAGAAATGAAGAGTGCTAAGTCTTGAACTGGGATAACGCGGCCATTTTTGCCTGGTGTTGATTCCCAATACCATACACACATTCAGAAAAAAGATTTGATAATATTAACTAAAATTATCTATTCAACACTTGATGTATTCAACACTGCATGCAATGAAAATGTATTTCATTGCATATTGGGAAATAGCATGTAGCAACACGACATCTGGTGGATTTTTTTTAACTACTTTATCCCAGTCGTCATAACCTATTATTTTATTTTAAAAAACAAATTATCATTAATATAAATCGATATTCATAAGTGGATAAACATTTTTTGTAACGATATCCGTTGAAATAATTAAAAATCTTACAAATGAAGAGTGCTAAGTCTTGACGTGGGATAACGCGGCCATTTTTGCTTGGTGTTGATTCCCAATACCATGCACATGCACAATATGGAGATATTAAATATCTTTTTTTTTTATTTTCACTTGCCACTTCAAAAAATTATAGTTTACCAGCTCCAAAATAATTTTTTTAGAGGTGGTGCAATGACCGTTTGTAATAATTTTTTTTCTTTACTATACACGTCCACAAATCACGGTTTATACCATAATATTGAATCTCGTAAAAAACACCATGCGGATTTTTGTAAAAGGTGACATGAAGATTTTTCATTTTCTTCATTTGCAACAATTTGTTGCAAATCAGGTGAAATGAATAGTATGATAAATTCACACGATATTGTTTTTTTACGAGACTCAATATTATAGTATAAACCGGAAATTTCGATCGTGTATAGTGGAAAATTAAATTATTAGACATTTTAATAAACATTTTATTGTCAAATAATAATAATAAAAATAATAATCACAAATTAAGCTAAATTGTATGAAGGATAGTTTTTGCATGTGCTTGACCGATTTTATACAATTTTTCGGTGTATTCCTATCAAGGAGACGTCAGTTTGACTTATGTAATTGTTTTTTGGAAAAATAAACAACATCTGTTTGCGCAAAATTTAATATCTCAGACACTATGCGACCTAAAAGGTTTAACGATACACGAAATTAAAGGTAATTATTCAAGCTATCAACTGATACCATAGATGGCACCGTCCATGGTGTTAAAAAATAATGGTCTCCATCCAAAGGAAAGATTTGATTTTCTACCTATTAATCAAATGGGAAATAAAAAAGGTTGTTGCGCCACCTCTAAAATAAATCGTACGAACCTTTCGTTTAACGAGGGCCAATATTAGGTTCCAAACCACACCGAGAGAAAAGATTTCATTGACGCCAAAGAAATGTGTGGATTGATTTTTTTTCATTGATTTCAACGAAATATTTCTTTGATTTCAATGGAATAGTGCATTTGAATTTCAAAGAGAACATTTCATTGCCTGTAAATAAAGTTTTACTTAGTGAGCATCAGAGTTGGGCAGCAAAAATTATTTAGTTCAGAAATTACTGCTTTAATTACACTTACTTTCAGTAATTGTATTGGATTCCAAATTAAATACAATTACATTTTGTAATTGTATTGGATTTCAAATTAAATACAATTACTTCCAGTAATTTGTATTTTGTAATTTTCCATTACAATTTTGCCCAACTCTGGTGAGCATATAATAAAGAAACAGTTTCATTGTTTTAAAGAGACGTTTTCATTGGTTCAAAAAAACGATTTCATTGATCTCTCTCTCGCACCTAACCTCACTTCTTTGTTTTCCGGTTCTCCCGAACAAACGGCTTCGAATTTCGAGGAGCCAGAAGCTTAGCCTATTTCTGCCGTACTTCCTTACATACTCACAAAATTTGAGCTTTATCTGCCGCGTACTTCAGGAAAAAATAGGTTTGAAAATTTTGAGGTGGTAAGAAGAAGGTTTCATTGAATCAGAGACGACATCTTTGAAATCAATCAAAAGGGGTTCCTTGGTTTAAAGAAATGTTTCTTCGAATCAATGTCACTACTTTTCATTGAGTTTGAGATCATTCAAAGAAAAAATAGTATTTAAATTCAAGTATTTCATTTCATTGGCAAAGATTTTCGTGAATCAATGAAACTTTTTCTCTCGGTGTATACACTGAGAAAAAAAAATGTAGAAATTAACTAAATCGACGTTTGTCCTCGTTCAAACGAATTTCTCGTTTAGGACAACCAAATGTTTAGTTTCTTCAACAATTATTTGATTCATTTGACTAAAATATATTTGCGGTAACCAGAATATTTGTTATACCGACTAAATATTCATTTGAACGAAGGTGAATGCCGATTTAGTTCATCCCAACATATTTTTTCCTCGGTGTAGTATTTTTTATGTGGAAAGTGAAAAAATAAAGTTTTTTTTTCGTCAGTCTAGGAGAGATAAATAATTAGCCGATAATGACAAGATGACAATTTTTCCGGATTCCTAATTAAGGCCCTTTAACTCATTGCCTCAAGTCTTCATTATCTCTACTTCCTCCCCCGTTTTCCAAGTATACACACACTAATAGTGTCGTTCAAAGCCAGATGCATCAAGTTGCATACCTGTACCCACAACAGTAGATATCTACAATCGCGAAAAGTTCAACTTCCATTTTACAAAACGTCGGTGTAGCGCCCTCGTGCACTGCAGAAAAGAGAGACGAAGATAAAGAGAAGAGGTTTTCGGTTTAAAAATCTGTTGGAAACCGGTTGTCGCTGTAGTTTTGTGAACGTGTTGTGGCTACGGCAGCGCATGTACTTGCCTTGCGCTCACGCGGTTGCAGCACCGTGCACCCGCACGATCGCACTGCACCGCGCCAGGTACACACGTATTCGTACTACTTGCTCTCGTATGGCCGCAATGCAATAACGTACGGCTGCTGCAGCGGCTGCAAACGCCGCTGCTGCTGCTGCTGCTGCTGCAGCAAACTGTGGGCCTCCTCGGGACGCGCATGTATTACGACCCAACTGTACACAGGAGGTGCAACTCTGCCTATATATATCTATATAGATATGTATATGGGTTATTTCATACCAGGTGGGCCACCAAAATTTAGCATGTTCGCAAAAATGGTTCATAATTTTTTCAAAATTTTTTTAGAGTATCACGAACATGTACAAATTATTTTAGAATTTTGGCACCTATGGTTTGCTCAAAATTTAATAACGATTTTTTTTATTTCATTATTTTTCAATATAGTGTATATTCAAAATTACATACCAAGTGGGCCACCAAAATTTAGCGTGTTCGCAAAAATGGTTCATAATTTTTTCAAAATTTGTTTAGAGCATCACGAACATGTACAAATTATTTCAGAATTTTAGCACCTATGGTTTTGCCCAAAATTTATTAACGATTTTTTTTTTAAACACTGTATATTCAAAATTACATACCAAGTGGTCCACCCAAATTTAGCATGTCCGCAAAAATGGTTCATAATTTTTTCAAAATTTGTTTAGAGTATCACGAACATTCACAAATTATTTCAGAATTTTAGCACCTATGTTTTGCTCAAAATTTAATAACGATTTTTTTATTTCATTATTTTTCAATATAGTGTATATTCAAAATTACATACCAAGTGGGCCACCAAAATTTAGCATGGTCGCAAAAATGGTTCATAATTTTTTCAAAAGTTGTTTAGAGTATCACGTACATCCACAAATTATTGCAACATTTTAGCACCTATGGTTTTGCCAAAAATTTATTAACGATTTTTTTTTGAAACACTGTATATTCAAAATTACATACCAAGTGGTCCACCAAAATTTAGCATGGTCGCAAGAATGATTCATAATTTTTTCAAAATTTGTTTAGAGTATCACGAACATCCACAAATTATTTCAAAATTTTGGCACTTATGGTTTGCTCAAAATTTAATAACGATTTTTTTTATTTCATTATTTTTCAATATAATGTATATTCAAAATTACATACCAAGTGCGCCACCCAAATTTAGCATGGTCGCAAAAATGGTTCATAATTTTTTCAAAAGTTGTTTAGAGTATCACGTACATCCACAAATTATTGCAACATTTTAGCACCTATGGTTTTGCCAAAAATTTATTAACGATTTTTTTTGAAACACTGTATATTCAAAATTACATACCAAGTGGTCCACCAAAATTTAGCATGGTCGCAAGAATGATTCATAATTTTTTGGAAAGTTGTTTAAAGTATCACGAACATCCACAAATTATTTCAGAATTTTAGCACCTATGGTTTACCCGAAATTTAATAACGATTTTTTTTTCAATTCGCTGTATATTCAAAATTACCGATCGTACAAACAAATGTGTTACTGCATAAAATTTAAGCTTTTGAATATACTTTGTAATAAATATTTTTGCATAGACGTTAAAAAAAAATATCCGCCATTTTTTGACAAAAGTAATTTTTTTCTTCGTTGCGAGAGACTATTACGATCTTTCTCAAAATTTCACAGATTTTCCATTATTATGCTTATGAAGTACAGAAAAATTGGCGTCATGGTAAATGAATGGGCCACTCGGTATGGAATCACCCATATATGGGGTATTCCTGGCCAACTCAGTAAGCTTTCAACCCTGACCCCGTCCAATTCGCTCCATAATTTTTTTATACTATTCTGTACGCTCGAAAAAACACTTTTAATTTTTTTCAGATAAAAAAAAATGGCTTAAAAAAATCGATGCAAACGTTTGTCCCCTTTGGGTCATAGCTCAAAAATGTTGATATATAATACAGGATTTTTGAGAATACTTTCAAATTTCTTAATTGAAGCGCCATATTTTCCCTCTTTATTATTTGCAAAAATTCATGGAAAAAAAAAGTTTCAGTAAAAAAAAATAAAAAGTGTTTTTTCGGGCATATAGAATTCTTAAAAAAATTATGGAGTTGGCCAGGAATACTCCATGCACTATATGGGTAATTCCATGTCAAGTAGGCCATTAATTTTCCATCAGGCCAATTATTCTGTAGTTTGTAACCACAATAATGAAAATTCTGTGAAATTTTGAGAAAAATCGAAATAGTCCGTCCCACCAAAAAGAAAATATTATTACTTTCTTCTGTAAAAAAATGGCGGACATTTTTTTGAGCCTCTATGCAAAAAATTTTATAAAAATTTACATTCAAAACTTAAATTTTGTACGCCAACAAATTTTTTGTACAATCGGTAATTTTGAATATGCAGCGAATTGAAAAAAAAAATGATTAATTTTTGTGGCAAAACCATAAGTGCCAAAATTCGGAAATAATTTATGAATATTCGTGATACTCTAAACAACTTTTGCAAAAATTATGAAAATTCCATACCAAGTAGGCCATTAATTTTCCATCCCGTCAATTTTCCTGCAGTTTATAACCAAAATAATAGAAATTCTGTGAAATTTTGAGAAAAGTCGAAATAATCTGTCCCAAAAAAAAATCACTTTCTTCTGTAAAAAAATGGCGAAAATCTTTTTTGAACGGCCATGCAAAAAATTTCAATTCGTTGCATAAATTGAATGTACAGCGAATTAAAAAAATGAAATAAAAAATGATTAAATTTTGTGGCAAAACCGCAGGTGCTAAAATTCGAAAATAATTTATGGATATGTGTGGTAATTTAATAAACTTTTGAAAAAAAATTATGAAACCATGCTGAATTTGGGTGGCCCACTTGGTAGGGAATGACCCATATACACTATATTGCATACACAATCGTCTCTGCAGTGTAGCCAGAGATCCGGTCCAAACTATACACATAATACATGTGTGTAGCGATGGTAGAGTATTCCAGGGGAGCCCAGAGCCGCTGGTTACGGGTATGGGCAAGCGAAGTGGAGGCAGAGCGAGTAAGAGAGAACCAGCTCGGCTGACGAACGTAGGGGCAACCGGTGCGAAGGCGTCCAGACATCCCAGTCGAGCCGCGTACGCCGCAGCGTGAGCACGTTTCTGTGTTCCTATCGTTAAAAAAATCATAATAATAATATATATACATCTCCTAATTTTCCACGTAATGACAAAACAGTGAAAAAAGTTTAAAAAAATAACAAAAAACGATCTAAAAGCCCCAACGAGCAAACACGTAGAACCATCGGTGCCCGGAAGAAAGAAAATGAATGTTGTTGTTGTTACAGCGAGACTGTCAGTCTCAGGAAGCCATGTTTTACGACATAAAATGAGCTCAGTTATCTTTATAGCAATCAATCGATCACAATCGATCTACAGACCATTCAACGTGACAAAAAATAATTACACCCTGCACGAGTCTTCGCTTTTCGAATAAACCGGATTATAACGCGTGACAGTGACAGTGTATTTGTTATTTCCATTTAATCTGCATCTTTGAGTTCTCAAAATGTATGGAAGTGACATAAGTCACGAGGAATGGGATGATAAAATTTGTTTAGTGAATTTCGCAGTGTGCGAGACAATTTTCGGTTGAGTGTCATCGTTGTATATCTATATATATACACTTTAGTGAGTTTCGATTTTTCCGCGTATTTGGAAATAGCGTTACAATCCAAATTCCATAGCTCATCTATTTCTCGATCATCCTAACGTCCAATGGAGAGTCGTTGAATGATAGTAAATCAAATATCGTTGATATATTCGTGCAAACAGTTGTTGATGATTGGACGAATTGTCACGTGTCCTTTCGTACTACATCAGTGCTTACGATTCTGCAAGCTGCGCCGAATCCCCAACTCCGATATCGAAGGAAAAAATCGATAAACAAATCCACAGTAAAACGTGTTATAAAGCAGAAGACACACAGCTATACATATATATATATCTAAAGGGTAAACAAACAGAGACGCGAAAAGAAGCGTCAGACAGTAGAGAATTGACGTTGCTTGCTACTCGATACTTACCGGGGAAATAAAAAAAACAAATTCATTGTTTATGCAACGAGGGCGAGCGCACCAGTGAATCACGTCTGCATCCTTCTCTCGGCAACTTGCCCCCCTTTAGTTTCTGTTTGTGGGCCTTAAGGCACCGCTCTCGCCGAGTCAGCTTCCAAGTAACAGTACTTCCTTGCGACGGTGTCGGCAGCTTGTGCTGCTGCCTGGAATAAGCCACTCTCCGGACAACTGTGCGGCTACGTCGAAGAACGGGACCCATACTCGACTGGTCCGCGCGTTCACCACGCGTTTCTCTCTCCTTCTTCAAAACAATCCTTCGGTCACTCTTCTTCTTCTTCTCCCTCGGTCAAACGATCTTTTCTCTTAGCTATCTCGTTTACATGCACTCTCTTGAGATTTCCTCGTGGTCAAAGTAGTCTGGCCGGTCTCTTCGTCATATCTTTCTTCCTTTCTGTTTATATATATATATATATATATATAATCTTTCTCTCTCTCTGCGCGTGTGCATACGCCGGTCGCCTCGTTTAAAACCGCAGCCACAACACGAACACAGCACCAACACAACTTCCCCTTCACCAACGTTGTCCAAACTCCGAGCTTACCACTGCTGGAAAGTTGCGCGAGTTCCTTGCAATCGCCGCGTGAGGCTCTCGTGTGTAAAAGACTTAAAAAAACAAGACGTCCCTCTGCACCTGCCAACAAAACGATCGAGAGGCATCGATGCCTCAAAACAATAGAACGGGATATTTATTTATACTGTGAAAAAATGAAGCACGTGAATAAGGATCTTGGGACGAAGATGAACGTACGAGCGTTCGTGAGATCCTTGAGAACAACTTGAAGTATTGGGATATTATGGGAAAATTGTAGAACCTAGAACGTGTTACACAGTTACACATTTTGAAATCCTTTGTACTCGCTGTGAGACGCGAAGTTGGTTTTATAGAGCGAGCTAAATAAATATCGAACGCCTGTGACGAGAGCTCTTGAACTTGGTCATAGCTTATCGCTTTTCGTTCAATAATAAGACACGGAAGAACGATAATATTTGCGATTAGTAATGCCCTTTGTTGTCGCACACTGATTGTAAGTCACTTCGGGACAAACTTAACCAAGATTCTACACTGTCTTTATCGGTTTATTGAAACTACCGAACTTCCGAGGTGACTAATTCAAAGGTACTCGGAGTTTATAATACCTGCCGCACGTTCGAACACTTATCGCCGAACCGGAGACACTTTCGTGTCTGTTGAAACGTTTCGACGATACAACTAATCAGTTTCTTCGCCGTCTCTCTACCGGCAACGTCTCTTGTATCACGTGAATAACGTCGGAGACTAGTGATTTAGTTTCTTTTTTTTCGTTTTTTGAAGAAAAAATATTAAGTGCCAAGTGCCAGTGCTTTATAATAATCTACGATTATAATCGTTTTCAGTGATTTTCTTGAAGAAAAATATCTTGAAAACGTCTGTAGACTGAATCGATCCATGGATAATTGAGGAGGATTTTCATGCGACTAAAGAATACGCAGAGATGAAGACTACACAGAGAGCATTGAGGTAAGTTTTGTGATATATATTGAAGATCGTGCTGCGAATTTATCGGTAAATTTTGATCATTTTTGCCGATTCCTAAATACTTCAGTTTAATCGTTTTTTATTCTAGACTGTGAATTCATTAAAAATATGCAAATTACTGTATTAAGTTAGGAAGTTTTTAATTTTCTTCTGGTTTACATCTGGAATAATACATTTTTGATAAAAAATGTTTTTGTTCTAAGCCGGAGGACGAAAACTTTCAACATAATAAGGAAATCGTTTATAGATTAAATATTATTTATAAACACGAAGTTATTTCTTCAACGTATTTATATATATTTGATAGATAACAGATATTGATAAATATATCTTAATGACAGAAATAATTTAGCTACTTATAATTGTCTAAAAAAAAAAACTTATGTAGAATAGAAATTAGAATAACAATTTTAAAAAAATGGTAATCAAAACATTGAATAGTTTAGATAAAATATTATAAACAGGCGCATTTATTTAATCTATGAAATATGCGGCTATTCGTTCGATTCTTGCAATTTATAAACTTCAAAGAGCTAAAAATATTAAGAACGAAAATAACTAACTATATTTAAGATGGTGGATAGAATTGCGTTACGAAATGCGTGTTGTTGCAACGCGAACGGATTTTGTTATTTTTAATCTGTTGTCATCTAAAAAATGTTGAGCTGTCAACATGTTCTTTGGAGTGTCGCGTATTAGAATAGCGATAAAGAGCTTATTCATCATCTTCACTGCGTGACTCTTGGATATTAGATGAAAGGATGATCAAAATTCTTGATTTACATTTTAAGTAGAGTGATGTCAGCGCGTCACTATAGTATCAGCTGTAGCATCTAACAGTTGCTAACGGCAACCATAAAACCGACGCTCTTGAAGTTACTTTAATAGCATATTGACAACGTTTGGCATCGTAATCAAAAACAACATTACATAATATTTTTGTGTAAAAAAATTTGTAAATTGTAGAATGATGATTTATTTATTTATTTACATGGTGGCCGCGGTCAGGGAGAACCGGGAAAACCGGGAAAAGTCAGGGAAATAAAAAATTGATCAGGGAATCAGGAAAAGTCAGGGAATATCGAAATTAGTCAGGGAAAAAGTAGATTGTTGCCAAAGTTTCTATAACTGAAAAAAAAATCCATAAAAGAAAGACTTGGAAGAAAAAACAACCGAAAAATATTTGAAAAGAAAAAAAAACGAAATAAAAATTTATATAAACATTACAACATAAATCTATGCTAACAATCGAAGCACTCAACAAAAAAGTTTAAAAAGTGTTATATATTACTAAAATAAGTATTACACTTCACATCAGTATTTAATCGGATTTAAAGCATTATAATTCCAAAGAACGTTTATGTTTTGAAAGAGAAAATATATCTTCAAAAGTACTATTCGTTGTTGATCGAGAAATAAATAACTTATCAAAAACACGTATCTGTTTCTAATACATTTTTTTTTATTCGCGTTATAAATTTTTTAGTAGATGTCCTTAAAATTTCGGTCAGGGGAAATTGATAAATTAGTCAGGGAAAAATCAGGGAAAAGTCAGGGAATTTTTTCCGGAAATAAAAACGGCCACCATGATTTAACTAGCTACAGACAATATTGGTAAAGATTCGCGTAAGTAAAATTTATCTCATTCACTGTTAAAAAAGACCGGAAGTTTTTAGGCACAAATTAGTCAATTAAATTTAATGTATAATTGTGATATGAAATTAATGTTTTTGAATGGAATGAAATTGTATTAATTAAAATTCAAGTACATTTACTGTAAAATTTAAGTAAATTATTGAATTTTCTGCACCATACATTAATTTTACATCGCACTTGTATATCAAATTTAATATACCAGTTTATGCATTAAAAACTTACACTACTTGTATATTAAAATCAGAGTTGTAAATGCCTAATACTTATAGAAATAATGATGATGATACGATCAGCTCTATAATTATGATTTTATAATAATAACATGTAGCGATTGTAATACGATGATTAAACTTTGGAATGGCTGCAAAAATTATTATTTTTCAATAAAAATTCACGGTAATCGTTTTGAAAAAATGGAAAAAAATAAATAATGCATTTAGAAAGTAATGCATTACTTATTTCTTCTATTTTTTCCACTATTTCTTGCAATATTAATGCGAAAATTAGCATTTTTTTCAGCTATTCAAATGTTTACACTCTATTTTATAATCACTACATATTATTATTATGAAATCATAGTTACAAAACTAATTGTACTGTTAACTATATTTCACGAATTAATGGGGATTTACAACTCTGATTAAAATTGGATCCTTCTGGAAAAAGTTGGTGACGATTTTATATCGAAATACATCGCAATGTTAGTTGGTCATTGTTGCCTTTTTATTCGTTCTGCAATTGATTGGCGGTGTCGTCAGACACACCAAGTTCATGCATCGAAATTTTTTGTTTATGTCAAATGTCAAAATTTATATAAAGAGTCCGCTTAACCCTAGTGACATTAAAATTTAGATTAAATTGGTGATAAAAGACCTTCGCAAACTTCCATCACTAAAAATTGACTAAAATCAGTGGCATACAATGAAATACTAGTTAATCGTTATGCATTGTGTGTTTCATTTTACATATCATTAACATGTAAAATGCAACATACTTAAAGTGTGTAAAAACTCGTCACAATGTAAAAGATATCAACATATTTGCAACCAGAATTGTAAATCCTCATTAATTTATGAAATACAGTTTACAATACAGTTTGTTTTGTAATTATGATTTTATAATAATAATATCTAGTGATTATAAAATAAAGTGTAAATATTTGAATAGCTGCAAAAAATACAAGTTTTCGCTTAAATAATGGAAGAAATAGTGGAAAAAATGGAAGGGATAATTAATGCATTACTTTCTTAATTCATTAATGATGTTTCTTCATTTTTTCAAAAAGATTACCATGAAATTTTATTGGAAAATAATAATTCTTGCAGCTATTCAAAAGTGTAATCATCCTATTATAATCACTACATGTTTTATTATGAAATCATAATTAAAGGGCTCATTGTATCATCATCTTTATTTCTATAAGTATTAGACATTTACAACTCTGTTTCCAACACGCTTGGTTTTTAGACGTTCCTTCAAAATAGCAACGCTTCAAGAAAATTCTGTACGGTGCACGGAAGAAAAAAGATTAGTTTCCATAACCAAGAAATGAGTTGACACAACCAATCGATTATTCTATTTCCCTTACAACTCAAATGGTAATACCAACGATTCGAATGATAATACCGACGATACGAATGGTAATACCGACGATTCGAATGATAGTCCCAACTATTCGAGTGGTAGTCCCAACGATTGGATTAGTTAACCTAACTAATCCCGCGAGAACTAATCGTGAATAGTTGAGGTTACTGTTCGATATGGTTGAGGCAACTAATTTTTTAGACATTGTGTACATCAAATCGAAAAAGTACACGGAAAAAAAAGATTAGTTGCCATAACCAAGAAATGAGTTGACACAACCAATCGATTATTCTATTTCCCTAGCAACTCAAATGGTAATACCAACGTTTCGAATGGTAATACCGACGATTCGAATGGTAATACTGACGATTCGAATGGTAGTCCCAACGATTGGATTAGTTAACCTAACTAATCCAACCCAAGCGATTAGTTAACCTAACTAATCCAATCCAATGGATTAGTTAACCTAACTAATCCAATCCAAGGTATTAGTTAACCTAACTAATCCAATCCAAGGGATTAGTTAACCTAACTAATCCAATCCAAGGGATTAGTTAGCCTAACTAATCCAATCGAGAACTAATCGTGAATAGTTGAGGTTACTATCCAATATGGTTAAGACAACTAATTTTTTAGACATTGTGTACAGCAAATCGAAAACGTAGTTGCCACAACCAAACATTTCTTTCCGTGTGGTCGAAAACAATATCACGAGAAAAATAATACAGAAAGCGCGTAGTAGGGCACGGGGTGCTCATGCTGGTGATACAGTTAACAATAATAGTGTACACAGTTACGTGTAATGGACGTTGACCCACTACTACCCACAATTCTCGTAACATTATACTACATGTATATGTATAAGTAGACTACGGGAAAAATAATAGAAATAAAAAGAAGGAGAAGCGAATAAATGATGGAAGAGCTGACACGAGGGGCCAACTATATACTCCCCTGCTGTTGTTGCTCTTCTGCTTTACGCATCTGAAGCGCGTGAGCGACAAGTGTGGAGCGTATCGCCGGTAAGTCCAAGTAAGGACGTAACGAACGTTGTGTTAACGAATTTAACGAAACGGCACGTTCCCGCCGAGAGTCACGAAGCGTGTCGACAAGTAATACTGTAAGAATAGTATAAGAAGATGAGCGGGAGCTAGCGAAACGATTGAGGCTCGCACGTTCACGTATTCTCGAGAACACCTGACTTTATTATCATCTTTAAGACGTATTATCGCTCCCTCGTATCTTCAGATTTTCGTCTCCCTCGTGTTCTTGGCAGTCGTTGAGTAAGAAGAGAGATTCTAACTTCTGGGGTTTATGAGCGTTTCGTAGAACGCTTCCAAAATGGCGGAATGTTTTACAGCTTGAAATATGTTGCGTGTATATGTAGACACTTGATAAGAGGAGAAGAGTCTTTATGTGGATTAATCAAATATGCTTTCAACAAGCGATGATTAAGATGTTTGGAAGTCAGTAAATTTGTATTTTTATTTTTATTTTTTTTTTTTGAGAAAATATGAATGATGCTGGAAAATTGATGATCGACATTAGAGTTAATAAAAAATGGTAATTCAATTATGTTTTGGAAAAGGAATAATAAGTCAATGACGTATATATCAATATATTAGATTCACTATTTCTACGTTGATGTCCAACTGTATAAATAAAGTTTGAACATGGAAAATACGTACATGGAAAATTTTGAACCGTTTTTTTAATTACAGGGTTAATGTACCAATTTTTTGTCACCCTTTGGTTTTTTCTTATTTTAAAGACACTCTGAATATCTTCATTTTAATTTGAGTTTATATATATTTTATTATATTTATTATTAGGAGTTTTTAGACTTACAGGAATTCCTGATGATTTAGATCAACATTATACATTGAAACAATCTATATTTTTCTGCTAATAACATTTGTAAATTCGCCATTAAAACCTAATGATTTAAATAAAGTGGATTCCAAATCGAGATAAAAAAATGTTTTCTCATAGATTTGAAAACAAATGTGCAAATTATTATTTTATATACTTCACTAAATATGAATTGAACTTCCATATAATATTTGATAAAATCCATAAATCCAAAGTGACAAATTAAATTCGTATATACATTCTCAATTACTTTCAAAACGTGGCAAAATATTTAGTGGAAAAATACACTGATGAAAGATTTTTAGTTAATTAACTCGTAGTAAAGTTATTATTCACTACAAATTAGTTTCATAAATTTGTGTACATAATCGTATTTTTGCTAATGAATAAATGGCCAATTTGCCATATAAATCTCTTATATTTGTTAATTACGAATTACTCGTTTGGTGATAGGCATATAAATGCCCTTAATGATATGCTGTGACTGTGACAAGAACCAAGCTTGAATAGTACTGTACCTGCACGTCCCTCTTTTGTCCGCCACCTGCGCGACACGAATTCAGATGTAAATTTACGTGACGTTTAGTCGATGTTGCTCGGCGGCACAGCTGGTATTCCCACCGAAAAGCTGTTGGGTTTGGGGTCGAGGAGACCGGAGGGAAGCTAGTGTACTTCTGCGATACCTTCCTGCCGCATATTGAATGACTTTACAGCGAGGCAAGGTCGTCGGAAAGAAATATGTTCCTATATTTGTACTACAGTACAACAACACCATATGCCACCTGTGCAACTTTGCCCTATACTCTACTCGGATGTCAACATTTCTAAGCGCATAAACAAGCACACTGTAATAAATATTTTGTGTAAATTTCCATCGCTGGTAAAAAAAGATCTTTTAGAGAAATTGGTATATTAAATTTCATATACAAGTGGGAAGATACAATAAAATGTTTTATTACAATACTTTTGCAATACTTAAATTACATTACAATACTTTTACAATACGTAAATTACATTACAATACTTTTACAATAATTAAATTGCAATACAATACTTTTGCAATATTTAAATTACTATACAATACTTTTGCAATACTTAAATTACTATACAATACTTTTTCAATATTTAAATTACTATACAATACTTTTGCAATACTTAAATTACAATACAATACTTTTGCAATACTTAAATTACTATACAATACTTTTACAATACTTTTGCAATACTTAAATTACTATACAATACTTTTGCAATATTTAAATTACTATACAATACTTTTGCAATACTTAAATTACAATGCAATACTTTTACAATAATTAAATTATAATACAATACTTTTACAATACTTCAATTACAATACAATACTTTTACAATACTTAAATTACAATACAATACTTTTGCAATACTTAAATTACTATACAATACTTTTGCAATATTAAAATTACTATACAATACTTTTGCAATACTTAAATTACAATACAATACTTTTGCAATACTTAAATTACAATACAATACTTTTACAATACTTAAATTACTATACAATACTTTTGCAATACTTAAATTACTATACAATACTTTTGCAATATTTAAATTACTATACAATACTTTTGCAATATTTAAATGACTATACAATACTTTTGCAATACTTAAATTACACTACAATACTTTTACAATAATTAAATCACAATACAATACTTTTACAATACTTAAATTACAATACAATACTTTTGCAATTCTTAAATTATAATACAATACTTTTACAATCCAATATTTTTTTCTAAATCTTATAAAAATTAAGAACTTTAGTGATATTTATATATTTTTTAAATTTAGCCATTCTCGCCCTTTAGGGCATTAGAATATAACATATGCTTTACATTTAGTGTAGAATATAGTGTTTTAGGAAATTTAGTATAATAATTTATTATTTTTCTAGACTCGTTCATTAGATTTAACATATCAGATGATGAATAAAATTACCGGTAAAATGTAAATTTGCAATCATTTTTAACAATATGGGATTTGTAATGAATTTCATTGACTCATTTAATTTTCCGGTATATCTGTTTTTTAAATTAACGTAGATTTGTACACGTATTTAATTTGTTAGTATTTTGTCTAATCATATGGAAATTGTTGGGCAAAAAATATGTTTTGAAAAATAGTGCCTAGGTTAACAAAAATTGTAATTGTGATTCTCTTTCTGTCGTCATTCAATATAACTTCTGTCATACACATTCAAGTTTCATCGACATTTAATTAGGATTCTGTTGGTCGCTCGTGCGCAACACTACGATCGAGCCTGAAGTACATGATGAAGAGACACTCGTCATCATTATTTCGTAATCGCGTTAGAATCGCAGAAAGAAAAAGTAACAGCTATTCAAGCAAGAGACAAGTAACACTCGAAACTCTTGAACTAACCCGCGCGTGCTCGGATTATGCTATAGCATCCGGTTGAATTTCATCACTTTTCGAGACGAACATTATAAAAAATTTCATTATGGAAATTAACACATAGTTTTGTCGGAAGTTTTTACATATAAATCGGTATATTACATTTACTATACAAATATGATGTAAAATTAATACACGGTATATAAAACAGATTAAAAAAGTCATATTTAATATAAAAGTTTTATATAATATTACTATATAATTGTACATTAAATTCGATATGCCGGTTTATGCAAAAAAAAAAAATTCCAATAAATGAATATTAATTTCCTGAACAATTTTTACACTGTTGCATACGTACAACTTTGTTATTATTGCCAACATCCGGTTGAATTTCATCACTTTTCGAGACGAACATTATAAAAAATTTCATCATGAAAATTAACATAATTTTGTCGGATTTTTTTACACATAAACCGGTATATTACATTTACTATACAAATGTGATGTAAAATTAATACACGGTATATAAAACAGATTAAAAAAGTCATATTTAATATAAAAGTTCTATATAATATTACTATATAATTGTATATTAAATTTCATATGCCGGTTTATGCAAAAAAAAATGTAATAAATGAATATTAATTTCCTGAACAATTTTTACACTGTCGCATACGTACAACTTTGTTATTATTGCCAACATCCGGTTGAATTTCATCACTTTTCGAGACGAACATTATAAAAAATTTCATTATGAAAATTAACATAATTTTGTCGGATTTTTTTACACATAAACCGGTATATTACATTTACTATACAAATATGATGTAAAATTAATACACGGTATATAAAACAGATTTAAAAAGTCATATTTAATATAAAAGTTCTATATAATATTACTATATAATTGTATATTAAATTTCATAAGCCGGTTTATGCAAAAAAAATGTAATAAATGAATATTAATTTCCTGAACAATTTTTACACTATTGCATACGTACAACTTTGTTATTATTGCCAACATCCGGTTAAATTTCATCACTTTTCGAGACGAACATTATAAAAAATTTCATCATGAAAGTTAACATAATTTTGTCGGATTTTTTTACACATAAACGGGTATATTACATTTACTATACAAATATGATGTAAAATTAATACACGGTATATAAAACATATTAAAAAAGTCATATTTAATTTCAAAGTTTTATATAATATTACTATATAATTGTACATTAAATTTGATATGCCGGTTTATGCAAAAAAAATTCCAATAAATGAATATTAATTTCCTGAACAATTTTTACACTGTTGCATACGTACAACTTTGTTATTATTGCCAACATCCGGTTGAATTTCATCACTTTTCGAGACGAACATTATAAAAAATTTCATTATGAAAATTAACATAGTTTTGTCGGATTTTTTTACACATAAACCGGTATATTACATTTACTATACAAATATGATGTAAAATTAATATACGGTATATAAAACAGATTTAAAAAGTCATATTTAATATAAAAGTTTTATATAATATTACTATATAATTGTATATTAAATTTCATATGCCGGTTTATGCAAAAAAATGTAATAAATGAATATTAATTTCCTGAACAATTTTTACACTATTGCATACGTACAACTTTGTTATTATTGCCAACATCCGGTTAAATTTCATCACTTTTCGAGACGAACATTATAAAAAATTTCATCATGAAAGTTAACATAATTTTGTCGGATTTTTTTACACATAAACGGGTATATTACATTTACTATACAAATATGATGTAAAATTAATACACGGTATATAAAACATATTAAAAAAGTCATATTTAATTTCAAAGTTTTATATAATATTACTATATAATTGTACATTAAATTTGATATGCCGGTTTATGCAAAAAAAATTCCAATAAATGAATATTAATTTCCTGAACAATTTTTACACTGTTGCATACGTACAACTTTGTTATTATTGCCAACATCCGGTTGAATTTCATCACTTTTCGAGACGAACATTATAAAAAATTTCATTATGAAAATTAACATAGTTTTGTCGGATTTTTTTACACATAAACCGGTATATTACATTTACTATACAAATATGATGTAAAATTAATATACGGTATATAAAACAGATTTAAAAAGTCATATTTAATATAAAAGTTTTATATAATATTACTATATAAATGTATATTAAATTTCATATGCCGGTTTATGCAAAAAAAAATGTAATAAATGAATATTAATTTCCTGAACAATTTTTACACTGTTGCATACGTACAACTTTGTTATTATTGCCAACATCCGGTTGAATTTCATCACTTTTCGAGACGAACATTATAAAAAATTTCATTATGAAAATTAACATACTTTTGTCGGAAGTTTTTACACATAAACCGGTATATTACATTTACTATACAAATATGATGTAAAATTAATACACGGTATATAAAACAGATTAAAAAAGTCATATTTAATATAAAAGTTCTATATAATATTACTATATAATTGTATATTAAATCTCATATGCCGGTTTATGCAAAAAAAAAATTTTTAATGAATATTATTTTCCTGAACAATTTTTACACTGTCAATTTTACGCTTTTAAAAAAAAGAAAATAAAAATGATTACTTTTTTTATCTGCAAAAAAAATCGTAATGGCTACTCTGCAAATTCTTCGAGTTAGAAATGGAGACCGCGACCTACCTGCTCGACAATACTACTCGGTACGGTCGTTCTCAAGGCAATTTAATTAATTTGAGAGCTTCACTCTCGCTATCTCACTGTGAAGAAAAAAAAACGCGGTTGTGTTCGTGGTTATCCGGATGAGAACAGAAGCTTTTTAAAACAAAAAGCTTTTTCTCGTCTGCACAATGACTCCACGGGACAATACTGGCCACCTGTAACTTTGTCATAACACTTTATTCGTACGTAAGCTTAAAATACCGCATTCACACTGTTTAATACAAGTATTTATAGCAAATGCTAGTAAAGTGACACAAAAAAAAATTCCATATATTATACAGACTTGTTACCTGTACTTATTGCAAAATTACATTATACTTTGCAAAATAATGTCATTTATTTTATTTTATAAAAATATACATTGAAGTGTGTCATTCTGAAATTTCGAATTTTTTTTATTTATTTTCTCCTAACCAGTTCAAATGTAGGTTTAGATCTTTTTTAATCTTGCGAAAGGAAAATCCATTTAAAAAATATCCTTGAAATATATCTAATTTGTATAATGGTAGAAAATTCTATATCGTTTTTACATCAGTCAAAAAATCCATATACCATACAGACCTGTTACCTGTACTTATTGCAAACGCTTTGCAAAATAATGTCATTTTTTTTATTTTATAAAGATATACATTGAAGTGTGTCATTCTGAAATTTCGAATTTTTTAAATTTATTTTCTCCCATCCAGTTCAAATGTAGATTTAGACTTTTAAAAAATCTTGCAAAAGGAAAATCCATTTAAAAAATATCGTTGAAATATATCTGATTTGTATAATGGTAGAAAATTCTATATAATTTTTACATCAGTCGGATATAGATGCAAATATATATCTCAGATGCACTGTTAGAAATTTTTGTATGAAAATTAATATAAAGTGTTGGAAGTTTTTTTTGCGGATACGCGTATATTAAATTTAATACACAAATGTTAATTAATATACAAAAATTGTTGTAAAATTAATATACAGTATACTAAATACTTAATAAAAGTTGTGTTTATAATATAATTATTGGAATTTTACAACATATCTGTATTTTAAATGAAATTTAATGTACTGTATCTGCAAAAGAACTTCCAATACATATATTAATTTTCAAAATATTTTTAACAGTATATTTTATATGTATATTATATTATATATTCTACAGGAAAAAGTTCTGACGAATATCGAATGGCTAAAATAATGAATTACAAAATATGAATGACTGAATCTAGAATGGCCATTATTATGAAATTCGCTATTTTAGCCATTCACTATTTTTTATCCAAATAGCAAATGGCTATTTTGATTCGCACCCTTCGAATCGAATTCAATGACAAAAAAAATATTTTCTCTGAATTAGGAAACAACTGAGATCACTAGCAATTAAGTCAATGATTTGCTTCATGACCTGCACTAAGAAAAAAAAATATTTGAATAAACTAAATCATCGTACACTCTCGTTTAAACGAATTTTTAGTTGGTATAACAAATATTTCGTTACCACAATATATTTTAGTCAACTGAATCTAATAATTTTGCTGCCCTCGTGTATTAAATTTAACACACGAATAAATGATGAATAAAATGCCCAGTAATGTAAATTTGCAACCATTTTGAACAGTTCAAACGAATTTTTAGTTCGTATAACAAATATCTTCATTACCGCAATATATTTTAGACAAATAAATCGATGAGGCTAAACATTTGATTGTCCTAATGAAAAAATCGTTTGAACCGATTTAATTAATGCAAACATTTTTTTTTTTCTAACATCGCGAGATTCATGACCGAGATTTTATTTTTAATTCTTCCCTTTCTTGTGGTTTTTTAATTATAAGACCAAAATTATGCTTGAAAAAAGTGGAAGACGATAATAAAAAGAAAAAGTTGAAAATTACTCACTCTAAATACCGAATACTGTACTACGAGGTGCTGTGGGAGAAAAAACAGAGACGAAAAGCGTGAAATTGTTGCATATTAGACTATACGCACGTCCGGTGCTTCGAGCGAACGTTGCTGTGGGGATTTAATTAATTTGAGAGGGCTTACTCGACGGTATCTGACGCCTCTGAGTCGCTGACGACTTCGGGCACTTTGTACGCAACACCGGTAGCCGTAGCAACTGAATGGCGATGGCGAGAGAAAATTGCGCCAAGTCTGCAGGAGTTTGGCGGCTCAGTGGTTCATATTACCAAGAGTACTGTGCTTTACTGTGCGAACGAAAGACTCTCGGGTTTAACAAAGAACAGCGGGCGACGCGAGCAATTAACCGAGCGACCTCTAATTAAAACTGTGCATACTGAATATAGGCTATAATTTACGGGAAAGAGTCGCGAAATACGATATCACGCCGAATAAGTGGCACAGTTTTCATGCTAAATTTCAAACATCTGCTTCGTTCTTATATCCAGAAGAATTCAAGCAAAGTTTGATGTTTGATAGTGTCAATTTTGTTTCCTTATAGAGGAAGCTTTGTTTACGTGAAATTTTTTTTTTTTTCGAGAATTTCATGTCAGGACACTCAGAATGGTCTACAACGTCGAGAAAAGTGGTTTAGAAAAAATGTCTGTGCGTGTGTGTGTGTGTGTGTGTGTGTGTGTGCACAATTTTTTGTTAGCACGATAGCCGTCGCCATTTTTAAGATATCAGGCTCAAATTTGAACCACGAGTAAACTGTCATTAAAGAAGGTATGGGACTGAATTTGCAGTTAATCCATCAAGGTATTCAAAATTTATGGCATTTTGAATTTTTTGGAGAATCTCAGTTCGGGCTCTAACTTTCGCAATTTTTATGATATCCGGCTCAAACTTGGACCAGAAGTGGACTGTTATCAAATAGTGTTTAAGATTAAATTTGGGGTCAATCCGTTAAAGGGTTCACAATTTATGGAATTTTGAAATTTTTTGAAATTTTTTGCTCGTGCTCTAACTTTCGCAATTTTTAAGATATCGGGCTCAAATTTGTTCCACAAGTGGAATGTTATTAAATAAAGTTTGGGAGTGAATTTGACGTCAATCCGTTAAGGGGTTCACAATTTATAGCATTTTAAATTTTTTTGAAATTCTTTGTTCGTGCTCTAACTTTCGCAATTTTTAAGATATCGAGCTCAAATTTGGTCCACAAGTGGACTGTTATTAAATAAAGTTTGGAATTGAATTTGACGTCAATCCGTTAAGGGGTTCACAATTTATAGCATTTTAAATTTTTTTGAAATTCTTTGTTCGTGCTCTAACTTTCGCAATTTTTAAGATATCGAGCTCAAATTTGGTGGTCTACAAGTGGACTGTTATTAAATAAAGTTTGGGAGTGAATTTGACGTCAATCCGTTAAGGGGTTCACAACTTATAGCATTTTTAAATTTTTTGAAATTTTTTGTTCGTGCTCTAACTTTCGCAATTTTTAAGATATCGAGCTCAAATTTGGTGGTCTACAAGTGGACTGTTATTAAATAAAGTTTGGGAGTGAATTTGACGTCAATCCATTAAGGGGTTCACAATTTATAGCATTTTAAATTTTTTTGAAATTCTTTGTTCGTGCTCTAACTTTCGCAATTTTTAAGATATCGAGCTCAAATTTGGTGGTCTACAAGTGGACTGTTATTAAATAAAGTTTGGGAGTGCATTTGACGTCAATCCGTTAAGGGGTTCACAACTTATAGCATTTTTAATTTTTTGTTCGTGCTCTAACTTCCGCAATTTTTAAGGTATCGGGCTCAAATTTAATCCACAAGTAGAGTGTGGGTAAACTAAGCATCAGTTCGAATCTGGCGAGAATCTGTCAAGGGGTTCAAAACTAATGCCATTTAAAATTTTTTAAAACAAGGCTGCAAAGTAGAACTTTGCAAATTGCTTCCTCATTATTGTTAGATTTTTACAAAGCTTCCTCTATGAGGAAGCTAAAATAGATTAACATGCTTCCTCATAGAGGTAGATTTGTAAAAATCCAACAATAATGAGGAAGCAATTTGCAAAGTTCTACTTTGTAGCCTTTTTTAAATTTAATTGTAAGTAATATTTTTTTTCAGATCGAACAATATTTTTTTTCGAAGACGAAAAAAAATTCTGGATTTCTCAATATTTTGCACGTAGTTCGGCGATATTGTCATGAATATTTCGAAAAAAAATGAAAAATTAATAACATAAAAAAAAATGTATTTTCATTAAATGAAAATTATGATTACTACATATATTAAAGCGGTCGTTATTTAGGGGAATTTTGAGATTGATGTCCCTCACATCATTTGCAAATAAATAAATAAAAATCCTCTCAAAATATACATTTTTTATGTTAATATTTAACCCTCCCGCCAGAGGCCTTCAAATTTCCATTTAAAATACATAGAATTTCAAAGTACCTCAATCAAATTTTTTGTCGGGCCTCTACATATTTGCCAAAAAATCTGTAACTTCAGGATATAAATCACATATATGTTAGAAACAGGAGAAAAAAAATGAACCTTTTACGAAATAATTAGCCCATTGTACAGCATCTAATTCTAATACTGTTGTTTAATGGTTACTATAACTTTTTTTCAAAACGTATTAAAAAAAACTACGGCTATTTTTGACTTATCAATTTCTTGCTGTTTTTATATCACTTCGAGAGATAATATGTTCGCTTCACTCAACCAATTAACGTCGTTCGTTAATTTTTTTCACGTTCTAAATTGTAAATTGATTCATTATTTTGATAATAATCTCTAATTGCTCGTGATGATGTTGATAAAATTATTATAAACTTTCATTCTACGAATATATGTGTATTTACAGTGGATGCTGTGATGATGAGAGAGTGACGGACGATATAATGTTAAATATATTGTTCCATTACTTATACCCTCGACAAATTGGTTAACTTTCTTCTGAATAATTCAATCTGACACAAGTACTGGCTGAGATGCAGTAGCTGGTAAGAGAACAAGCTGTGGGACTCGGTGTACCGGAATTACTTAAACTATTCGTGTAGGAAGATTAAATATTTATGCGCTGAGATATGACGACGACGAGGATGAAGGTGGGGTGAATTATTTTCTTAGCAAGATTCACCCGGTTTCCAGGAGAGGAAAACATCTGCTGGCTTAATATACGATTGTCTGTACTTCAAGTTTCTGAGAAAATTCACTTGGCAATTTATTTTCAACGCGAATCTTCACGGATCACTCGGACGAATGATTTATCGATTTTGTCTTATTTCGCGATCGTGGGAGAGTGACAATGCCGTTGAGATTTCTTCACCGATCTTTGCCCGTGTTTCGCTCTATTAAACTCACGATATTTCGCATCTCCTGATGCTTAACTCGCCGCTGTTGTGCAGATTTTATTGACACTACTAAATTTCATCTGTTACTACGTATTGCAATCTCTTTCAAAACTAAACACTCCTTTGATACATAAACATACATGCAAAAGTGAAGCTTGCACATTGCTTCTTCATTATTTTTCGCTTTTTCGCAAAGTTAACTCTATGACGAAGATTGTTAATTAATTTTGGCTTTCAACATTTGTAAAATGCGAAAAATAATGAGGAAGCAATTTGCAAGGTTCTACTTTTTAACCTTGTTTTAAATAGATAAATAAACATGTAAATTCGTTTTTTATATTTTGTTATTTCGGTATTATTAGAACGTTTTTGAAAGTAAATGTGATAATGTACGTTTTTTTAATAATTCAAAACTCCATAGAATCAAAGATTTATACCGTTCGTCACTAAATTATATATATATATATATATAAATTATATATATATATATATATATAATTGAATATTGTTTCGTTTACATAAAAAATTTAGGCTCGCTATCTCAAATTTTGCAAAAGTTAGAGCAATAATGTCAATTTTTTGAAAAATTCAAAACTCCATAGAATCAAATATTTATACCGTTCTTCACTAAATTATATATATATATAATTGAATATTGTTTTGCTTACATACAAAATTTGATCTCGCTATCTCAAATCTTGCAAAAGTTAGAGCGATAATGTCAATTTAAAAAAAATTCAAAACTCCATAGAATCAAAAATTCGTCACTAAATTATATACTATATATATAGTTGCTGTATATTGTTTCGTTTACATACAAAATTTGCGCTCGTTATCTCAAGTTTTACAAAAGTTACAGCGATAATGTCAATTTTCAAAAAAATTAAAAATTCCATAAAATCTGAACCATTTAACCGATTCCAGCCATATTCAATGCCAAACAACATTGAGTTTGCCTGCTTTTATAAATAACTATGTAGCAAAAAAAGACAAAATTTTACGAAAGTTAAGTGCCCACGTTCTTTTTTTAAATAAAATTCAAAAAGGCATCAAACCGAAATTTGTGTATACAATTTTTGTAAAACTTTCTAAAATTTTCTAAAACTGCAACAATGAAAGAGGGGATAGTGCTTATGTACCAAATTTTAGCTCGATAGCTAAAACCATTCTTAAGTTATAGACAATTAAATTTTGGAATTTGACACATACATACGGCCATTTTTTCTAAACCACTTTTCTCGACGTTTTAGCCCACACTGAGAGAAAATTATATTATCAGTAACTATAAAGTAGCATTTTTAGTTCGTACGACCAATTTTTTAATAGTCGCCAAAATTATCAAATAGTTACCATAACTATTTTCATAGTTACCGTAATTATGAAAATAGTTGCATGGATTAAAAAAAAGTAGCTGTATGAGGAAGCTTTGTAAAAAGCGAAAAATAATGAGGAAGCAATGTGCAACGCTCTACTTTGCAACCTTGTTTTAATTAGATAAATAAACATGTTGTGAATTCGCTTTTTCTATTTCGTTATCCCGTTATTTCGTTATTATTAGAGCGTTTTCGAAAGTAAATGTGATAACGTATATTATTAAAAATAATTCAACACTCCATAAAATCACAAATTTCATACCGTTTGTCACTAAATTATACATATATAATGGCTGAATATTGTTTGATTTATATACAAAATTTGATCTCGCTATTTCAAGTTTTGCAAAAGTTACAATAGAGCGATAATGTCAATTTTTTGAAAAATTCAAAATTCCATAAAATCTGAACCACTTTACCGATTCGAGCCAAATTCAATACCAAACAGCATTGAGTGCACCTACTCTTATAACCAACTATTTAGCAAAATAGACTAAATTTTACGAAAGTTAGAGCGACCACGTCCTTTTTTCAAAAAATTCAAAATGGCATAAAATCGAAATTTTCGCACAGATTTTGTCGAAAATTGCTACAGTTGAAGAGGGTCTGCTGCTACACTAGTGTGCCAAATTTGAGCGCGATATACAAAACCATTCTTGAGTTATCGGCGTTCGAATTTTTGGAGTTGTATACATATACACACACACACACACACACACAAACGGACATTTTTTTTAGATCACTTTTCTGGACGTTTTGGACAATTCTAAGTGACCTGACATAAAAATATCGAAAAAATTTTTTTTTCATGAAAACAAAGCTTCCTCTATGAGGAAGCAATTAATAGTTGTCACTTTATAGTTGACTTTATTACTACGATTTCTTTGAGTGCATTCTGAGTATCCTGATATGAAAATCGCGAAAAAAAAATGTAAAAAAATGAAAACAGTTTCCTCTATGAAAAAGCAAAAAAAAAAAACAACAACAACAACAAAATTAGTTTAAAAAACGACTTTGGACGGGACAAGCGTTGGCGTTGCGCAGGCGTTTTTGCCCTGGCTATTTTAGAGTATAATGGAACAATTTGGGCGTGTGGGTGGTGACAAAGTGCCATAAAATGTTGGCAGTAGGGTGAAAATGTAGTGACAGTGTTATTTAAGAAAAGGCTAAAGGAGATAAAATGTTTTGCATCATTTTAGACTGTACGACTTTCAGACACATGTCAACATGGCGAATATGGCGAAGAAAGGAATTTATATACAAAGAAAGGCTGCAATGAGCAACAGCAGACGCAACCGCGAATGAAATATGTACAAGTGGGCTAGAATAATAAGCGTGGAGCGATGATTGTAGAGGGAATATGTAGGCTGAATAGAAAATAATGATTGCAATAAGACAACGACTATATAAAAAAAAAATTAACAATTGCTGTTTCTTAAGAAAAACCTCGCACACTGATTCCTCATTATTTTTCGCTTTTTACAAATCCGCCTCTATGAGTAAGTGTGTTAATCGATTTAGACTTCCTTATAAAGAAAACTTTGTAAAATCGAAAAATAATTAGAAAGCAATATGAAAAATATCATAAAATGTGAAATGATAAAAATCAAATTTCTATAAAATCCGAACTCTTCTATCGAAATTCATTTAATTAGATGTGTAGGAATAAATATAGTGATTGATTAAATATAATAAAATTTATTTGAATTAAATAAATCGTATTGAGCCAACCATTAAATAAATATACTTCTCTTTTTTTAAAATTGCAATCCAATAAAATTTATTTTATTCAAATACAGTTTTATTTACTTCAAATAAATCCATTAGACTCATTTCCCTGGATCAGTATCCAAATAGTGCTTGATTTTTGTTCTTTTTATTGAACTGTCAGAAAAACAACGATTTTATTGTTTCTGACGCTGGAAAGAGTTTTTTTTTTTTTTTTTTTTTTTGGTTCGTGACGCTCCGGGCTAAGCGGATTTTCCACTGCTATAGGTTTAATTAAATACAGCGTTTCTCACTATACGATTGATCGGATTTTTTTTATAGCCGCTTTATATATCTATATTCTCAATTATCGACACTATATTTTCTGTCAATATTACGAATCATTATTGATTACTGCACCTATAAATAAATGTGTGTATATATATATATACTTGTAATTGTCAATATGCCTCTCGAGCCTTACGAGAAATTGAGTTCGAATGAACGATGCGCTGAATCAATTCGCAATTTCGACAGGTGAAACCGCGTATCTAGCCTCTCGTTGCAAATTGGATTGTTAGCTACAGCTGGACAGAGCTGTGGGACGCTCTGATTTCCAATGACCTCGTACATTCTCTCAGAGTCTACAAAACTGCAGCAGCGCATATCGAATTACCACGCCCGACGTCAATGCTGTCACTTTCATAAAAATTTTCACGATATTCATTATATTTTTCACAATTTCTTTCGGGTTAATGATATCTTTAACAAAACGCAATCTATTTGATTCCTTTAAACTGTTTTATTTAGTTAAAAAAAAGGATCATGGTACGATACCATTATTTTTAATAAAAATCTTCTAACCGGTGTTTTCTGTGGTAGAATATGCGACTTGAGAACGATAATGAAGGTCAATATTCAATATATCAAAGAAAAAAAAATTTAGGTTGGATTTTCTGACCGGAAGTCGAATCTGTGAATTCTGGAATCCGAAACGGAAAAAAGTTTCTTTTTTTTTAAATCGTGGTAAAAAGGTTTATAACCGGTATTTTCTGTGATATAATATGCGACTTGAGAACGATAATGAAGGCCAAAATTCGATATCTAAAAGAAAAAAAAAATTAGGTTTGATTTTCCGACCGGAAGTCAGATCTGTGAATTCTGGAGTCAGAAACGGAACAAAGTTACTTTTTTTTTAAATCATGGTAAAAAGGCTTGTAACCGCCATTTTTGTGGTAGAGTATGCAACTTGAGGCCAAAATTCGATATCTAAAAGAAAAAAAATTAGGTTGGATTTTCCGACCGGAAGTCAGGTCTGTGAATTCTGGAGTCAGAAACGGAAAAAAGTTACTTTTTTTAAAAATCATGGTAAAAAGGCTTGTAACCGCCTTTTTTGTGGTAGAGTATGCGACTTCAGAACGATAGTGAAGGCCAAAATTCGATATCTAAAAGAAAAAAAAAAATTAGGTTGGATTTTCCGACTGGAAGTCGGATCTGTGAATTCTGGAATCAGAAACCGAAAAAAGTCACTATTTTTTAAATCATGGTAAAAAGGCTAGTAAACGGTATTTTCGGTGGTAGGATATGCGACTTGAGAACGATAATGAAGGCCAAAATTCGATATCTAAAAGAAAAAAAAAATTAGGTTGGATTTTCCGACCGGAAGTCGGATCTGTGAATTCTGGAATCAGAAACCGAAAAAAGTCACTATTTTTTAAATCATGGTAAAATGGCTTGTAACCGGTATTTTCTGTGTTAGAATATGCGACTTGAGAATGATGATGAAGGCCAAAATTCGATATCTAAAAGAAAAAAAAAATTAGGTTGGATTTTCCGACCGGAAGTCGGATCTGTGAATTCTGGAATCAGAAACGGAAAAAAGTCACTATTTTTAAAATCATGGTAAAAAGGCTTGTAACCGGTATTTTCTGTGATAGAATATGCGACTTAAGAACGATAATGAAGCCCAAAATTCGATATCTAAAAGAAAAAAAAAAATTAGGTTGGATTTTTCGACCGGAAGTCAGGTCTGTGAATTCTGGAGTCGGAAACGGAAAAAAGTTACTTTTTTTTTAAATCATGGTAAAAAGGCTTGTAACCGCCTTTTTTGTGGCAGAGTATGCGACTTGAGAACGATAGTGAAGGCCAAAATTCGATATCTAAAAGAGAAAAAAAATTAGGTTGGATTTTCCAACCGGAAGTTGGATTTGTGAATTCTATTCCATATTCTATTGCATCAGAATATAATTCATTTAATCCAAATAAAATTTCATTTATTTTAAATAAACCCTTAAGACCCATTTCTCTAGGTCTATATGAATTTATTTTTTATTTATTTTCAATGTACCTCAAATATATTTTTCGCTCGCATATATTTCGTATATGACCTGAAATATATTCTATATATAGAATGTTTGCAAAAAATATATATCTCGTACTAATAAGATAATAATTATAGTATCACAGAGGCACCGCAGTATCAAACGCAAGATATTCTTGCTTGTGGAATCCTGGCGGTGACGGAAGTTACGTATATCCGTATCGAACGCGTGACTACTCAGCACCACATCCGTCCGGCGTAAATATATGGCTATATAAATATCATGTCATCATACTAGTTATGCAGATATTATTACACATTTGCATAAAGGTTCATTACACTTTGGAGTTCAAACGTGGGCTAAATGCAATTGTCATTTTTTGTAAGTAAAATGAGAATTTTCTAAATTTGTTTCGAAGATCCATGCAAAATTTCAATGATTTTCGCGCCCCGAAAAATAATAATTGCCAAATTGAGATCACAAATCGATATATGTCAAAAAGTGCCATTTTTTAAATGCGTCAAAACGAAATATCTTAGAAAATTTCAAAATAATTTTGAGATCGATTTGATATTATGTACAATTGATTTTGATCTTTCAAATTAGTATAAAAAAAACTTGGTATCGAATAGATCTCAAAATCGCTTTGAGTTTTTCTAAGATTTTTCGTATTAACGCGTTTCAAAAATGGCACTTTTTGAAATTTGTCAGTTTATGATCACAATTTGACATAATTATTGATCGTCATAAGAAAACATAAATGGCGTGACGTTAACAGCGTTTTTTTAAAGTCATTTTATATGAAATTCAATAGTTTTGAAAAAGGATTTGATGTCGATGTCTATGATTTAGCAGGATGATTTACCGACTCTGAATCCTTTTTACTTTCTCATCACATACGAAGTATGTAAAAGAGAAAGTATTGCAATAGAAAAAAAGTTCATCTCTTGGATTTTGATGGAAATACATGTTTTGAGTGTCCTGGATTCCAAAAAACACATTCACTAAATTCTATCTGTCTGTCTGTTTGTGTCTGGCATCTGCGTCCGAAAGTACAATAACTTCTGAAAAAATCTATGGACCGCAATGAAATTTGGTGTGTACCTTTTGCATACAAAATGTAGTTATGGTATTGAAATCCAATCCAAAATCTTCATTGCTTCTGATACTTTACCTGAAATAGTGAAAAAAAAAAAAAAAAATGTATTTATTTTTGAACCGGAAGCTAATATAAAAGTTATTATGCTTTGGTATGATACATACAGACAGAATTACGAGAAAATGAGCAATGAACAACAAGAGATTTAGTACAGAGAAGATTTTGTGGTATTTTCAATCACTCATATAAGACTTCTGCAACTGTATGTTGTGAAAAATTTATATTGCCTGAAATATGGACTGTGTTACACATTTACTAAACAAAAGAACTACTATCAATGATCTTGAGCAGTTTTCGAGGAAAAATATAATAACAAAACATTCACACCATATGTTAGATTAAAAAGAAAGTAAAAATTGCAAGAAAAAAAATATTTGAGGTTCTTCACAGTCATGATGTTAGACTATTAATACTCGTACACTCATCGTATCATAGTTTTTTGTTTCGTGAAGATCAGAGGGAATGAAGAATACGAAAAAGGCATTAGCGGAGACGTTTCGCATAGTTCTCATGGTGGCTACTAGGTGCGCTACACGTAAGGGATGTTGTTTACGTTACGCTCGATACGTTGAGTAATTAACTTTCCCAGAATTTTCGAAACCGTATTTTTGCAAATCTATACGAAATTGTATTAAACAAAATGACGAAATCGTGTATAATTTCGACTCGTAAAACCGGCACCAAGAGTCTAACTGTGAAACGATCGGTGTTCAAAGTGCCGGCGGATCATATCTTACGCCAAAAATGGCAACCCAAGTAAAAAAATTATATATAAAGTATATAAAAATATATATAGTTTTATACATAGAATTGGGCATATATAGTTTTTATAAAATCTATATACAATTTATATACAATTTATACATAAATCCAACTTTACAGGTGATCTTATATATAAATTGCATATAGATTGTATATAGAGTTTATACAGACTATATATGCCCAATTCCATATGTCGGACTATATATAATTTTTTTTACTTGGGAAGCTGCGATTGCTGCCGCTTTTCCGAAACAAAGTGCTTTAAAATCGAGCCAATTTGTTTGTGAAAGACATTTTGAACCAACTTTCATCATCCGAAAATATGTAAAACACGACGCAAACGGGAAATTGATTGCTGAAATGAGTATAGTTGCAAAATTATATATATTTGCAAATTATTGGTTATGCGTATGGTATGCTGAATCATTAGCATCTAGCTAGCAATAAACTCGATTCCAATTAAGGCTTCTTGTTAAAATTTGTACAAGAATACAAAACTGTACCAAACATATTCATTGATAAAGTTTGAAAAATACGCGCGCCACAAAATGGACAAATGCGCATGCGCGCCGCACATCCCTCGATCGCAGCGACCCGAGCGGTCGCAAGGTGAAGTATGAAAAACATCTTCGTTAGGAGGTACCCCCTCCCCCCCACTTAAAATTTGTAGGAGTTTCCAGACCTGTATGTAAGACCGTGGCTTCAGGCTATCGAGAAGAGGTTTCGTGGGCAGAAGGCAAACCAAGTTGGCAGCAGCTTGGAGAGATTAGGCCTGGCACAGCCTTTCAGCGAACGCGTTTCGGCAAGATCAATCGCCGTGCGAGGGAGAGCCCCAGCCTTCTTCTTTCGCATCTTTTCGTCCACCGTTTTTTTTATTTTATTTTTTTTTATTCGACCAATATTTTTATAGCTTATTTTTTCGTCTCCCTTTGGGCGTGAGACCACCAAGGCTACTACCATTTTCGAACAAGCTGTTCACTGCTTAAATCCATATTATGGAGAAGTGCAAAAAAAAATCTACACAGTCAATAAAATCGGAATGCTCATTTTTGTAAATAACAAATTTACTTTGATGATTAAACTACTTTTTTATTTATTTGTTATTTACGAAATTTATGGTAAATTTTTAATGTGCACAACATGTTATAAAAAAGGTTCGTAAGATTAAATTACAAAGTTTGTAATAAATTATTTTCCTGCATTTTTTGTAAAACTAGAGAATAATCATTTTTTATTGAACTTTATTTTTATTTGTAATTCAAAGAATTTAAGTAAAATTTTGAGAGTATACAAAGTGTTATAATCATTATATGATTCATAAGATTATTATATTAAAATAAAAGTTTGTAATACATTATTTTCGTGCATTTTTGTATAACAAGAACAACAATTTTTTATTGAACTTTATTTTTATTTGTAATTCAATGAATTTAGGTTAAATTTTTTAAGTACACAGAATGTTATAAAAATGATATATTTCATAAGATTATTATATTAAGATATTTGTAATAAAATGCAAAATTTGTAATAAATTATTTTCGTGCATTTTTGTATAACAACAATTTTTTATTGAACTTTATTTTTATTTGTAATTCAATGAATTTAGGTTAATTTTTTTAAGAACACAGAATGTTATAAAAATGATATATTTCATAAGATTATTATATTAAGATATTTCTAATAAAATGCAAAATTGGTAATAAATCATTTTCGTGCATTTTTGTAAAACAAGAAAACAACAATTATTGTTTTATAAAATGAACAAAACATTTTTGTGAATGTTTATGGACGAAATTTTTTTCTTCATTTTTTCTTTATCAGCAGATAAAAATATTTGGAACATTAATATAGTCACGGAGTATTTGTTTAAGGTTAATTTTCGTGAACTTTAGCTCATTATTCATTATTATACGACATTACGAGGACGTTATTCGATACTGTAGTCTGTTAACTAATTACAATAATCTCAGATTATAATTTTAACTCTGAAGAGGCTGAAGATTACCTGACTACGGAGCCGATAAGAAATTAATTTCCGTTAAATAAGGATTAACTCAACCGTTGTGGTGGGCGATAGGGAATGAGGGAAGCTGCCTGTTTTAAGTAGGACGCATTCGGTGAAGGAGGCTCTGCTTCGCCGGATTAAAATCTTTCTTGAAGATGAGAACCTCCGCTCGAGAGGAATCTCTCGCACCAGGATTATACCACCTCTTATTCTCCCTTCTTTCCTCTTATAATAGCGTATTTTACGTCTCACGTCTGGCGTTATCCAAGAAGTCAAAATTGTGCAGACCCGCAGGCTCCAAGTTCACTTATTCTTCCAAGTACAATAAACACAATCGAGCGTGCGAATTTTAACAAACCGAGTGACTCAATAAACAAAATACTGCAATAACGAATTGGACCTCAAGATCAGAGTTGGGCAGCAAAAATTACTTAGTTCAGAAATTACTGCTTTAATTACAATTAACTTCAGTAATTGTATTGGATTTCAAATTAAGTACAATTACTTTCAGTAATTGTATTGGATTTCAAATTAAATACAATTACTTTCAATAGTTGTATTGAAATCCAATACAATTACTGAAAGTAATTGTATTGGATTTCAAATACTTTCAAATTACTTTCAGTAATTGTATTGGATTTCAAATACTTTCAAATTACTGAAAGTAATTGTATTGGATTTCAAATTAAATACAATTACTTTCAGTAATTGTATTGGATTTCAAATTAAATACAATTACTGAAAGTAATTGTAAAGTATTGGATTTCAAATTAAATACAATTACTGAAAGTAATTGTATTTAATTTGAAATCCAATACTTTCAGTAATTGTATTTAATTTGAAATCCAATACAATTACTTAAATTAAATACGATTACATTTTGCAATTGTATTGGATTTCAAATTAAATACAATTACATTTTGTAATTGTATTGGATTTCAAAATAAATACAATTACATTTTGTAATTGTATTGGATTTCAAAATAAATACAATTACATTTTGTAATTGTATTTATTTTGAAATTACAAAATGTAATTGTATTTAATTTGAAATCCAATACAATTACATTTTGTAATTGTATTGGATTCCAAATTAAATACAATTACATTTTGTAATTGTATTGGATTTCAAAATAAATACAATTACATTTTGTAATTGTATTGGATTTCAAATTAAATACAATTACATTTTGTAATTGTAATGGATTTCAAATTAAATACAATTACTTCCAGTAATTTGTATTTTGTAATTTTCCATTACAATTTTGCCCAACTCTGCTCAAGATTTAATACTAAGTGGTAACAAACCACTTATTTATTTTGTGATTGAATCATTTAATTTGTTTTTCTTTTAATAGCTTAATAATATATGTGGAACTTTAACAGATTTTCTTATTGTTTTTCTGCTAAAAAAATAGCAAAATATAAATATTTGCATTGATAAAAAAATTTCTATGCACATTTGTGCATAAGAAATTGTTAAAAATGATACAATTTTTTTTACTGTGCATTATGTTAAATTAATAATATTTTAACAACTTTAACAGATTGTCTTGTGGTTTTGTTGTTAGAAAAAAATTAGAAAAATAGAAGTACAAAATTTGCATTGGTTAAACATTTTTTTCTCGACAAGAACTCGTTAAAAACGGTACATTTTTTTTTAAATACTATATATTACGTTAAATTAATAATATTTTAACAATTTTAACAGATTATCTTGCAGTTTTTATATTTTTTTTAAATTAGAAAAATAGAAGTACAAAATTTATATTGGTTAAACATTTTTCTGTGAGCAAGAACTTGTTAAAAACGGAACAATTTTTTAAAATACATTACGTTAAATTAATAATATTTTAACAATTTCAACAGATTATCTTGCAGTTTTTCTATTTTTTTTAAATTAGTAAAATAGAAATACAAAATTTGTATTGATTAAACATTTTTTTGTGAACAAGAACTCGTTAAAAACGGTACAATTTTTAAAAATACTAAATATTACGTTAAATTAATAATATTTTAACAATTTTAACAGATTATCTTGCAGTTTTTCTATTTTTTAAAAATTAGTAAAAGAGAAATACAAAATTTGTATTGGTTAAACATTTTTTTTGTGAACAAGAACTTGTTAAAAATGATAATTTTTTTTTTTTACTATACATTACGTTAAATCAATAGAGATCCATGCGAAACCACGGCACAAATAAATCCCAATATTGTCGTTAAATTTCATTCACGTATTTTGAAGAGAAATGGGTCATAAATTTTGAGGTTACAATGCAAATTGACACCAGCAATTAAAAACCGTCCATTAACGGTCTGCGTTATGAACTCGTGATAATAGCGCCGGGGGTTGATATTCAACACCGGATTTTTAGCACTCTACGAGCCAATGGCTAAATTGTTGGAAATGTTTCTCCCTGTCGTTGAGGACAGGCAGCCAAAGTGATCATGAAAATATTTTCGTTCATTTTACGGGGAAAAGGGGAGTTTTAGCGGTCGTTTTTCGCAGAGGCGATAATTTTTATACCCCAATTCAACACCTGCGCACATAATTTTTACGCATGCTCAACATAATTGTTTGCCTCACAAACATACAGCTTCAGCGTATCTTTAGTATAGTCGAATAACAGCCAAAAGTCAATACGTACATGGAAAAGGCATTCTTGGTTTTTTTTTTAAATAACTATCACCAAAATTACGAAATGCTCGTTAAATTTCTAGCTTCATGTTGCGCTCCTTCATTATCCTTTATGCGAATACGTCACGTTCAGTCTTTAGATTTAAAGAGCACGAAACAGAAGAATTCTCGCAACTCGTTTTTTGTTTCGCAGCAACGCGATCATCACTGCAGAAATTACGACAATTCCGTTTTCCATTAATAATCAATTGCGCAAAAGGTTAAATTTTTTTGTTCGGAAACGATCAGCAGTCTGAAAAAATGTGTATTACTATTTTCGTTACCTTCTACGAACAAAAAAGTGCAAATAAAAGCGCTTTGCGACCAGGAATCGAATGCTTAAATTGTACAGTGAATCTGCAAATTGATTTTTCTTTAATAATGTATTATATTTTTGTATTACATTTTTTTTGGCTTGAAAAATCGTCAGCAATCTGAAAATATGTGAATTACAGTTATCTCATTTTGGTTACCGAAAACTAAAAGAAAAAGTTATTGATTAAAAAACAATTGAATGAAATAAATTATATACTGTTGAAATAGAATTTTATTATGCTGGCTATTTAAGAAGAGATTTATTTAATGGCCGGCCTAATAGAATTTGATTCGAGCAAATGAAATTTATTTTATTCAAATAAATCGTATTCACTTCAAATAATCTTTATTTGAACCAAATAAAAATTGATTCATTTCAAATATATCTAAAATTTATTTTAAATAAAGCTTATCAGAACCGTTTTTCTGGGTGCAAGCGAATTATTTTTGAATAAATGACTTTTTTTTTAGTGGATAACGTAGCGATTTGCGGATAATATTTTTGGAATTTGAACAGGTTTTCTTATCGTTTTTCTGCTACAAACAAAATATTAAAATGTAAATACTTGCATTGTTCAAATATTTTCTATGGAAATTTGTGCATAAGAACTTGTTAAAAATGCTACAATTTTATTTTTTTACTATATATTATGTTAATTTAATAATATATTAACAACTTTAACAAATTGTCTTGTAGTTTTGCTGTTAGAAAAAAATTACTAAAATAGAAATACAACATTTGCATTGCTTATATATTTTTGTTTTTGGACGAGAACTTGTTAAAAACGGTACAATTTTTTTTTACGGATCATTTATTGCGGATCGCACACTATACGGATAACACAATAGCGCTGCGCCGAAGCTAACACCTTCTGAACGTAGAAGAAAGAGAGTCAGTTGACAAATTTTTTTTTAACTTCAACAGGTTTGTCTTATTGTTTTTCTGCTAAAAAAAAAATATTAAAATAGAAATATTTGCATTGGTCAAATATTTTCTATGGTGCATAAGAAATTGTTAAAAATGCTACAATTTTGTTTTTTTTACTATATATTATGTTAATTTAATAATATATTAACAACTTTAACAAATTGTCTTGTAGTTTTGCTGTTAGAAAAAAATTATTAAAATAGAAATACAAAATTTGCATTGGTTAAATTTTTTTTTTGTGGACGAGAACTTGTTAAAAACGGTACAATTTTATTTTTTTACTATATATTATGTTAATTTAATAATATATTAACAACTTTAACAAATTGTCTTGTAGTTTTGCTGTTAGAAAGAAATTAGTAAAATAGAAATACAACATTTGCATTGCTTGAATATTTTTGTTTGTGGACGAGAACTTGTTAAAAACAGTACAAATTTTTTTTTTTACGAATCGTTTAGTGCGGATCGAAATTAAATAACACAATAGCGCTGCGCCGAAGCTAACACCTTCTCAACGTAGAAGAAAGAGAGTCAGTTGACAAAAGAAAAAGAGAGGCTACGGGGCAACCTCGGGAGTTGGCTCTTGAAGTATATCGCTGCGACCTTTGAGGCACGAGAGATGCTTTTGCCGCGCGCCGGTTGCTGTTGCTCGCTTCGCGTCCTCTCCCCCATTATTCTTTTCCATTCGCGCCTTTCGCACTCGAACAAAGAGAACGCGCGCCCGCGCTCTATACCGTCGTCTGTGCCTCGTGCGCGCTGCTTGTTTGCCGCTTTGCGCATTCACAAACGCATGCGGGCAAACTGCGCGCACCGTCTTTGACTTTGCCAACGACGAGAATCCCACGATTATCATGTATCTCATAGTATATTAATCGCACAGTGGACGTATTTACCACAAACTTTCACCACATATTATACTGTACATATCACCTACTGCAAATTCTTCAATTTTATCTTTTCATCCGTGTCTAAATAATTACACGCAATTATTATTTTTTACGCCTGATTGATAATCATTGGGACAAGCTTTTGTTTTCTTTATTAATTAAAATCTTCTTGTTGACTACGATCGGCGAAATCGTGGTAGTCTTGGTCGTTATTTAGGAGAAAACGATTTTTAAGATTTTGTGAGGCTTTGGCAACAAACTGTTTTTGCATTTTGACTTTTACGACTTTTATTCTTAAAATTTTTCTTAAGATTTCGACCTGGCGAGCAAAAATAATAAACAAAATGTCAGAAAATCGATATATAAGAGCGCATACATAATTTTGTGGCTAGAACAATAATATAATGTATTTATATGTTTTTTATGTAGTTGTAGAAAAATCTGTTTCTTATTTTTTTTTTATAGCGTTGTAGAAAAATTCGTTTTTCTGCGTCATAGAGGAAACTTTGATTTCATACAAATTCTTCACTTTTATCTTTTCATCGGTGTCTTCAATAATTGCGCGCAATTATTATTTTTTAAGCCTGATTGATAATCATTGGGACAAGTTTTGTTTTCTTTATTAATTAAAATCTTCTTGTTACCTTTTGTTTTCTTTATTAATTAAAATCTTCTTGTTAGCTGTGATCGACGAAATCGTGGGACTTTTGGTAATTATTTACGAGAAAGTTATTTACAAGATTTTGCGAGGCTTTGGCAAAAAATAGTTCTTGCTTTTTAGGTTTTAAGAATATTTCGACCATTTTGACCGGCAAAACTGGCAACCAAAAAAATAAACAAAATGTAAGAAAACTTATAATCGCACACACATAATTTTGTGATTAGAACAATAATAAAATGTATTTATATATATTTTTTGTAGTTGTAAAAAAATACGTTTTTTTTGTCTTTGTTTTCATGAAAAATTTTATTTGAAATTTTCACGTTGAAAAAAATCTTTCTTTTTTCCCTTACAAAAAAAAATTATTGGAATCGCTAAAAAATATTATTGAGTCCAAATAGTTACTATTAATTGTTAATGGTAACAATTGTAAAAAAAACTATTAGTAACGATTTAGCCTCAATAGTATAATAATTTTTCTGTAAGGGTTGCTGTTAATAAATAATTTTATAAAAAAATATTGTTCGTTAATTATTCATGAAAATAAATGAACAGTGTGTGTTTAAACGTTAATTAATAGTTAAGGCTACTCTATTCGCAGTGGATGTTGTAATAAATTTATGACACATCCCTATTATGAAGAGCTCGAATACAGCAAATTGAAAACGTTTCTGTCACAATCTTACTTCTCTCTTCGTGTGGAAAAACGATAGAGTATTAAAAGTGCAATATTGTAGTAAAATTCTAAATAACGTCTACAACCTGAGGCAATGAAAATCAGAGAGTATAAAGGTAATTCCACACCAAATGGACCATTAATTTGCCACCACACCAATATTTCTATAATTTGTAAGCATAATAATAAAAATTCAATGAAATTTTTCGAAAAATCGGAATGATCTGTCTAACCGAAAAAAAATTACTTTCATTCGTCAAAAAATGACGGAAATTTAAAAAAAATGCCTATAGAAATTTTTTAATTAAAAAGTACATTCAAAAACTTGAATTTTACACACGAACAAATTTTTCGTACGATCGGCTAATTTTGAATATACAGCGAATGGAAAAAAATGAAATAAAAAATATCGTTATTAAATTTTGGGCAAACCGTAGGTGCTAAAATTCTGAAATAATTCATGGATGTTCGTGACAATTTGAACAACTTTTGAAAAAATTATGAACCATTTTTGCGAACATGCTTAAATTTGGTGGCCCATTTGGTATGGAATGACCCATAAAGCCCGCACAGTAAAACTGTGCTGTATCCAACAGAGTCCGAAGCACGTATATGCATATACGGTCGAAAGATCGAATCACGTAGCTTCTCGCATAATTAATCGTGAGGTACACCAGCCAATGGTTTTGCTGTGACTCGGGGGAGTCTCGTTCTTCCTTTCCTTCTTATTTATACACCTTTTTATTCTTTCTCCCCTCCTGGCTTTTCTTTATTCAGCTTCTTTGTTGTTCGTTTTTTTTTTCTTTGCTTTCTGCGTCTTCTACACTCGTGCGAGCAGCAGCAACAGCATTGGGACTCTCGTTACTCTCATTTATCTTATTCCCTCTTTATATCTCCACACACGCTGCTGACCTCTTCTTATTCGTCTCGTGTTATGTGGTTTGCGCGGCACACAATTCTCTCACTCTCGCTTGGCGCTGCTGTGCGACATTAGTACCACGGGAACACGTTCTCTTCGGCGTCCTCGTAATCTCGGTGAGACTTGGAGTCCCGAGGACTCGCGGCATTTATGCTGCGGAAAAGGTGAACGCGTTGGGGCTATCGCTTGAATTATCCTACTCTCTATCGCGCTATCACGTTACACTCACTACCCTATTCAGTAAATGTATATAATGTAACTCTTCACGTACAAAAATTTTCCTATTTTTTATACGTGAAATTAGATTGATATTTTTTTATTTCCGCAAAATATCGTCGTTGATTTTTCTCGTTTGCAAGATATTTTTTTTTATACATGAAATTAGATTGATATTAATATTTTAAAATTTTTGCGAAATATCGTCGTGGCTGGTTTTTCTCGTTTGCAAGATATTTTTTTTATACGTGAAACTAGATTGATATTTTTTAATTTCCGCAAAATATCGTCGTTGGTTTTTTTCGTTTGCAAGATATTTTTTTTTATACGGGAAATTAGATTGGTATTTTTTAATTTCCGCAAAATATCGCCGTGGCTGGTTTTTCTCGTTTGCAAGATATTTTTTTTTTATACGTGAAATTAGATTGATATTTTTTAATTTCCACAAAATATTGTCATGATATTCTTCATCGTCAAAAATGATTCTTCATGGCCGATTTTTCTCGTTTGCAAGATATTTTTTTAATACGTGAGATTAGATTGATATTAATATTTTTTAATTTCCGCAAAATATCATCGTGGCTGGATTTTCTCGTTTGCAAGATTTTTTTTATACGTGAAATTAGATTGATATTAATATTTAAAAATTTCCGCAAAATGTCGCCGTGGCTGGTTTTTCTCGTTTGCAAAATATTTTTTTTTTATACGTGAAATTAGATTGATATCAATATTTAAAAATTTCCACAAAATATCGTCGTGGCTGGTTTTTCTCGTTTGCAAGATTTTTTTTTATACGCGAAATTACATTGATATTAATATTTTTTAATTTCCGCAAAATATCGTCGTGGCTAGTTTTTCTCGTTTGCAAGATTTTTTTTATACGTGAAATTGGATTGATATTAATATTTAAAAATTTTCGCGAAATATCGTCGTGGCTAGTTTTTCTCGTTTGCAAGATATTTTATTTATACGTAAAATTAGATTGATATCAACATTAAAAAATTTTCGCAAAATATCGTCGTGGCTGGTTTTTCTCGTTTGCAAGATTTTTTTTAATACGTGAAATTAGATTGATATCAACATTTTAAAATTTCTGCAAAATATCGTCGTGACTGTTTTTTCTCGTTTGTAAGATATTATTTTTGATGCGTGAAATTAGACAGATATCAATATTAAAAAATTTCCGCAGAATATCGTCGTGGTTGTTTTTTTTCGTTTGCAAGATATTTTTTTTTTCATACGTGAAATTAGATTGATATTGATATTTAAAAAATTTCGCTAAATATCGTCGTGGCCAGTTTTTCTCGTTTGCAAGATTTATTTTTTGTGCGTGAAATTAGATTGATATTAATATTTAAAAAATTTCCGCAAAATATCGTCGTGGCTGGTTTTTCTCGTTTGCAAAATATTTTTTTTTTACGTGAATTTAGATTGATATTAATATTAAAAAATTTTCGCAAAATATCGTCGTGGCTGGTTTTCCTCGTTTGCAAGATATTTTTTAAATAATTATTAAAATTAGTGAAATTCATCCACAAATAACTCAATTATATTAACGCTGGTATTATATAAAGAAATATGTATTTATGACGCGTTGAACAAATATTTTTTGACAAGGTGTCAAACGCACCTGGCGATTATAATTAATTTTCAATATTTTTTCTATTTTTGACACTTTCATAAAAAAACCAGTAGGTGAAATAAAAATCCTTCTGACACAAGTGCAGAGATTTGCGAGAAGAATTAAATATGTCTACTATTTTATAATTAATTTTTTGCACATTTGAGAATTTTTTCGACAATCATTTCGACAGTCGATTTTTTCATAAAAGTGCAAAGTGTAAAAATAAAAAAGAAATTATTGTAGATGACCCAAAATAACCAGATGCTTTTGATCAACTTACAAAAAAATCTTCGATGAACATTAGATTAGTATATATGAGGCATTCCTTGCCAAATCGACCAGGCTGTGGCCCTCAACCTCATGGATATGCTTCATAATTTTTTATATGATTCTTCGAACTCAAATTAACATTCATAATTTTTTGCATAATTTTCAGACCAAATTTGAGTATGCTATACCTTTAAAAAATATCTGGAGTCGTAATTTAAAAATCTGAAACAAATTTCAAATTATAGGACGTGGGAACTCGTTTTCTGTAAGGCAAAAATATTTTGCCCAGATTTAAAAACGATATTCAGTATCGATATTACTATAGTTCTGTTCTCCAATCTTCTTCTTTATTCTCTGTGGTAATATATTATTTGGACAAAAAAGAACGAAGTAAAGTCATTGAGTGCAAGAAATATTAGAACTGGGACAGGATGCTGCCGTTATGTATATCTATTCTGCGGAACGGTCAACCGGTTTTTCCAATGACCTATGTACTCGCCATATAGTCAAATCGATCACGCTCGATCGCGCGAATGCAATCTCAAACTCTTTGTAAAAGGCTAAAACAGAGAGAAATAGAGAGAAAGAGAGACGGAGAGTGAAAGCAACAAGCAAAATAAAATATCCAGCGGCAAACTGATACGTATTTTCATGCCATACGTCCATCCACCTACACAACATGAATATATAGTACATAGAGAGCAAGAACAATTCTTGTCCATAGCTCATGATGGCCATTGAATAATATTCCTAGGAATATCGATATATCACGACCCGTCAATTTCACGTTCAAATTCGTCAATGATGAAAAGCTGAAAATAAAAATGAAAGCTCCTCGAAAGAATCGAGCGAAATAGCGAAGCTGCAGTCGTTCTGTGTTTTTTTTTTTTTTTTTTTTTCGTTTCGACATTTTAGATAGAAAATGGCAAAGCGGATGGGCGTTCCGGTTTTTTTCGCTCGACATGCACCAGTCTTGCTTATTGTTCACTACGAAACTGTATAGTGGTGAATATAGTCGCATTGCTCTCTGACTATACTGGCCAGTACAAACTATAAATATCCGGCTCTACGAATCGATAACTGTACGGTCCTGTAGAATCACTAATCCAAGAATTCGCCAGGACAATGAAGTGCTTTCGTTTAAGGAGGATCGGTGGCGACTCCCAAAGTCAAATCAGAGATAAATTTTCGCGATTGATTCTGTAAAGTTTAATGCATTAAATAATAACAGTGGAGGGTGATTTGTATTGAAGCATGTAGACTTAATCCAAAGAAAGATTAATAGTGACGGATTTGCATAAAGATTAACTGATTAACGTTTCTTTTCAGTGTGATATATTTTCGTTCAGTTTTTTCCAAGTATTATCTTTAATTCTTTGCCGATTTTTATGAACGATAGCTCATTGTTTTTCTTAAAAGATACTCTACGAATTGACCTCCTAGATATTTCATAGTATTCATCGTTTTGTAATTATAGCCTTTTGTTTATGAAAGTATTTTAATTTCTGTTAAACAACAGTCTAGAATTATTAAACAATTAACACTATGAAATATCTAGGCGGTCAATTCGTAGAGTATCTTTTAAGGTAGAGAATGAGCTGTCACTCATTCAAATCGGCCAAGAATTACAGATTATACTTGAAAAAAACTGAACGAAAATGTATCCCATTGAAAAGATACGTTAATCAGTTAATATTTATGCAAATCCGTCACTATTAATCTTTCTCTGGATTAAGTCTACATGCTTCAATACAAATCACCCTCCACAGCTATTATTTAATGCATTAAACTTTAAAGAATCGATTATAAAAATTTATCTCTGATTTGACTTTGACAGTCGTCACCGATCGTCCTTAACGGGAAAGAGTCAGGTAAAAAAAATTAATTTTGGAAATTCACTATCATCCAAATCCTATTGCATATAAAAATGCCCAACGCACTATAAGGTAAACGTCCCAGTAATCGACACGTTAACCAAATTGCCCGACTTTATAAAAACGTAACTTTCACATTGAGATACAAAAAATGGTCATTCTAGGTAATAATGAATCAGAATAGTCGTATGAAAAAATGACAACCTCAAAAATTTTCGTAACTTATCTTATTGTAGAGAAAACTTATTCTAAAGCTTCAGAAGTGCAAATGTACTAGTCATCGACATACTAAAGTTATAGTTGGTCCAGTAATCGACACGTTAAGAAAAGTCACAAATCAAAACGTCAATAACTGTCATTGTAGATTATAAAGAATCAGTATAATCTTGTCAACAAATAGAACGCTTAACTTTTGGTCTACCTTATCTTCTTGTAATAAAAAATTAACATAAAACTTAGGGTGTGCAAATGTCCCAGTCATGGACATACTAAAGTCACGGTTTGCCCAGTAATCGACCCATGACATGACATGACCCAGTCATGGACATATGCATGGCCCAGTTATCGACATGATTTATTTTGCTGCTTAATTATTTATAGAGAGCCCAATACCACTGTCCATAACTACTCCTCGTACAGTTCGATCGATGAATGAATTGTTACATTATTTTATATCATCTAATTCATAAAAACAATACGCGATTTACACTAATTTTCTATCCACAATTTTCTCCTAGTGATCGACAGTAGGTCGATTACTCGGACATTTATGTTTTTCTGAACCAGTTATCGACCTCCGCGATTTTTTGCACAAACAACAATTTTACGATAAAAGCATATTCATTTATTAATACCAGATTCTTCATATGTAATATCAAATTAAACTTACTCAGCCAAAGTCTTCGTGCATCGCAGAATTTAACTAAATGTCACGAGACGCACCTTAACCTCCATATCAAGGATTTCGACGAAATCACGCTCGGCTCGGTCACTGCAAGTTTACGATTTTCTTATTATCACTGTTGTGATTTTACAAGCCTCAAATTTTCATATAATATTGTACATAAATCGGAGGAAGTGTTGTTAATTTATTTAAGCGTCGAAAAGCACTCACAGTCTTATTTATCGCTCTTTAACCACGGACTGGTCGATTACTGGTACATGGTCGCTTACTGGGACATTTACCTTATTGTTGGTACTCGATGAAAGGATTTTTTACTGTCGTCTGACTTGCATATGCTTTTCAATATTATCTTAAGCAAAGTTCTTAGGTTTTCCATTCTGCGCATGATTCAGATGAAACTACTAGGCAGATTGGAATGGTTGACGTCTCATTTTCTTCTTCATGAAAAGATACACCGTCTAAATGGAGCAAACAATTTTTTTTTCATTCTGAAAGCAAAGTTAATCACTGATTTGGAAAATAGCATAAAATTGATTTATTAATAATTATGTCACTTAAAAAATATTACCTTTTATTAACATTTGCTCCATTTAGCCGGTGTATCTTTTCATGAAGAATAAAATGAGACATCAACCATTCCAATCTGCCTAGTAGTTTGATCTGAGTCATGCGCAGAATGGAAAACCTAAGAACTTTGCTTAAGATAATATTGAAAAGCATATGCAAGTCAGACGACAGTAAAAATTCTTTTCATCGAGTATCAACAATATAGTGCCTTGGGCATTTTTATATGCAATAGGATTTGGATGATATTGAATTTCCAAAATCAATTTTTTTTACCTGACTCCCTCCCCTTAATAATATTCGATTAAAATCAATATCAGAAAATTTAAAAAATGTCAATATTCACCGAAAGCAAAGATTGGGTTTGACAGTTACGTTTTCAATTAGCTGTACCTGAGGTTTTCAATATTGGTTGTGTCAAAATGGCCAAATATAGTGATTTATTTCTGCAAGATATCTGATGGTTGAGGCTACCATCCGCATTGATGATGCCATTGATGAATTTGTTGATTCAATCAACGTGCATCATAAAAAAATAATTTTATAAAAAATTTAAAAATTCCGACTGAAAAAATTAGTGTAATTAATAAATAAATTGGATAAATGAAAAATGATTAAATAAGAACAATTGGTTACAATGAGTTAATTACTTCGTAAAAGGTTTATTTATTTTTTCTCTTGTTGGTAATATACATGTGACTTATATCCCGAAGTTACAGATTTTTTGGCCAATATGTAGAAGCACGGCAAAAAATTCAATGGAGATACAGTGAAATCCCATCTATTTTAATAGGTAAAATTGAGGCCTCTACACGGAAAAAAAGATTAGTTGCCATAACCAAAAAATTAGTTGACACAACTAATCGATTATTCTATTTATCTTACAACTCAAATGGTAATACCAACGATTCGAATGGTAATACCGACGATTCGAATGATAATACCGATGATTCGAATGGTAGTCCCGCGCACAAATGGAAGTATAAAAACAGTATTTCCCAAATATTAAAAGTGTCTTGAATAATAGTATGCCAAGGCTGGCGTATTGGAATAAGACATACGGAATAATATTTCGCCCAAATAAAGAAGGTATTAAAACAGTATTGAAAATCTTTCCAAAAGTGAAAAGTCTTAAGTGCGATCTATTGGACTCAATACTAGTAAAGAATATTGCATCGTTTTATTAGTTTTTATGGTCCAGGTCGATATCTACATAGCTTCCGGTGTCCAGATCGATATTTCCATGGTTTTCGGTGTCCAGGTCGATATCTCCATGGCTTTCGGTGTCCAGATCGATACTTCCATGGTTTTCGGTGTCCAGGTCGATATCTCCATAGCTTCCGGTGTCCAGATCGATATTTCCATGGCTTTCGGTGTCCAGGTCGATATCTCCATGGCTTGCGGTGTCCAGGTAGGTATTTCCATAGCTTTCGGTGTCCAGGTCGATATCTCCATGGCTTGCTGTGTCCAGCTGTCAAAACTGTTGAAAAATATACCCAGACGTCGGAAACTATGGAGATATCGAACTGGTCACTGGAATCTGTGGAGATATCGACCTGGATACAAAAAACCATGGAGTATCTACATTGTCCCCGCAAGCCATCAAGATATCGACCTGGGTACTGAAAGCCATGGAGATATCGACCTGGACACCAAAAGCCATGGAGATATGAACCTGGATACCGAAAGTCATGGAGATATCAATCAGGACACCGAAAGCCATGGAGATATTGACCTGGACACTGAAAGCCATGGAAATATCGATCTGGACACCGGAAGCCATGTAGATATCGACCTGGACCATAAAAATTAATAAAACGGTGCAGTATTCTTTACTATTATTCAGTCCAATAGATCACAGTTAAGACTTTTCACTTTTGGAAAGATTTTCAATACTGTTTTAAGACCTTCTTTATTTGGGCGAAATATTATTCCGTATGTCTTATTCCACTACGCCAGCCTTGGCATACTATTATTCAAGACACGTTTAATATTTGGGAAATACTGTTTTCATACTTCCATTTTTGCGCGGGAGTCCCAACGATTGGATTAGTTAACCTAACTAATCCAATCGAGAACTAATCGTGAATAGTTGAGGTTACCATTCGATATTGTTGAGGCAACTAATTGTTTAGACGTTGTGTACAGCAAATCGAAAACGTAGTTGCCACAACCAAACATTTCTTTCCGTTCATGTATGCAAGAAATAATAAAGCGTCAAGTTCAATGTGGTCATGAAGGTTACGCTTAAAATCTGTGATTGTAAGGTAAACGCCCCGGTACCCAACCATGTACCAGTCTCCAACCACTGACACAAATATTGACTAAAATGAAGAAATTATGAATATGAAATAAATAAATAATTAGTGCTACCATTTTTGCAATTCTTTATGTCTGCATAGGCCAAAAATAAAAATAGTCATTAATTTTTTTGTTGACGTTTTTTAAAGATATTGTGCACTGCAGGCGCCGCTCAGAGGATCGGCGCATATTTTGTAGTCAGTTCGTTAAGAATTGGCGTAACGTTGTTAAGCTTATGACGCTGTTATTTTCACGATTTCCACAATAATTCGTGGCTTGTGGTATTCGCGAATAAATAGACTTTATAAATCTTCCATTAAAATTTGCGAAAAACCACTGCTAAGTCGTCAATTCCCATGGTTGGCTATTGGGGCGCATTCGCAGTATGCTGTACCGATATCCAACCGCGGCCTATTCCCGGCCAACACAAACTCAGCGAACATAACCTTTATGGCAAGTTGATGCCGGTTGCACGTCACGGTGAGCCTTTTTATTAGTTATTATTTATCATAAATTATCCCAAACGTTGCGTGTAATTTAAGAAATAAAATGAAGTTTCAACGAATCGCATAGCCTCGTATCGGCGGGTGGTTGCGTATAGGGGAATGCCTGGTTGGGTATTTAGACATTAAGGTAAACGTACCAATGGCGGGACGTTTAAGGCGGTGTCTGTTTTGTATGCCAATTTCCGCATGCATATATTAATTATTTTGCAAATGGTGGTAACGAATTGCAAGATTAGAGTTTCTAGTTTCCAAAAACTATACAATAAAAATATTTCTGATTGTTTGATAAATAGTTATTGATTAAAACGCTGAAAAGTGCAGATGTACCAGTAACGGGACGGGTATTTTTGTGCATGTCCCGCTGCCGGGACACCAAATGTGCGTATCGGTGGACATCTACAAATTTTAATGCATCTGCTTGAAAAGAAATGCCAAAAAATGTGCGGTACACATATATACACCTATGATGCAATAAATAAAACATATATGTTTATAAAATACATATATATATTTTAGTAAATTATCAATGAAGTTTTTGCTACCGCATAACCCAACATCCGCGTCAAAATGTCAATCGTGCGATTGTGTCCCGGCTCTGGGTCGCAGCGAGATTGCTCACTACTTGCCCCAGTCGCGGAACATACGTTGGACAGTGGTGCCAACGTATATTCGGTCAGCTCCAATAACGGGACACAAAAATTACGAGTTTTAAGATATTGTACGTAACATTTGACAGTGTAATCTTAAACTTTAAGAATTTCTGAATTTGAAATACCTATGGAAAGTCTCGAACGAACTATCATCTCCGGGGTATCATATTAATGATTATTCGGCTCTCCTTAGCTAATTGGTTTAGGGATTTGCTGAAAAAGCTCGAACACCATAGATCCGCTAATATACTTATTATTTACATTTTCAATTTACGATGAAAAACATGAAATTTTTTCACGTATGTTAATTATATATAACAGATACAATTGGAAGAATTATTTTTTAATATTTTATCCATTAAACTCTTAGTATCTACAAATATCCCTTTAGTGTCCCTCAATTGGGACCTGTCCCACCATTGGTACGTTTACCTTACCTGAAATCGGTGGTCGGGTACTAGTCCATCGACTTTCTCAATTGTTTCCTAACTTTACCAAAAAACTATACCCCTGACATGAATTAATGGATGCTTTTCGAAAAGTAGAAAAGCTAAGCTTTGCATTAGTTATGGTTACAATTATAGAAAGGTCATTTTAGTATAAGAAATATAACTTTACAATTTCCTGTTCTCTAAGATGGCCGGCTATTGGGGCGTTTACCTTACAGTGTATAGTGCCTCATGCGGACAGAATTCATTTGTTAGGCTCTCGTCCTTGAGATAGAAAAAGCTCAAGGCAGCAGAACACCATACTAGGCTTGTATATCTAGTTATTGTCGAGAATGGTGTGCTTCTCAATCGTATAATGTGCACTCGACGACTCTGTACGCGTTGAAAGGTTCAAGACACGACATTCCTGTTGGATATTCTATACACGGCATCGTTTACGTCTTGTTCAAATTCTACGAGATATATAACTTCGAGAAAGAGAGAAAGAGAGAGAGAAATTTTGCGTACGCACTGCTTTGCAATCGTAAACGAATAGTACTATATTGTACATGCGTGGAATACACGGAATATTATTACTATATACCTAGTTACTCTATACATGCATTAAACATATATACAGCGATAGGAACGCTTGAGTTCATGTGTGCGGTTACGAGTATCTGTGTTATGGCCACTTGTAAAGCTTCCCTTTGGTTCCCTTTTGTGCCCGGACGAAACACTGTGCAGACCTGTATTTCCTTTGGAATATGACTCGATCTCGAACCTGTCTCTCGTCCGGTCATACTAGCATCGATGGTAAGAAGAGAACTTTAAATTACGACCGGATTTACGATGATTTCTCCTTCCTTCGTCCCTATGCCGCTATGGCATAGGGACGAAGGAAAACCGAAGGGCTTCCTTCGGTTTTTTGTCCCAGGATGAGATCCGGATAAAAATTCCTCGAAATAGTACATTTCAACACAAGGGAGAAAAAAGTTTTTCCTCTCGAGTGTTAAACGAAACTTTTCAGTGCGACATCTGGAAATTACAGTTTTCTGAACCGGAAAAAAGTTGGATGGATTAAAAAACGCCGATAACTCAAGAATCGTTTTGTACATCGAGCTTAAATTTGGCACACAAGTGTAGCAGCAGACCCTCTTGAACTGTAGCAATTTTCGACAAAATGGGTGCGAAAATTTCGATTTCATGCCGTTTTGAATTTTTTTAAAAAAGGAGATGCGCGCTCTAACTTTTGTAAAATTTAGTCTATTTTGCTGAATAGTTGGTTATAACAGCAGGTGCACTCAATGTTGTTTGGTATTGAATTTGACTCAAATCGATAAAGTGGTTCGAATTTTATGGAATTTTGAATTATTTTTAAAAATATACGTTATCACATTTTTTTTCGGAAACGCTCTAATAACAACTAAATAACGTAATAACGAGATAGAAAAAGCGAACTTATATCATGTTTATTTGTCTAATTAAAATAAGGATGCAAAGTAGAACCTTGCACATTGCTTCCTCATTATTTTTCGCTTTTTACAAAGCTTCCTCTATGAGCAAGCCAAAATTGAATAACATACTTCCTCATAGAGAAAGCTTTGTAAAAAGCGAAAAATAATGAGGAATCAATGTGCAAAGTTTTACTTTTTTATTTCCGTGTACGGATAGAATTTACTTGGGAAACCATTGCAGATATTTAAACAGGTCAATTACACGCAAAAAAATGCTTGGTTACAACAACCAAGCGCTTGGTTATATATACGCTAGCCAATTAATTGGTTAGCGCCACCAAGCGCGTTGTAATATAACCAATAACTAGGTTGGCAGAACCAACAATCTGATTGGTCTAACCAACAAATTGGCTGGCGCGTATTTAACCAAGCCTTTTTTCCGCGTAGATCCGGTCAACCCCCCGAGTAGAAATTTCATCAGGCATGCCTGCTGTCACACGAGGTCCAGATCAGTTTTAGGTACGGTAACCTTATTTGGGACATCCGTAAATTCACCTGCTCAGGTCCATGTAAGGCTGAGATATGGCATCCTACCTTAAAAATGCCGTTTTTCCACCGGATCAGGCCCATATCAGGCTTTACATACGGTAACCTCATATAGATATGCCATTCATCGACTTTATCCGTTTCGCATAAGGTCTTTCTGTGGCATTTGGACCAAGATTTTGTCCAATTTACCTTTACTTTCCCTGGTCAGATCCGCATACGGTCTTCGTACGACGTGATTTTTAAAAAAAAATGCCGTAAATTTACATTATCAGGTACGTGTAAGGGCTAGATACGGCATTCGTTAAAAACATTTAAAAATTATTCTTATGCAAAATCAATCTTTTCAGCACCTTGCGTGTGCTAGATTTTTTCACATCTTTATCCCATCGAGAAGTATTCGAAATTTTCGCTGAAACTCACATTTTACGGGACTGTACCGCTAGAATTACTTGGAAATCTATCCAGGTACTGACCGTCAAACGCCAGTACCTGGATGGGTGACCGCCCCATCATGTTTGAATTTTGAATATTTCGGTCGTAGTCACAATAAATGGATGTACAGTCTTGACGTGTTTTCATTTTAAGTATACTTCAAATAGACAATAAATATATAAACTTTCTAAGATGTCAATGGCCGAGTGGGCTAAGGCGCAGAACTGTCACCCAGAGGATCAAGGTTCGATTCCCACCAACGGCAAATAAATTTACATGTGTTTTTTCAGCAATTAATATGTACTGAAAACTAAATAAGCTCGAAAATCCAATAGAAAGTGCAAAATAAATCGAATTCGATGAGCGCAGATAATTATTTTGTAATTTATTTGCCGTTTTTATAAGTAGGGGCTTAGTAGGGCAGCCTCGATCCGGCCCTTATCTGGAAAACTTGATCTGGCCCTGATCATGCGCTGCGTTACTTTCCTGCAAGGCCCGTATAAGGTTGCCAGGCAGGGGCCTTAGATTTAAATCCGGCTACCACGCTAGGGTCTGATATTCCCCGTAGCTGAATTTCTACTCGGGCCTACAAAGTCGCTTGACGACTTTAATGCAATGGAAGTGCTTCGAGTTCTCTCGTGAGGAAGAGAAACTAATCGTGTCGATCACGAGTTAGCCGTAACCCGCCATCCGGCGTTGACAACGTCGTCATCATCGTCGTCGTCGTCTTCGTCGTCTGGGGCACATGAGGGAGTCAAGGGCGGCAGACCACAAGGCGCCGGGGGTTGGTATAGGATTCGCGGAGGTCGCGCGCGGTTGCTATCGTTCTGCTAGGTGCTTTAGCAGCAGCAGCAACAGCAGCAGCAGCCGCGGTGACTACCCTAGCAGCCGGTACGTCCACACGCCTGGTCCTTGTAATCGATATAGCCACTGAAGTTCATGGCGCACCGGGACGCCAACGACGCAGCAGTTTCACCGGCGGCCCGGTCTCGCTTTTTACCCGCCCTCTTTCTCCTCACCGACCCTCTCTACTCTTATTCTTCATCCGGAAGAACCAGGCCGCCAGGACAAAATCGTCAAATGACCTTAAAATATCTGAAAACAAATACTGAAAACGCCAGAAAATTCACTTCCGGCCGGAAATGTATCAACGGTACAATGAAAACTTAAACTAAAAGCAATAATGGGAATCGTAAGCCGCGTAAAAGTAATTATGTCTAATTGTGATCATAAATTGACATATCTCAAAAAGTGACATTTTTTGAGAACCGTTAAGACGAAAAATCTTAGAAAAATTCAAAACGATTTTGAGATCGATTTGATATCAAGGTTATTTACAATTTTACTGATAAATTTACAATATTACTGATATCAAATTACAATTTGATATCAGTAAACGTGGTAAAATAATTGCGCTCAAATTTGTAAATAACCTTGATATCAAATCGATCTCAAATGTTTTTTATTAAAATTTTTTTTTTTAAATTATAGTTACTGATATTAAAAAAACTGACATTAAAAAAAACGTTTTTTTAATAAAAAAAAATTGTAATTTGATATCAGTAAACTAATATCAAATCAGTTTGATTCATCAGTTTGTTGTATTAGTGTGATATCAAATCGATCTCAAAATCGATTTGAAATTTTCTAAGATTTTTCGTCTCAAAAATGGCACTTTTTGAGATATGTCAATTTATGATCACAATTTGATAATTATTTTTACGCGGTAAGCCATTTTAAAAATCTCTTTTTTTTTTTTGAAAATCGATTTTTTAAATGACGATCTTCAAGACGATTCGTTCGAAACGAGAAGTTCGATTGTATAAAACAATACAATAACGGTAAATTTGATATACCAGTGTTGTAAAAATAAACGACGCAGTTGAAATTTCATAAACGCTTTCTGTAAAAGTGCTTCCTGCACATGTTTAGTAATTTCACCTCGGATTTTTTTAGCAGTGTAAAAACGTTGTGAGATTCGTATCCGCACGCTAGAACCCATGAATTTCCGGTTTAAATAAAAAAAATCGTGACCAAGAAAAAGACAAATAAAAATAAAACAATTTTACGGGAGAATTTTATTTTTAGTTGCTATTCGAGACAGCCCCCCATTTCCGTTCTAGTCTCAAAAGTTTCGTTTTTGGACAGAGAATTTACTATAAAAATTTTGAAAAAAATCATCTACGTACTTTTAGAGAGATTCAAGTTTGGGGTATTTTTTTTTTTATTTTAAAAAATTTTGTTTTATCTTTAGCTGATAATCTAGGCACTCTGGGTCTAGGCTCAAAAATTTTGTTTTCGGACACAGAATTTACTGTAAAAAAAGAAAAAAAATCGTCGAGAAAATCCAATTTTAGGTAATTAAAAAAACCACAAATTTTTTTAAAAATCTAAAAAAATTTCTAGAGTGTTTTTTTATATTGCTCTACAACATCTCAAAAGGAAAATTTTTTTTAAATATGAGGCTCGCGACCCTGTCGATAGCCGGTGGAACTCACATAGAAAAATATATATGTAACATATACGTTAAATATATAGCGCCAAAAAGTTCTACATGCTGCATATATTCTGCATATATGTGTGCAGAAATATATTCAAAATATATGGGATATATGTATGGTATATATGTAAAATATATTTCATATACGTTTGGCGCCAAAAACTTCCATACGTCGAATATATCGTGCATATATTTCTATTTCCATGTGGGAATGCCTCATATAATTTTCTTTTCCTTTGGCATATATTTATGTATACAAGCACCATAAAAAAAAAAAAAAAAAAAAAAAAAAAAAAAACAGTTCGCCAATTTCGTTCTCACTATAGTGCAACGATGTCACTCGACGGTAAACGTGCGAGAAAGCGAAGAACGAATAGGCCACGGGGAGGAAGGAAGAGGATTTGAAAGAAAAAAAAGGAGAAACGGTGGAAGAAGGAGAAGAAGAAGAATCTCCGAGCACTCGCGTCGGCTTCTTCGCTGCGATAATGAAGGTAACAACGCTGACCTCGCGGGTCGCTGGACACGCCTGCTCACTATACCTATATATACATGACTATACTATACATAGATACAATACTGTATAGATGCACTTTGTTCCTTTCTTCATTTCTTTCCTTTCTATCTCTTTCTTCTTTCCTCTTCCGCATCCCCTTTAGGATTTTCTCTCTCATATCCTATACACCTGCATGTGTATACGATTTTACATGCACATTGAAACGCAATGTACAGCGTATTCCCCCTCCAATATTATCCTTACCGATGCAGCGTGCATTGCGCAGAATGCAACCTCTATTTCTCTCTGTCTCTCTTGGCGGTCAGTGGTCGAAGATGAAAGCTCTAGCTTTTATACAGGTTCATCTCTCTCGCTCTACTTGTATTCGATTCCCTCGCGATTGGCACCGAGCACCCTGCAATCAACCTCGCACGTGATCTATGCTCTCTCGGATATCTTTTTTTTCTTTTCTTGTCAAAATCACCAACGTCTGATCAGGCTTCCTCGAACCAACCAGAAACGCATGAGTTTTACAGTTTTAGAGACGTTCTAAACAAGATGAATGCAAAAAAATACTATATTAATATTAAAACAAGGATGCAAAGTAGAACGTTGCACATTGCTTCCTCATTATTTTTCGCGTTTTACAAAGCTACCTCTATGAGGAAGTATGTTATTCAATTTTTGGCTTCCTCATAGAGGAAGCTTTGTAAAACGCGAAAAATAATGAGGAAGCAACGTGCAAGGTTCTACTTTGCATCCTTGTTTTAATTAGATAAATATACATGTTGTGGATTCGCTTTTTCTATTTCGTTATTGCGTTATTTCGTGATTATTCGAGCGTTTCCGAAGTGAATGTGATAATGGATATTTTTAAAAATAATTCAACATTCCATAAAATCAAAAATTTCATTCCGTTCGTCACTAAATTATACATATATAATGGCTGAATATTGTTTCATTTACATACAAAATTTGAGCTCGCTATCTTAAGTTTTGCAAAAGTTACAATAGAGCGATAATGTCAATTTTTTGAAAAATTCAAAACATCATAAAATTTTAACGGCTCATCCGATCTTAACCAAATTCAATAGCGATCACCGGCATATGAAAGCTCAAATTCATACCAATTTTTAGATCAATATCTCGAAAATTGAAAGAGTTATCGCGTAAACAGACATTTTTCAAAAAATTAAAAAACGCGTAATAATTTAACGATGAAGTGGATTTTAACAAAAATTTGTATGAACGATGAGGCTTGATCCCTCTATCTATGGTCCAAATTTCAGCTTGATATCTCAAGGCCTTCTCGAGTTATAAAGGTTTACATTTTTCGATTGTGTAACATACACACACACATACACACACACACACACACACACACACACACACACACACACACATACAGACATTTTTTCTAAATCACTTTTCTCGATGTTTTGGACCATTCTGAGTGTACTGACATGAAAATCTCGAAAAAAAAAATTTTCACGAAAACAAAGCTTCCTCTATGAGGAAGCAACATTTAAAATAGTGTGTGTGAAGGGCTAAGATTCATATCACCATAACTCGTGAGCTATTGGACCGAATTAGCTCAAATTTGAATGCATCTACTGACCAATCTTTACTTGATATAAGTTCACAAAAATTGTTTGAGCCATTCAGATTTTACGAGATTTTTGCGTTTTTCGAAAATGTCTCAATAAAAGGATGCAAAGTAGAACCTTGCACATTGCTTCCTCATTATTTTTCACTTTTTACAAAGGTTCCTCTCTGAGGAAGCAAAAAAGTATGTTATTCAATTTTGGCTTCCTCATAGAGGAAGTTTTGTAAAAAGCGAAAAATAATGAGGAAGCAATGTGCAAGGTTCTAGTTTGCATCCTTTTTTAAATTAGATAAATAAACATGTTGTGAATTCGCTTTTTCTATTTTGTTATTCCGTTATTTAGTTATTATTAGAGCGTTTTCGAAAGTAGATGTGATAAGGTATATTATTAAAAATAATTCAACATTCCATAAAATCACAAATTTCATACCGTTTGTCACTAAATTATACATATATAATGGCTGAATATTGTTTCATTTACATACAAAATTTGACTTGGCTATTTCAAGTTTTGCAAAAGTTACAATAGAGCGATAATGTGAATTTTTTGAAAAATTCAAAATTCCATAAAATCTGAACCACTTTACCGATTCGAGCCAAATTCAATACCAAACAGCATTGAGTGCACGTACTCTTATAACCAACTATTTAGCAAAATAGACTAAATTTTACGAAAGTTAGAGCGACCACGTTCTTTTTTCAAAAAAATTCAAAACGGCATAAAATCGAAATTTTCGCACAGATTTTGTCGAAAATTGCTACAGTTGAAGAGGGTCTGCAGCTACACTAGTGTGCCAAATTTGAGCGCGATATACAAAACCATTCTTGAGTTATCGGCGTTCGAATTTTCAGAGTTGTATACACACACACATATACGGACATTTTTTCTAGATCACTTTTCTGGACGTTTTGAACAATTCTAAGTGTCCTGACATAAAAAACTCGAAAAATTTTCTGGGTGGAGGTCAAAATAGTAAATGACCAAAATAGCGAATAGCTAAAATAGCGAATTTCAAAATAAGGAACGTCTAAATATCGAATGGCCATAATTATGAATTTCGCTATTTTAGCCATTCGCTATTTTGACTATTCGCTATTTTGATTGAATTTTAATAATATGGGGGTCAAAATGGCGAATGATTAAAATAGCGAATGGATGAAATAGCGAATCTCATGATGATGGCCATTCCAGATTCAGACGTTCCTCATTTTTAAATTCCCTATTTTAACCATTCGCAATTTTGGTCATTTGCTATTTTGACCCCCACCCATTTTTCTTTTTCAGAAAAACAAAGCTTCCTCTATGAGGAAGCAAAAAAGAAAATGAAATTATTAGAAAACAAAAAAAAATTATTTTATTTTATTCCTCAAATTAATATACGGATCAGCGTATTTGAAATTAAATTATACACGGTAATTAAAGTTACACGTCTGGGCATATTTTTGATTATTAAAAAATTCACTAATAAGTAAATGATTTTTGAAAAATTATTATTATTTTATTCAATAAAAATATATAATCATAATAAGATTGGATAAATAGTTTCGTTTTTTTTTTGAACACCTTTTTTTTCGCTACTGGATGCGGATTTTTGGGTTAATCAGCTGTCTCACGCTGTTTTCAGAAAAATCATTTCTCGCGCAGTTGTTGAGCATCAAAGTTGAGAAGTGCTTTTGTTGCTCTTATCAACGCAACGTCAACTTTTTCACGCCGAATAGCAGCTTTAATTTTTGTATTAATGCGCTATGTGTTCAGCATCACTACTTTTTAATTCCTTATACAGTTAGAAAATTAACAGTCATCAAAAATATCGTGCTTATATTTCTTATATTTCAATAAAATTATTTTATTAAATTAATTTGTGAACCGTGTAAAATGTGCTAAAATACGTATATACCATCGATTTAATAAACGGAGGGTTTCTTGTTTTTACGTCTGAACTAAAATATTTCGTGTTTAGTTTATTTTTAATATTCCCTTCAATTACGTAAAACTTTTTGTAAAAACTGTGAAATTAATTTTGCTCGATTTTTTTTTAACACTTTTTAAGTTTGTATCGTGTGAATTTAAAAGTTCAGGACTTATATCTATGGAATGTGCTGAAAAGGGTAAGACCAAGATAGTACCTTACAATATACATGCACTTCACATGGAGCAACTTATCCGGCGTGCCTCGTGAATTTATAATTTTCAATTAACCACTGGCATACTCAGTTGTAGCTGCTAACAACTTTCCTATAAAAAGAAAGACTTGTAACTTCTTAATACATTCGGTTGGGAGTCAAACATTGAGACATGCGATGGGAAAAGAAATTGCTTGATTAAATCGATGATTACTGACCACCAAATAAATTTTTTTTCACAAGCTTTTGACTTCAAGAAAACCGGCAAAATTATTTAAATTATTATAATTAAGCACGTACAACCTACAGTAAATTTTTGAAAAAATTTCCAAAACCTTATTTGTTAGTTTACAACTTTAACAATAGATTTCAGTACACAAAGATAAATTATGTTGCATGAATAATACACGGAGAGAAGGATCTGATACTTTTTATTATATTTCTAGTAAAAAGTATTGTAAATTCCTGGTAGAGTCACATGATGCCACACCGAGCGAAAAGATTTCATTGACGCCAAAGAAATGGGTGGATTGATTTTTTTTTCATTGATTTCAACGAAATATTTCTTTGATTTCAATGAAATAGTGCATTTGAATTTCAAAGAGAACATTTAATTGTCTGTAAATAAAGATTTACTTAGTGAGCATATAATAAAGAAACAGTTTCATTGTTTTACAGAGACGTTTTCATTGGTTCAAAGAAACGTTTTCATTGATCTCTCTCTCGCACCTAACCTCACTTTTTTGTTTTCCGGTTCTCCCGAACGAACGGCTTCGAGTTTCGAGGAGCCAGAAGCTTAGCCTATTTCTGCCATACTTCCTTACATACTCACAAAATTTGAGCTTTATCTGCCGCGTACTTCGGGAAAAAATAGGCTTCGAAATTTTGAGGTGGTAAGAAGAAGGTTTCATTGAATCCGAGACGATATCTTTGAATTCAATGAAAAAGGCTCATTGGTTTAAAGAAATGTTTCTTCGAGTCAATATCACTACTTTTCATTGAGTTTGAGATCCTTCAAAGAAAAGATAGTATTGAAATTCAAGTATTTCATTTAATTGGCAAAGATTTTCGTGAATCAATGAAACTTTTTCTCTCGGTGTATTTTTAAATATATTACACTATACATAATTTTTTGTACTTGGGAGCATATAGTTCGTCCTTTGAAAATACTTGAATGGCGTCTTGCAAATATTCGTAATCCCTTTACTGAATATCTTGTTTCTTCAGAAACCAAAATTATTCTACCTATATTATTTATCAACTCGTGTAATTGAAAGTAGGCGGTAAGGGCATTATGTAAATATGTTATCCTCGTAGAGGCAGTAAGGAAAATTATAATAATCTGCGAACGACTTTGAGAAGGAAGAAGGTACAAAGAAAGGGAAGTAAATGTGCATATCAGTGTGCAAGTATATAATGCTCGAAGTGAAGCACGTGGTTTCAATAGATATATACAAGAATCCAGCGAGAAAGTCTCGAATTATACTATTTCCCTGTCAATTATATTTCATTATAATTCATTGTAATTATATCGCTCGGGCTGCACATCGCCGTAAGCTCGTCCCTGCCATTCTCTTCTCTTTCGTTGCATTTCGACCCTCTCCCTCTCCTCTCCTTACCATGGTCGCGATCACTATACTCCCGTATCGTATATCTTAATTTTCCCTGCTATATGGCAATTACCTAATGGCTCTCGCTTAACCGGTATTTTCGCATCGACCTTTCCATAGCCGCGGCTTCTTCGTTTGCTTCTCTTCTTCTGTATCTTCTTCCCCTATTCTCTCATTCTCATTATGCTTCTCTCATGATTATCATTAATAGGTATGTGGTGTCCTCTGTACAGTAAAAAGTATAAATTTTCTAAAATGCGCGTGCCAATTTTCGTAAACAAAAAAAAAATCTGTATACGGAGAGAAGAATCTGATAGAAATTACCAGACGCTATGGTAAAAATTATCAAACGCGTCTGGTATTGGGAAGCCATAGCCGACACCTGACGAAAAGTACGAGAACTAGAAGAATTTATACCATATACATAGAATTTTTTACCATGTTTCGTGGTAAAAATTCTCGTAATTCTCGTACTTTTTGATAGGTGCACCGAGAGAAAAAGTTTCATTGTTTCACGGAAATCTTTGCCAATGAAATGAAATACTTGAATTTCAGTAAGGTAAATGTCCCTATTCCCGTACCTTATAAGGCCAACCAGACAACTGTATGGCTTTTTTCGTTGCGACGAATTTAAATTTGGAGATTTTTTTTGCACCATTGTAAAATTCAGTTAATTCTCTTTCTAAAAATGGTTTATTCAATCGATTCCGCCAATTATTTCGCCAGATAGAGGCTGATTAATTCATGCTTATTAGTGTCCTCTCTGCCGACTCAGCTGTTCCCAATCCCGACCAGCGATGACCCCATTTTCGACCACTAGGGAAACGGAGATTCCGAAGAGTAGTAAAATTTAAAAAAAATAAATAAACATGATCCGGGATTGTACTATTAATATTTTTATTGCATAATTATAAAAAAACTTCGTTTTTCGGAACTTATGTTACATTTCCGTCTCCACATACACTTTTTTCTTGCGATGCTGTAAAAATTGAGATATTTCAAAATTTTGATCAGTGAGGGAAAAAAGTCCAAGTCCTTCGCAGCGATCCTGTAAGAATTGAATTATATCAATCTTTTTTATCACTGAGAAAGTAAACCTTGTAATAAAGAATTTTTTTTGACTGCCTAAATAACGTTTACGGTAATGGGGGCAGCCAGGCATTTCGTTGTGGGTAACTTCGACCACCGTAAAAAAAAATGAAAAATAAATTATTTATAACTTTTTTTTTTTGCTGGATCAGTAATTGAACTCATAATCTATCGTTTGCACTAAAAATTATTCGATTTTTACAAATTCCGGATGCAGTACGGACTATTGAAGCAGTCGACGGAACTTAACCTCACTGTTAAGAATACGATGGGTTCGCGACAAGCGTTTGGAAATACGAACAAAACTTGGATTGTATTATTGTACTTACTCTTTACCTTGCAATACTCTCACACACAGGGTCCTCGGAATATTATACTATGCTCAATTGTTGTTATTTTTGCACAGCACTCGCGTAAATAATTATTTCCGTCGAAGTGGTCGGCAGAGGGAGCATGGACGGGAATGGGGACATTTACCTTACTATCTTTTCTTTGAATGATCTCAAACTCAATGAAAAGTAGTGACATTGATTCGAAGAAACATTTCTTTAAACCAATGAACCTTTTTCATGGATTTCAAAGATATCGTCTCTGATTCAATGGAACCTTCTTCTTACCAGCTCAAAATTTCGAAACCTATTTTTTCCTGAAGGACGCGGCAGATAAAGCTCAAATTTTGTGAGTATGTAAGGAAGTACGGCAGAAATAGACTAAGCTTCGGGCTCCTCGAAACTCGAAGCCGTTCGTTCGGGAGAACCGGAAAACAAAAAAGTGAGGTTAGGTGCGAGAGAGATCAATGAAAACGTTTCTTTGAACCAATGAAAACGTCTCTTTAAAACAATGAAACTGTTTCTTTATTACATGCTCACTAAGTAAATCTTTATTTACAGACAATGAAATGTTCTCTTTGAAATTCAAATGCACTCTCACATTGAAATCAAAGAAATATTTCGTTGAAATCAATGAAAAAAAAAGCAATCCACCCATTTCTTTGGCGGCAATGAAATCTTTTCTCTCGGTGTATGTATACTTTTAAACATAGAATTCTAATCGTAAAATTGAATTTTAGCGGATAGAATATTCTGTTGTTTTGCTTCCTCATAGAGGAAGCTTTGTTTTCATGAAAATTTTTTTTTTCGAGATTTTCATGTCAGTACACTCAGAATGGGCCAAAACGTCGAGAAAAGTGATTTAGAAAAAATGTCTGTATGTGTGTGTGTGTGTGTGTGTGTGTGTGTGTGTGTGTGTGTGTGTGTGTGTGTGTGTGTGTGTGTGCGTGCGTGCGCGCGTGCGTGCGCGCGTGCGTGCGTGCGTGCGTGCGTGCGTGCGTGCGTGCGTGCGTGCGTGCGTGCGTGCGTGCGTGCGTGCGTGCGTGCGTGCGTGCGTGCGCGCGTGCGTGCGTGCGCGCGTGCGTGCGTGCGTGCGTGCGCGCGTCGTGCGTGCGTGCGCGCGTGCGTGCGTGCGTGCGCGCGTGCGTGCGTGCGTGCGTGCGTGCGTGCGTGCGTGCGTGCGTGCGTGCGTGCGTGCGTGCGTGCGTGCGTGCGTGCGTGCGTGCGTGCGTGCGTGCGTGCGTGCGTGCGTGCGTGCGTGCGTGCGTGCGTGCGTGCGTGCGTGCGTGCGTGCGTGCGTGCGTGCGTGCGTGCGTGCGTGCGTGCGTGCGTGCGTGCGTGCGTGCGTGCGTGCGTGCGTGCGTGCGTGCGTGCGTGCGTGCGTGTGTGTGTGTGTGTGTGTGTGTGTGTGTGTGTGTGTGTGTGTGTGTTACACGATCGAAAAATGTAATCCTTTATAACTCGGGAATGCCTTGAGATATCAAGCTGAAATTTGGACCATAGATAGAGGGATCAAGCCTCATCGTTCATACAGATTTTTGTTAAAATCCACTTCATCGTTAAATTATTACGCGTTTTTTAATTTTTTGAAAAATGTCTGTTTACGCGATAACTCTTTCATTTTTCGAGATATTGATCTTAAAATTGGTACGAATGTGAGCTTTCGTACGCCGGTGATCGGTATTGAATTGGGTTAAGATCGGTTGAACCGTTAAAATTTTATGATGTTTTGAATTTTTCAAAAAATTGACATTATCGCTCTATTGTAACTTTTGCAAAACTTAAGATAGCGAGCTCAAATTTTGTATATAAATGAAACAATATGCAGCCATTATATATGTATAATTTAGTGACGAACGGTATGAAATTTTTGATTTTATGGAATGTTGAGTTATTTTTTAAAATATACATTATCACATTCACTTTCGGAAACGCTCTAAGAATCACGAAATAACGTAAGAACGAAATAGAAAAAGCGAATCCACAACATGTATATTTATCTAATTAAAACAAGGATGCAAAGTAGAACCTTGCACATTGCTTCCTCATTATTTTTCGGGTTTTACAAAGCTTCCTCTATGAGGAAGCCAAAAATTGAATAACATACTTCCTCATAGAGGTAGCTTTGTAAGAAGCGAAAAATAATGAGGAAGCAATGTGCAAGGTTCTACTTTGCATCCTTGTTTAATATTGTAACGTTTCTGTGATGAATTAATGTTGAGAGGAAGTAACATTGTTAAAATGTTCTATATTGGATTAATAATTATCTTAAGGACTCGCGGGTAAATCCGCTGATAAGGCGTTTATCCTTTCACTTGTGTTCTTATCGACGACCACTATTTCCTCACGGATGTTCTTTAGCCACACGTGAATCCGCTCGCCGGAGAACGCGGCTTTAGGGTATATAAGGAAAACGATTCAGTATAAAAGTAGCAAGCGACGATTCAACACGTTTGTGCTAAAACAGTTTGTGAACTGTCGTGCGTCAATTATACGGTCTCATTCGAACAACAGATTATTCAATCGATTTCAAGGTACGTGACAGCAATGAGCCACACTGAGAGAAGAGTTTGTTAACAGTAAATAAATCTTGGTTAAATATGACGAAATTAACCATTTAGTTATTCTTATTGAATCTCACTTGAGCTAAATAAAATTTGCTTGTCGCAAATGAAGCTCGCTGATATTTGTTAATGGTTAACAAATCTTATTTGGCTCAAGTGAGATTCAATAAGAATAACTAAATGGTTCATTTCGCCATATTTAACCAAGATTTGTTAACTGTTAACAAACTCTTCTCTCAGCGCACATTCAATAACATGTTTTCCATAGAAATCGGATTTATATATTTTTTTTTAAATTGCACTATTTTAACTAGATAAAAATATTTTGGTTTAGATAGAGCGACCAGTAATCTTTCATTATGCGGATCAGTCTGTGGCTCACGATAACCATACTTGGGTGTTTACTGCTTCCAACGACCTACGCCTATGTGATGAAAACAAAATCTATCGTAAAGCCTCCGAGAAACATGCCGAATGATTGTCCACACGGACAAGAAAGGATCTACGGTCGATGTATCGTTTCGAATTCGCAGAACATTTTTTCTAAACCATGTCCACCCGGATACAGAATGTCCATAACTGGATGCCGCTTGGTAACCATAAAGAGAAAAATCATCAAACGCATCCACTAGTGTGCCAATTAATACCTGTTCGACCGGTGTAATCTACGAATATAAAAGAAAGATATCGTCTAAATAAGACATGTAATTAAAAAAACGGTTTGAGACTTTCAATCCAATATAACGCATCATTTGTAATCATTCTAATAAAAACAAATTATATTGCAGAGCAAAGTACGACGTATTATTAAAGATTTCTCCTATATCGCATTTATCCTCATCGTTGCAAATTTATTTATTGATTTATTTATTTATTTATTTATTTATAACATTGGACGGAACAAACCCTTGAAATGAATTATTAATAATTGCAGAAGCGTAACATACATTTAGGTGAATAATTAACAAAGTAGCTTGAAAACATGACTAATCCTTAAAATTGAGGTGAAAACAAAAATTGAACTTTAGCGATAGAATGTTCTGTTGTTTTTAATATTGTAACGTTTCTTTGATGAATTAATGTTGAGAGGAATAAAGGTAAGGAAAATTGTTATAACGTTCCATATTGAATCAATCTTAAGGAGATCCGCTGATAAGCAGTATATTCTTCCACTTGTGTTGTTATCGACGGCCACGGTTTCCACACGGATGTTCTTTAGCCACACGTGAATCCGCTCGCCGGAGAACGCAGCTTTAGGGTATATAAGGAAAACACATTCAGTATAAATGTAGCAAGCGACGATTCAACATGACCCTGAAAATATCTGCACTCATCTTTAGCAAGACGTAGCGTCCTTAATTTTTATCGTACGAGAGTCAGCTAGGACTTATCTTTTTCGTATTGAAATTCTCTAGATGCCGTTATTTTTATTTTTTTTTATCGATTTTTTTTCCGTGACACAAGCAAAAAAATGCAGATGTAACCTTTGACATGGCGTAGCACCCTTAATTTTTATCGTACGAGAGTCAACCAGGGCTTCACTTCTACGTCTTAAAATTCTCTAGATGCCGCTATTTTTAGATTTTTTTATCTTGTTTAGAAACATGCCGAATGATTGTCTCCGAGAAACATGCTCAATGATTGTCCACACGCACAAGAATGGATCGACGGTCGATGTATCGTTTCGAATCTGCAGAACATTTTTTTCTAAACCATGTTCACCCGGATACAGAATGTCCATAACTGCATGCCGCTTGGTAACCATAAAAAGAAAAAGCTACAAACGCATCCACTAGTGTACCTGTTCGACCGGTGTAATCTACGAATATAAATGAAAGATATTGTCTAAATAAGACATGTAATTTTTTTAAAAATTATTCTAATAAAAAAAATGACATTGCAGAGCAAAGTACGACGTATTATTAAAGATTTAAAAAAAACTCCTTTACCCTCATTGTTGCAAATTTAGGTGAGATTTTGACAAAGTAGCTTTACAATAGGACTAATCGCAAAATTTAGCTTTAGCAATATAATATTTTGTCGTTGTAAATCGTAAGTAGAGCCTCCTACGAAAATTGTATATTAAAATATTGTTGATATTAAATAAAAATATATTATATTTATGACATTATAAACAAAATGTAATAAACGGTTTTGTCTTCTTGAATTTGTTTCGTATATTCATACATTTCGCAAATTCATATATTTCGCAAATTGGAAGGGGTGCAACACAAGTTTCTGCGTCTAGCTGCCTATAAATTGGGGCAACCGATGGCCAGAGACGATCACAACTATGAGCCGGTTGCAAGAACACTAAGAATACCGAGTTTAGAGTCACTGGGGAACTTGGATGATGTCATGTTCATCTTCAAGCTAACACAGGGTTTGATAAATTGTCCGCCTTTTTTAGAAAAGCTCTCTTTCCACGCTCCCCAACGCGTGCAAAGAGAGACAACGATTTTTTATACACACACCGTATGCTCAGTTTTGGCAGCACGATCGGCTATATATGGTATGACTGGCTTGGTAAACAGCCTGCACCTGCACCGATTTTTTGGGTTACAATATAGGGTCTTCCAAGCTTCCATTAGCGATCTGCTCCATTACGGATAAACCTACAGGCACGAGTGAATTCGAGAAACAATACAACACCTACATCTATGCGAAGTCTTCGAGAGTGTTTTACACTTTTCCTTACTAAATTGTTACATCACTGATTTGTAAAAATTTATACCACCATGTTTTGTTTGTAAAAGGGATCTTCCCGTTGAAATAAATAAATAAATGAATAATATAAATACACGGAAAGAAAAAAATAGTTCTGGCTACCGATTCCAGCATATTCTGTGCCGCGTGTTAGTTACTGAAACTGAATCGGAATCGTAGTCTCAACTTTTTTTGTATTGGTAGCAAAAATAGTACGTATGACTAATAACTTGGTTCCTGCAACTATCACGGTTGCTATCCAATCTAAATGATTCATCACTTTTGGTCGGTTCTTCGCAGATCCGACTTTTGGTCGGAAAATCCAACCTAAAGAACCTAAATTTTAATTTTTTCAAAATATCGAATTTTGGCCTTCACTATCATTCTCAAGTCGCATATTCTACCCCTGAAAATACCGGTTACATGCCTTTTTGCGTTGATTTTTAAAAAAGTCACTTTTGGTCGGTTCTTCGCAGTTCCGACTTTTGGTCGGAAAATCCAACCTAAAGAACCTAAATTTTAATTTTTTCAAGATATCGAATTTTGGCCTTCACTATCATTCTCAAGTCGCATATTCTACCCCTGAAAATACCGGTTACATGCCTTTTTGCGATGATTTAAAAAAAAGTCACTTTTGGTCGGTTCTTCACAGATCCGACTTTTGGTCGGAAAATCCAACCTAAAGAACCTAAATTTTAATTTTTTCAAGATATCGAATTTTGGCCTTCACTATCATTCTCAAGTCGCATATTCTACCCCTGAAAATACCGGTTACATGCCTTTTTGCGATGATTTTTAAAAAAAGTCACTTTTGGTCGGTTCTTCGCAGTTCCGACTTTAGGTCGGAAAATCCAACCTAAAGAACCTAAATTTTAATTTTTTCAAGATATCGAATTTTGGCCTTCACTATCATTCTCAAGTCGCATATTCTACCCCTGAAAAAACCGGTTACATGCCTTTTTGCGATGACTTTTAAAAAAGTCACTTTTGGTCGGTTCTTCGCAGATCCGACTTTTGGTCGGAAAATCCAACCTAAAGAACCTAAATTTTAATTTTTTCAAGAAATCCAATTTTGGCCTTCACTATCATTCTCAAGTCGCATATTCTACCCCTGAAAATACCGGTTACATGCCTTTTTGCGATGATTTAAAAAAAAGTCACTTTTGGTCGGTTCTTCGCAGATCCGACTTTTGGTCGGAAAATCCAATCTAAAGAACCTAAATTTTTATTTTTTCAAGATATCGAAATTTGGCCTTCACCGTTATTCTCAAGTCGTATATTCTACCCCTGAAAATACCGTTTACATGCCTTTTTGCGATGATTTTAAAAAAAGTCACTTTTGGTCGGTTCTTCGCAGATCCGACTTTTGGTCCGAAAATCCAACCTAAAGAACCTAAAATTTTATTTCTTCAAGATATCGAATTTTGGCCTTCACTATGACTCTCAAGTCGTATATTCTACCCCTGAAAATACCGGTTAAATGCCTTTTTGCGATGATTTTAAAAAAAGTCACTTTTGGTCGGGTCTTCACAGATCCGACTTTTGGTAGGAAAATCTAACCTAAAGAACCTAAATTTTAATTTTTTCAAGATATCGAATTTTGGCCTTCACTATCATTCTCAAGTCGCATATTCTACCCCTGAAAATACCGGTTACATGCCTTTTTGCGATGATTTTTAAAAAAGTCACTTTTGGTCGCTTCTTCACAGATCCGACTTTTGGTCGGAAAATCCAACCTAAAGAACCTAAATTTTAATTTTCTCAAGATATCGAATTTTGGCCTTCACTATCATTCTCAAGTCGCATATTCTACCCCTGAAAATACCGGTTACATGCCTTTTTGCGATGATTTTAAAAAAAGTCACTTTTGGTCGGTTTTTCGCAGATCCGACTTTTGGTCGGAAAATCCAACCTAAAGAACCTAAATTTTAATTTTTTCAAAATATCGAATTTTGGCCTTCACTATCATTCTCAAGTCGCATATTCTACCCCTGAAAATACCGGTTACATGCCTTTTTGCGATGATTTTTAAAAAAGTCACTTTTGGTCGGTTCTTCGCAGTTCCGACTTTTGGTCGGAAAATCCAACCTAAAGAACCTAAATTTTAATTTTTTCAAGATATCGAATTTTGGCCTTCACTATCATTCTCAAGTCGCATATTCTACCCCTGAAAATACCGGTTACATGCCTTTTTGCGATGATTTAAAAAAAAGTCACTTTTGGTCGGTTCTTCACAGATCCGACTTTTGGTCGGAAAATCCAACCTAAAGAACCTAAATTTTAATTTTTTCAAGATATCGAATTTTGGCCTTCACTATCATTCTCAAGTCGCATATTCTACCCCTGAAAATACCGGTTACATGCCTTTTTGCGATGATTTTTAAAAAAAGTCACTTTTGGTCGGTTCTTCGCAGTTCCGACTTTAGGTCGGAAAATCCAACCTAAAGAACCTAAATTTTAATTTTTTCAAGATATCGAATTTTGGCCTTCACTATCATTCTCAAGTCGCATATTCTACCCCTGAAAAAACCGGTTACATGCCTTTTTGCGATGACTTTTAAAAAAGTCACTTTTGGTCGGTTCTTCGCAGATCCGACTTTTGGTCGGAAAATCCAACCTAAAGAACCTAAATTTTAATTTTTTCAAGAAATCCAATTTTGGCCTTCACTATCATTCTCAAGTCGCATATTCTACCCCTGAAAATACCGGTTACATGCCTTTTTGCGATGATTTAAAAAAAAGTCACTTTTGGTCGGTTCTTCGCAGATCCGACTTTTGGTCGGAAAATCCAATCTAAAGAACCTAAATTTTTATTTTTTCAAGATATCGAAATTTGGCCTTCACCGTTATTCTCAAGTCGTATATTCTACCCCTGAAAATACCGTTTACATGCCTTTTTGCGATGATTTTAAAAAAAGTCACTTTTGGTCGGTTCTTCGCAGATCCGACTTTTGGTCGGAAAATCCAACCTAAAGAACCTAAAATTTTATTTCTTCAAGATATCGAATTTTGGCCTTCACTATGACTCTCAAGTCGTATATTCTACCCCTGAAAATACCGGTTAAATGCCTTTTTGCGATGATTTTAAAAAAAGTCACTTTTGGTCGGGTCTTCACAGATCCGACTTTTGGTAGGAAAATCTAACCTAAAGAACCTAAATTTTAATTTTTTCAAGATATCGAATTTTGGCCTTCACTATCATTCTCAAGTCGCATATTCTACCCCTGAAAATACCGGTTACATGCCTTTTTGCGATGATTTTAAAAAAAGTCACTTTTGGTCGGTTCTTCACAGATCCGACTTTTGGTCGGAAAATCCAATCTAAAGAACCTAAATTTTAATTTTTTCAAGATATCGAAATTTGGCCTTCACCGTTATTCTCAAGTCGTATATTCTAACCCTGAAAATACCGGTTACATGCCTTTTTGCGATGATTTTAAAAAAAGTCACTTTTGGTCGGTTCTTCGTAGATCCGACTTTTGGTCCGAAAATCCAACCTAAAGAACCTAAATTTTAATTTTTTCAAGATATCGAATTTTGGCCTTCACTATCATTCTCAAGTCGCATATTCTACCCCTAAAAATACCGGTTACATGTCTTTTTGCGATCCTCCTTTAAAAAGTTCATGAGTAACGGAAAGCATTATCATCGTTTTATTGGTCCTGTGATTGGTTGCTAGGAAAGTCTGGAAAAACTGGATTAAGACCGAGCCAAAGTATCTTGCCGATGTTGGTCCAGTGTTGCGCCAGTTCTGATGTAACGACGGTAGCCGTTGTCCCTATAATTGAGGTTATGTTTATCGATATAAGAATATCCTGAAGTAACGTGAAGACGTGACAATATCGTATGTGCGTCCAAGTAGAACATTCTGTTGTTTTAAATATTTGAACGTTTCTTTGATGAATTTACGTTGGGCGGAATAAAGTTAAGTAATACTGTTAAAACGTTCCATTTTGAATCAGTAACTGTCTTAAGGAAACGCTGACAAATGTGCAGATAAGCAGTTCATCCTGTCACTTGTGTTGTTATCGACGGCCACGGTTTCCTCACGGATGTTCTTTAGCCACACGCGAATCCGATCTCTGGAGAACGCAGGTTTAGGATACATAATGAAAAAAATTCAGTACAAAAGTATCAAGCGACGATTCAACACGATTGTGCTAATACAGTTTGTGGATTGTCGCGTGTCAAATATATTGTCTCATTCAAACAACAGATTATTGAATCGTTTTCAAGGTACGTGACAGCAATGAGCCACATTCAATAACATGTTTTCCATATAAATCGTATTTATAAAAACAAAAATTGCACCGTTTTAACTGGATAAAAATATTTTACTTTAGATTGAGCAACCAGTAATCTTTCATTATGAGAATAAGACTGTGGCTCGTGATAACCATACTCGGGTGTTTACTGCTTCCAACGGCCGATGCCCATATTCGTTCTAAGAATTATGCCCATAACATGAAAGGAAAGTCTACCGCACGGCCTCCGATAAACACGTCGTGTGATCCCGGACTAATATCGAGTGGTGACAAATGCATTAATAAGTCGATCGAAGTTTCCACAAACAAACAATGTCCAACCGGACAAAGACTATCCAAAACTGGATGCCGCAAGGTAACCATAAAAAGAAAGCGGGTAATTCAACAAGTGTCCCAATACATTGAAGAAAACTTTAATAAAACTTTAAAAATATAAAAGAAAGAAATTGTCTAAATGAGGCATGTGATTAAAAAAAACAACTATTTGAGACTTTCCATCAAACATAATGCATAATTTGTACTCATTCTAATAAAAACAAATTACATTGCAGAGTAAAGTACGGCGTATTATTTTTTAAAATTCCAGAATCATTTACCCTCATCGTTGCAAATTTAGGTGAAATTTTGACAAAGTAGCTTGAAAATAGAACTAATCGCAGAATTGAGCTTTAGCAATAGAATATTCCGTTGTTTTTAATATTTTAACGTTTCTTTAATGAATATATGTTGGGAGGAGTAAAGATAAGTAACATTGCTAAAACATTCCATATTGAATCAGTAACTATCTTAAGTGGCAGTGATACACCAGCTGCACGGAAAGAAATGTTTGGTTGTGGCAACTACGTTTTCGATTTGCTGTACACAATGTCTAAAAAAATTAGTTGCCTCAACCATATCGAATAGTAACCTCAACTATTCACGATTAGTTCTCGATTGGATTAGTTAGGTTAACTAATCCAATCGTTGGGACTACCATTCGAATCGTCGGTATTATCATTCGAATCGTCGGTATTACCATTTGAGTAGCTAGGGAAATAGAATAATCGATTGGTTGTGTCAACTCATTTCTTGGTTATGGCAACTACTCTTTTTTCCGTGTGGACTTTCTTCGCCCAATGTTAAACGCCTTATAGGTCTGTCTCTCTCGGATATACACGGAAAGAAATGTTTGGTTGTCGCAACTACGTTATCGATTTGCTGTACACAATGTCTAAAAAATTAGTTGCCTCAACCATATCGAATAGTAACCTCAACTATTCACGATTAGTTCTCGCGAGATTAGTTAGGTTAACTAATCCAATCGTTGGGACTATCACTCGAATAGTTGGAACTACCATTCGAATCGTCGGTATTATCATTCGTATCGTCGGTATTACCATTCGAGTCGTTGGTATTACCATTTGAGTTGTAAGATAAATAGAATAATCGATTGGTTGTGTCAACTCATTTCTTGATTATGGCAACTAATCTTTTTTTCCCGTGTTGCTTTGTCTCTCTCGCACTATTTGTTTGTTAATTCTCACAAAAAAAGACTGAATCGATTGAGGAGCCAGAATCTTAGCCGAATTCTGTCGTATTTCCGCATATTCTCTCAAAATTTGAGCCCTATCTGTCGAGAAGTTTAGAAGAAAATAGCTTTCAAAATTTCTGCGGGGGGGAGAGGAGTGTCGCTGACTCTTAAGAGGCAACGGTACTTCCCCCACCACACCTTAAAATTTCGAAAGCTGTTTTCTCTCAATCAACAACACAGATTGGGCTTGCATTTTGAGGGAATACGCCGAAGGATGGTACAATTGGGCTAAGCTTCTGGCTCCTCATTCGATTCAGTCGTTTTTTTGGGAGAATTAAAAGAAAAATAGTGCGAGAGAGACAGAGCTATGTGCGAGAGAGACAGACCTATAGGCGTTTAACATTGGGCGAAGAAATTCTCACCGGTGTATCATTGTCTCTTAAGAGGCAATGATACACCGGCTGGAATTTCTTCGCCCAATGTTAAACGCCTTAAAAGAAATTCTCACCGGTGTATCATTGTCTCTTAAGAGGCAATGATACACCGGCTGGAATTTCTTCGCCCAATGTTAAACGCCTATAGAGGTATGTCTCTCTCGCACATAGCTCTGTCTCACTCGCACTATTTTTCTTTTAATTCTCATAAAAAACCGACTCATTCGATTGAGAAGCCAGAAGCTTAGCCCAATTCTACGATCCTTCCGCGTATTCCCTCAAAATATGGACCCTATCTGTGTTGTTTTTTGAGAGAAAATAGGTTTCGAAATTTTGAGGGGTGGTGGGGGAACTATCACTGCCTCTTAAGGGAACGCTGACAAATCCGTTGATAAGCAGTTCATCCTGTCATTTGTGTTGTTATCGACGGCCACGGTTTCCTCTCGGATGTTCTTTAGCCACACGCGAATCCGATCCCTGGAGAACGCCGGTTTAGGATATATAATGAAAACAATTCAGTATAAAAGTAGCAAGCGACGATTCAACACGATTGTGCTAATACAGTTTGCGGATTGTCGTGTGTCAAATATATCGTCTCATTCAAACAACAGATTATTCAATCGTTTTCAAGGTACGCGACAGCAATGAGCCACATTCAATAACGTGTTTTCCATATAAATCGTATTTATAAAAACAAAAATTGTACTGTTTTAACTGGATAAAAATATTTTACTTTAGATTGAGCAACCAGTAATCTTTCATTATGAGAATAAGTCTGTGGCTCGTGATAACCATACTCGGGTGTTTACTGCTTCCAACGGCCGATGCTCGCCGTTCTAAAAAAACGGCCTGGACGCTGCCGCAAAAGTCTACCTCACGGCCTCCGATAGACACGTCGTGTGATCCCGGACTAATATCGAGTGGTGGCAAATGCATTAATAAGCCGATCGAAGTTTCCACAACTTCACAACAATGTCCACCCGGACAAAGACTATCCAAAACTGGATGCCGCAAGATAACCATAAAAAGAGCGCGGATAATTAAAATCCCAATACATTGAAAAAAAACTGTAATAAAACTATAAAAATATAAAGGAAAGAAATTGTCTAAATGAGGCATGTGATTAAAAAAAACAACTATTTGAGACTTTCCATCAAACATAATGCATAATTTGTACTCATTCTAATAAAAACAAATTATATTGCAGAGTAAAGTACGGCGTATTATTTTTTAAAATTTCCAAAATCATTTACCCTCATCGTTGCAAATTTAGGTGAAATTTTGACAAAATGGCTTGAAAACAGGATTAATCGCAAAATTGAGGTTTAGCAATAGAATACTCTGTTGTTTTTAATATTTTAACGTTTCTTTGATGAATTAATGTTGGCAGGAATAAAGATAAGTAACATTGTTAAAACGTTCTATATTGAATCAGAACTATCTTAAGGAAACGCTGGCAAATCCGCCGATAAGCAGTTCATCCTTTCACTTGTGTTGTTATCGACAGTCACGGTTTCCTCACGGATGTTCTTTAGCCACACGCGAATCCGATCCCTGGAGAACGCAGGTTTAGGATATATAATTAAAACAATTCAGTATAAAAGTAGCAAGCGACGATTCAACACGATTGTGCTAATACAGTTTGTGGATTGTCGTGTGTCAAATATATCGTCTCATTCAAACAACAGATTATTCAATTGTTTTCAAGGTACGTGACAGCAACATTCAATAAAGTGTTTTCCATATAAATCGTAATATAAAAACAAAAATTGCACTATTTTAACTGGATAAAAATATTTTGCTTTAGATTGAGCAACCAGTAATCTTTCATTATGAGAATAAGACTGTGGCTCGTGATAACCATACTCGGGTGTTTACTGCTTCCAACGGCCGATGCTCATATTCGTTCTAAAAATTATGCCTATATAATGAAAGAAAAGTCTACCGCACGGCCTCCGATAAACACGTCGTGTGATCCCGGACTAATATTGAGTGGTGGCAAATGCATTAATAAGCCGATCGAAGTTGCCACAACTTCTAAACCATGTCCACCCGGACAAAGACTATCCAAAACTGGATGCCGCAATATAACCATGAAAAGAAAGCGGATAATCCAACAAGTGTCCCAATACATTGAAAAAAGCTTTAATAAAACTTTAAAAATATAAAAGAAAGAAATTGTCTAAATGAGACATGTGATTTAAAAATACAACTATTTGAGACTTTCCATCAAACATAATGCATCATTTGTAATCATTCTAATAAAAACAAATTATATTGCAGAGTATGGCGTATTATTTTTAAAAATTCCAGAATCATTTACCCTCATCGTTACAAATTTAGGTGGCAGCACCTCGATTCTACAGAGCCCATCTCTACACAGCCTCATTTCTACACGGAATTTTACTACACGCAACAAATTTGCACGACCAAAGTTGTCCACGCCTCGAGCTCTACACGGAAAAGTCCGACACCCGCGGAATTTCGACACGCCGTAGTTCGACACTGCAAAAGTTCGACACGCAAAAGTTCAACACGAAAAAGTTGGACACAAAAAAGTTCTACACCGTAGAAGATTGATACTGCAAGAGTTTAACACGCAAAAGTTGTACGCGCAAAAGTCCGACACCGCAAAAGTTCAACACGCCAGAGTTCGACATCGCAAAGTTTTACACGGTGTATCTCTACACCGTCATAGTTCGACACAGCCTCATCTCTACACGCGCCATATTTCAACAGTTACCGACCGAAATTGTTCAAATATGGTGCGTTACCGATCGAAACTTTTCAAATATGGTGCGTTACCGACCGAAACTGGTAAAATATGGTGCATTACCGACCGAAATTGGAAAAATATGGCGCGTGTAGAGATGAGCATGTGTAGGGATGAGGCTGTGTCGAACTATGACGGTGTAGAGATGCGCGGTGTAGAACTTTTGTGGTGTCGGACTTTTGCGTGTACAACTTCTGCGTGTACAATTTTTGCGTGTTGAACTCTTGAAGTGTTAAACTTTTATGGTGCAGAAGTTTTAAGGTGTAGAACTTTTTCGTGTTGAACTTTTGCGTGTCAAACTTTTGCGGTGTCGAACTATGGCGTGTAAAACTTTAATCATGTAAATTTGTTGCGTGTAGTAAAATTCGGTGTACAAATGCTCGTGTAGAAATGAGGCTATGTAAGGATGGGCTCTGTAGAATCGAGGTGTTGCCATTTAGGTGAAATTGTGACAAAATAGCTTGAAAACAGGATTAATCGCAAAATTGAGCTTTAGCAATAGAATACTCTGTTGTTTTTAATATTTTAACGTTTCTTTGATGAATTAATGTTGTCAGGAATAAAGATAAGTAACATTGTTCAAACGTTCCATATTGAATTACAACTATCTTAAGGAAACGCTGGCAAATCCGCCGATAAGCTGTTTATATCCTCTCACTTGTGTTTGTTATCGACAACCACGATTTCCTGACGGATTTCCTTAGCCACACGCGAATCCGGTCCCCGGTGAAGCTAACTTTAAGTACCATAATAAAAACGTCTCAGTTGGAAAGTAACGAGCGAAGATTCAACACCATTGTGCTAATACAGTTTGTTGATTGTCGTGTCAAGTATATTGTCTCAGACAAACAGCGGATTATTCAATCAAAATCAAGGTTAGTATTAGCACTGAGCCATATTTTATTATGTGGTTTGCAGAGAAAGTGTCTGAAATTTAACAGCATTAATTGCGCTACTTTAAAGTGATAAAAATATTTTAGGTTCGATCGAGTGGTCGTCAATCTTTCATTATGAGAATAAATCTGTGGCTCGTGATAACGGCAATCGTGTGTTTACATTTTGCAACGGATGCTTATGCATTTATTCGCAAGAAATCAATTGAAACGCAGCAAAATATCTGTCCAACCGGAATGAGAATGACCCGTCGTGGATGTCGCTGTGTACATCGTGTTCCAGTGAAACCATGCAAAAAAAAACATCCCGTCGATTGAGCCAAATATTAATTGTTCAACCTGTGCAATCTATTAATAGAAAATAAACATAATGTCATAATATAGCATGTAAAAATAAACCACTTGGGACTTTTCATCAAGCATAACTCACCATTTGTTGACATTCTGCTTCCGATGAAGAAGCGTTTTAATTAATACCTATTAAGAATATAATGAAAGCAGCTTTGAAGATTTCAGTCCGGAATTTTGATATCGTAGAATAAATAACTACGATTTTTTAAAAAGATTTTTCAAATAATATTTACAATATGCAAGATTCTACTCTGAATCCTTGTTTGTAATTTATAATTTCAGTAAAGTATCTGCGCATATAATGGAATGTATTATAAACTAGTCTCATTCCAAATTTGAAGTGAGTCGAATTAATAAATTATTCAGTCGCATTTTGTTTAAATAATAATCACTTCATTGTTTATCAATATTTTTTAAATTCAACTCAAATTCAGCAAAACTATGTATTAATTAACTGTAAAATGTTCAGCTCACGATTTCAATAATCAAAGCAGAAAATAAAATTGAAACCCATTGTTTTTTGGCCTCATAGTTTAGGCAGATCTCTTAATTGAAACTTCATTAATGTTGAAATGTTCGCTTCGAAAACTTGTTATTTATACGGCACTGGCTGTTATCAATATACAATCGAACTTCGTAATATATAAAAACAACAAAATATAAAAATATTAATTTTATATTAATTTAATTATAAAATTTATTATATTCATATTTTATATTACATAATTAATTAATTATTTTTTTTCATATAATATAATATAATATAATTGATCAATTATATTATATTATCATTATTAATATTTATTCAACTGTTGAGAAAAATAAGAATTCAACTTAGGTGCAATTTGTGAATATTACGCACACATCTCTCGTAATATATAAAAACAACAAAATATAAAAATATTAATTTTATATTAATTTAATTATAAAATTTATTATATTCATATTTTATATTACATAATTAATTAATTATATTTTTTTCATATAATATAATATAATATAATTGATCAATTATATTATATTATCATTATTAATATTTATTCAACTGTTGAGAAAAATAAGAATTCAACTTAGGTGCAATTTGTGAATATTACGCACAAATCTCTCGTAATGTATAAAAACAACAAAATATTAAAATATTAATTTTATATTAATTTAATTATTATATTTATTATATTCATATTTTATATTACATAATTAATTAATTATATTTTTTTCATATAATATAATATAATATAATTGATCAATTATATTATATTATCATTATTAATATTTATTCAACTGTTGAGAAAAATAAGAATTCAACTTAGATGCAATTTGTGAATATTAAGCACACATCTCTCGTAATATATAAAAACAACAAAATATAAAAATATTCATTTTATATTAATTTAATTATAAAATTTATTATATTCATATTTTATATTACATAATTAATTAATTATATTTTTTTCATATAATATAATATAATATAATTGATCAATTATATTATATTATCATTATTAATATTTATTCAACTGTTGAGAAAAATAAGAATTCAACTTAGGTGCAATTTGTGAATATTACGCACAAATCTCTCGTAATGTATAAAAACAACAAAATATTAAAATATTAATTTTATATTAATTTAATTATTATATTTATTATATTCATATTTTATATTACATAATTAATTAATTATATTTTTTTCATATAATATAATATAATATAATATAATTGATCAATTATATTATATTATCATTATTAATATTTATTCAACTGTTGAGAAAAATAAGAATTCAACTTAGGTGCAATTTGTGAATATTACGCACAAATCTCTCGTAATGTATAAAAACAACAAAATATTAAAATATTAATTTAATTATTATATTTATTATATTCATATTTTATATTACATAATTAATTAATTATATTTCTTTTCATATAATATAATATAATATAATTGATCAATTATATTATATTATCATTATTAATATTTATTCAACTGTTGAGAAAAATAAGAATTCAACTTAGGTGCAATTTGTGAATATTACTCACAAATCTCGCAGAATCGATGAGCCATTACATGCACAAGTCTGCAAACAAGCCGGGAAAATGACGGAGCATCTCGGTAGAACGACTTTCACCGAACAAACCGCGGATAACTCTGGGAACGAACGATAGACAAGACTCCGAGACATTCGAGCTACTGAGAATCTTCAGTGAATATATCATCTAGTTCATTCTATAATGATTCGAGGCTCTTTGGTAATAATCGTAAAATCTTCATTCTGAGATTATCATTATGCTGCTAAACCGTATATGTATGTATATATATATATATATATATATATATATAAAATCATCAATGATCACAAATATGCATACTGTAATTGGTTTACTAAAGTTAATGTCGCAGCGTAACGAGTTTCTATAGTGTTGCACATACTCATGTATATTATAGTACTAACGCATAGATATAATACCGTCGTAATAATAAAATAATTGCTGAAGAGAAAACGCTTAAACCCGCGTGAGAAGAGACGACCCTCACGATCTGTCGGGCTCTTAAATGTAATTGCGTGCTAATACGAGGCACGTGTTATAAGTATTCCATTTGCCGCGACGTTGGCGGTACTGGTCATCCAACAGTACAAAAATAAAATTATTCTTTCGTTTCTTGTGTACTTTTGAAATTTCAGCTTAGTCGGTATAACAAAAAGAAAGTCAAAATAAAATTGGTTTTCTTATCCGGAAAATATACAACACGCAAATTACACTATTTTTTATTCCGACAAGGTTTATTTACTTTTCCTGCATATAACACATATGAAAATCAGAAAAATACGTGCCATAATTATTAAATTGGGAACAGCTAATGTTGCAAATATTTTTCATTTTATTTTTGGCCACTATTTTAGAATCATGTTTCTGTTCTAAATAGACTAGGAAAATATCGTTCTGTTTCCTCATAGAGGAATCTTTGTTTTCGAAATTTTAATATTTTTCTGGATTTTCATGTCATGTTACTTAAAATGGTCGACAATATGGAGAAAATTTGGTTTAGAAAGAAATGTGTGGATGAAATGTTTGTATTAAATAACTACGGTTGATCACTATGCAAAATTTAAAATTTTCACATTTTTTCAATAATTATGAATAATTTAGATGAATTATTATTTTTCAATAAATTGTAATACTCAATAGATTTAATAATCCTTAATCATTTAATCATTAAAGCAATATATTTTCATTCATGTTTCACCAACTCAGCTCGAATTTTCTACAAGGCCGAACTAATATTCAATAATACTAGATGTTAAATTTAAATAAAAATAAAAATTTGGATATTGGGTTGATATTGATTAAATTGTAAACGAAGATTTGGATATTGGATTGATATTGATTAAATTGTTAACGAAGATTTGGATGTTGGGTTGATATTGATTAAATTGTAAACGAAGATTTGGATATTGGGTTAATATTGATTAAATTGTAAACGAAGATTTGGATATTAGGTTGATATTGATTAAATTGTATACGAAGATTTGGATATTGGGTTGATATTGATTAAATTGTAAACGAAGATTTGGATATTGGGGGGATATCGATTAAATTGTAAACGAAGATTTGGATATTGGGTTGATATTGATTAAATTGTAAACGAAGATTTAGATATTGGGTTGATATTGATTAAATTGTAAACGAAGATTTGGATATTGGGTTGATATTGATTAAATTGTAAACGAAGATTTGGATATTGGGGGGATATCGATTAAATTGTAAACGAAGATTTGGAAATTGGGGTGATATCGATTAAATTGTAAACGAAGATTTGGATATTGGGTTGATATTGATTAAATTGTAAACGAAGATTTGGATATTGGGGGAATATCGATTAAATTGTAAATGAAGATTTGGATATTGGGTTGATATTGATTAAATTGTAAACGAAGATTTGGATATTGGGGGGATATTGATTAAATTGTAAACGAAGATTTGAATATTGGGGGGATATTGATTAAATTGTAATCGAAGATTTGGATATTAGGTTGATATTGATTAAATTGTAAACGAAGATTTGTATATTGGGTTGATATTGATTAAATTATAAACGAAGGTTTGGATATTGGGTTGATATTGATTAAATTGTAAACGAAGATTTGGATATTGGGTTGATATTGATTAAATTGTAAACGAAGATTTGGGTATTGGGGTGATATTGATTAAATTGTAAACGAAGATTTGGGTATTGGGGTGATATTGATTAAATTGTAAACGAAGATTTCGATATTGGGTTGATATTGATGAAATTGTAAACGAAGATTTGGATATTGGGTTGATATTGATTAAATTGTAAACGAAGATTTGGATATTGGGTTGATATTGATTAAATTGTAAACGAAGATTTGGATATTGGGTTGATATTGATTAAATTGTAAACGAAGATTTGGATATTGGGGGGATATTGATTAAATTGTTAATGAAGATTTGGATATTTGGGGATGTTGATTAAATTGTAAACGAAGATTTGGAAATTGGGGTGATATCGATTAAATTGTAAATGAAGATTTCGATATTGGGTTGATATTGATTAAATTGTAAACGAAGATTTGGATATTGGGGGGATATTGATTAAATTGTAAACGAAAATTTGGATATTGGGTTGATATTGATTAAATTGTAAACGAAGATTTGGATATTCGGTTGATATTAATTAAATTGTTAACGAAGATTTGAATATTAGGTTGATATTGATTAAATTGTAAACGAAGATTTGGATATTGGGTTGATATTGATTAAATTGTAAACGAAGATTTGGATATTGGGTTGATATTAATTAAATTGTAAACGTAGATTTGGATATTGGGGGGATATTGATTAAATTGTAAACGAATATTTGGATATTGGATTGATATTGATTATATTGTAAACGAAGATTTGGATATTGGGTTGATATTGATTAAATTGTAAACGAAGATTTGGATATTGGGTTGATATTGATTAAATTGTAATCGAAGATTTGGATATTAGGTTGATATTGATTTAATTGTATACGAAGATTTGGATATTGGGGGGATATTGGTTAAATTATACACGCAGATTTGCATATTGGGTTGATAGTGATTTAATTGTAAACGAAGGTTTGGATATTTGGGGGATATTGATTAAATTGTATACGAAGATTTGGATATTGGGTTGATATTGATTAAATTGTAAACGAAGATTTCGATATTGGGTTGATATTGATTAAATTGTAAACGAAGATTTGGATATTGGGTTGATATCGATTAAATTGTAAACGAAGATTTCGATATTGGGGGGATATTGACTAAATTGTATACGAAGATTTGCATATTGGGTTGATATTGATTAAATTGTAAACGAAGATTTCGATATTGGGGGAATATCGATTAAATTGTAAACGAAGATTTCGATATTGGGGGAATATTGATTAAATAAAGCATGTTGAGATAAGACGACAAATATATGCGAATAAGAATCTTTTGGCGAGGGAGGACAAGGAAGGAAGGTGAAGAAATAAAAGCTTGCGACACGATCGTGGACTAGATTCGTCTCGATAGTTCAACAGTGCAGAGAGCTGAGCTGCTGCATCGCCATCTCTCTCTTAATCTTTACTTTTCTTTCCTTCTTACATACGCTCGAGTTTCCATTCACCAGCACCCTCTTTCTTCCTCTCATTCGCCATCTTCTTCTACAGCTAACCGCTGAAACGAGAAATATAGTTTAGATCGTTACGCGCGCGGGGCTTTCACTTTTCTGCCGAGTTCTCCTCTCTTGCTCGCTCGCTCGTTCGTCCATTACGATCTTGCGCCGATGTGATGTGGGAGAGAAGGTAAGGCTGTCCGATTGCACCACTGTATCCACCGCAAACTACCACCGCTTGTTCACCGAGTCCCCGTTTTTCCTCTTCTTTCTCTTTCCTCCAGTCTCGTGCCTACTTATCTATGCTCTTCCTGCCCTTCTTTTTTTTTTACTGTACTTGAAACTTATACCTTTAAATCCATGGAAAAAATGTTTTTACGAACACATGATGTATTTCACACAGCCAAAAATCCGAGCGACTCCAAATTCTTTTTCTAATTTCTTCATGTTCTATTGATCAAAGCAAATCAAAGCATCTGTGAATTTTTTTACAATTTTATTACAATATTTGTTCGATTAAAAAAAAATGGAGAAATATCTGACGTCAAGTGGAAAAATCATATTGACAAAAATAATCAGGGAAATATTTTTGTGATTCAACACATTTTACGATAAAAAAATACTCCAATTTAAAAAAAAATTATTTTTTGTTACGACTTTAACCTAGAAAATATTTTTTTTTCTATATTATGATTACTCCGATTACGTTGCAAAGAATCTCGAAAATATTACATTGATTACCCAACATTTTAAATCTAAACCCACGATGGAGAAATCATTACTGCATTTTTTTTTTCAAGTTTTTATTTTATCGATATTTTTTTTATTCCTTATTTACATAAATCCTTCGGCTTTTCGGTGCTTTAGTCTAATTCGCTCGGTATTGTATTATATTTTGAGGCTGAGACTTTCAAATCTTTTTTATCTCTATATTTTTTTTCGAAAGTCAAACTTTTTTTCTCCAGCTTCCCATTTTAGTAATTGTTATAATTAAAATAAATAATACTATAGAAAATGTTTTAAACTATTCTCTGACTTAACTCAATTTATTTTCAATTAATTAACTCAAATTTATTTAAAAACCATATATTGATTATGTGTAAAATCTCTAACCGCGTTATTCCAATAATCTCAACAGAATTCTTTTTTTTAAAATAAATCTATAGCCTTTGACAACTATCGTCCGGATTAATTGCTTTTTGAACATTTCTTGACGTACTTTGTCATAGACGAAACTTTGTGAAAAGTGGAAAGTAATGATTAAATAAACAATAAGCAAATAATGAGGAAAAAATTGCAAACGGATGCTGTAGCGCATGGGAGAAAATAACGGAGATAAAACGACATTAAGAGGTTCTGTCATCATTTATAGCTGTCGCTTTCTGTAGGATTTTCACTTTTATGTATTTGTATTGATAACGATTGAGTGAGTAACAATAGAATCGTATACAAGAGTGTCATGAGATTCTGCTACGGTTCGAATCGATCCAGCACTCACTCGGTGACGGCGTCGCACGTTGTGCATTACCGTGCACACAGCTTGCGATAAGGTTGCCTCAGGCATTGTCCTTCGACTTGTCTCTGTCTTTATCGGTGCTTCACACTTGCCCGCTACTTGTCTCGTGCGAACTGGGAGAGAACCCGCCTCAAGATTCTATTCATCGGTTTCGTGGTATCGCATGCATATATAGAGAGATATATGCACCTACAAAAGCAGAAGTCTTTTCTTTATTCACTATTGCGAGAGTTGAAAACGTGAGAAAGATTCGCAGCTAGGAAAGCTAAGAAAAAGAAGGGGTTGAAAACCAATGCCATTTAAAATTTTTTTAAACAAGGCTGCAAAGTAGAACTTTGCACATTGCTTCCTCATTATTGTTGGATTTTTACAAATCTGCACGGAAAAAAAGGCTTGGTTGGAACAACCAAGTCACTTGGTTAGCCTACCAACCAAGTAATTTGTTAGTCTACCAATTTCTTGGTTGGTATAACCAAGTTACGTGGTTGGGCTAACCAAGTCACTTGGTTAGCCTACCAATCAAGTAATTTGTTAGGCTACCAATTTTTTGGTTGGTCTAACCAAGTTACGTGGTTAGCTTACCAAGTGACTTGGTTAGACCAACCAAGTAATTTGTTAGGCTACCAATTTCTTGGTTGGTCTAACCAAGTCACTTGGTTAGCCTACCAATCAAGTAATTTGTTAGGCTACCAATTTTTTGGTTGGTCTAACCAAGTTACGTGGTTAGCTTACCAAGTGACTTGGTTAGACCAACCAAGTAATTTGTTAGGCTACCAATTTCTTGGTTGGTCTAACCAACTCACTTGGTAAGCTAAACACGTAACTTGGTTAGACCAACCAAGAAATTGGTAGCCTAACAAATTACTTGGTTGGTAGGCTAACCAAGTGACTTGGTTAGCCCAACCACGTAACTTGGTTAGACCAACCAAGAAATTGGTAGCCTAACAAATTACTTGGTTGGTAGGCTAACCAAGTCACTTGGTTAGTCCAACTAAGAAATTGGTATCCTAACAAATTACTAAGCTAACCAAGTAACTTGGTTAGTCCAACCAAGAAATTGGTAGCCTAACAAATTACTTGGTTGATCTAACCAATTAATCGTCTGGCGCATATATAACCAAGACACTTGGTTATTTCAACCAAGTCTTTTTTTGCGTGTACCTCTGTGAGGAAGCATGTTAAACTATTTTGGCTTCCTCATAGAGGAAGCTTTGTAAAAATCCAACAATAATGAGGGAGCAATGTGTAATGTTCTACTTTGCAGCCATGTTTAAAAATTTTTTAGATGGCATTAGTTTTGAACTCCTTGACAGATTCTCGCCAGATTCGAACTGATGCTTAGTTTACCCACACTCTACTTGCGTACCAAATTTGAGCCCGATATCTTAAAAATTGCGGAAGTTAGAGCACGAACAAAAAATTCAAAATGGCATAAATTTTAAACCCCTTAACGGATTGACGTCAAATTCACTCCCAAATTTTATTTAATAACAGTCCACTTGTAGACCAAATTTGAGCCTGATATCTTAAACATTGCGAAAGTTAGAGCACGAACAGAAAACGTCAAAATTTTTTAAAATGCCATAAATTGTGAACCCCTTAATGGATTGACACTAAATTTAATCCCAAACACTATTTGATAACAGCCCGCTTCTGGTCCAAGTTTGAGCCGGATATGATAAAAATTGCGGGAGTTAGAGCCCGAGCTGACATTCTCCAAAAAATTCAAAATGCCATAAATTTTAAACACCTTGATGGTTTAACTTCAAATTCAATCCCATACCTTGCTTAACGACAATTTACTCGTGGTTCAAATTTGAGCCCGATATCTTAAAAACTGCGACGGCTATCGTGCTAACAAAAAATTGTGCACATACGCACACACACACATACACACATACAGACATTTTTTCTAAACCACTTTTCTCGACGACCATTCTGAGTGTCCAGACATGAAAGACTCGAAAAAAAAAATTTCACGAAAACAAAGCTTCCTTTATATGGAAGCAAAAACGATTAAAAACAACGAGAACCACCGAATAAGCTGTAGATTAGCTGTAGATTCCGATTCAACCTGAGTCTGACCCTCAACCTCCCCGATTCGGCTCGTAATTTTTTGAAGGATTGGTTAGACTCTCAAATACACCAGATTTTATTTTTTAATTTTTTCTGTGCAAATTTTTTTTCAAATATTTTTTTAAAGTGTCAAATCGAATGCCATAATTTAAAAATCTACAAATATTCTGAAAAATACATTGTTGAATATCAAAATTTTCTACCTTATAGCCAAAGTGTTCAAGATTTTTCTTCTTACAGTTTTTAAGCTTTTTTGATTTTTAAAATTTATTAAAAAATAGAAAAAAAAATTAATCTACCACAAGCGACTGGTCTTGAAAATGGAACTTTTTCGTTACGTGTAAACTTTTTTTTTTCGTGCGATTTAATGTAGGATGCATTTCTAATAAAATTCTACAATCTGTGGTCACAAGCATAGTTTAATTCAAGTATTAGTACACTCATAATTTATATTCTCGAATCAAGAATATTCCATTCTAGCCTTAAAAATAAATACTCTCGTTCCAAGAAAAAAACGAGATATTCTCAAAAATTTGCTGTAGGACTTTGGTCGATGGGAATACTATTTAAGGCTTTTCCTATAAGATTAAAGACATGTAAAATTATTATGCTGTGTATTGTCAATAAATTATCATTTACTACTACTATTAATTACACTTTTATTGCAAGTATAATAATTACAATGCAACGATCATTAATTTTTTAGAACAAGGACGACGATTATTGACGCAAACGCCTATAAGACTAAATAATTCGCCTCAATTGAATGGTAACTAAATCGTGGATGGAACTTGTCCATCACTCTCGGAAAGTTCTGCAGCTTTTAACGTTAGAGAATAGCAATACTTTTGAAAAGCTTTCCACTCATCGCTTCTCTGAAAAAAAAAAAAAACAAAAAAAACTTTCCAAAGCTCGTTCTATGTACGAAGAACTCCACAAACTCTGTCAGAATCCATAATAAATACAGCAGAGAAGTTAGGAAACATTGAGGGTGCGTCTACAGCCAAGGTAAGAACTTTTACTTTACTCCCACATTCGTCGTCGTATATTTTGTTTGCGGAATAATAAAAATATTCTTCCCTTGTCTCACGCAACTGTTTTCTAGGCCCTTAATTTTTTCCTCTTCTAACCACAGTTGTAAATCCCCATTAATTCATGAGATATAGTTTACGGTACAATTTGTTTTGTAATTATGATTTCATAATAATAATATGTAGTAATTATAAAACAGAGTGTAAACATTTGAATAGCTGAAAAAAATACTAATTTTCGCTTTAATATTGCAAGAAATAGTGGAAAAAATGGAAGAAATAAGTAATGCATTACTTATTTTTTTCCATTTTTTCAAAAGGATTACCGTGAATTTTTATTGAAAAATAATAATTTTTGCAGCCATTCCAAAGTTTAATCATCGTATTACAATCGCTACATATTATTATTATAAAATCATAATTATAGAGCTGATCGTATCATCATCATTATTTCTATAAGTATTAGGAATTTACAACTCTGCTTCTAAATCATATTAATCGTCTCTCTTCTATGAGGTTTTTTTTCTTTCCCCTTTGCGGCGAATCCCTTGGCGCCTCGCTATTTTATTCGGACCCTTCGTTCCCTTCTATGGAACTTCCTTGTAACATTGAATTTCACATCTAATTGATATTCCGCATGGCACATCGACGAAGAAACTTGGAAACACGAGCGCGACCTGACTGAAAATACTTTTCACGACGCATGCGCCCTCGACTTTCGCCCTGACCTCGTGCTCAACTCCCTTTTCGTCTCTTTTTGCGAATTCTCGGTGACCTTGAATCCAATAGCTACTTTTTTTTTAACAGAAACTTAATCAAAATTACACTGTAAAAAAAAAGTACTTGAAATTTAATGTACTTTTACTGAAAGTTTTTATACATAAACTAGTAACTAGTATATTTGATTTAATATGCAAATTTAATGTAAAATTAATATATGATACAGCACATTCAATAATTTACTGTAATTTTACAGTGAAAGTACTTGAATTTTAATAATTTGCTTTAATTTTACTGGAAAATTACATGAATTTTATACCACAATTGTATATTAAATTTCGATTGCTAGTTTATGCATAAAAACTTTCAGTATGCATATGCATAAAAACTTTGAAATCTACCAAAAGTGCAGATTTCAAAGCGATTGCTATTCTGGCCAATTTATATTTTACAGATTTGTAAGAAAAAAAGTACTTGAAATTTAATGTACTTTTACTGAAATTTTGTATGCATAAACTAGTATATCAGATTTAATATGCAATTTTAATGTAAAATTAATATATGATACAGCACATTCAATAATTTACTTAAATTTTACAGTGAAAGTACTTGAGTTTTAATAATTTGCTTTAATTTTACTGGAAAATTACATGAATTGTATACCACAATTGTATATTAAATTTCGATTGCTAGATTATGCTTAAAAACTTCCAGTTTTTTCCAACAGTTTAGATTTCGAAGCGATTGCTATTCTGGCCAATTCATATTTTACAGGTTTGTAAAAAAAAAAGTACTTGAAATTTAATGTACTTTTACTGAAATTTTGTATGCATAAACTAGTATATTAGATTTAATATGCAAATTTAATGTAAAATTAATATATGATACAGCACATTCAATAATTTACTTTAATTTTACAGTGAAAGTACTTGAATTTTAATGATTTGCTTTAATTTTACTGGAAAATTACATGACTTTAATAATTTGCTTTAATTTTACTGGAAAATTACATGAATTTTAATAATTTGCTTTAATTTTACTGGAAAATTACATGAATTGTATACCACAATTGTATATTAAATTTCGATTGCTAGTTTATGCTTAAAAACTTCCAGTTTTTTCCAACAGTTTAGATTTCGAAGCGATTGCTATTCTGGCCAATTCATATTTTACAGGTTTGTAAAACAAAAGTACTTGAAATTTAATGTACTTTTACTGAAAGTTTTTATGCATAAACTAGTATATTAGATTTAATATGCAATTTTTATGTAAAATTAATATATGATACAGCTCATTCAATAATTTACTGTAATTTTTCAGTGAAAGTACTTGAATTTTAATAATTTGCTTTAATTTTACTGGAAAATTACATGAATTTTAATAATTTGCTTTAATTTTACTGGATTATTACATGAATTTTAATAATTTGCTTTAATTTTACTGGAAAATTACATGAATTTTATACCACAATTGTATATTAAATTTCGATTGCTAGTTTATGCATAAAAACTTCCAGTCTTTTCCAAAAGTGTAGATTTCAAAGCGATTGCCATTTTGGCCAATTTATATTTTACAGGATTGGGCAATATTTGAATAAAAATATACTCAGAATACTTTTCCATTTAAATGTCAATAATTCTTAATTAAGACCAATAATGCGATTTTTTATCATAAATTAAATCAATTTAATTTTTGTCATTTAAGAAAAATATAACGCTCATACAATTTTCTTATAATTACACATATAGTTATTCGGAGCGAAATGTATTTTGAATACAATTTTATTCGAAGATTATTCCTGATGTTTTTTGAGGTCCAGGAAGACGATTCAAATATTTAATATTTTATTTAGTCGATAATTGGGGGAAATGTTGGATATTTGTATTGACTTGTCGATGCATCGATGAGAGAAATTATATGCTGATTTCCTGAGTTCGAAACTGGGTGGGTCAGGTACTAACGAAGAGCACTAAAGATTGACCTAAATGTCACCTGCATCGGTCTCATTCGAATGTCTCATTCGAATCTGCACAAAAAATCGGCGCCATTTTTGCTACTTTCAGATACTCATTTTTTTGTTTATTTATTCTGGAGTTTATTTATTGACAAATATAAATAAATTGTAATATACATAACGGTATGTTTCGAGTTTATTTATGGTCCGTTAATTTCTATGCAAAGAGTATGAGAAAAGAATGAATAAATAATAAACGAACGCTATTTTATCGTTATTCGTTACTTGCTTTTGAAAATTTCTGGAAAATTTAATTCATTGCAGAAGAAAAAATAAAGGTCTTTATATTCAAGTTGAAATATACAGTTATATTTACCGTTTTGGTGATTTCTCTTAATTATTTAATAATAAACGAATGTGTAAATAATCAAACGTTTAATAATAAACGAAGGTGTAGATAAACAATGTGTGCGTATTTGAAAGTAGCTAAATTTGCACGTTTATCGCGATATTATTATGAACAAAGTTATTCGATTGTTTCAACACTAATACCGAAATTAATTATTATTTCTCGAAAAATATTGGACACTTTGGAATTGAAAAGATGGAAAAAAACCTTTTCAAATTTCAAAATTCTACATATTTGTAGTATCAAGAAATAAAAATTCTGGACGCATTCCGAATAGAATTTTGCTGTTTGCCAAATGATTCCTCAGCATTATTTTAGTAAAATTTATAATAGTTTAAAAAACAGCTTAGAATTACCGCAAAATACCATTTTTAAATAACTACATTTTTTTACTATCAAGAAATAAAAATGCAGGACGTATTTCGAAGAGAATTTTGCTGTTTGCCAAATATTACCACAGCATTATTTTATTAAATCTTATAATAGTTTAAAAAACCGCTTAGAATTACCGTAAAATACAATTTTTAAATATCTACATATTTTTATTATCAAGAAATAAAAATGCAGGACGTAATTCGAATAGAATTTTGCTGTTTGCCAAATATTTCTACAGTATTATTTTATTAAAATTTATAATAATTTGAAAAACAGCTTAGAATTACCGTAAAATACCCTTTTTAAATATCTACATATTTTTATTACCAAGAAATAAAAATGAAGGACGTATTTCGAATAGAATTTTGCTGTTTGCCAAAAATATTACCACAGCATTATTTTATTAAAACTTATAATAATAGTTTAAAAAATAGCTTAAAATTACCGTAAAATACCATTTTTAAATATCTACATATTTTTATAATCAATTTTGCTATTTGCCAAATATTACCACAGCATTATTTTATTAAAACTTATAATACTTTGAAAAACATCTCAGAATTACCTCAAAATACACTTTTTAAATAACTACATATTTTTATTACCAAGAAATAAAAATGCATATCGTATTTCGAATAAAATTTTGCTGTTCGCCAAATATTTCCACAGCATTATTTTATTAAAATTTATAATACTGAGTTTGAAAAAAAAAACAGCTAATCTTCCAATTTTCATTCTGATTATTCGTTAATCGAATTATTTAATAAACGTTACTTTTCCTCATCTTTTGAGGGTCAAGGCCGTCGTCATTTGCACGGTCGTTTCTTCCGCATTGCGGAAGAACGGAACACATCACGACAGAGTGTGAAAAAGGGGGAAATGATAGCCCAGTAGATGCATGCAAACGATAAACGAGAATAACAAGAAATAATAAAAGGTAATCCTGAAAAGGAACGAAAAAAAGGGGAGGGAGTAAAAGGCATTGGACACGTACGACCGATAGCTACACGGTTTTCTCGTTACGAGAGACTCGAGAAGAGAGTCTCTGGTCTGAACTGACGCTGAGACGACTTTACCGCGTTGGGCCATTTTAACGAGCCAACGAGCGCGTGCGAGAAACGGAAACCAGTCCCGGAACAAATCTTGCCGGAACGGGTTTGTCCGAGTAATCGAAAGACGGCATAGTGTCAGTTTTCTTCTTCTTACTCCTGTTATGTACCTATATCTCCGTCTCGTATTTATCTCGGTCCCAGTGCTAGTTCCTGGTACAAATAGCAGCGCCCATTTTAACCATCGGCAGCCACGAAATCTCCATAAAAAATTATCCATATGGGTGAAATGAAATTTTGAGAAACAATCGAAAATTGAAAAAAAAAAAAAATGTTATTACTTTAAGGGATCTTTTCAGTGTGACGGCCCGAAAAATAGCCTATTTTCACGATTTTTTTTAGGACGTTTACTATACGCCGATAAATCTGAAATTTTTATGACATATTAAAGTAATCATGAATGACAGAAAATGATTTTTTATAAGACGATTTTTATTGTCTAAATATTTTTTTTTCATTGTTGAAAATAATGGTGATAAAAAAGATAGCCTCATGGTGGACATCCTAGGGGTCGCAAATTTGATCTAAAAAAACCCAAAGGATTATTAATTAGTATGCGTTTGGCTATCGCGCTATGAAGGCTTTTTTTTAATCATATGGGTGAAATTAAATTTTGAGAACAATCGAAAATAGAAAAAAAAAATTATTACTTTAAGGGATCTTTCCAGTGTGACGGCCCGAAAAATAGCCTATTTTCACGATTTTTTTAAGGACGTTTACTATACGCCGATAAATCTGAAATTTTTATAACATATTAAGGTAATCATGAATGACAGAAAATGATTTTTTATAAGACGATTTTTATTGTCTAAATTTTTTTTTTAATTGTTGAAAATAATGGTGATAAAAAAAGATAGTCTCATGGTGGACATCCTAGGGGTCGCAAATTTGATCTAAAAAAAACATCCAAAGGATTATTAATTAGTATGCGATTGGCTATCGCGCTATGAAGGCTTTTTTAATCATATGGGTGGAATTAAATTTTGAGAACGATCGAAAATCGAAAAAAAAATGTTATTACTTTAAGGGATCTTTCCAGTGTGACGGCCCGAAAAACTGCCTATTTTCACGATTTTTTTAAGGACGTTTACTATACGCCGATAAATCTGAAATTTTTATGACATATTAAGGTAATCATGAATGACAGAAAATGATTTTTTATAAGACGATTTTTATTGTTTAAATATTTTTTTTAATTGTTGAAAATAATGGTGATAAAAAAGATAGCCTCATGGTGGACATCCTAGGGGTCGCAAATTTGATCTAAAAAAACCCAAAGGATTATTAATTAGTATGCGATTGGCTATCGCGCTATAGAGACTTTTTTTAAAATCAAAATTGACAAAATCGCGGCGTTTTGAACAAAAAGTACCGATTTTAGCCGTTTTTTCGACAATTTTTCTTTTAAAAAGAATGGGAAGATTTAAAAAAAAAAGCTTCCATAGCACGATAGAGAGTAACGTGATGGATGTTCTCCTAAAATTTGAAAACGATCGCTTGAAAACTGTTATATACTAATGGATAAAGCAAAAAAAAAAATTTCGATTTTTTTTTTCACACTGGAAAGACCCCTTAATTCGTCAAAAAATGGCGCAATTGTTTTTTGAGCTCTATGCAAAAAATTTTATTAAAAAGTACATTCAAAAACTTAAATTTTATACAGGAACCCATTTTTGTACGATCGATAATTTTCAATATACAGCGAATAGAAGAAAAAAATTTAATTAAATAAATCGTTATTAAATTTTGTACAAACTCGAGTAGGTAAAATTCTGAAATAATTTATGGATGTTCGTGATACTCTATACAACTTTTGAAAAAAATATGAACACTTTTTACGACCATGCTCAATTTTGGTGGCACGATCCATATATATTCAAACTTATAATAAATTATTGCTTTGACATTATACAAAAGTGCTTAAAACATCTAAACTTTCCAATTAATATCCAAAATTATAAAATATAATATTCTAATAAATTATAATAAATAAAATAATAAAAACTAATATCATCACAATATTCCACATGATTTTCATCTCATCTGGTCATGCGAGAAAGAATCTAGTAAGGGGCAAACGTGTGCACAAATGAATAAATAAAAAAAAATGCGTTTTCTGCGGGAAAGCGATTTCCCATAGGACGTGTTTATTTCTATGCTCGTTTGCTTGCTCGTTGATGGTCTGGCTGGCTGACTGAAGTGCGCAGAATGTTGGAAAACGATTTCACGCCAGACTCGCTCGTAAGATCTTCTTCATACATATATACTTTCTGCTGTAGAGATTCTGCCTCACTCGTCTACACGTTTCTACGATATATAATTTGTCCGACTCGATTTAAATAAGATTATCATTACCAAAAGTGGTTTTTAATCGAATTTAATATTGTTCAAACTATAATATAATCCACAGAAAAAAGATATTAAGAGATTTTTTAAAATTTACGAATTTAATAGATAGTGTCGTATTTTTTAAGTAAAAGTTGTGGTACACTTTTATTTTTAAAGGGGATATAACAACTCGTATGTAAATAAATATAACTCTATTTTACGACAATTTTTATTGAATTCAAATACGAAAAATTATCGATTAATAAATGTATGAAACGTTAGTTGTCTAAAATGGCAATTAAATAATTTCCGAAAAAAAAAAGAATTTAGAAAGTGAAAGAAAATAAACAAAATATTGAACCTGAAACAATTTTTTTTCATTTGAATCTGAATATCTGAAACATTTTCCATTCATGGAATAATTTCACTTTACATAGACGTTGTAATTTTTTTTTTCACTAAAAAAATTATTATTTTAACGTTGCATTTATTATCAATGTTACGAGGATCTAGTGAATATTTTTATACGGCGTAATTCGAACCACAATTGTGTATATTTTGCTTGAATTAATTTAAGACAGAATATATCGAATTGTCTTTGAACATCACAACATCCATTGGATTGCGAAATCGTAGCTACTATTTTTTAAAATCATTTGATATAAAATAAATATTAATAAATAAAAATAAAATAAAATATATATTTTATTTTATTTATTATTAAATAAAAATTATAATAAATAAAATAAAATAAAATATATATTTTATTTTATTTAATACTTGTGATTGGATATCGAAGAAATATATATGTTTATTTTAAGGGTGAACTGTGGATAAAATGTTCAGTAGTAAAAGTAAATTATAACTATCGCTTTTCTTCCGTTAATATCACGATTCTTGCATAAATACATTTTTTTTTAAATCGAAAGATATGATGATTGTATTGATTAAAATTCGATCAAGCAAAAGCATCATTGAATAAAAAATAAAACTGGATGAATGTGGAGAGAAAAATAAGTTGCAAAAAAAAAAAAAAGAAAAATTTCCAGCAGCAATATGGAAGCTTTTACGCTCGTCAAAAATCGTAGCTTTTTTACACCCTTCCTGCGTTCCTCATAAATATTCGAACGTGCCGACGGTTTTATTACAAGATGGTGTGCGCAGGGAAGATAACGCAACTCAACGACTCCTTGGCCGACCGAAGCGTTAAAGGGACGCTAAACGACCTTTTTTTTCTTCATTTATATTTTATTTTTTCTTGTACCGTTTGGCCCATCATAAGTAAGTATTCGCCTTAAATTCGACCTAAGAACGATGGTCAGCAAACATATTATTTCCCAAAATTTCATGAGCCGAAATTGAAGATGGTTTAATTTTTTTTCTGCACATAAATATTTAATTGAATCGCCAAAGGACGCCGAATAAATTTTTTCAAGGTAAAAAATATGTATATTTCGCATATATTTCTCATATGAATTTCCAAAAATATCGGAAAAATTATTATTATTATTTCCCAAAATTTCATGAGCCGAAAGTGATGATGGTTTAATTTTTCTTCCTGCACATAAATATTTAATTGAATTGCCAAAGGACGCCGAATAAATTTTTTCAAACTAAAAAATATATATATTTCGCATATGTTTCTCATATATTTTTCTAAAAATATCTGAAAATATTATTATTATTATTTCCCAAAATTTCATGAGCCGAAAGTGAAGATGATTTAATTTTTTTTCCTGCACATAAATATTTTATTTAATTGCCAAAGGGCGCCGAATAAATTTTTTCAAGGTAAAAAATATGTATATTTCGCATATGTTTCTCATATATTTTTCCAAAAATATCTGAAAATATTATTATTATTATTTCCCAAAATTTCACGAGCCGAAATTGAAGATGGTTTAATTTTTTTTCCTGCACATAAATATTTAATTGAATGCCAAAAGGCGCCGAATAAATTTTTTCAAGGTAAAAAATATGTATATTTCGCATATGTTTCTCATATATTTTTCCAAAAATGTCTGAAAATATTATTATTATTATTTCCCAAAATTTCATGAGCCGAAAGTGAAGATGATTTCATTTTTTTTCCTGCACATAAATATTTTATTTAATTGCCAAAGGACGCCGAATAAATTTTTTCAAGGAAAAAAATATGTATATTTCGCATATATTTCTCATATATTTTTCCAAAAATATCTGAAAATATTATTATTATTATTTCCCAAAATTTCATGAGCCGAAATTGAAGATGATTTAATTTTTTTTCCTGCACATAAATATTTTATTGAATCGCCAAAGGACGCCAAATAAATTTTTTCAAGGTAAAAAATATGTATATTTCGCATATGTTTCTCATATATTTTTCCAAAAATATCTGAAAATATTATTATTATTTCCCAAAATTTTATAAGCCGAAAGTGAAGATGATTTAATTTTTTTTCCTGCACATAAATATTTTATTTAATTGCCAAAGGACGCCGAATAAATTTTTTCAAGGTAAAAAAATATGTATATTTCGCATATGTTTCTCATATATTTTTCCAAAAATATCTGAAAATATTATTATTATTGTTTCCCAAAATTTCATGAGCCGAAAGTGAAGATGGTTTAATTTTTTTTCCTGCACATAAATATTTAATTGAATTCCAAAAGGCGCCGAATAAATTTTTTCAAGGCAAAAAATATGTATATTTCGCATATGTTTCTCATATATTTTTCCAAAAATATCTGAAAATATTATTATTATTGTTTCCCAAAATTTCATGAGCCGAAAGTGAAGATGATTTAATTTTTTTTCCTGCACATAAATATTTAATTGAATGCCAAAAGGCGCCGAATAGATTTTTTCAAGGCAAAAAATATGTATATTTCGCATATGTTTCTCATATATTTTTCCAAAAATGTCTGAAAATATTATTATTATTATTTCCCAAAATTTCATGAGCCGAAAGTGAAGATGATTTAATTTTTTTTCCTGCACATAAATATTTTATTTAATTGCCAAAGGACGCCAAATAAATTTTTTCAAGGTAAAAAATATGTATATTTCGCATATGTTTCTCATATATATTTTTCCAAAAATATCTGAAAATATATAAACGATCTTTATATAGTTAAATCACAACAAAATGTTATATATGTTACATATATTTTATTTTTGTATGAGATAACGACGATGATTTTTATTCCATAGGTAAGACGAAGCTTCAAAGAAATTTACAGTATAAAACAATAAAAGTAAGAGCGAGAAGAAGAAGGAGATGAGGAAAGAAGAGCCGATGAAGAGAAAATAATTGAAAAAAGAAGAAAAACGAAGCGAGGAAGGAAGAGAACCAGTCCAGCGGTTTCTTGCTTCATGCGAGCGTCCATACGTCTCTCAACGGTCGGCCCCCGGTTTTGCGGCCTCTTTCTGCTTCTGGTCCTCCCCATCGCTTCGGTCCTCTTCCTCAAAAGGTCCATTCCCACGAGGAACACGAGAGCACGTCCCCGAAGGCGAATAAAGAGCAATGACCCTCCTCAGAGCTACGCAACAGTAGACACACATTTTATTTATAACGCGTACGCTCGTAGAAAGATGATTTTTTTTAAGGGGATCTGCACATGAGTTAAAAAATTACGAATTCAACGATAATTGTTTAGGCAATACAAAATTATCTTTTCTTGTCACCTAATATATGTGAAACGACATCACCCGCGTAAAAATAATTATTTCAAATTGAGATCACCAATCGACATATGTCAAAAAGTGCCATTTTTTAGATGAATAAAGACGAAATATCTTCGAAAATTGATCTCAAAAAGCGATTTTGAGATCAATTTCATTATCACGTTTACTGATATCAAATTACTAAATAGTTGCAAATATATAGTTATATATTTTAGTATAATATATGTTATATATTATAGAATGTAGCAAAAATTACAATTTGTTATCAGTCAACGTGATGAAATTACAATTTGTAATTGATTTATGATTGCGCTCAAGTTGGTAAAAAAAACTTGGTATCAAATCGATCTCAAAATCGGTTTGAATTTTTCGAAGATTTTTCATCTTATGGCGTCTCAAAAATGGCACTTTATGAGATATGCCAATTTGTGATCACAATTTGATATATTTATTTTGACTAGTTGTAACATTGGACCATTTCTCAAGGATGCAGTGACGGTGAAATTAAGCAGAGTTGTAAATGCCTAATACTTATAGAAATAATGATGATGATACGATCAGCTCTACAATTATGATTTTATAAGAATAACATGTAGCGATTGTAATACGATGATTAAATTTTGGAATGGCTGCAAAAATTAATATTTTTCAATAAAAATTCACGGTAATCCTTTTGAAAAAATGGAAAAAAATAAGTAATGCATTAAGAAAGTAATGCATTACTTATTTTTCCCATTTTTTCCACTATTGCAATATTAAAGCGAAAATTAGTATTTTTTTCAGCTATTCAAATGTTTACACTCTATTTTATAATCACTGCATATTATTATTATTATGAAATCATAATTACAAAACAAATTGTACTGTAAACTATATCTCATGAATTAATGGGGATTTACAACTCTGAAATTAAGGGGATGCTTTACCGATTTTGATCGGTAAAAAGGTTTGATTTCGTAGTTTACAAATTACGTAGTTAATATGTTACAAATATATTTCAAATAGCATAGAATTATAATATCAACATAAGCGCATTTGCGTCCACTTAAATTTTGGTAGAAAACGCTTGAAAAATAAGGAAAATCGTAAATTTGTAAACCTACCGAAAACCAATATGGCGAACTGACAACACCAACTGTTTTTTTACTATATATAAATATTTCTGGGAATCGCATTCGAAAAATGAGACTGGATGCAAATTCTCTGATGTTCTTCGTACATTTCAAGATCATTGGATTGACGATAGCACAAAAGCACCGCACGTAAAATGTAAATCCATGTAATTGGCATTTATTTTGGTTATTCTGCACATAATGATTGTGTATCAGATTTTTTTTCCTTTAAGATACTTAGTTTTCTTTTTTTTAAGAAAGGAAACGGACGTATTTTGTCATGAAAATTGCGACATTGAATTAAAATTTCTGCCATTTTTTCAAATATCAATTATTTTTAAATGAGCTATGATACCCCGAATATATTGGTATCTAATTTTTTTTTTTTTTATTTTTTTACCAAGATACACCGATCTGGAGGATTAAAAAAAAAGTCTTTTCACTTCGATATACTTTCACCATTTTGTATAGTTTTATTTCAAGTAAAAAATATTTTTAAAAATGTTGGCATTTTACAAAATGTATATTTTCAACTAAAAAAATGCATGTCGCGTTCCACAAAATACTTCTTCAACTTCCTTATCATTTGGTCCCCCTTAATCTAAAATCCATAAGTATATACAGCAAAAAAAAAAATGCTTCCGCTACAAGAATCTGATTAACGCGATGATAGCAAATCTTTGCTTTAAAAAAAACGGCTTCATAAATCTCATACAATTGACATTCTGCAATAAAAAAAAAGAATATCCAGATCCGAAAATAGGAGATTAAAAATTTCTACAATAAAATTTTATTTCCCATTTTCCACTATACATGGATTTTTTTGTTAATAAAAAACTTATTCATATGCACGAAATTCGTAAAGGTATGTTTTTTTTTCTCTTTTGTCGCCCTATTAGGATATACTGTAGGGCCATATCTAATTTAACTGTCGGCACACAAAACGTACGTTAAACGGCATGCGATGGATAGGAAAAGGGCAGCCGAGTTACGTCTTAAAAATAAAAATGAAAACCATTGGCAATATCTCGCAGCGAATTATGCAGTCCCGAAAAGCCAACGAATAAGATGTTTACGGTTATAAAACTTTACGTAACAACGTTGAGACTCTTTTTCGCCAAGTTACTTGGTTAGCTTAGTAATTTATTAGGCTACCAATTTCTTGGTTGGACTAACCAAGTCACGTGGTTAGTGTTGCCGATCCACTACAATAAATGGGCGCCTACGTCATGAACTTGCGTATCAGTTTGAACACTGATTAGCCTTGCTCCGAGAGAGGGGGTCTGACGTCACGACTGCCGGAGCGCGTCAGGCGCAGGCTGGTGCGCGAGCGAGGAAGAGGGGGAAGAGAGGGAGACGCGCGGCAGCGCGAGAGTGAGACAAGGAGTCGCTCGCGCACGGCTGAGTAGGGCAGTCGCGCAGGAGCGCGAGAGAGATGGAAGAGAGGGAGACGTGCCGCAGCGCGAGAGGAAGACAGGGAGTCGCGCTCGAACAGCCGAGCAGGGCGGTCGCACAGCGGAGCAGCATGGTGACTGTATAGCAGCGTGGCAGTGTGACTTCATGGCACGACCTTGCAGAATACCACTACAGCAGCCTCGCAGCGCAGCAGCAGAATACCACTACAGCAGCCTCGCAGCGCAGCAGCAGAATACCACTACAGCAGCCTCGCAGCGCAGCAGCAGAATACCACTACAGCAGCCTCGCAGCGTAGCAGCATAGCACTACAGCAGCCTAGCAGCCTCGTAGCACAGCAGCATGGCAGTATAGCAGCACAGCGACAAAGCAGTACAGCAGCGCGGTAGCCACTAAGCGTGGGTGTCAGTTGACAGCGTGCTGAACCGTTCGAAGCGCTTACGACGGCCTGTGATGTATGCGCATGGACGACAAAGAACATCGCACCGGCCCACCGGAAGCAAATTTCACGGGTTTTAGTCGAAGATGGAAGCCTTTTTTCAGCAAATGGGCGTGATATGGCCCTTTCCAAGTTTGTCGAAACAATTAGAAGCAAGAACAACCAGGACGGCAATAGGTTCATCGAGCCCCCCCACTACCGCTCCGAATTTATTCCTGTGCCCGATAGCCGCTGCATGGCAGCAGCGACTAAGTCCGGCACAGTTAGCTTACCAACCAAGTAATTTGTTAGGCTACCAATTTCTTGGTTGGTCTAACCAAGTTACTTGGTTAGCTTATTATACTTGGTTAGCTTAGTAATTTGTTAGACTACCAGTTTCTTGGTTGGACTAACCAAGTAATTTGGTAGGCTACCAATTTCTTGGTTGGATTATCCAAGTCACTTGGTAAACTAACCAAGTGACTTGGTTAGACCTACGAAGAAATTGGTAGCCTAACAAATTACTTGGTTGGTCTAACCAATTAATCGTCTGGCGCATATATAACCAAGTCTGTTTTGCGTGTAGTAAATCTTTGTATGTGTCTGGAAAAAAATGCCATGTTTCTACTTTGGATCCCGATTACTATAAGAATCTGGGAATGAGTACTATAATCCTTCCTTATCATTTGGTCCCCCTTAATCTAAAATCCATAAGTATATACAGCAAAAAAAAAAAAAATGCTTCCGCTACAAAAATTTGATTAACGCGATAATAGCAAATCTTTGCTTACAAAAAAGAACAGCATCATAAATCTCATACAATTGACATTCTGCAATAAAAAAAAAGAATATCCAGATCCAAACATAGGAGATTAAAAATTTCTACAATAAAATTTTATTTCCCATTTTCCACTATACATGGATTTTTTTGTTAATAAAAAACTTATTCATATGCACGAAACTCGTAAAGGTATGTTTTTTTCTCTTTTGTCGCCCTATTAGGTTATACTGCAGGGCCATATCTAATTTAACTGTCGGCACACAAAACGTACGTTCAACGGCACGCGATGGATAACAAAAGGGCAGCCAAGTTACGTCTTAAAAAAAAAATGAAAACCATTGGCAATATCTCGGAGCGAATTATGCAGTCCCGAAAAGCCAACGAATAAGATGTTTACGGTTATAAAACTTTACGTAACAACGTTGAGACTCTTTTTTGCTTCGTTCGGTTTACCTTGAACTTGAGCAGGAATATCAATTTATTGCGTCCTTATACTCGTAGTAGTACTTTAGTATATAGTGAAGTACCGTCGAGTATGCAATTTCGTGTCTTTTCTCGCTTTTATTTTAAACGTGGGAGATATAGAGTGCGCTTGAAGCTGGAGAAATTTCGAGGCAATTGGCTCGCATCGTGAGGGCAGTAAGCCAGACATGCGAGCGAACCTCTCGAGAACCCACGAGATTTATGACGTTCGTGTAAAACCGTGAAGAGCGCACTTCCGCCAGGAATCCTCGTGGCGCGGTCACGCGGCCTCGGTATTGCGGACAAGAGTGAAAGAGAGATAGAGTGGCAAAGGTTTTGCAGGGTGGGGAGGCGAGAGTGAGGATAAAAAGCATGCGGGAGAGTGCAGCGTCGAGTGTCAGTGGGTTAAGGTCAGTTGAGCTCATCCCCCGCAGTCCGAAGATCTGTATCGTCCTCTCATCTCGATTCTCATTAATATTTATGAAATATTAATCCTTCCTTGATCACCCACAGACTGAACCTATCCCAAGATTAACTACTGAAAATCGTTAAGTTTAAACGACCAGGTCGTGAACTCAATTAAATGCTTCCCGATCGCATATATTTACGACAGATTTAATACGCGTCAATAATTTTTAGCTACTTTGGATTAATCGATCGAATTAAACAGTTTTTTTTTGTTATCTTTTACTGGAAATAAATTTGGTTTTAAACGTATTTGTGACTGTTAGAGAAAATTATAAAATTGGAAGTATTTTAATAAACTTATATAAACCCATAAGATCAATTACTTCGGAAATATATCATTTTTGTACTTAATATATTTGCGCGGAAAAATTGTATGTCGGATATTTTTCAGGATGTATATGCGAAATATATGTAAGTGAAAAATATATCTTAGGTATATGGGAAATAAATAAAATATGTATTATCCTCTGAAAAGTTAGTTATATCAGATATATTTCTGGATATATTTCATTTTCCATGAGGGATTTGTCGTTTTTCAATTACAATTACTTGCGTCCTGGTCGCATATGTTTCCGACAAATTTAATACGTCAATAATTTTTAGCTATGGACTTTGTATTAATCGATTGAATTAAACAGTTTTTTTTTCATCATGTAACTGGAAAAAATTTGTTTTTAAACGTATTTGTGACTATTAGAGAAAATAATAAAAATGGGAGTATTTTAATGAAGATAATGTTTTTTTAAATACACGTTTAAAACTTAAATAAACAAATCAGGTAATTTTTTTTCGTCTGACTATTACAGCACTAACCACTGATTTTTAATAGCTAACTACTAACCACACGTATATGGCTGCATCCGCCATCAAGAAACCTAAACCTTCATTTCACTATGACTGGCGTTCGCATTCATCTATATTATTGAGTAATCTCTAATAGTAGGTAATAGAGAATACAACAAGGAAAAGTCTTATATTGCTGTATGTTGTGACTCTCCAAGTTGTATATTCCAATTATAGAGTGGGCGTCAAAATAGCGAACGGCTAAAATAGCAAATTTTAATTTCATAATGACCATCATTATGAAAGTCGTTATTTTAGACATTCGCTATTTTTATTACATTTGAATAGGGTGGAGTCAAAATAGCAAATAGCAGAAATAGCGAATTTAAATATAATGAACATCTGAATCTAAAATGCAATTTTAGTTTGATTCTGATTTGTTCCTGTAACCAACTAGTTTATTGTTTTAACCAATTTTCTCATTTGAAGCCTATTTAAGCGATTATTTTTTTTTTTGTGGTGTGGGGGGGTCAAAATAGCGAATGGTTAAAATATCGAATTTCAAAATACGGAACGTTTGAATCTAGAATGACCATCATTATGAAATTCGCTATTACAGCAATTCGCTATTTTGACCCTCAATCTTATTAAAATGCAATCAAAATAGCGAATAGTTAAAATAGCGCGAATTTCATAATTATGGCGATTCTATATTTAGACATTCCTTATTTTGAAATTCGCTTTTTTAGCCATTCGATATTTTGACCCCCACCCTTTTTGTGTACACTCTATATGCAAGCTATACACCGAGAGAAAAAGTTTGATTCACGGAAATCTTTGCCAATGAAATGAAATACTCGAATTTCAATACTATCTTTTCTTTGAATGATCTCAAACTCAATGAAAAGTAGTGACATTGATTCGAAGAAACATTTCTTTAAACCAATGAACCTTTCTCATTGATTTCAAAGATATCGTCTCTGATTCAATGAAACCTTCTTCTTACCAGCTCAAAATTTCGAAACCAATTTTTTGCTGAAGTACGCGGCAGATAAAGCTCAAATTTTGTGAGTATGTAAGGTAGTACGGCAGAAATAGGCTAAGCTTCTGGCTCCTCGAAACTCGTAGCCGTTCGTTCGGGAGAACCGGAAAACAAAAAAGTGAGGTTAGGTGCGAGAGAGAGATCAATGAAAACGTTTCTTTGAACCAATTAAAACGTCTCTTTAAAACAATAAAACTGTTTCTTTATTATATGCTCACTAAGTAAATCTTTATTTACAGACAATGAAATGTTCTCTTTGAAATTCAAATGCACTATTTCATTAAAATCAAAGAAATATTTCGTTGAAATCAATGAAAAAAAAATCAATCCACCCATTTCTTTGGCGTCAATTAAATCTTTTCTTTCGTTGTACGTTAACGGACGACGCCTACATGGCAAAAAAGGCTTGGTTGGAACAACCAAGTGCCTTGGTTATATATGCGCCAGACAATTAATTGGTTAGACCAACCAAGTAATTTGTTAGGCTATCAATTTCTTGGTTGGTCTAACCAAGTCACTTGGTTAGCTTACCAACCAAGTAATTTATTAGGTTACCAATATCTTGGTTGGTCTAACCAAGTTACTTGGTTAGCTTACCAACCAAGTAATTTATTAGGTTACCAATTTCTTGGTTGGTCTAACCAAGTTACTTGGTTAGCTTAGTAATTTGTTAGGCTACCAATTTCTTGGTTGGACTAACCAAGTCACTTGGCTAGCTTACCAACCAAGTAATTTGTTAGGCTACCAATTTCTTGGTTGGTCTAACCAAGTTACTTGGTTAGTCCAACCAAGAAATTGGTAGCCTACCAAATAACTTGGTTGGTCTAACCAATTAATCGTCTGGCGCATATATAACCAAGCCTTTTTTGCGTGTAGTAAATCTTTGTATGTGTCTGGAAAAAAATGCCATGTTTCTACTTTGGATCCCGATTACTATACGAATCTGGGTATGAGTACTATAATCCTTCTCTCGGTGTACAATAATTTTTTTTTACTTGGGCACATAAAGTATTTATTGAGCTTGGTACTACTACTATAGTACATTATAGTAGCAACGTACCAATGGGTCCCCGGATCCATTCGTTCGTTAGTACCTCATTCGCTCGTTCGCTCACTCGGTCGGGACCGTGAGGCCCGTTCTCTCCCCATGCTCGAAGCGTGTAGGAGTAGAAAGTCGCTATTGTACTGGATCTGGTTTTATATAAATAGCATCGGCGTCGGGTCACCCGAGCACACGCCGTCACCGTGCGCGTGCGTGCGTTCTCATATTATGCGCACCTATATACTTATACCATATAGTATGTATATATACAATCAGCATCCATATACATGACCATTGATATATGCTTTATTGCATTAATACAGTCCAACCTCTGCGACAAGTTGATGAATCCGGCTCCATGACTTCATATAATAATAGCAATATGGTATAATGGCTCTATTACCACCGAATTGGTTCATTTATTATGGACCATTTTATAGACTTTTTAGAAATATGAAATTGTATTATGAATATTAATATATGGTCTGTTGTATTAATACAGTCCAACCTCTGCGACAAGTTGATGAATTCGGCTTTATAACTTCCCATAATAATAGCAATATGGTGTAATGTCTACATTAGCACCGAATTAGTTAATTTATTATGGGCCATTTTATAAACTTTTTAGAAATGTGCAGTTGTATTATTCCATATACATGAATATTGATATATGCTTCATTATATTAATAATTAATACAATTGCAGTCCCAACTCTGCGTCAAATAGATGAATTCGGCTCCATGTCTTCCTATAATAATAACAATATGGTATAATGTCTCCATTTGCACCGAATTAATCAATTTATTATGGGCTATTTTATAAACTTTTTAGCAATGTGCAGTTATATTATTCCATATACATGAATATTGATATATGCTTTATTATATTAATAATAAATAAAATTGCAGTCCCAAACTCTGCGGCAAATTGATGAATTCGGCTCGATGGCTTTTTATAATAATAATAATATGATACAATGTCTCTATTTGCACCGAATTGGTTCATTTATTATGGACCATTTTATAGACTTTTTAGAAATGTGCAGTTGTATTATTCCATATACATGAATATTGATATATGCTTTATTATATTAATAATTAATAAAATTGCAGTCCCAAACTCTGCGGCAAATTGATGAATGCGGCTCCATGGCTTTCTATAATAATAACAATATGATATAATGGCTCTATTTGCACCGAATTGGTTAATTTATTATGGACCATTTTATAGACTTTTTAGAAATATGAAATTGTATTACATATTCCATATACATGAATATTAATATATGGTCTGTTGTATTAATACAGTCCAATGGCTTTCTATAATAATAACAATATGATATAATGTCTCTATTTGCACCGAATTGGTTCATTTATTATGGACCATTTTATAGACTTTAGAAATGTGCAGTTGTATTATTCCATATACATGAATATTGATATATGCTTTATTATATTAATAATTAATAAAATTGCAGTCCCAAACTCTGATGCAAATTGATAAATTCGGCTCCATGGCTTTCTATAATAATAACAATATGATATAATGGCTCTATTTGCACCGAATTGGTTAATTTATTATGGACCATTTTATAGACTTTTTAGAAATATGAAATTGTATTATTCCATATACATGAATATTGACAAATGCTTTATTGCATTAATAATTTATAGTTTTATTATATATAGTTATATTTAAAAATGTGTAGTTGATTAAACAAACAAATTTTTTGCTATTTTGCAAAAAAAAAATTTCTTTTTTGTATTCTGCATAATTTTATAAGTAGACCAAATATTCTCAAATAATTGATAGTTGTGAAAAAGATAAATCCTTCCGCCATGAGTTCATAGAAATTACGTAGATTTTAATAGTAATAAAAAAACCATTGTTGAATAAATCATAAGTTTACCAATATTAAAAAGGAAAATAAAAAGCTGGTCTCATGCTAGAACGATCATGTTTGAATGTTCGAAATCATTTTTCTCGGTGTACATATTTCATGTACAAACACTCGAGTTGCATCCTTAAGCCACCACCGAAGAAGAATCTATGCGAGGGATAAGTAGAGGATATAGGATATCAAGTTAGCTCGTCGTTCGCTGCAACGAAGATGGGAGGAGCAAAGGATCAGAGGATTAGAATGCAAAGCATTGTAAGGCTACTATATAATGCATATATGCATGTCAGGGGCGGTATAAACTCAGTCTCAGAAATAAATCTCTCGTAAATATCATTTCATCGGGAATCATTCGTAAATAATGTTAGAATATTTTTCCAACCCTCGGAATGTCTAGACGTCTCTATACGTCATTCCTCTTCATTCGTCTTGTTTTTTTTGTGATTCTACGAATCACAAAAAAAATTGCAAAGTAGAATTTTGCACATGGCTTCGTCATTAATTTTCATTTTTATGAAAAAATATTCTTATTTATTAATTCTGGTTTTCTCATAGAGGAAGGTTTGTAAAAAAATAAAAATGAATGAGAAAACAATGTGCAAACTTCTACTTTGCAACTTTTTTCGTTACTTAAAAAATTCAAAATCACATAAAATCCGAACCGCTTTACCGATCGCGACCAAATTTGGTAGGTAACAGCACTGAATATTATTTTTCATCTGTAGAAAATTTCATTTTATTTTGTGAGATTTGGCGTGAGTTAGAGGAAAACGAATATTTTTTTGAAAAATTCAAAATCCCATAAAAGCCGAAATTTTTTACAGATTCATTCCAAATTCAATACCGATCCTCCTTTAACATAACTTTATCCATAAAAAATTATTTAACCCGATATCTAAAAATTTGCGGATGCTAGAGAGCGTACAGACATTTTTCGAAAATTTCAAAGTCAAATAAATCTTGAACATATTTTTGATTTTTTTTTTAAATTCTCACAAACAACAGCGTCGACCTGCTTTACATTTTTGCTAAATTTCAGCCCGATTGTTATAGCAGTTCTTGAGATATGTAAATTTGAATTTTTAGTGACAGCCACACACACATCCGTCCATACACTTTTTCTAAACCACTTTTCTCAAAGTTTTACACCATTTTGTGTATACTGACATAAAAATCGCAAAAAAAAAAAAAAAATTTCGCACGAAAACAAAGGTTCCTTCATTTTTAACAAAGCCGCCTCTATGAGTAAGCTTATTTATTAATTTTGGCTTCCTCGTAGAGGAAGCTTTGCAAAAAAAAAAAATTAAAATGAATGAGGAAACAATGTGGAAACGTCTACTTTGCAACTTTTTTCGTTACTTAAAAAATTCAAAATCGCATAAAATCCAAACCGCTTTACCGATCGCGACCAAATTTGGTAGGTAACAGCACTGAATATTATTTTTCATCTGTAGAAAATTTCACTTTATTTGGTGAGATTTGGCGTGAGTTAGAGGAAAACGAATATTTTTTTGAAAAATTCAAAATCCCATAAAAACCGAATTTTTTTGCAGATTCATTCCAAATTCAATACCGATCCTCCTTTAACATAACTTTATCCATAAAAAATTATTTAACTCAATATCTAAAAACTTGCAGATGCTAGAGAGCGTACAGACATTTTTCGAAAATTTCAAAGTCAAATAAATCTTGAACATATTTTAGAATTTTTTTGAAAATTCCCACAAACGAAGGCGTTGACCTGCTTCGAAAGTTTGCTAAATTTCAGCCCGACTGGTAAAGCAGTTTTTGTTTCTAAACCACTTTTCTCGACCATAACGACTGTACTGACATTAAAAAATCGAAGAAAAAAAATTTCACACGTACAAAATTTCCTCTATGAGGAAGAAAAAAGATAAAGTAAGAACATTGCCGCTTGGCACGCGAACGGATGCTGCTCGCTCGTTTGTCCGTAACAGACCTTCTTTTGCTTGGCGCGCCTGACCTATCTTAAATTCTTCGCCACGCGATAGCCTCTCGTTTCTACTCGAGGTCGACAACACGAAAAATATAATCCTTGGTCTTTCACAGACTCCCCCTCACATTTTTCTGCTACCGCTATATTTCAATTGAGAGCGAAATGTGTCGAGCGCATAAATTAATAAAGCAATTGTGCGATTGTACCTTCGGGCTACCGTTGGCCTCATTTCTCAATTGATAATCAAAGTAAAAAATCACTCAAAGCGAGATATATCTTTGGGAGATTTATCACGAGCTGGAGAAATCAATTGTATTATTTTATTTTTTTTCTATATCGTCGAATCGAAAGATGTAATCTTGAAAGTCTTGATCACCGAGAGCGCCGCGTATATTTACTATAAATAAGAGCCTCGCGATAGTCAACAGATCACGCGCGCTCGATTTCCCTTTTAGATCACGAAAGACTTTCGTTCGTTTACGTTGGTACTGCGTGTAAACGCGTTTGACTATCTACCGCTTATAATCGCGGCTTTTATCTAATACCACGCAAATTCCAAACGCAATCTGTGACGATTACAACAGGAACGAAAATTCGTCCCGCAGAAACTGCTGCTGTTAATCCTACTACTGCACACGAGCTGCAAACTACGAGATGCAACGCTCGCATATGGCGCATAACTGCAACGCAAACCACTGTAAGACAGGCCAGATGTTGTCACGTCGTTGTGTGTAAGAGTCGCTGCGGAAACGTGTATAATAATGTCAAGAGAATTACTGTTTTGAATATAACGTTCGTTTGACTAACATTGACTGATGCTATGATTTTAATATTCTGTAATATCGACACAATGACGAAATTGGTGTGTTGAAAAATTTTAGAAATATATGGATGATGTCAAGTATTTATTTCGTTGGCTTCAGTTTTTTCGAACGTCATTAATTGACGACGTACTTCATTGAAGATTTATGACAATGAGAGATCGAAGGTATGGCTTTAATATTCTGTAATATCGATATAATGAAGAAATTGATGCGTTGAAAAATTTGCGAAATATATGGATGTTGTTAAGTATTTATTTCGTTGGCTTCAGTTTTTTTCGAACGTCTTATAAATTGACGATGTAGTTCATTGAAGTTTTTTGAAAATTAGAGAGAGAGAGAAATGAGAGATCGAAACTATGACTTTAATATTCTGTATTAGCGACACAATGAAGAAATCGGCGTGTTAGAAAATTTGAGAAAAATATGAATGATGCTCTGCTGATGATGTCAAGTATCATCAAGTCAAAAGTATGATAAAATTGGTTTATTTATTTTTCAGATCATCTTTCTATTCCACATGCAAATCAATCAGTCATATTTCTATTTGACTATACAAACAGTATCCAGTCCCAATTAGTTCCGATAATCGACGCTCTACTGTACACAGAAAATTATTTAATTACTCGACTGATCGTGACTTAATAAATCCACCGAACCGACATTTTTTTAATGAGATACGCGAAATAATTAAATACGTATGGATGTGAGAATAACAAAGTAGAATCTCGCACATTGCTTCGTCATTATTTTTCAATTTTTACAAAGCTTCCTCTAGAAGTATGTTAATCAATTGTGGCTTCAACATAGAGGAAGCTTTGTAAAAAGCGAAAAATAATTAGGCAGCAATGCGCAAGTTTCTACTTTGCATCCTTTTTTTTGTTTGTTTAAAATCATGGTCAAAAAGATTGTAACCGGTATTTTCTGCGACTTGAGAATGATGGTCAAGGTCAAAATTCGGTATCTTAAGGAAAAAAAATATTTAGGTTGGATTTTCCGACCAAAAGTCGGATCTGTCAATTCTGACATCAGAACCGACCAAAAGCGACTTTTTCAAAAATCGTCGTAAAAAGGCATGAACCGGTACTTTCTGAGGTACAATATGTGACTTGAGAACGATAGTGAAGGCCAAAATTCGATATCTTGAAGAAAAAAAAATGTAGGTTCTTTAGGTTGGATTTCCCGACCAAAAGTCGGATTTGTGAATTCTCACATCAGAACCGACCAAAACCGATTTTTTTTTAAATCGTCGTAAAAAGGCATGTAACCGGTACTTTCTGAGATACAATATACAACTTGAGAACGATAGTGAAGGCCAAAATTCGAGATCCTGAAGAAAAAAAAATGTAGGTTCTTTAGGTTGGATTTTCCGACCAAAAGTCGGATCTGTAAATTCTGACATCAGAACCAACCAAAAGCGACTTTTTCAAAAATCAACGCAAAAAGGCATGTAACCGGTACTTTCTGAGGTACAATATGCGACTAGAGAACGATAGTGAAGGCCAAAATTCGATATCTTCAAGAAAACAAATGTAGGTTCTGTAGGTTGGATTTTTCGACGAAAAGTCGGATTTGTGATTTCTGACATCAGAACCGACCAAAAGCGACTTTTTCAAAAATCGTTGTAAAAAGGCTTGTAACCGGTACTTTCTGAGGTACAATATGCGACTTGAGAACGATAGTGAAGGCCAAAATTCGATATCCTGAAGAAAAAGAAATGTAGGTTCTTTAGATTGGATTTTCCGACCAAAAGTCGGATCTGTAAATTCTGACATCAGAACCGACCAAAAGCGACTTTTTCAAAAATCTTCGTAAAAAGGCATGTAACCAGTACTTTCTGAGGTACAATATGTCACTTGAGAACGATAGTGAAGGCCAAAATTCGATATCTTGAAGAAAAAAAATGTAGGTTCTTTAGGTTGGATTTTGCGACCAAAAGTCAGATCTGTGAATTCTGACATCAGAACCGACCAAAAGCGACTTTTTCAAAAATCTTCGTAAAAAGGCATGTAACCAGTACTTTCTGAGGTACAATATGTCACTTGAGAACGATAGTGAAGGCCAAAATTCGATATCTTGAAGAAAAAAAATGTAGGTTCTTTAGGTTGGATTTTCCGACCAAAAGTCGGATTTGGGAATTCTGACATCAGAACCGACCAAAAGTGACTTTTTCAAAAATCATCGTAAAAAGCCTTGCAACCGGTACTTTCTGAGGTACAATATGCGACTTGAGAACGACAGTGAAGGCCAAAATTCGATATCATCAAGAAAAAAAAATGTAGGTTCTTTAGGTTGGTTTTTCCGACGAAAAGTCGGATCTGTGAATTCTGACATCAGAACCAACCAAAAGCGACTTTTTCAAAAATCGTCGTAAAAAGGCATGTAACCGGTACTTTCTGAGGTACAATATGCGACTTGAGAACGATAGTGAAATCCAAAATTCGATATCTTCAACAAAAAAAAATGTAGGTTCTTTAGATTGAATTTTCCGACCAAAAGTCGGATCTGTGAATTCTGACATCAGAACCGATCAAAAGTGACTTTTTCAAAAATCGTCGTAAAAAGGCATGTAACCGGTACTTTCTGAGGTACAATATGCGACTTGAGAACGATAGTGAAGGCCAAAATTCGATATCCTGAAGAAAAAAAATGTAGGTTCTTTAGGTTGGATTTTCCGACCAAAAGTCGGATTTGTGAATTCTGAGATCAGAACCGACTAAAAGCGACTTTTTAAAAAATCAGCGCAAAAAGGCATGTAACCGGTACTTTCTGAGGTACAATATGCGACTTGAGAACGACAGTGAAGGCCAAAATTCGATATCATCAAGAAAAAAAAATGTAGGTTCTTTAGGTTGGTTTTTCCGACGAAAAGTCGGATCTGTGAATTCTGACATCAGAACCAACCAAAAGCGACTTTTTCAAAAATCGTCGTAAAAAGGCATGTAACCGGTACTTTCTGAGGTACAATATGCGACTTGAGAACGATAGTGAAATCCAAAATTCGATATCTTCAACAAAAAAAAATGTAGGTTCTTTAGATTGAATTTTCCGACCAAAAGTCGGATCTGTGAATTCTGACATCAGAACCGATCAAAAGTGACTTTTTCAAAAATCGTCGTAAAAAGGCATGTAACCGGTACTTTCTGAGGTACAATATGCGACTTGAGAACGATAGTGAAGGCCAAAATTCGATATCCTGAAGAAAAAAAATGTAGGTTCTTTAGGTTGGATTTTCCGACCAAAAGTCGGATTTGTGAATTCTGAGATCAGAACCGACTAAAAGCGACTTTTTAAAAAATCAGCGCAAAAAGGCATGTAACCGGTACTTTCTGAGGTACAATATGCGACTTGAGAACGATAGTGAAGGCCAAAATTCGATATCTTGAAGAAAAAAAAATGTAGGTTCTTTAGGTTGGATTTTCCGACCAAAAGGCGGATCTGTCAATTCTGGAATCATAAGCGGAAAAAATGATTTCAAAAATCATGATAAATAAACCACTTGTGTGCAAAATTTCAGCTTGATACATCGTGCCGTTCGTGAGTTATGGACGATTGAATTTTCTATGCTTAGAACATATACAGTGAGGTTCAGGTGAAACTAGACACCCAGCGAAGCGCGCGCTTGGGAACTCTCAAATCTTATTGGCTGCGGCCTTTCACCGGCAGTGCTCCTCAACGCAGTGGCTCCCACGTCCTCGTGTAGCATCGGAGAGGGCTGAAGAGTGGCATGGTAGGGAGATAGGGACGCTACAAAGATGCGTCTTCGCGCGTCATCAGGTGCGTTTTAACGCACCTGAAAAAAAAGTATCCTGGCACCGATGGTATACCCATTTTCCGAGTATCCAGATTTTATTCTTCAAGATACATTGAACTACACTGAAAAAAAATGTCATTGATTCAATAAATCCATCGTTTGCGGGCTGCCAAAAAGAAGTATTTTTGAATTAACTTTAGTTCTTATTCGTTCAATCCCTTTCAACATTGAAATAATAAAATATTATTTTGCTTATTTTAGAGTTATTGTTTTGATCTCGTATGGAATTGGAGGAATTAGAATTCAAATTAAGTTGATACCACTTGATTTTGGCAGCCCGCAAACGATGGATTTATTGAATCAATTAAATTTTTTTTCAGTGTAATTATCGCAAAAAAATGTAAACGATTCTGTAAGTTAAAAAAATGATTGTCCGAAGCATAATGGGCATAAAAAAGAAAAATCGTAAATCTGGAAATCAGGCGTGATTCTTAGATTTACAATTTTTTTTTTTTTTTTTTTTTTCTTTCATTTTTTTGGTTATCGACAATGCTCCTCGTAATGTGTAGTTACTTCTGTTCCAAAATAAACTGGATAGCTTATCGCACAGAAATCGTATTTGTAAGGTCGATAATAGAAGTTCAAAAAAAAAAATCGTACAGGAAGAAACGCGGAAACGTTAAATTTCACTGATGCTTGACATTTTTATGTCCTTACGTTCGTCTACGATCCAACTACAATTTTATTATTATTATTTATTTATCAACCGCAAGATCCTTTTTGCAAAAATACAGGAAAAAACAATAGAAAAATATTCCATAAAGATTAATATTAACATCGTCGACATTAGTCATATTATTTATCGCAGAAAAATTATGCGTTCACGCAAAAAAAATGAAAACTCCTCTCTTGCTTTTCATTTTTTATTTAATTCCACCAGTATTCAAACGCTCCGAGATTAATTCGACGACCGAAAATATTAGATATTTTTTGGGTATACTATGCAGCCCTGATTTTAGCGGTACCAAATTTCTGGGAACTGCTATCTTGCCCCGGAATGTCTGGTAAGCCCCCTTTCTTTTAGTACTTCTGTAAAATGTCATCAATTGAAACTGGTCGCATTACAACTGCTGGCTCTACACTTGCACAAAATTTAGTTTTGTACTTACTTCGCGCGTGAGACAAAAATACAGCATTCTGAGTGATAAAAGTCTTCTGTTATACTTGGCTAGGCACAACCCTTTCATTAATAAACAAGTCGACGTAGTGGCGGTGTAAGTACTGCACGATTTTTTTTAAGCTTTTCTTCAACAAGAATGCTAAAGGGGTCTTTTACGAATGAGAATACAAAGAAACGAAATAAACGAGATAAAACAAAACAACTTATTAATTGGATTAGTTAAACGACAATAGTTTTGTCAGTGCGCCATCGATTTCACTACATTCCTAGCATCGTGTTTAGAGAAAAACGCCCTATAGTATTTTTCGCTAGAAGCAACAGTTTTGAAAATAAATACGTTCAAATCGGAGACGACACCGCTTCCACGAGGATTACTTCAAAAGTTTTGCACCTACAACAAAGTTCAACAACACATTTTCTACTGTAAACAATGCAAGGAATCACAAAAAAAAGTAGAAAGTCAATAACTTGTTAATTGCATTAGTTACAAAATAATTCGTCGCTTAAAAACAGTCATTTTTTCGGGTGATTTTTTTTTAATAGAAAAGCAGTATTACCATCGATTTCAACGTGTTTTATTTTAAAACTATTGCTTCTAGCGAAAAAAAACATAACGATATTTTCCTCTCAAAACGATGCAAGTAATGCATTACAATCAATTACACACCGATAAAGTTATAGTTGTTAAAAATAAGAAACGAATTGTTGTCTAATTAACGCAAGTAACAAGTTAATAACGTTTGACTTACTTTTCTTTTTTCCTGGCATAGTTCACAGTAAGAAAGGTCGAGATCAACTTATTTGTAGAAGCAAGACTTTTAAAGTAATCTGCGTGGAAACTGTATCGAAAATGATTTCGACGTACTTTTTCCAATCTATTGCTTCTAGGGGAAAATATCAAATAAAGTTTTCCTCTTAAAACGGTGCAAGGAATGCAATAAAATGAATTGTGGACGAATAAAATGTTTTTTTTTTAAATAACCGACGAATTGTTGTCCAACTAATGCAATTAACAAATAATAAGCTTTTAACTTGTTTGTCTGTATTCCTTGCTTCGTTTAAAGTAAAAAAGACCTTAATCATCTTTTTTATACGAGTAAGACTTTAAAAGTAATCTGCGATTTCGACAATTTTACTTTTAATAGTATTGCTTCTATCGAAAAATACCAAACAATGTTTTTCTCTTAAAACCGTGCAAAGAATGGAGTGAAATAAATTGCACACCGATAAAATGATTGCTGTTGAAAATAAGCAACAAATTTTTGTCTAATTAATGCAATTAACAAGTTACTAGCTTTTTAATTGTTTTTATTTGGCCTTGCATAGTTCAGACTAAGAAAGGTCGTAATCAACTGTTTTCTAAAACCAAGACTTCTAGAGTAATCTGTTTGACGGCTGAGGCACCACCGATTTCAATGCATGTTATTCTAAAACTATTGGGTATAGCGGAAAATACCAAAGTGCATTTTCTTCTTAAAACGGTGAAAGAAATAGAGTGCAATCCATTTCACACCGATAATATAATTGTTGTTAAAAATAAGCAAAAAATTCTTGCCTTATTAATGCAATTAAGGATAATTAACTTTCAACTAGTTTGCATCGATTCATTACTATTTTTGCAGTAAAAAAGATCTTGTTTAACTTTTTTGTAGGAGTAAGACTTTGCCTTGAATTTCAACGTAATTATTTTCAATAGTAGTACTTCCAGCGAAAAGAACCAAGGGACGTTTTCCGCCCAGAACGATGCAAGGAATACAGGGGAATCAATTGCAGACCGATAAATTTATTGTTGTTGAAAATAAGTATTAACTTTTAATTTGTTTATCTTTATTCATTGCATACTTTAGAGTAAAAAATAAAATCATGACGTAGAAGCTGTGTTGCCATGAATTTCGACGCAATTATTTTCAAAACTATTGCTTCTAGTGGAAAATACCTTACGACGTTTTCCACTAAAAAATGGGAAAGGAATGCAGTAAAATCAGTTGTGGATCGATGAAATGATTGTTCTTAAAAATAAGCAGAAAATTGTTGTCTAACAAATGCAATTAACACGTTATTAACTTTTAACTTGATTGCAGTCATTTTATCGGTGCGCAATGAATTTCACTGCATTCCTTTCCCATTTTTTAGTGGAAAACGTCCTTTAGTATTTTCCGCTAGAAGCAATAGTTTTTAAAATAAATACGTCGAAATCAATGGCGACACAGCTTCCACGCAGGTTACATTAAAAGTCTAACTCCTACAAAAAAGTTTATCACGACATTTCTTACTCTAAACTATGCAAGGAATAAAGGAAAATCAGTTAAAAGTTAATAACTTGTTAATTGCATTAGATATACGACAATTTGTTGCTTATTTTAGTGCATTCCTTGCACAATATTAAGAGGAAAACGTCTTTTGGTATTTTTCACTAGAAGCAATACTTTCGAAAATAATCACGTCGAAATCCGTTGCGACTCAACACCCACGCAGATAACTCTAAAATTCTTATCCCTACAAAAAAGTTTAACAGGACCTTTTTCACTTTAAACTATGCAAGGAATAAATAAATATAAGTTAAAAGTTAATAACTTGTTAATTGCATTAGTTAGACAACAATTTGTTGCTTATTTTCAACAACAATCATTTTATCGGTACGCAATTGATTTTACTGCATTCCTTGCACAATATTAAGAGGAAAACGTCTTTTGGTATTTTTCACTATAAGCAATACTTTCTAAAATAATCACGTCGAAATCAGTTGCGACTCAACACCCACGCAGATAACTCTAAAAGTCTTATCCCTACTAAAAAGTTTAACAGGACCTTCTTCACTTTAAACTATGCAAGGAATAAATAAATATAAGTTAAAAGTTAATAACTTGTTAATTGCATTAGTTAGACAACAATTTGTTGCTTATTTTCAACAACAATCATTTTATGGATACGCAATTGATTTTACTGCATTCCTTGCACAATATTAAGAGGAAAACGTCTTTTGGTATTTTTCACTAGAAGCAATACTTTCGAAAATAATCACGTCGAAATCCGTTGCGACTCAACACCCACGCAGATAACTCTAAAAGTCTTATCCCTACAAAAAAGTTTAACAGGACCTTTTTCACTTTAAACTATGCAAGGAATAAATAAATATAAGTTAAAAGTTAATAACTTGTTAATTGCATTAGTTAGACAACAATTTGTTGCTTATTTTCAACAACAATCATTTTATGGATACGCAATTGATTTTACTGCATTCCTTGCACAATATTAAGAGGAAAACGTCTTTTGGTATTTTTCACTAGAAGCAATACTTTCTAAAATAATCACGTTGAAATCCGTTGCGATTCAACACCCACGCAGATAACTCTAAAAGTCTTATCCCTACTAAAAAGTTTAACAGGAACTTTTTCACTTCAAGCTATGCCAGGAATAAATAAATATAAGTTAAAAGTTAATAATTTGTTAATTGCATTAGTTAGACAACAATTTGTTGCTTATTTTCAACAACAATCATTTTATGGATACGCAATTGATTTTACTGCATTCCTTGCACAATATTAAGAGGAAAACGTCTTTTGGTATTTTTCACTAGAAGCAATACTTTCGAAAATAATCACGTCGAAATCCGTTGCGACTCAACACCCACGCAGATAACTCTAAAAGTCTTATCCCTACAAAAAAGTTTAACGGGACCTTTTTCACTTTAAACTATGCAAGGAATAAATAAATATAAGTTAAAAGTTAATAACTTGATAATTGCATTAGTTAGACAACAATTTGTTGCTTATTTTCAACAACAATCATTTTATGGGTACGCATTTGATTTTACTGCATTCCTTGCACAATATTAAGAGGAAAACGTCTTTTGGTATTTTTCACTAGAAGCAATACTTTCTAAAATAATCACGTCGAAATCCGTTGCGATTCAACACCCACGCAGATAACTCTAAAAGTCTTATCCCTACTAAAAAGTTTAACAGGAACTTTTTCACTTCAAGCTATGCCAGGAATAAATAAATATAAGTTAAAAGTTAATAATTTGTTAATTGCATTAGTTAGACAACAATTTGTTGCTTATTTTCAACAACAATCATTTTATGGATACGCATTTGATTTTACTGCATTCCTTGCACAATATTAAGAGGAAAACGTCTTTTGGTATTTTTCACTAGAAGAAATACTTTCTAAAATAATCACGTTGAAATCCGTTGCGATTCAACACCCACGCAGATAACTCTAAAAGTCTTATCCCTACTAAAAAGTTTAACAGGACCTTTTTTACTTTAAACTATGCAAGAAATAAATAAATATAAGTTAAAAGTTAATAATTTGTTAATTGCATTAGTTAGACAACAATTTGTTGCTTATTTTCAACAACAATCATTTTATCGGTACGCAATTGATTTTACTGCATTCCGTGCACAATATTAAGAGGAAAACGTCTTTTGGTATTTTTCACTAGAAGCAATACTTTCTAAAATAATCACGTCGAAATCCGTTGCGACTCAACACCCACGCAGATAACTCTAAAAGTCTTATCCCTACTAAAAAGTTTAACAGGACCTTTTTCACTTTAAACTATGCAAGGAATAAATAAATATAAGTTAAAAGTTAATAATTTGTTAATTGCATTAGTTAGACAACAATTTGTTGCTTATTTTCAACAACAATCATTTTATGGATACGCAATTGATTTTACTGCATTCCTTGCACAATATTAAGAGGAAAACGTCTTTTGGTATTTTTCACTAGAAGCAATACTTTCGAAAATAATCACGTCGAAATCCGTTGCGACTCAACACCCACGCAGATAACTCTAAAAGTCTTATCCCTACAAAAAAGTTTAACAGGACCTTTTTCACTTTAAACTATGCAAGGAATAAATAAATATAAGTTAAAAGGTAATAACTTGTTAATTGCATTAGTTAGACAACAATTTGTTGCTTATTTTCAACAACAATCATTTTATGGATACGCAATTGATTTTACTGCATTCCTTGCACAATATTAAGAGGAAAACGTCTTTTGGTATTTTTCACTAGAAGCAATACTTTCTAAAATAATCACGTTGAAATCCGTTGCGATTCAACACCCACGCAGATAACTCTAAAAGTCTTATCCCTACTAAAAAGTTTAACAGGACCTTTTTCACTTTAAACTATGCAAGGAATAAATAAATATAAGTTAAAAGTTAATAATTTGTTAATTGCATTAGTTAGACAACAATTTGTTGCTTATTTTCAACAACAATCATTTTATGGATACGCAATTGATTTTACTGCATTCCTTGCACAATACTAAGAGGAAAACGTCTTTTGGTATTTTTCACTAGAAGCAATACTTTCGAAAATAATCACGTCGAAATCCGTTGCGACTCAACACCCACGCAGATAACTCTAAAAGTCTTATCCCTACAAAAAAGTTTAACAGGACCTTTTTCACTTTAAGCTATGCCAGGAATAAATAAATATAAGTTAAAAGTTAATAATTTGTTAATTGCATTAGTTAGACAACAATTTGTTGCTTATTTTCAACAACAATCATTTTATGGATACGCATTTGATTTTACTGCATTCCTTGCACAATATTAAGAGGAAAACGTCTTTTGGTATTTTTCACTAGAAGCAATACTTTCTAAAATAATCACGTTGAAATCCGTTGCGATTCAACACCCACGCAGATAACTCTAAAAGTCTTATCCCTACTAAAAAGTTTAACAGGACCTTTTTCACTTTAAACTATGCAAGAAATAAATAAATATAAGTTAAAAGTTAATAATTTGTTAATTGCATTAGTTAGACAACAATTTGTTGCTTATTTTCAACAACAATCATTTTATGGATACGCAATTGATTTTACTGCATTCCTTGCACAATATTAAGAGGAAAACGTCTTTTGGTATTTTTCACTAGAAGCAATACTTTCTAAAATAATCACGTTGAAATCCGTTGCGATTCAACACCCACGCAGATAACTCTAAAAGTCTTATCCCTACTAAAAAGTTTAACAGGACCTTTTTCACTTTAAGCTATGCCAGGAATAAATAAATATAAGTTAAAAGTTAATAATTTGTTAATTGCATTAGTTAGACAACAATTTGTTGCTTATTTTCAACAACAATCATTTTATGGATACGCAATTGATTTTAGTGCATTCCTTGCACAATATTAAGAGGAAAATGTCTTTTGGTATTTTTCACTAGAAGCAATACTTTCGAAAATAATCACGTCGAAATCCGTTGCGACTTAACACCCACGCAGATAACTCTAAAAGTCATATCCCTACTCAAAAGTTTAACAGGACCTTTTTCACTTTAAACTATGCAAGGAATAAATAAATATAAGTTAAAAGTTAATAACTTGTTAATTGCATTAGTTAGACAACAATTTGTTGCTTATTTTCAACAACAATCATTTTATCGGTACGCAATTGATTTTACTGCATTCCGTGCACAATATTAAGAGGAAAACGTCTTTTGGTATTTTTCACTAGAAGCAATACTTTCTAAAATAATCACGTCGAAATCCGTTGCGACTCAACACCCACGCAGATAACTCTAAAAGTCTTGTCCCTACTAAAAAGTTTAACAGGACCTTTTTCACTTTAAACTATGCAAGGAATAAATAAATATAAGTTAAAAGTTAATAACTTGTTAATTGCATTAGTTAGACAACAATTTGTTGCTTATTTTCAACAACAATCATTTTATGGATACGCAATTGATTTTACTGCATTCCTTGCACAATATTAAGAGGAAAACGTCTTCTGGTATTTTTCACTAGAAGCAATACTTTCTAAAATAATCACGTTGAAATCCGTTGCGATTCAACACCCACGCAGATAACTCTAAAAGTCTTATCCCTACAAAAAAGTTTAACAGGACCTTTTTCACTTTAAACTGTGCAAGGAATAAATAAATATAAGTTAAAAGTTAATAACTTGTTAATTGCATTAGTTAGACAACAATTTGTTGCTTATTTTCAACAACAATCATTTTATGGGTACGCATTTGATTTTACTGCATTCCTTGCACAATATTAAGAGGAAAACGTCTTTTGGTATTTTTCACTAGAAGCAATACTTTCTAAAATAATCACGTTGAAATCCGTTGCGATTCAACACCCACGCAGATAACTCTAAAAGTCTTATCCCTACTAAAAAGTTTAACAGGACCTTTTTCACTTTAAACTATGCAAGGAATAAATAAATATAAGTTAAAAGTTAATAATTTGTTAATTGCATTAGTTAGACAACAATTTGTTGCTTATTTTCAACAACAATCATTTTATGGATACGCAATTGATTTTACTGCATTCCTTGCACAATATTAAGAGGAAAACGTCTTTTGGTATTTTTCACTAGAAGCAATACTTTCGAAAATAATCACGTCGAAATCCGTTGCGACTCAACACCCACGCAGATAACTCTAAAAGTCTTATCCCTACAAAAAAGTTTAACAGGACCGTTTTCACTTTAAACTATGCAAGGAATAAATAAATATAAGTTAAAAGTTAATAACTTGTTAATTGCATTAGTTAGACAACAATTTGTTGCTTATTTTCAACAACAATCATTTTATGGGTACGCATTTGATTTTACTGCATTCCTTGCACAGTATTAAGAGGAAAACGTCTTTTGGTATTTTTCACTAGAAGCAATACTTTCTAAAATAATCACGTTGAAATCCGTTGTGATTCAACACCCACGCAGATAACTCTAAAAGTCTTATCCCTACTAAAAAGTTTAACAGGACCTTTTTCACTTTAAACTATGCAAGGAATAAATAAATATAAGTTAAAAGTTAATAATTTGTTAATTGCATTAGTTAGACAACAATTTGTTGCTTATTTTCAACAACAATCATTTTATGGATACGCAATTGATTTTACTGCATTCCTTGCACAATATTAAGAGGAAAACGTCTTTTGGTATTTTTCACTAGAAGCAATACTTTCTAAAATAATCACGTTGAAATCCGTTGCGATTCAACACCCACGCAGATAACTCTAAAAGTCTTATCCCTACTAAAAAGTTTAACAGGAACTTTTTCACTTCAAGCTATGCCAGGAATAAATAAATATAAGTTAAAAGTTAATAATTTGTTAATTGCATTAGTTAGACAACAATTTGTTGCTTATTTTCAACAACAATCATTTTATGGATACGCAATTGATTTTACTGCATTCCTTGCACAATATTAAGAGGAAAACGTCTTTTGGTATTTTTCACTAGAAGCAATACTTTCGAAAATAATCACGTCGAAATCCGTTGCGACTCAACACCCACGCAGATAACTCTAAAAGTCTTATCCCTACAAAAAAGTTTAACGGGACCTTTTTCACTTTAAACTATGCAAGGAATAAATAAATATAAGTTAAAAGTTAATAACTTGATAATTGCATTAGTTAGACAACAATTTGTTGCTTATTTTCAACAACAATCATTTTATGGGTACGCATTTGATTTTACTGCATTCCTTGCACAATATTAAGAGGAAAACGTCTTTTGGTATTTTTCACTAGAAGCAATACTTTCTAAAATAATCACGTCGAAATCCGTTGCGATTCAACACCCACGCAGATAACTCTAAAAGTCTTATCCCTACTAAAAAGTTTAACAGGAACTTTTTCACTTCAAGCTATGCCAGGAATAAATAAATATAAGTTAAAAGTTAATAATTTGTTAATTGCATTAGTTAGACAACAATTTGTTGCTTATTTTCAACAACAATCATTTTATGGATACGCATTTGATTTTACTGCATTCCTTGCACAATATTAAGAGGAAAACGTCTTTTGGTATTTTTCACTAGAAGAAATACTTTCTAAAATAATCACGTTGAAATCCGTTGCGATTCAACACCCACGCAGATAACTCTAAAAGTCTTATCCCTACTAAAAAGTTTAACAGGACCTTTTTTACTTTAAACTATGCAAGAAATAAATAAATATAAGTTAAAAGTTAATAATTTGTTAATTGCATTAGTTAGACAACAATTTGTTGCTTATTTTCAACAACAATCATTTTATCGGTACGCAATTGATTTTACTGCATTCCGTGCACAATATTAAGAGGAAAACGTCTTTTGGTATTTTTCACTAGAAGCAATACTTTCTAAAATAATCACGTCGAAATCCGTTGCGACTCAACACCCACGCAGATAACTCTAAAAGTCTTATCCCTACTCAAAAGTTTAACAGGACCTTTTTCACTTTAAACTATGCAAGGAATAAATAAATATAAGTTAAAAGTTAATAACTTGTTAATTGCATTAGTTAGACAACAATTTGTTGCTTATTTTCAACAACAATCATTTTATCGGTACGCAATTGATTTTACTGCATTCCGTGCACAATATTAAGAGGAAAACGTCTTTTGGTATTTTTCACTAGAAGCAATACTTTCTAAAATAATCACGTCGAAATCCGTTGCGACTCAACACCCACGCAGATAACTCTAAAAGTCTTGTCCCTACTAAAAAGTTTAACAGGACCTTTTTCACTTTAAACTATGCAAGGAATAAATAAATATAAGTTAAAAGTTAATAACTTGTTAATTGCATTAGTTAGACAACAATTTGTTGCTTATTTTCAACAACAATCATTTTATGGATACGCAATTGATTTTACTGCATTCCTTGCACAATATTAAGAGGAAAACGTCTTCTGGTATTTTTCACTAGAAGCAATACTTTCTAAAATAATCACGTTGAAATCCGTTGCGATTCAACACCCACGCAGATAACTCTAAAAGTCTTATCCCTACAAAAAAGTTTAACAGGACCTTTTTCACTTTAAACTGTGCAAGGAATAAATAAATATAAGTTAAAAGTTAATAACTTGTTAATTGCATTAGTTAGACAACAATTTGTTGCTTATTTTCAACAACAATCATTTTATGGGTACGCATTTGATTTTACTGCATTCCTTGCACAATATTAAGAGGAAAACGTCTTTTGGTATTTTTCACTAGAAGCAATACTTTCTAAAATAATCACGTTGAAATCCGTTGCGATTCAACACCCACGCAGATAACTCTAAAAGTCTTATCCCTACTAAAAAGTTTAACAGGACCTTTTTCACTTTAAACTATGCAAGGAATAAATAAATATAAGTTAAAAGTTAATAATTTGTTAATTGCATTAGTTAGACAACAATTTGTTGCTTATTTTCAACAACAATCATTTTATGGATACGCAATTGATTTTACTGCATTCCTTGCACAATATTAAGAGGAAAACGTCTTTTGGTATTTTTCACTAGAAGCAATACTTTCGAAAATAATCACGTCGAAATCCGTTGCGACTCAACACCCACGCAGATAACTCTAAAAGTCTTATCCCTACAAAAAAGTTTAACAGGACCGTTTTCACTTTAAACTATGCAAGGAATAAATAAATATAAGTTAAAAGTTAATAACTTGTTAATTGCATTAGTTAGACAACAATTTGTTGCTTATTTTCAACAACAATCATTTTATGGGTACGCATTTGATTTTACTGCATTCCTTGCACAGTATTAAGAGGAAAACGTCTTTTGGTATTTTTCACTAGAAGCAATACTTTCTAAAATAATCACGTTGAAATCCGTTGTGATTCAACACCCACGCAGATAACTCTAAAAGTCTTATCCCTACTAAAAAGTTTAACAGGACCTTTTTCACTTTAAACTATGCAAGGAATAAATAAATATAAGTTAAAAGTTAATAATTTGTTAATTGCATTAGTTAGACAACAATTTGTTGCTTATTTTCAACAACAATCATTTTATGGATACGCAATTGATTTTACTGCATTCCTTGCACAATATTAAGAGGAAAACGTCTTTTGGTATTTTTCACTAGAAGCAATACTTTCGAAAATAATCACGTCGAAATCCGTTGCGATTCAACACCCACGCAGATAACTCTAAAAGTCTTATCCCTACTAAAAAGTTTAACAGGACCTTCTTCACTTTAAACTATGCAAGGAATAAATAAATATAAGTTAAAAGTTAATAACTTGTTAATTGCATTAGTTAGACAACAATTTGTTGCTTATTTTCAACAACAATCATTTTATCGGTACGCAATTGATTTTTCTGTTTTCCTTGCACCATTTAAGAGGATAACGTACTTTGATATTTTTCACTAGGAGCAATAATTTTGGAAATAATAATTTCGAAATCGGTTGCGACACAACACCCACGCAGATTACTCTAAAAGTCTTGCTCCTACAAATAAGTTGATTACGACTTTTTTTTACTCTAATCTATGCAAGGAATGTAGTAAAATCAATTGCGGACAGATAAAATAATTATTGCTGAAAATAAGCAACAAATTATTATCTAACTAACCGACAGCAGTGGACGTGCGGTCAGTGTGTGGCTTCGGCGGTCCCCAGAGTTAAGCAGCATTATTTGCGGTCATAACTTGGATGGGGAGCGGGAGGCAGTTTTTTTGAGTTTCCAATGTATTCTCATACAGTAGAAATTCAGTAAAAATAAAGCTAACTGTATCGGCCAGGTTTTCCGCAGTTTCCCTGTGCCCTCGTGCAAATGCGATACAGTAGTGCATTAGGATGAGTGGCTGCGGACAACACTCTAGAGGGGTCTCTATGAAGGAACGGTGAAAAGGGGAGAGGGGAAACGTAAAAGCCTGAAGAAGGCATACGAAAGAAGCCGATAATTATTATCTAACTAATGCAATCAACAAGTTATTAACTTTTAACTTATATTTATTTATCCCTTGCATAGTTTATAGTGAAAAAGGTCCTGTTAAACTTTTTTGTAGGGATAAGACTTTTACAGTTATTTGCGTGGGTATTGAGTCGCAACGGATTTCGACGTGATCATTTTCGAAAGTATTGCTTCTAGTGAAAAATACCAAAAGACGTTTTTCTCTTAATATTGTGCAAGGAATGCAGTAAAATCAATTGCGTACCGATAAAATGATTGTTGTTGAAAATACGCAACAAATTGTTGTCTAACTAATGCAATTAACAAGTTATTAACTTTTAACTTATATTTATTTATTCCTTGCATAGTTTAAAGTGAAAAAGGTCCTGTTAAACTTTTGAGTAGGGATAAGACTTTTCGAGTTATCTGCGTGGGTGTTGAAACGCAACCGATTTCAACGTGATTATTTTCAAAAGTATTACTTCTAGTGAAAAATACTAAAGGACATTTTTCTCCTGAAATTGTGCAACGAATGCAGTAAAATCAATTGCGTCCCGATAAAATAATTGTTGTTGAAAATAAGCAACAAATTGTTGTCTAACTAATGCAATTAACAAGTTATTAACTTTTAACTTATATTTATTTATTCCTTGCATAGCTTAAAGTGAAAAAGGTCCTGTTAAACTTTTTTGTAGGGATAAGAATTTTAGAGTTATCTGCGTGGGTGTTGAGTCGCAACCGATTTCAACGTGATTATTTTCAAAAGTATTACTTCTAGTGAAAAATACTAAAGGACATTTTTCTCCTGAAATTGTGCAACGAATGCAGTAAAATCAATTGCGTACCGATAAAATAATTGTTGTTGGAAATAAGCAACAAATTGTTGTATAACTAATGCAATTAACAAGTTATTAACTTTTAACTGTTTTTTCTTTATTCCTTGCACAGTTTAGAGTAAAAAATATCGTGATAAACTTTTTTGTAGGAGTTAGACTTTTAATGTAACCTGCGTGGAAGCTGTGTCGCCATTGATTTCGACGTATTTATTTGAAAAACTATTGCTTTTAGCGGAAAATACTAAAGGACGTTTTCCTCTTAAAACGGTGCAAGAAATGTTGTGAAATTAATTGCGCACCGATAACATTATTGCAAACAAGTTAAAAATGAATAACCTGTTAATTGCTTTAGGTAGACAACAATTTGTTGCTTATTTTCAAGAACAAACATTTTATCGATCCGCACTGATTATTCGGCATTCCTTGTATCATTTTAAGAGGAAAACGTGCTTTGCTATTTTTCATTAGAAGCAATACTTCTGAAAATGATCACGTCGAAATCGTTTACGACACAACACCTACGCGGATTACTCTAAAAGTCTTGTCCCTACAAAAAAGTTAAAGAGGACTTTTTTACTTTTAACTATGCACGGAATAAATGAAAACAAGTTAAAACTTAATTACTTGTGAATTGCATTATTTAGACAACAATTTGTTGTCTATTTTCAACAAAAATCATTTTATCTGTGCAAAATTAGTTTTCTGCATTCCTTGCAACATTTTAAGAGGAAAACGTGCTTCGGTATTTTTTACTAGAAGTAATACTTTTGAAAATAATCACGTCGAAATCGGTTACGATTCAACACCCACGCTGATTACTCTAAAAGTTTTGTCCCTACAAAAAAGTTGAACAGGACCTTTGTCACTTGAAAATGTGCAAGAAATAAAGAAAATCAAGTTGCAAGTCAATAAATTGTTAATTGCATTAGCTAAACAGCAATTTGTTGCTTAAAAATAATCATTTGATCTGTTGAATTTTATTGAGTAGAAAAGCTCTTGTTGGGGTAAGACGTTTAAGGTAATCCTCGTGGAAGATGTGCTTCCACCGATCTTAAAGTTTATTTTCAAAATTATTGCTTTTAGCAAAACAATACTAAAGGACGTATTCGTCTGAAAACGGTGCAAAGAAGGTAGTCAAATTAATAAAGAACCGACAAAATGATAGTTGTTGAAAATGAGCAAATTCTTGACTATCTAATGTAATTAGCAAGTTATTAACTTTTTACTTGTTTGTTTCGATTCCTTGCATTTTGTTGTGTAGAAAAGGTCGTGTTTAACTTTTCCGTAGGGGCTAGATTCTTAGAGTAATCTGCGTGGGAGTTGTGTCGTCACCGATTTCATTTTGTTTATTTTAAAAACTATTGTTTGAAGTGAAAAACGCTAAAGGACGTTTTTTCTCAAAACGATGCAATTAAGGTAGTCTGAGCACATTGACTGACGTGGCATAAGTTCGAGGGAGTTTAAGAGAGAATTACGAACAGTTCTCGATAAGATAAAAATTTGAAAAAAAAATCAAGCATATGGAAGGTGCTAAAGAGATTACTTTGGACGATAATAATTTAAAAAATGTTATTAACAAATTACTAAAATAAAGAATTGTTCAACGAAATACCCGGTAACCCAATTTTTTTTGTAATGAAAGTGATCTTTTCATTTTTCTGCATACGTATAAATTTTTTCAGAATTTTGTGTGATGTTTGAAAATCGCGTTTTTTTTATGTTATAATAAAAAATCAGAGAAAATTCTGAAAAAAATTCATACGTATGCAGAAAATTAAAAGAATCATTTTTATAACAAAAACGAAATTAGTTTGCCGGATGTATTGTTGAACAATTATTTATTTCAGTGATTTGTTAATAACATTATTTAAATTATTATTGTCCAAAGTGAACTCTTTAGCACCTTCCATATCCTTGATTTTTTTTCAGATTTTTATCTCTTCGAGAACTGTTCGTAATTCGCTCTCAAACTCTCTCGAACTTATGCGACGTCAGTCAATGTGCTCAGACTACCTTCATACACTGAAATCAATCCCGCACCGGCAAAATTATTGTTGCTGAAAATTAGCAATTAATTATCGTTTAACTTATGCAATTAACATGTATTTAACTTTCAATTTGTTTATCTTAATTCCTTGCATTTTTTGCGTAGTAAAGGTCTTATTGCACTTTTTTGTAGGGGCAAGATTTCAATAGTTATCCTCGTGGAAGCTGTGTCGCCACCGATTCCGATGTGTTTATTTTTAATAGGTTTTAGCAAAAAATACTGAAGGACTTTTTGCTTTCTAAACTATGCAACGAATGCAGTGAAAGTACTTTTTTTATTTTTTTATTTATCTAGTAACATCTATTATTTTTTTTTATTCTTATTTTAAAGATTTTTATTTCCGAAAAATTGTTGCTGACTGCAAAACTGTTGCAGCATTAACAAAATTTTGGTAGCATTGATAGAATCGCAAAAAAAGCGTTCTTAACTCGTAAACCTAAAAAAAAGGTTTATTACGCGAACAGATGAGAAGGTACAGCTGGCACTATTTTTTTTAAATGACTGAAAAAAATGACTGCTTTTTTCAGGATCATTGGAAGAATGAAAAATAAAAATAGTCATTACTAGATAATAAAAAAATGAAAAATGAGCTTCAGAGAATTAATAATTATGCGAATGAATAATTAGAAATAATGCGAAAATTAGAAAAATGATTTCCAACTGTTCAGGATAATTGAAAAAAAAAAATAGTCTCCACTAGATAATTAAAAATGAAAAGATCTGCCTTCAAGATTAATTCATTTAACGCAGAGTTAGAAAGTTAGGGCTGTCGTTACTATAAAATTTGCTAGTGCATAATTCTTCAGGGTTATTATTAGTTGAAACTGTTGCTTCTATCGAAGAATGCAAAAAGATTTTTTCTCAAAAGCATGCAGGAAATGCAGTAAAATAAATGGCCACTGATAAAATGATTATTGTTGAAAATAGGCAACAACATTTATTATTTAACTAAAATTATTAAAAAGTAATTAAGTTAAAAATTGTTTATCTTAATTACTTGCATTTTTTATATTAAAAAAGGTTTTTTCAATTTGTCTTATGAGCAAGATTTTTCGAGAAATCCCCGTGCGAGTTGTGTCGCCAACCCTCGCGTCATTTTTATTATGGAAGACTTTTATCTAGACGGAAATGCCATAGGACCTTTTATTATAGTAACGATGCAAGAAATAAGTAAAGATAATCCCAAGTTGTTAATTATTAAAAACGCTTACTATTAATTATTAACTAATATTGTAATAATCTTAATCAAACTCAAAGCAGGTGATATTACCACCATACGGGTAATTTGTAATGTTGCTATGATTGCCCTTTGATACATTGGTACATCACTATTGATAAGACATCAGAAATGAACAAAACTAATTTTTAGCATTCATGCTACGCTTGAGTGTGTTCGGGATTCGTGAATCCGTAGTCGGTCGGGCCCGCCGATCCCCTCTCTTCGAAGCCTCTCCTTCCATGCCACCGTTTGCCGAGCTCGGAAGCCGAACGGGCAAGCGACGATGCTGAGAACCGTCGCTTTGACGCGCACGCGCCTGTCGGGTGTCTAGTTTCACCTGAACCTCACTGTATATATATACACACACATACACACATAGGGACATTTTTCTCGACGTTTTAGATGATTTTGATTATGCCGACATAAAAATCTCCAAAAAAAAGCTTCCTTATAGAGGAAGCTTTTTTTGCATTATAATGAAGCAAAAATGACTAATCCGCAGTAAACATTCAAAATACGTGTTTTAAATCTTCACTATTGAATTCAATTCTTACGTATGATTATCAGTTTACTCAATAACCGGCCTGGAATTATAGACGTTGCGAAATTTCCAAATGCGAGTTAGACGGTCGTGAGGAACGCATTTCCCCTCGCCCGCAACCAGCTTGAAATTCCAAGTCTCGCGCAGCTGTGGCTATAGTTGCGCGTAGAGAGAAACGTCGATGCAACGTGTCAAGCGTTGTCTCGAGACACGGAACGTCGAAGCTCGTTAGATACGCAACCGCTAGAACGTCCAACTGCCAACAAGCCACCAGTACCATAGACGGTTCGTGGTCACCCGCAGCGTTCAAGATAGCCCCTCGAGTCCTGTCAGACTCGAAGGATTCTCCTTTTCTCTACATCGCTTCCAACACTTGTACGCACTTGCAACACAAAGATCGATTGAAATTCCACTTGATGCACGCATCGTCTATCTGTATCGAATTCAACAAGATTATCCTTGAATCTTCAACCAATAACTTTCGACAGCGAAACGAAACTTACGTCGATGAGAATCGTTTTAAGAAGATTGCAACACTTTAAACTAGTAAAAATTCATTGTTGAATTTTTAAAAGCACTTCTAATTTTTTTTTTACTTAGTTTTGTTCTGCTAGTTTATCAGAAAAAATGAAATATCGATTCTATTTAATACCTTACATCCATAATTTCTGTTCCTGCTTATTTCTGATATAAAATACTAAGTATTTTACTAATACTGATTTTTATACTAATACTGATATAAAATACTTTTACATAAAATTATTTATTTACATAAAATACTTAGTATTTTATACATAATTTTAATTATAAAAATTATTTAATATTCAAAATTAAAATTATGTATAAAATAGTATTTTATACATAATTTTATGTATTATACATAATTTATGTAAAATACTATTTTATACATAAAATTATGTATAGAATAGTATTTTATATATAAAACTATTTTTTATATTTATATATAAAATTATGTATAAAATACTATTTTATACATAAAATAAAATTATGTATAAAATAGTATTTTTTAAAATACTATTACTAATAATAGTATTTTATATATAAAATACTTAGTATTTTATACTAATTTTCAGGGTTAGCTATGAGAGACAAAAATAATTTATTGAACCAACCATGTGTCGCTAGAACGTATTTCCGGTTAGGATGACAGGTGTGATTATAATTTAGAAAATCTTGTATACAGCAAATTAAAAGCAAATTAACAATACAATTACCATTTTTTTCGGTTATTGCATCAATAATGCGATAAATTTGACAGTCAAGAATCAAAAGGTCGTAATACACACAAGTTGTCACAAAGGTTAAGGGGATGGAGTCAGGTAAAAAAAATTGATTTTGGAAATTCAATATCATCCAAATCCTATTGCATATAAAAATGCCCAACGCACTATATTGTTGGTGCTCGATGAAAGGATTTTTTACTGTCGTCTGACTTGTATATGCTTTTCAATATTATCTTAAGCAAAGTTCTTAGGTTTTCCCTTCTGCGCATGATTCAGATCAAACTACTAGGCAGATTGGAATCATTGACGTCTCATTTTCTTCTTCATGAAAAGATACACCGGCTAAATGGAGCAAACTATTTTTTTTAATTCTGAAAGCAAAGTTAATCACTGATTTAGAAAATAGCATAAAATTTATTTATTAATAATTATGTTTCTTAAAAAATATTACATTTTATTAATATTTGCTCCATTCAGCCGGTGTATCTTTTCATGAAGAAGAAAATGAGACGTCAACCATTCTAATCTGCCTAGTAGTTTGATTTGAATCATGCGCAGAATGGAAAACCTAAGAACTTTGCTTAAGATAATATTGAAAAGCATATGCAAGTCAGACGACAATAAAAAATCCTTTCATCGAGTACCAACAATATAGTGTGTTGGGCATTTTTATATGCGATAGGATTTGGATAATATTGAATTTCCAAAATCAATTTCTTTTACCTGACTCCCCCCCCCCCTTAAGCCTTTTTGATTCTCGGCTGTCGATGTACATTACTGCAGTGTGCATTAAGGTAGTTCTGTCGTGAAGGCAATCCAAACTCATATGCACCAATTTTTGACATGTTGTAATTTAGCTATTCAATTTTACTTGCCCAAAATCTTTTACCGAGTATTTGAATGAACAATTAAAACTTGAAAATTGATCTTTTTACACGGCGCTTACGGGAGGACTGGAAAAATTGATCTTTAAGTCGAAAATTAACATACTTAGATCAAAGATAGAGAAAAAATAAAAAGTACTACGGATTCGCAAATCATTCAGGAATTGATGCATCATGAAAAAAGGTGAAGTCTCCGGAATAATGTTTAAATGAACCAAGATCAAAGTGCACGATACCGGGCCAAATGGCGTTTCCTAACCTAATTGTCGTAAAAATGAAGTCAAATCCGCCCTAAACATATCAACGATTTACAAATAATCGTTTTAATCTGATTATGACAATTTCGAAGGATTCTCGATTATTTTTTATATTATTATTGAGGCAGTCAAAGTGACGCGTATGATTATTTTTTAATGTCATATAGACTCTGAGATTTATGACTCCGGCGTACCGACAGAACTACCTTAATATTACAGCCTGGAATTTGCTGAGCGCATGTAAGATTTAGAATCTGTAACTGCAGGTGGTGCGTTTTACGTTATGCGATGCTTACATTTGATCTGTGCTTATATTGTGCTATAGATAATCCACGTCTTGGCGAACAGAGTATTCCTCTCACTAAGGGACTAATAAATCTTTCCCTCCCCCTTCATTCTTGCCATATTTATCGTATAACGTATTTGTAACAATATGATACCATACCATACTGTTATATTATATGTATATATATATATATACTGCAAGGAGTACATATACTATATTACAAATATAAAACGTAGTTCATACTTTCTATTTGCTACTGCAGCAGCAGTAGCAGTTCTCAGTGCTCATCCAGTAATTTAAGCCATATGTCTTGTACTTACTATATCCCGTAGCTGAGTTGTAGTGACGCCTTCCGGTCTGGTTCACCCAGTACCTAACAGACTTAGTAAATTTCCCAAGTGACGTAAAAGAGCAAAGAAGCTATATAAATTTTTTAAATATTTTTATTTCTGACAAACTCAATAAATTTATTGCTCTGAAAAACACTGAAATTGAAGGCAAAGTTTATGAATGTCAATGTCATGAAATTACAATTAAAAATTCAACCCTAAATTATTTTTTGTAAACATTCGGTATCGGTAATTCTACAATTTTTATAATTTAAATTATTTTTTTACAGTTCTCAACAAACTATTAAAAATAGCTATTGCAAATTTCCATTACGGGCAAAGGAAACTGTTTTATAAAAACTGGTATATCAAATTTGATATGCAAGTGAGATGCTAAATTACAATGATTTTTACTAAATCATATAAAAATTAGAAAATTTAATATAAAATTTTGTAATTTTACTACACGCGTGTATTAAATTTAATATAACAGCTGATGAATAAAATTTTCGGTAATGTAAATTTGCAAACATTTTCTATTTCAGGTGATAATCTAGATTGACAAAAAATAAATGAATTAAAATGAACACTATATATTTCGTATATCAACCGACAGTTTATACAAAACAAAAGTACACAAATTATTTTCTTTTTAAAACAAGCCACAGTCGCCTCCTATTTGCCTCGCTGGTATTTTTTTCCATAATCATTTCTTACCACGAGAAAAAAAAAAATAAAACAACAGGATGCAAAAAAAATACAAGAAGTTATGTATTTTATATATATATAAATTATTTATATATATATATATATATATATATATATAATTTTGTAATTGTACTACACACGTGTATTAAATTTAATATAACAGCTGATGAATAAAATTTTCGATAATGTAAATTTGCAAACATTATTTATTTAAGGTGAAAATCTAGATTGACAAAAAATAAATGAATTAAAATGAACACCTTATATATTTCGTACATCAACCGGCAGTTTTATATAAAACAAAAGTAAACAAATTATTTTTTATAACAAGCCACAGTCGCCTCTCCTATTTCCATCAGAGGTATTTTTTTCCATAATCATTTCTTACCGCGAGAAAAAAAAAATAAAATGAGAGGATGCAAAAAAAAATACAAGAAGTTGGAAGCTAAATGTAGTAAGTCTCTTTGAGTCGTCTTTATATTCTATAAAAGAAGCAATGAAGGATATGTCAGAGAAATGAAAAGTTTAAAAAGAAAAATCCAAAGAAATCGCTGGAGAATAAACCAGAGACGAACCGAGGGAAAATCAAAGAGGAAAACATGCTCCATGCTCTCTTATTTTGTTTGTGACGGATATTACAGTAGTAGATAGCTACAGAACTGCAGTAATTCTTAGAGACGAATGAAAATGTAGCTGAGAGTTGTGGAAAAATGGGAGAAGGCTGCACGAGCACACGATCCAGTCTTTTGCGTCGAGCGAGATGTGGAATCCCGCTTGGCAAGGTCGAGAAACGGCCTAGCCCCCGGCAACTACTTTACTACTGTTCGTGTATACGCATTCGTTCTGTATATCCGACCAAGCAACCAACGAGAGTGATGAACGTACGTGCATTTCTCTGTGTAAACGTTTCTATGCACACATATGCGGTTTTGCACTGTATGTCTTTAGTATCCTTCTCTATTCTGGCGATTGCGCTTACGACCCAGTCCCGAGGCAATCCTGTGCTGAATTTGTCACAGATAAGCAATTTATTCATACCTCAACCTTGAACCAAAATCCCATGATCGCTTTTCCCAAACTGGTATAATTCACCTTAAATTTATCATCGGTGAAATAAAAAACTTTGCAAATTGCTTCCTCATTATTATTGGATTTTTTCAAATCTACCTCTATGAGGAAGCATGTTAATCTATTTTGGCTTCCTCATAGAGGAAGCTTTCTAAAAATCCAATAATAATGAGGAAGCAATTTGCAAAGTTCTACTTTGCAGCCTTGTTTAAAAAAATTTTAAATGGCATTAGTTTTGAACCCCTTGATAGATTCTCGCCAGATTTGAACTGATGATTAGTTTTACCCACACTCTACTTGTGGATCAAATTTGAGCACGATATCTTCAAAATTGCGGAAGTTAGAGCACAAACAAAAAATTCAAAATGCCATAAATTTTAAGCCCCTTAACGGATTGACGTGAAATTCACTCCCAAACTTTATTTAATAACAGTCCACTTGTGGTCCAAATTTGAGCCCGATATCTTAAAAATTGCGAAAGTTAGAGCGCGAACAAAAAATGTCAAAAATTTCAAAATGCCATAAATTGTGAACCCCTTAACGGATTGACACCAAATTTAATCCCAAACACTATTTGATAAGAGTCCACTTCTGGTCCAAGTTTGAGCCGGATATCATAAAAATTGCGGGAGTTAGAGCACAAACAAAAAACTCAAAATGCCATAAATTTTACACCCCTTAACGGATTGACGTCAAATTCACTCCCAAACTTTATTTAATAACAGTCCACTTGTGGACCAAATTTGAGCCCGATATCTTAAAAACTGCGAAAGTTAGAGCACGAACAAAAAATGTAAAAAAATTTTTAAATGCCATAAATTGTGAACCCCTTAACGGATTGACGCCAAATTCACTCCCAAACTTTATTTAATAACAGTCCACTTGTGGACCAAATTTGAGCCCGATATCTTAAAAATTTCGAAAGTTAGAGCACGAACAAAAAATGTCAAAAAATTTTAAAATGCCATAAATTATGAACCCCTTAACGGATTGACGTCAAATTCACTCCCAAACTTTATTTAACAACAGTCCACTTGTGGTCCAAATTTGAGCCCGATATCATAAAAATTACGGGAGTTAGAGCCGGAGCTGACATTCTTCAAAAAATTCAAAATGCCATAAATTTTGATCACCTTAATGGATTAACTCCAAATTCAATCCCATACCTTGTTTAACGACAGTTTACTCGTGGTTCAAATTTGAGACCGATATCTTAAAAATTGCGGAAACTAGAGCACGAACAAAACATTCAAAATGCCATAAATTTAAAACCCCTTAACGTATTGACGTCAAATTCACTCTCAAACTTTATTTAATAACAGTCCACTTGTGGACCAAAGTTGAGCCCGATATCTTAAAAATTGCGAAAGTTAGAGCACGAACAAAAAATATCAAAAAATTTAAAAATGCCATAAATTGTGAACCCCTCAACGGATTGACACCAAATTTAATCCCAAACACTATTTGATAACAGTCCACTTCTGGTCCAAATTTGAGCCGGATATCATACAAATTGCTGGAGTTAGAGCCCGAGCTGCCATTCTCCAAAAAATTCAAAATGCCATAAATTTTGAACACCTTGATGGATTAACTCCAAATTCAATTCCATACCTTGTTTAACGACAGTTTACTCGTGGTTCAAATTTGAGCCCGATATCTTAAAAATTGCGGAAACTAGAGCACGAACAAAACATTCAAAATGCCATAAATTTAAAACCCCTTAATGTATTAACGTCAAATTCATTCCCAAACTTTATTTAATAACAGTCCACTTGTGGACCAAATTTGAGCCCGATATCTTAAAAATTGCGAAAGTTAGAGCACGAACAAAAAATATCAAAAAATTAAAAAATGCCATAATTTGTGAACCCCTTAACGGATTGACACCAAATTTAATCCCAAACATTATTTGATAACAGTCCACTTCTGGTTCAAGTTTGAGCCGGATATCATAAAAATTGCGGAAACTAGAGCACGAACAAAACATTCAAAATGCCATAAATTTAAAACCCCTTAATGTATTAACGTCAAATTCATTCCCAAACTTTATTTAATAACAGTCCACTTGTGGACCAAATTTGAGCCCGATATCTTAAAAATTGCGAAAGTTAGAGCACGAACAAAAAATATAAAAAAATTAAAAAATGCCATAATTTGTGAACCCCTTAACGGATTGACACCAAATTTAATCCCAAACACTATTTGATAACAGTCCACTTCTGGTCCAAGTTTGAGCCCGATATCTTAAAAATTGCGGGAGTTAGAGCCCGAGCTGACATTCTCCAAAAAATTCAAAATGCCATAAATTTTGAACACCTTGATGGATTAACTCCAAATTCAATCCCATACCTTGTTTAACGACAGTTTACTCGTGGTTCAAATTTGAGCCTGATATCTTAAAAATTGCGACAGCTATCGTGCTAACAAAAAATTGTGCACATTGTCCACAGAGGAAGCAAAAAAAAAAGTTTTAGCTTCTCTGAGATGAGATATTTATATTTGAACTTGTTGAGGTTGGAGGTAATGACGAATACTTGAGGCCAAAAAATTAGGGATTTTATGCATTTATATGCAATTCATTGGTTGCTGATTTTGTACGAAAAAAATAAGCTGTTGACCCCTTAAAGACAAAATGGTTGATAGTTGACTGAATTAATTTAGGTATTCTCGGTCGATGATATTTTTTTTCGTTTGATTTTATAATCTTCCCAATTTTATACGAAAATTGGTAAGTTAAATATTCTCAAAAAATTGTCAGTTGTGCTTTGAACTATTTTAATACAGTAATTTTTTAATAATTTGAATAAATTGGATCATCACCAATAGAAAAAAATTTTAAGTACAATTAAGAACCATTTAAATATCTTTGACCTACCAATTTTCTTATAAAAGGAAAAGGAAATATCGTCGATATATTTAACAAAAAAAGAAAATATCATCATACTACCGAAAAATATTATAGTGTTTAATAAAAATTTCATGTTCTGATGATCTTTTGTTTTTTATGTTCCAGGTGAGTTCGAAATTCTAAGGTTGAATCATGTTGAACGAAATTAACGTAAGTACAAAATTCACAAAGACACGCCCTTATGACTCAACGCGTCAATAACCCATCAAAATATCAGTAAATTTTCAAAACAATTTACTTTTTGCTAGTCACTATTATTAACTATAAATAATTAGTGCAGATGATTTTTAAAAAAAGGCTGAGGTTGTATTTGATTACAAATCTATAATTACCAATATCTTTTTACTTTCTCATCACATACAAAGTATGTAAAAGAGAAAATATTGCAATCCAAAAAAAATTCGACTGTCAAATTTTGATGGAAATACATGTTTTAAGTGTCCTACTCGTCACCTAAATTTAATCTACAATTTGAGTATAAAATTAGATGTTTTTCCAATAAAATAAAATCAAGTTATTAAAATTCAAGTATTTTTACTGTATAATTAAATTAGTGAAATTGATGTACCATAAATTAATTTTACAATTTTACACACTTGTATATTAAATGAAATTTATTTATTTCTTACTAACGGGTCGAAACCCAATTACAGAATACCAAGACATAAAATAATATACCGTTGTATGCATACAAATTTCGAGTACTTGCAAATTAAATTTCAAGTAGTTTTTTTTTTAATGTGCTGTAAACATAATTTTCTATTCTGGCAATTGAATGAGAACGACCCAGTCTCGAGGCAATCCTGTTCTGCATTTGTCACAGATAAGCAATTTATTCATACTTGAACCTTGGTCTGTAACTCCATGATTCTGATCAGATGCCGAAACCGGTATAATTCACGTTGAATTTATGGCCAGCTATTAATCAGTTGTTACGAAGTTCATCTCGGTTCTCCGTCACAAGGCCTTGTAAATTGGTAATTCCGTCGATGTAACGAGCCACCAGAGCTTTTGCAATAAGGACATCGTTGTTCCGTAAATTTAGGGAGGATGTATTGTTGTACGTTATATCCAGGCAAACTGCAAGTGCACATCACTGTGTGTACCTATACTATAGCATACATTATGTTTGAAAGCCCAAGTCAAGGGCCTCAGGCATCGAGCCGGGAAGCCATCGACGACGAAGCCCCGCACTAGGGTTTGTTATTGGCTTCGTTGGCAGGGATACGGAACATTGTACAGGCATATTCCCCTCGGATCACATGGGGTAATTCCGTGAGAGATGGCCGCAGTTATTTATACACCGTAAAAAAAAAATATTGTAATATTAATATACACTGTTAGAAATTTTTTTATGAAAATTAATATAAATTAATGGTAGTTTTTTTTTTGCGGATACGCGTATATTAAATTTAATATACAAATATTAATTGATATACAAAAAATTTTTTGTGAAATTAATGCACAGTATATTAGACACTTCATAAACATTGTGTTTGTAATATAATTATTCGAATTTTACAACATATCTGTATATTAAAATTCCAATAATTATATTATACATTTTTATAAATTATTTTATAATTATTTATAAATTATATTATAAACACAACGTTTATAAAGTGTTTAGTATACTGTGCATTAATTTTACAAAATTTTTTTTGTATGTTAATTAATATTTATATATTAATTAAATTTGATAAATTAAATGAAATTTAATATACCGTATCTGTAAAAGAACTTCCAATACATATATTAATTTTCAAAATATTTTTAACAGTGTACCTATTATAAAGCTCGGATGCATATACCGTTTATTAATTTTCAGAAGGATTCGTCATTGACAAATATTAAAATGAAGATTACTTTTAAATTAAATTTACAATAAAAGTACACTGTTAGAAATTTTTGTATGAAAATTAATATAAAGTATTGGAAGTTTTTTTGCGGATACGCGTATATTAAATTTAATATACAAATATTAATTAATGTACAAAAAAAATGTTGTAAAATTAATGCACAGTATACTAAACACTTCATAAATGTTGTGGTTATAATATAATTATTGGAATTTTACAACATATCTGTATATTAAAATTCCAATAATTATATTATAAATTTTTATAAATTATTTATAAATTATATTATAAACACAACGTATATGAAGTGTTTAGTATACTGTGCATTAATTTTACAACAATTTTTTTGTATGTTAATTAATATTTATATATTAAATTTAATAAATTAAATGTAATTTAATACAGCGTATCTGCAAAAGAACTTACAATACATATATTAATTTTCAAAATATTTTTAACAGTGTACCTATTATAAAGCTCCGATGCATATACCGTTTATTAATTTTCAGAAGCATTCGTCATTGACAAATACAATGATGATATATTAAAATGAAGATTACTTGTTAATTAAATTTACAATAAAAGTACATTATTAGAAATTTTTGTATAAAAATTAATATAAAAATATTATACAAATGTTACAAAAAAAAATCTTCTGTCTTACAAACATGAATTTTTTAACTTGCAGTTAAAAAAAGATCATTCAAAGTTAATTTGTGCCATTGATACAAACTTACTTTTACAATGAGCTAAAAATTAAAAAAAATCTAATAATTTTCTTGTCTCATGCATGTCAATTTTTCAGACCATATTTAACCATTCCCATTGTGACCAGAGTTGTAAATGCCTAATACTTATAGAAATAATGATGATGATACGATCAGCTCTATAATTATGATTTTATAATAATAATATGTAGCGATTGTAATACGATGATTAAACTTTGGAATAGCTGCAAAAATGATTATTTTTCAATAAAAATTCACGGTAATCCTTTTGAAAAAATGGAAAAAAATAAGTAATGCATTACTTATTTCTTCCATTTTTTCCACTATTTCTTGTAATATTAAAGCGAAAATTAGTATTTTTTTCAGCTATTCAAATATTTACACTCTTTTTTATAATCACTACATATTATTATTATGAAATCATAATCACAAAACAAATTGTACCGTAAACTATATCTCATGAATTAATGGGGATTTACAACTCTGGTTGTGACAACTAAATATTTTTTTCCATCTATTTTCAACAAAAATGGATTGATAGTTTTATCGTTGTAATATCAATTTGCACTCATTTAGAAAAAAAATAAATAAACAGATGGTCAAACCATTTTTCTCACCATCGATAAAAAAAAACAGTTGTCATCTTTCCCCTATGAACCCTACACTATCCCATGCAGTAGAGTCTCGCACGAGCGATTCTATTGTGAGACGTAGTATAGTCGACAGACTAAAGACGTCAAATAAACCAAAAACTATTTAACAAAAAAATAGCAAAAAAAGAAAAAGATGAATTGGCTTAATTATCTTAATTGGAGATAATCACTTTTATTTATGATTTGAAAAAAAATTCCGGGCATAAATTTGCGAAGTTTTACGATTTCAACTTCCCTTTAATGAGTCACTAACACTTTGAAATTCACATGTACTCTAATCTCGGCCATAAAACAAAGTCTGCCGCCTGTCACGAATTGAACTTTGTACCTGAGGAATATAAATTCATTTTGTTAGTAACGATAAGGATCGATCTTCGAATTTGCAAAACGCGATTGTTATTACCGGGGGTTGTCGGTCGCTCCTCGGCACGCGATATTCTACCGGGAATAGTCGATCCAGTCACGCGAATTCAACTCCTGCGTCATCGGTTTGCATGTTTACTATATTGGTACACTGTAATACTGAGGTATATTATGTACGTACAAACCACATGGGACAATTATTTGCTGGCTGCACTTTCATTGTATAAACGATTCAGGGTTTGATTGACTTCGTGTTCTATTGATTTAAATGCCGCTGCAATAAAATATGGCGTTAATGGATGCGCAAAATTTTTATTAAATTTTTTTTTTTAATCAGGATTTCTCAAATATGTGGAATAATTATCTTCGATATTTTTTTGACTCAATGTGAATTATTCAATTCGAATGATTCTATTTTTATTTGACTTTCATTTTTTTTTTGCGGAATAATATTTTTTTTTGTAAATGAGTATTTCTGAAATGTTTAGAATAATTGTCTTCGATATTTTTTCGACTGAACTGAATGTGAATTATTCAATTCGAATGATTCTATTTTTATTTGAATTTCATTTTTTTTTTGCGGAATAATATTTTTTTTCGTAAATGAGGATTTTCGAAATGTGTGGAATAATTATCTTCGATATTTTTTGGACTGAACTGAGTGTGAATTATTCAATTCGAATGATTCTATTTTTATTTGACTTCCATTTTTTTTTGCGGAATAATATTTTTTTTTGTAAATGAGTATTTCTGAAATGTGTGGAATAAAAATATCTTCCTAAAAATGTCTTCGATATTTTTTGGACTGAACTGAATGTGAATTATTCAATTCGAATGATTCTATTTTTATTTTACATTCATTTTTTTTTTTTTGCGGAATAATATTTTTTTTGTAAATGAGTATTTCTGAATTCTGTGGGATAATTATCTTCCATATTTTTTGGACTGAACTGAGTGTGAATTATTCAATTCGAGTGATTCTATTTTTATTTAACTTTCATTTTTTTTTTGCGGAATAATTTTTTTTTTCGTAAATGAGGATTTCCGAAATGTGTGGAATAATTATTTTCGATATTTTTTGGATGATGGGATATTCGAAATTTCGAATAATTCAGACTAAACTGTGTACGAATTATTTAATTCGAATGATTCTATTTTTACTTTCAGTTTTTTTTTGCGTAATAATATTTTTTTGTAAATGAGGATTTTCGAAATGTGTGGAATAATTATCTTCGATATTCTTTGGACGATTTTTTTCGAGTTCATTAAATGAAGTCAAAATCCATAAGCGAAACGTTTTTTTTACATCATGTTGAGATTTAATTAATGATAATTAATCTATTTTTAAAAAATGCCAATTATTTCGAATTCCGTATTGGTTATTAATATTCCATTCGATTCGATTTAAACACACAATCCAATTTCGCGTTCATTAAATAAAGTCAGAATTCATAAAGCTCTTTTTCACATAATGTCGAGTTTTAATTAACGATAATTAATTAATTTAAAAAAATGCTAATTGTTCTCCGTTTAACACGATTATTCATTGCTAATCCATATGCATTATTAATATCTAATTACACACTGTAATTCAATGGAAGTAATTATATCGTCGTTCTCGTGAGCTGAATTTTAAATCAGTCCTGTGGCGTTTTAAATTCGGTGCACCGAAGGGATTCGTGTATTGATCGTAACTGCTTCAGTAAATGTGTCGCGATATCTCCGTGAAATATATAAATGCATTGTTCTCTTTTTTTTCTTATACCTCTTCGCTGTCGCAAAAAAAGCCGAACGTTCTTTTTATTCGATTTATTAAATCTCCGTTCTCTCGTCCTTCTTTGATTCACTGCAACTACCTTCTGCTTTTTCTCATTGACTCATATATGGTTTTATCATGAACCAACTGAAATGGCCACACCAACAGCGACACCAAACCGCAATTCGTATCTATCCAACGCTACAATGGGCCACGTATCACGTGGCGGTTATCGTCGAGCAGTAAATCGCCGGCGGCTGTACAATTCATCGAACGAGATGCGGATATATATGTGCACGTAAATTTACACCCGCGCGAACCACGTTGATCATCGTCGAGGGGAAATCCTTGAAGTCTATAGAGTCTAAAGCTACGGCAATGTCCCCTAAAATGAAAAAAAAATGTTTCAATTTTAGCTACTGATGATTTATAACTTTCTCTGCACCGAGAGAAAAAGTTTCATTGATTCACGAAAATCTTTGCCAATGAAATGAAATACTTGAATTTCAATACTATCTTTTCTTTGAATGATCTCAAACTCAATGAAAAGTAGTGACATTGATTCGAAGAAACATTTCTTTAAACCAATGAACCTTTCTCATTGATTTCAAAGATATCGTCTCTGATTCAATGAAACCTTCTTCTTACCAGCTCAAAATTTCGAAACCTATTTTTTCCTGAAGTACGCGGCAGATAAAGCTCAAATTTTGTGAGTATGTAAGGAAGGATGGCAGAAATAGGCTAAGCTTATGGCTCCTCGAAACTCGAAGCCGTTCGTTCGGGAGAACCGAAAAACAAAAAAGTGAGGTTAGGTGCGAGAGAGAGATCAATGAAAATGTGTCTTTAAAACAATAAAACTGTTTCTTTGTTAAATGCTCACTAAGTAAATCTTTATTTACAGGCAATGAAATGTTCTCTTTGAAATTCAAATGCACTATTTCATTGAAATCAAAGAAATATTTCGTTGAAATCAATGAAAAAAAAATCAATCCACTCATTTGTTTTGCGTCAATGAAATCTTTTCTCTCGGTGTGTCCCCCCCTAAAATGAGAAAAAAAAGTGCTTCAATTTTAGCTACACCGAGAGAAAAAGTTTCATTGATTTACGAAAATCTTTGCCAAAGTCATGAAATACTTGAATTCCAATACTATCTTTTCTTTGAATGATCTCAAACTCAATGAAAAGTAGTGACATTGATTCGAAAAAACATTTGTTTAAACCAATGAACCTTTTTCATTGATTTCAAAGATATCGTCTCTGATTCAATGAAACCTTCTTCTTACCACCTCAAAATTTCGAAACCTATTTTTTCCTGAAGTACGCGGCAGATAAAGCTCAAATTTTGTGAGTATGTAAGGAAGTATAGCAGAAATAGGCTAAGCTTCTGACTCCTCGAAACTCGAAGCCGTTCGTTCGGGAAAACCGAAAAACAAAAAAGTGAGATTAGGTGCGAGAGAGAGATCAATGAAAACGTTTCTTTGAACCAATGAAAACGTCTCTTCAAAACAATAAAACTGTTTCTTTATTAAATGCTCACTAAGTAAATCTTTATTTACAGGCAATGAAATGTTCTCTTTGAAATTCAAATGCACTATTTCATTGAAATCAAAAAAATATTTCGTTGAAATCAATGAAAAAAAAATCAATCCACTCATTTCTTTTGCGTCAATGAAATCTTTTCTCTCGGTGTGTTCCCTAAAATGAGAAAAAAAAGTGTTTCAATTTTAGCTACACCGAGAGAAAAAGTTTCATTCATTCACGGAAATCTTTGCCAATGTCATGAAATACTTGAATTTCAATACTATCTTTTCTTTGAATGATCTCAAATTCAATTAAAAGTAGTGACATTGATTCGAAAAAAACATTTCTTTAAAACAATGAACCTTTTTCATTGATTTCAAAGATATCGTCTCTGATTCAATGAAACCTTCTTCTTACCACCTCAAAATTTCGAAACCTATTTTTTCCTGAAGTACGCGGCAGATAAAGCTCAAATTTTGTGAGTATGTAAGGAAGTATGGCAGAAATAGGCTAAGCTTCTAGCTCCTCGAAACCCGAAGCCGTTCGTTCGGGAGAACCGGAAAACAAAAAAGTGAGGTTAGGTGCGAGAGAGAGATCAATGAAAACGTTTCTTTGAACCAATGAAAACGTCTCTTTAAAACAATGAAACTGTTTCTTTATTATATGCTCACTAAGTAAATCTTTATTTACAGGCAATGAAATGTTCTCTTTGAAATTCGAATGCACTATTTCATTGAAATCAAAGAAATATTTCGTTGAAATCAATGAAAAAAAAATCAATCCACTCATTTCTTTGGCGTCCATGAAATCTTTTCTCTCGGTGTGTTAAAATTGCATATCTGTTTCAAATATGGGTCATTGCATACCAGAGTTTGTAAATCCCTTGCTATACAGTTTGCTTTGCAATTTTTATTTCATAAAAATTACCTGTATTTATTATAAAATTCAGTGTAATTATTTGAATATCTACAAAAAATACTAATTCTTACTTAAATATTGGAAGAAATAGTTGAAAAAATGGCAGAGCTCAGTTAATTAAGTTATAATAATTCAAAAATGCACCTAGTGTCATTAAGAAAAAATGGAGCGAAAATTTTGGAAACTGTTAATCGTATCTCAAATTTAAACACTAAAAAATATTGGATATTTTCGGCGCCTAAATTTTCTCACAATCTATATTTTTAGGACCATTAATATATGATTTTCGAATTCAGTCAAAAGTGACACAAATTTTCAACATTTTTTAATAATTAACATTCGATTATTATACTTTTTGAGTACATTTTAGCAAAATTTTGCAAATGTTGGATATTCAAAATTTGTTCATGCTTAATTGATTAAGAAATATAATTTAATATTTCAAATGGTTCACCATTTTGATAAAGACAAAAAATCTCCACTCTCTATTTCCTTTTTTTCGTTTTTCCAAAAATGTTTTTTTTTTAAATTATTTCTTATTTTATAGTATCGAGTATTTCGTAATACTCGAAACATGGTCCAAAGTACTTTGAGTATTCAATGATGAGCAACGAGCTATTTTTACTTGGCAACGTTTTGTAGAGCTGGTATTGTGAGTGAGTGTAATGCGGGTGTAAGCAGACCGGAAGTCGACACGACTGTCCGCCCGGAAGCGCTGATGCGCTCGATGCTTCGCTTCCTGTCGCAGGGCGAAGCCGTTCAAGTCGCGTTCCGCTTACGAGAGTCATAACGCCATCGCATTGTCGTCAGTGCTACCCACAAATCATTCATGGTTGCACGTAAATACACACTAAAAAATAAAAACGATTTAATTAAAGTTAACTGAATTTATTATAAGCCGACTGAATAATGTTGGCCAAATGCAAATTTAATCAACTCAAGTGAATACAAATTCGTTCAATCTCATGTAAGATAAGATATGGCAAAACCCACGTTGCCTTTCCAAGATCAAATAACTCTATTAAACAAAACTATAAATTCAGTTAGCTAAATAAATCATTTAACAGCCATACTTCTGCACATAAAAAAAATGTTCTTCTTAAATGTTGGACACTTTTCTGATTTTCTAGTCATTTTTAAAAAATGAATTTTAAAATGTTTTATCTACACTGTAAAAAATATTTGCACAATTCATATATATAGTAACATATAATTCATATATATTAACATATATATGAATTCATATATATTATACAGTATATACTGTATAATATATGATATACTGTATTTTTACTGAACTCGTGTAGGAATTTCAATTTAATAGACAAAAAAAAAATGAAAATACAATGTACGAGTTGAAAAATTGAAGTAAATTACGATTAAATCGGATATAAAAAAAATAAATTTTTATTAGTATATATTGTAGTTTAAATTCGTATTGTACATAGCGGATGTAATCTATATATGAATTATATCGATATTTATTTATTTAATTAACGTACTTTTGTAATAAAATTAAAGTAAATTATTGAATTTGCTGTACCATACATTACTTTAACATCACACTTGTATATTAAATTTAATTATACCTATATAGTTTATGCATAAAAACTTCCAGTACTTGTACCTTAAATTTCAAATAGATTTTTTTTTACAGTCTTATTTTCTATAGCAAGAAAAAGATCAGTCTATCCTCATCCACAAGCGAACATCTCCTTGTATCTCGAAGGGAGACACAAAACGTAACTGAGAGACAGAGAGAGAAAGAGAGAAAGAGAGAGAAAGATTCTGTCGAGTCTGTCGAGTCCCCGCACGAGTTGTAAAATTGAAGTTAATTACGATTAAATCGGATATAAAAAAAATAAATTTTTATTAGTATATATTGTAGTTTAAATTCGTATTGTACATAGCGGATGTAATCTATATATGAATTATATCGATATTTATTTATTTAATTAATGTACTTTTGTAATAAAATTAAAGTAAATTATTGAATTTGCTGTACCATACATTACTTTAACATCACACTTGTATATTAAATTTAATTATACCTATATAGTTTATGCATAAAAACTTCCAGTACTTGTACCTTAAATTTCAAATAGATTTTTTTTTTACAGTCTTATTTTCTATAGCAAGAAAAAGATAAGTCTATCCTCATCCACAAGCGAACATCTCCTTGTATCTCGAAGGAAGACACAAAACGTAACTGAGAGACAGAGAGAGAAAGAGAGAGAAAGAGAGAGAAAGAGAGAGAAAGAGAGAGAAAGAGAGAGAAAGAGAGAGAAAGAGAGAGAAAGAGAGAGAAAGAGAGAGAAAGAGAGAGAAAGAGAGAGAAAGATTCTGTCGAGTCTGTCGAGTCTCCGCACGAGTGGTTATCAATTAGCAGCGCGTGTACGTTCGGGTAATTAATAATTCGTGGTGTGCGGTTTCAGCGTTGGTTACATCAAGCTTCTCTACCGTTCTATCACTATTCCGTTCCCCACGTATATTTTCTCTCAGTGGGTTTCCGAGTATTGTACAGTATAGCGCTGCATCTTGTAAGCTATATTGCAGCCTAACGCGTCAGCATGCAAATTGTACGTACAAGACTTTGTGCGCATGTGTGGGAGGCGAGCTTGAGGCTATTTACACGAATATAAACCTTGGGAGGGCCATACGGTGAGCTCGGTGGTGGTCAGGACGATATTTTCTCTACGAGTCCACCGTCGTGTATCCTCTACTCAGGAAAGGTATACTATATCCCAGGATACTAACCCCCCAACTATAAATAAATTGGATAGCCATCTCGGCTATGCCCACCAGTGTCTGACTATCTCGGTCCTTTTTCCCTGCGGCTGCAGCAGAGACAGAATTCCCAGGATCTTCCACGCAGTCCATACAATTTCAACGATGTTTAGTACTTTCTTAATTCAATTTATCCCAAATTCGGCAGAATTCCAACACTTGAGCAGCAATTTAATTTTCTCTCCGAGTTTAAGGGGAAAAAAAGTAGAACCTTGCAAATTGCTTCCTCACTATTGTTGGATTTTTACAAATCTACCTCTATGAGGAAGTATGTTAAATAATGTTATGTTATTGTAAAAATTCAACAATAATGAGAAAGTAATTTGCAAAGTTCTACTTTGCAGCCTTGTTTAACATTTTTTTTAATGGCATTAGTTTCGAACCCCTTGACAGATTCTCGACAGATTCGGACGGATGCTTAGTTTACCCACACTCTACTTGTGGACCTAATTTGAGCCCGATATCTTAAAAATTGCGAAAGTTAGAGCAGGAATGAAAAATTTCAAATTTTTTGTTCAAAATGCCATAAATTTGGAACCTCTCGATGTATTCACTCCAAATTCAATCCTATACCTTGTGTAACTATAGTCTACTTGTGGATCCAATTTGAGCCCGATATCTTAAAAATTGCGGAAGTCAGAGCACGAACAAAAAATTCAAAATGCCATAAATTTTAAAACCCTTAACGGATTGACGCCAAATTCACTTCCAAACTTTATTTAATAACAGTCCACTTGTGGACCAAATTTGAGCCCGATATCTTAAAAATTGCGAAAGTTAGAGCACGAACAAAAAATTTCAAAAATTTTAAAAATGCCATAAATTGTGAACCCCTTAACGAATTGACACCAAACTTAATCCCAATAATTATTTGATAACAGTCCACTTCTGGTCCAAATTTGAGCCGGATGTCATAAGAATTACGAGAGTTAGAGCCCGAGCTGACTTTCTCCAAAAAATTCAAAATGCCATAAATTTTGGACACCTTGATGGATTAACTCAAAATTCAATCCCGTATCTTGTTTAACGACATTTTACTCGTGGTTCAAATTTGAGCCCGATATCTTAAAAATTGCGCAAGTTAGAGCACGAACAAACAATTACAAAAAATTTAAAAATGCCATAAATTGTGAACCCCTTAACGGATTGACACCAAATTTCATCCCAAACATTATTTGATAACAGTCCACTTCTGGTCCAAATTTGAGCCCGATATCTTAAAAATTGCGAAAGTTAGAGCACGAACAAAAAATTTCAAAAAATTTCAAAATGCCATAAATTGTGAACCCCTTAACGGATTGATACCAAAATTTAATCCCAAACATTATTTGATAACAGTCCACTTCTGGTCCAAATTTGAGCCGGATATCATAAAAATTGCGGGAGGTAGAGACCGAGCTGACCTCCAAAAAATTCAAAATGCCATAAATTTTGAATACCTTGATGGATTAACTCCAAATTCAATCCTATACCTTGTTTCATTAACTCCAAATTCAATACCGATCCTTCTTTAACATAGCTTTACACATAAAAAAATATTTAGCTCAATAGCCACAAATTTGCGGATGCTAGAGAGCGTACACACATTTTTCCAAAATTGCAGTCAAATAAAATTTGCAAATATTTAAAATTTTTTTGAAAATTGCAGCAGAGGCAGAATTTTCAGGATGTTGCACACAGTCCATACAATTTCAACGCTGTTTAGTACATTTTTAATTCAATTTATCGCGAATTCGGCACAATTCCAACACTCAAGCAGCAATTTAATTATCTCTCCGAGTGTACGAAGCAAAAAAGAGGAAAAAACCCGCAATTGTTTGCTCAGGCATTAGTTTCCTTGAGTTTTCATTCAATTTGTCCCGAGATCCTTCGGGTCCCTTTATTTTATGAACGATGTTATCGTCCATTAGCGAGGAACTTTATTGTCGTTATAACTGTACTGAAAAGTGTGTGTAAAACTAACTGAAACTTAAATGACTAACACTTTAGCGACATAAATTCCATCGAACAATTTTGAGGGCACGTCCGGAGAATTTACGTAACTTTGATGTAACACGAAATAGCTGCGCGCACTTTCCGACGAAAATACGAATAAAACTATAGCGAACATTGACAGGCCAATGCCGAACCCTCTCGCGCCTATCTTCACGGATAAATATCTTTCGTAGACGATGCTTGTTCCACACAGAGAGTGTAAGTAGACATCAACGCTCTCTTCTTTCGTGCGCCAAAGCTCAAGTCACTCCTTTCGCCTACGGGCTCTTCTCCGAGACTCTTCCTTTCCGTCTGCTCCTCCTTTCTTCTTGCGTTCGATAGGCAACGACAGCTCGTCTATCCTGAAGAGAGATTTATGCGCACCGACACAAAACATACTACGTTCTCTTCTTCCCTCACCTCATTCCCGCTTTCGTGACATTCTGCATGTTACCATACGTTACAATAAGACGGATCTTAAGTTTATTCACTCGTCGGTTGGAATATACAGATTTATACACTTGACTCGAGTCCTCCACGTTTCTAAGTTGTTAAAATAAAACCGAGCTAAATTTTTTTTTTTAAGATATCGAATTGTCGCTTTCACTATTATTTTCAAGTCGCTTATTCTATCACGGAAAATACCGGTTATAAGCGTTTTTACCATGATTTTTATAAAAAGTCACTTTTTGCCGTTTTTGATTCCAAAATTCACAGATCCGATTTCCGGTCGAAATATCCAAAGAAATTTTTTTTTTAAGATATCGAATTTTGGCTTTCACTGTCGTTTTCAAGTCGCGTATTCTATCATAGAAAATATTGTTTACAAGTCTTTTTATCACGATTTTAAAAAAAAAAAAGTAACTTTTTTTCATTTTTTCAGAATCCAATTCCAGAATTCACAGATCCGATTTTCGGTCGAAAAATCCAAACAATTTTTTTTTTTTTTTTAAAGATATCGAATTGTGGCTTTCGTTATTATTTTCAAGTCGCTTATTCTATCACGGAAAATACCGGTTATAAACGTTTTTACCACGATTTTTAAAAAAGTCACTTTTTTCCGTTTCTCATTCTAAAATTCACAGATCCGATTTCCGGTCGAAAAATCCAAACAAAATTTTTTTTTAATATATCGAATGTTGGCCTTCGCTATCGTTCTCAAGTCGTATATTCTATTACAGAAAATAATGGTTACAAGCCTTTTTACCATGATTTAAAAAAAAGTGACTTTTTTCCGTTTCTGATTCCAAAATTCACAGATCCGATTTCCGGTCGAAAAATTCAAACAAATTTTTTTTTAAGATATCGAATTTTGGCTTTCACTATCGTTCTCAAGTCGCATATTCTATCACAGAAAATATTGTTTACAAGTCTTTATCACGATTTAAAAAAAAAGTAACTTTTTCCATTTTTCCAGAATCCAATTCCAGAATTCACAAATCCGATTTCCGGTCGAAAAATCCAAACAAATTTTTTTTTTTTTTAGACATCGAATTGTGGCTTTCGCTATTATTTTCAAGTCGCTTATTCTATGACGGAAAATACCGGTTATAAGCCTTTTTTACCATGATTTTTAAAAAAGTCATTTTTTCCGTTTCTGACTCTAAAATTCACAGATCCGATTTCCGGTCGAAAAATCCAAACAAATTTTTTTTTTTTAAGATACGAATTTTAGCCTTCACTATCGTTCTCAAGTTGCATATTCTATCACAGAAAATATAGTTTACAAGTCTTTTTATCACGATTTAAAAAAAAAGTAACTTTTTTCTATTTTTCCAGAATCCAATTCCAGAATTCGCAGATCCGATTTCCGGTCGAAAAATACAAACAAATTTTTTTTTTTTTAAATATCGAATTGTGGCTTTCGTTATTATTTTTAAATCGCTTATTCTATCACGGAAAATACCGGTTATAAGCGTTTTTATCATGATTTTTAAAAAAAGTCACTTTCTTCCGTTTTTGACTCCAAAATTCACAGAACCGATTTCCGGTCGAAAAATCCAAACAAATTTTTTTTTTTAAGATATCGGATTTTGGCTTTTACTATCGTTCTGAAGTCGCATATTCTATCACGGAAAATACCGGTTATAACCCTTTTAACAATGATTTTAAAAAAGTGACTTTCTTCCGTTTCTGATTCCAGAATTCATAGATTCGGTCGGAAAATCCGACCTAAATTTTTTTTTCTTCAAGATATCGAATTTTGGCCTTCAGTATCATTCTTAAGTCGTATATTGTATCACGAAAAATACCGATTACAAGCCTTTTAACCATGATTTTTAAAAAAGTGACTTTTTTCCGTTTCTAATTCCAGAATTCACAGATTGTACGATTTTTAATGCCAGCCATTTGTACGATTTTTAATAATTTCAAAGATTTTAATCATGAGGTTAAAGTGTGTACAATTGAATGAAAATGGACGTCTGGAATATTAACCGATGAGAATGCAGAAAGTTTATAACACCACATACACAGTATTAAAAAATATAGTATCACTGAAGCACACAGAAATGAGTGGAATGTCACCAAAAGGGAAAAGCTGTTCGTTGCAGGGTCGAAGAATGTGTCAGACTATCGTTGAAAACGTTAAATCGGACATATTTCACTGCTGGTGTAAAGGGCGATTTTTTTTTTAATGGAGAAAAAGGTGAAATGGCAGGCGTAACATTTTTTAATTACGCTTCTTCTGGAATGTCATTAGAGGATATGACAGTGGTTGATTCTTTTTTATTTTTATTTTTCCATTTGGCTATTTATAGTGTATCAGGTATTTTACATGGAACATTTCGGCAATATCGGCAATTCCACCAATTTTCCAACTTAACCCTTCAATCGTACAAAAAATTCTTTCACTTCGTGTTTATATAATAATATTTATAATATTTACTTTCAATGTTGACAATTAAATTTTAATATTTCATTCAACCATTAATTTCCTTCCGTATTAAATTGCATTAAATTATATTAAATTAATCGAAACTGAATTCTCGTAAATATTGGCTATCGTGGAGATTTCATTTTAATTGCGTAAACTTATAATATTATAATGTTTTTTTTTCTTTTTTGCGATGCATTTCTATAATAACAAAAAAAAAAAATTTCTCTTGTTTAGTTGTCAAAGTGTTACAAACGAAAATTATTGCAAATACATGGCCAACTATTGGCTAGTGTAAATGTTAATTTGTAACAGTTTACATCATAATTAAGTCGTTGAAAAAAACTGAACAGTCAAGTTAATAGAGTAAAATGGAAAAAAATCTAACTGTTCATATAAATGTGCATAAATAGTTAGATTATTTCCTCCCAGAGATCACTTAGTGTTTCTGCATGAGAACTAAGTGGTGTTAACGTGTTCATGAGGTGTCTAAAATTATAAAATATTTCGCTCCAGTGGTTGCAAAAATAAAAAAATAAAAAAATGAAGAAACCTCTTATTTTCACAGCTGGACCTCGTTGAACCCGTTTTGCACGTGTACTGCTCGTTAATTAATTAACAAATCCTCTCGCCAGGTCCTCGTAATTCATACGACCTTTCACGTATACTCGTATCCATATTGTTCCTTTTACCAAATTTTTTCTTCACCATTAATTCCAATTTTCTTTTCATTCGCTGCGAAATACTCGAATATATTTTTGATTTTTTGTTTTCTCGCACGTAAAAAGGTGATGCTTCTTTACTCTAGGGCGTAGCTTGCTTGGTTAATTAATACATCTGCGTTGAATTTTTTGCTCTCGCATAGTTTTCATAAAATACATTTTTTTTTTTTTACGTTTCTACGTCGAGATTTAATGCAGTCTGGCGAAAGCAATGTTTCGTTCTAATTCTCGAGTTTCCACTAAAGAACCATTCATCCGACACATACCCAACCCCTCATTTTATATATCATGCATTTTAAATCGATTATTTTAATTCTCCGTTTTACTTTGCCGGATTCGTAAAGCTGCGCCTGTTATATTTATAGAATATTGCATACATTTCACTCGTGAGGTAGGATCATCAAGTGCGTGACGAGTGAGTTTGAGTACAGTGACCACCGTATATTTTTTATATATACTTGTAGGAGAGAGTGGGGCAAGATGGAATAGGGACATAATCACGGGGAAAAAAATAAAATAATTGTGTTTATTTTCTTTTGCCCTTAGGATCCACTGAATTCCCTTGAAAATTTTACTGAATCACGATCGGGATGTTATAAAATGGTAGTAATTTTTTAAGCTTGCTCTCTACTTTCATTCGCTGTCAAATAAATGCTGAACATTTTTTTCGCAAAAAAAAATTGAACATTTTATTGACGGCGAATAAAAAAATGGCAAGATGAAAAGTTAAAGACGATTTTGTATAATGTATTGAACATTTTTTTTTTTTTTTTCATTTCTATTGCCATAGATTTTTTGTTGGAACAGGGATATAATCACGGAAAAAGAATAAAATAATTGTGTTTATTTTCTTTTACACTTACGATCCACTGAATTTCCTTGCAAATTTTACTGAATCTCGTTCAATATGTTACAAAACCGGAGGAATTTTTTATGCTTGCTTTCTACTTTTATTCGCTGTCAAATAAATGCTCAACATTTTTTTCGCAAAAAAAAAGTTGAATTTTTTATTGACAGCGAATAAATAAGTGGCAAGATGAAAATTTTAAGACGAATTTGTAATATATTAAACAATGCTTAGTAAAATTTAAAAAAAAATAAAAATGTTTTTTTTTCAGTTTTATTGCCGTAAACTTTTTTTTTGCGAATGTGGTTACTATTGTAATTGAATAATTAGAAAAAGCACTGTCATCTTTTTTCGTATATTAAATTGAATTTCCTACACAGGTTTAGTAAAAATACATTATACGAGTTTAGTATAAATTACTATACAGTATATGAATTTTCCAAATATTTTTAACAGTGTTATATTAAATTTAATTTCAAAGATATCGTGAGATTAATATTATGGCAATTAAACGATAATAAAATTCAGCGTATCGCTGGTGCCACACTGATAAAAATCGCAGTAGTTTAGGCGACTACTAAGCCATAACTGTAGATTTGTATTCTATGCAACAATTTGAATAGTTATTTTAACTGATTTATTGGTTAAATTAACTACGTTATAGTTACTGCAACTAATTCTATAGTTGGCTTAACATAATGTCCTAGTTATTTAAAAAGTAAACATATAGTGAAATACAACCTTACCTATTTTTTTATAGTTACAGCAACTTTATTATTATGCTTTCAATGACAATTTCAAAATTGTTAAATAATTTCTCAAATAATACTATGTTTGTCATTATACTATACTATAGCTAAATTTTAAAAACAATATACTTTTTGTTACGATAACTATTATTAACTCTTGCATTGCACCGAGAGAAAAGATTTCATTGACGCCAAAGAAATGGGTGAATTGATTTTTTTTTCATTGATTTCAACGAAATATTTCTTTGATTTCAATGAAATAGTGCATTTGAATCTCAAAGAGAATATTTCATTGCCTGTAAATAAAGATTTACTTAGTGAGCATATAATAAAGAAACAGTTTCATTGTTTTAAAGAGACGTTTTAATTGGTTCAAATCAACGTTTTCATTGATCTCTCTCTCGCACCTAACCTCACTTTTCTGTTTTTCGGTTCTCCCGAACGAACGGCTTCGAGTTTCGAGGAGCCAGAAGCTTAGCCTATTTCTGCCGTACTTCCTTACATGCTCACAAAATTCGAGCTTTATCTGTCGCGTACTTCAGAAAAAAATAGGTTTCGAAATTTTGAGGTGGTAAGAAGAAGGTTTCATTGAATCAGAGACGACATCTTTGAAATCAATGAAAAAGGTTCATTGGTTTAAAGAAATGTTTCTTCGAATCAATGTCACTACTTTTCATTGAGTTGGAGATCATTCAAAGAAAAGATAGTATTGAAATTCAAGTATTTCATTTCATTGGCAAAGGTACGATAACTATTATTAACTCTTGCATTGCACCGAGAGAAAAGATGTCATTGACGCCAAAGAAATGGGTGAATTGATTTTTTTTTTCATTGATTTCAACGAAATATTTCTTTGATTTCAATGAAATAGTGCATTTGAATTTCAAAGAGAATATTTCATTGCCTGTAAATAAAGATTTACTTAGTGAGCATATAATAAAGAAACAGTTTCATTGTTTTAAAGAGACGTTTTAATTGGTTCAAATCAACGTTTTCATTGATCTCTCTCTCGCACCTAACCTCACTTTTCTGTTTTTCGGTTCTCCCGAACGAACGGCTTCGAGTTTCGAGGAGCCAGAAGCTTAGCCTATTTCTGCCGTACTTCCTTACATACTCACAAAATTCGAGCTTTATCTGTCGCGTACTTCAGGAAAAAATAGGTTTTGAAATTTTGAGGTGGTAAGAAGAAGGTTTCATTGAATCAGAGACGACATGTTTGAAATCAATGAAAAAGGTTCATTGGTTTAAAGAAATGTTTCTTCGAATCAATGTCACTACTTTTCATTGAGTTGGAGATCATTCAAAGAAAAGATAGTATTGAAATTCAAGTATTTCATTTCATTGGGAAAGGTACGATAACTATTATTAACTCTTGCATTGCACCGAGAGAAAAGATTTCATTGACGCCAAAGAAATGGGTGAATTGATTTTTTTTTCATTGATTTCAACGAAATATTTTTTTGATTTCAATGAAATAGTGCATTTGAATTTCAAAGAGAACATTTCATTGCCTGTAAATAAAGATTTACTTAGTGAGCATATAATAAAGAAACAGTTTCATTGTTTTAAAGAGACGTTTTAATTGGTTCAAATCAACGTTTTCATTGATCTCTCTCTCGCACCTAACCTCACTTTTCTGTCTTTCGGTTCTCCCGAACGAACGGCTTCGAGTTTCGAGGAGCCAGAAGCTTAGCCTATTTCTGCCGTACTTCCTTACATACTCACAAAATTCGAGCTTTATCTGTCGCGTACTTCAGGAAAAAATAGGTTTCGAAATTTTGAGGTGGTAAGAAGAAGGTTTCATTGAATCAGAGACGATATCTTTGAAATCAATGAAAAAGGTTCATTGGTTTAAAGAAATGTTTCTTCGAATCAATGTCACTACTTTTCATTGAGTTGGAGATCATTCAAAGAAAAGATAGTGCTGAAATTCAAGTATTTCATTTCATTGGCAAAGATTTCCGTGAAACAATGAAACTTTTTCTCTTGGTGTGACTATATAAATAATTAGTACAGATAACTTTTTGTAAATAGCTGAGGTTGTATTTCACTATAAATGTAAAGTTACCAGTATTTTTTTTTTCTTAGTGCATTTTTACGAGGTGTGCCATTATGCCCCTGTTCCAACGTGCCCCGTAACCATAATGCCCCGCATTGCCATTTTGCCCCGCTCTCCCCTACTGAAATTATACAGCAGAAAATATTCATTATATCCGGACGTTAACTGGCGGGACGAACTAATAGCTGGCACTGTTATATGACTGCTACGACTGCCGTTGTTCTTCTACTGTGTTCTTACTCGTTCTCTTGAGCACCTTTTTCACTGCATTTGCACAAATTTCTATTATCTCCGTCGGTCCCTGTGAATACGTGCACCGCGTATTCCCAACGGAACAGCGACTATAGAAAACCAACAGTTCGTGAAAATTCGCCATGCGGATATAACGTCGAGTTCTCCGACACGTAATATAAATCATTTATATAAATGATTTAACTCGTAATATCATTGCCTAAATTTTCTACAGATTAAACTTGGCAATTCTGTATCACATTGACTCGGTACAAATTGGTATACAATGTGATGTTCCATCAGCCAGAGAACAATAGCCTGGCCTATTGAATTATACTGAAGAGCTCGTAGCAGTTTATCGCTCAGGTGGACGGATATCCGTGCAGTTATAATGGCGAACGAGGTTATTAACTTTTCATTAAATTTTTATTAACTTTTTACAGCTTTGTAGACTGCGACATTTATACTTTTTAAATTAATTTAACATTGTGCTTATAATTTAGGGAATTGAAACAACCGAAGATTAGCGAAATGAAATAAGCGATTGAAATTCCATATTTTAACCCTTTATATTTTTCTTGACGTAAATAGGAATTAGGACATATTAATTTAATTAACTTAATTCTCAATTTTCAAATTTTGGTAAAATATGATTCAAAATGAATTTTCATATACGTTGGATTTTCTAAAGCACTGCAAATTAATACCATAAAAATAATTTTTCCATAAATAAAAAGAAATGCAGCAGTACAACTCTGATTATTTATTTTACAATAATAATTTACTTAGTATTTTCATACATAGAATATTCATTCTCGGTTTCCTTCGTATCTTATTCGTACTCTCAAATTTTTATTTCTGTTTACATTATCAAGTTGCGATGTGCAAAAGATTCATGTAACCCGAAGTTGCGTATTTTGTATTCCTTTTCACGGAATGATATATAGTAGAAAAATATCCCGAGTAAAAAGTCGTCACGTTGTGTATTGTGTGCTTTGTGAGAAATGATATATCACATGGAGGTTTTTCCTTGTTGCCACTCCAACAATTCTTATCATTCTCGGACCGTTCCTCTTCTCGTGTCTCATCGTCTGGCGTTGCGGCTGCGTGGATTTCCATCTCACAGGCATAAAATACTGATCTGTTTTATCCAGAGACAACTCGCAGGTTCTCTTCGTGAAAGTCCTGAAATACACAGAATCTTCTCGCTTCAACAACGACTAAGTATTGTACTTTTATTTTTGTTTTCACTCTCGGAAATGTATGGAAGACAGCGAGACGAGTTAAGGACACGACCGACGCCGAACTGGCGCAGAAACAAAGCGGACAAATTTACAAACAGTTAGGGTAAAAGTAACGGTTGTGGCCACTTTAAGAAAATTTCCATTTTCAAGTGTTTGTAAATTGGCAGAAAAAAGTAGAACCTTGCACATTGCTTCCTCATCATTTTTCGCTTTTTACAAAGCTCCCTCTATGAGGAAGCAAAAAAGTGTATTATTCAATTTTGGCTTCCTCATAGAGGAAGCTTTGTAAAAAGCGAAAAATAATGAGGAAGCAATGTGCAAGGTTCTACTTTGCATCCTTTTTTAAATTAGATAAATAAACATGTTGTGAATTCGCTTTTTCTATTTCGTTATTCCGTTATTTCGTTATTATTAGAGCGTTTTCGAAAGTAAATGTGATAACGTATATTATTAAAAATAATTCAACATTCCATAAAATCACAAATTTCATACCGTTTGTCACTAAATTATACATATATAATGGCTGAATATTGTTTCATTTATATACAAAATTTGAGCTCGCTATTTCAAGTTTTGAAAAAGTTACAATAGAGCGATAATGTAAATTTTTTGAAAAATTCAAAAATCCATAAAATCTGAACCACTTTACCGATTCGAACCAAATTCAATACCAAACAGCATTGAGTGCACCTACTCTTATAACCAGCTATTTAGCAAAATAGACTAAATTTTACGAAAGTTAGAGCAACCACGTCCTTTTTTCAAAAAATTCAAAACGGCATAAAATCGAAATTTTCGCACAGATCTTGTCGAAAATTGGTACAGTTGAAGAGGGTCTGCTGCTACACTAGTGTGCCAAATTTGAGCGCGATATACAAAACCGTTCTTGAGTTATCGGCGTTTGAATTTTCGGAGTTGTATACATACACACACACACACACACACACACACATACATATATACGGACATTTTTTCTAGATCACTTTTCTGGACATTTTGGACAATTCTAAGTGTCCTGACATAAAAATCTCGAAAATTTTTTTTTAATGAAAACAAAGCTTCCTCTATGAGGAAGCAAAATCATAAAACGTTTTTGAACCTATACTTTTCGTATCTCAGAAGAATATAACTTTTAATTTCTAGCATTAAAATTCTTCATATGTGTCGAGAAAACACTGGAAAATAGGAAAAAGTAGGAAGATTGCCATTTCACTAATTTTGGCTACAGAAATGTATTGGCTTGGTTTTGCCGGCGTAGAAAAAAAGAATCTGGCCGAGATTTTTAACAAGATTCTCGCCGAGATTCCCACCGAGATTCTTAAGATTCCCACCGAGATTCTTAAGATTCCCACCGAGATTCTTAAGATTCTCGCCGAGATTCTCGCCGAGATTCCCGCCGAGATTCTCGCCGAGATTCTCGCCGAGATTCCCGCCGAGATTCTTAAGATTCTCAGCGAGAATCTCGGCCCAGATTCTTTTAAAATCTATCTGAAAGTCGCGTCGAGATTCTAGAGAATCTCGCTCAGCTTCTAACCGAGATTCTTCAGTGCTGAAAATAAAAAGAATCTCTATCAGAATCTCGCCCAGCTTCTTACCAAGATTCTTTAGTGGGTAGCTGAAAATAAAAAGAATCTCTATCAGAATCTCGCCCAGCTTCTTACCAAGATTCTTTAGTGGGTAGCTGAAAATAAAAAGAATCTCTATCAAAATCTCGCCCAGCTTCTTACCAAGATTCTCTAGTGGGTAGCTGAAAATAAAAAGAATCTCTATCAAAATCTCGCCCAGCTTCTTACCAAGATTCTTTAGTGGGTAGCTGAAAATAAAAAGAATTTCTATCAAAATCTCGCCCAGCTTCTTACCAAGATTCTCTAGTGGGTAGCTGAAAATAAAAAGAATCTACATCAGAATCTCTCCCAGCGAGATTCTTTTTATTTTCATCGAAAATGAAATGAATCTATATCAAAAAAGATATTCACGAATATTGAAAGATTGCTAACCCTAATTTGTTAGTACATCAACGAAGCTTAAGCCCCTCGTGTGTAGTCGAACTCAGAAAAGCTTTGCAGTCTTATATACACACTGAGGCTTCAAGTCACTTGCGAGAAACGCTTTGTTCCTTTCGCCATCTAGCGGAGCATTGTCCACCAGTGTTTCGTATGATGTCACTAATAACATAACGTAACCCTTTACAAACCGAACAAATTTCATTCTACATATTTTTCTATAGAACATTTCCAAGATATTGACAATAAAAATAATATCAATACCGAAAAATTCAAACTGCTACAAAAATCCGTCTGTCGGAAATATTGATCGTAGCGCGAAACAAAAAAAAAATACGTATCTCTGCTTTTTCAAAATACTTTTTGATAAAGAAATTGTCAAACTTATTGATGGAAATCAGATTCAGAGCAAGAAAAATTCAGCTGGAATGTACTTATCAAAATATTTTTAACATTGTTATTGTTTCCCTCTCGGAAATGTGTGAAAGACATTGCGAGCGAGTGAAGGGCACGACCGACGCCGAAGTGGCGCAGAGGCGCAGCGAACAAATTTACAAACAGTTACATCAAGGACGCCGTTATAAACAAGCTTCGAACTGCGGCAGTTTGAGTGAAAGAGGGGAGAAAGCGCTGCCGGCGCACGTTTGCAAACACTCGCTTAACACTCGCACAAATAATGCTCTGCTAATTTCTCGCATTTACGATATGTCGAAATATCTGTTGCAGCTGTTATTGTGCTTCACTCGATCATGAACACTCTGCTCGAGGGCTCATCAGTTGCAGCGTAACAAATGCACCCCAACAAATACAAACGTATCCACTCGGAGCTTTCCTCGAGCTCTGGCTCGACATTGTCGAACAGCAAAGCCCATTAATAAAATAACTAGTCGGGTGAATGCATTCTGCAAAATACAAGGATTATATAGTAATCAATTTAATTAAAAATTATAGCATGCTATATATTACGGAGAAATTACTTCACGTACCAACTGCTACGTGATATATTTCTTTACGATTAATAAGAACGGCGTTCTATTTATAGATAAGAGCCACGTAATTACTCGGCTTCGTGTAATTTTACTGAGAACGGAGAATTAATATAAAATATGAGGATAAAACAAGATAAAGTAAATTGTCGCTGAATATATGGCTTTAGAGTTATTATAGTTATTTGAAAATTAAAGCAGTATAATAACGTGGATTTATAGAAATTTAGGAGAATTTTGAATTAATAGAAAAATAAGAAAATGATAAAATTCACCAAATTCCGCATTGGTAGTTATATATTATATTAATATATTTATTTTTTACGAAAATGATACATATTTTTTATATTTTGAAGTAAATTTCTTTATCTATGTATATTTCCCCGAAAATTAGATAATATATGCGGCATTCCATCCCAATTCGACCTGAGTCTGACCCTCGACCTCCCTCATTTGGCTCGTAATTTTTTTGTTGGATTGGTTAGACCCTCAAAGCCACCAGATTTTATTTTTTAATTTTTTCTATGCAAATTTTTTAAATATTTTAAAATATTTTTTGAATATTTTAAAATATTTTTTAAATATTTATAAATATTTTTTAAATATTTTAAAATATTTTTTAAATATTTTAAAATATTTTTAAAATATTTTTAAAATATTTTTAAATATTTTTTAAATATTTTTTAAATATTTTTTTAAAGTGTCATATCGAAGGCCCTAATTAAAAAATCTGAAAAAATTCTGAAAAATCCGAGTTTACATAAATAAACGTTTGACCAATCATTTGTAGTAGATTATTTTTTCTTTCTATTTTTTCATTTTTTTTTAAATAAAAAAAGCTAAAAAACTATAAGAAGAAAATTTTTGCTCACTTTGGCTATAAGCTCGAAAATTTTGATATTCAACAAAGTGTTTTTCAAAATTTTTTCAGATTTTTAAATCAGGGCATTCGATATGTCACTTAAAAAAAATATTTAAAAAAAAAATTTACATAGAAATAATTAAAAAAATAAAATCTGGTGCATTTAAGGGTCTCACCAATTCTACAAAAAAATTACGAGCCAAATCAAGGAGGTCGAGGGTCAGACCCAGGTCGAATCGAAATGGAATGCCTCATATGTAAAATACATAAAGTATATCAAGAACATAATTTTGCATTAAAAATGCCATACTTTCTACTGTATTTATACCACATTTTTCGAATATACTTCTTTGTCGTCGCAATTATTAAAATTCCTACGTTAAGTTAAAATAAAATAAAACCTCTTTATATATTGCAATACATAGAGCTATACTACACATAACAATCTAATTTGCAAATAAAATCAATCGTATAACTTGGCTTTATGACAATTTGTAAGAACGTGATGTTCATGAGAAACAGGAAACAATGACAAGATAATCAATATCGTAAATTGGAAAATTGTGCACGACCTTCTTTCCTCTCTTTGGTATACACGATTGGAAAAATAAAATAGTTGAAAAAAAAAATAGGATATGCATAGAGATCCTTGGGATTCGTGGAAAAATCTAAATCCGGCTGCTAGAAAAGCTTGCATAAATATTATAGTACAACATAACGGTGCACGCCTTCTGGAATTTATAAAAATGTCTGTGAAGCTTCTGCTGGCAGAGAGAAGAGAGAAGGAAACGTGACGTGAGCAACGTGAGAGAAGAATCAGCGAGTATGTAGAGGGCAATCGGGAAAAAGATTTGGCCAGAGCAGCAGGAAAGCCTCGAGTATGCCACGAGGCTTTATTCAACAGCGACAGCATCGCATCCACATCCACGTGCGCTTCTCTTGTGTACATTGCATCTCACACATGTATATTTCTATCCTACATAATAACCTTTCGCTCTTCTTTCCAATACTATTTGGATCGTTACACCTGCGAGCTTTTTATCCGTCATTCGTTCGTCTCGGTCTGCTGCAAAGAAAACGTATTGTAGAAACCCACTACCAACATTGAAGTTCAAAAACATAGTTCAGATATTTTTAACGACCAAAATGGCATATTTATAATTTTGATACAAAAAATTCTAGAGTATTGTTAAAATATCGATGTTTAATCAGGAATAGTACATTTATTGTAACTCTATTTTTTTACCCAGTACCAACATTGAAGTTCAAAAACATAGTTCAAATATTTTTAACGACCAAAATAGCATATTTATAATTTTGATACAAAAAATTCTAGAGTATTGTTAAAATATCGATGTTTGATTAGGAATACTACATTTATTGTAACTCTATTTTTTTACCCAGTACCAACATTGAAGTTCAAAAACATAGTTCAAATATTTTTAACGATGAAAATGGCATATTTATAATTTTGATACAAAAAATTCTAGAGTATTGTTAAAATATCGATGTTTGATTAGGAATACTGCATTTATTGTAACTCTATTTTTTTACCCAGTACCAACATTGAAGTTCAAAAAAATAGTTCAAATATTTTTAACGATGAAAATGGCATATTTATAATTTTGATACAAAAAATTCTAGAGTATTGTTAAAATATCGATGTTTAGTTAGGAATACTGCATTTATTGTAACTCTATTTTTTTACCCAGTACCAACATTGAAGTTCAAAAACATAGTTCAAATATTTTTAACGACGAAAATGGCATATTTATAATTTTGATACAAAAAATTCTAGAGTATTGTTAAAATATCTATATTTAATTTGGAATACTATTTTTATTGTAAGTTTATTTTTTTTAAATGCATTTACAAGTTTTATCAAAGGGAAAACTTAAAATAGATAATTTTAAAAAAAATTGTGTTTCTTCACTATTTTGATTTGGAAGAGAGTTCAAAATTTAAGAAAAATTATTTTGTAAATGGACCTTTAAATTATCATTTTGAGCTGATTACTTTGGTATTTATAGTTACAAATACTATATTAAATCGTTGTTTATTTAGCAGTTTGAAAATGTTAGTGTAACTATAAAAATAGTCACGTGAACCAAAAATTAATAATTGACCTTATAGTTACGAGGACTAGAAGAATATTAAATTGAATTTAATGTGCGGTTTCTGAAAAAAAAACGTTTTTGTACACACTGTCAAAATAATTGATCAGAAAATGTATATACTGTTATCGAATTTTTTTATTCGAAATTTATTACCAAATTTAATACACAATTACTCAATAATATTCGTACAATTTTATCTGAAACATGAATTTTTCAAATTTTTTATAAACCGTTAATTAATTTTCCATTATTCTTGTATATTGAAACTTAATATAAAAGTATATTAATGTTCACAATATTTTTAACAGCGTACAATAATATCAATTAAAAAATTAATCCTTTACAAAGTTCCGTCGCACGTGTTATATTTGTCAAGGACTAGTTTAGTATCGAGATCAACCGTTGCGATAGGTTGTTATCGTCGATGTTATCACTTTGATACTGCACAGAATAGCAGCGAAGAGAACACATTACAAGAGCTGGAATTTCATCATCTCTGACCTTTCAACTATTTAATAAACCGTTCATTAATTTTCCATTATTCCTGTATATTGAATATTAATATAGAAGTACATTAATTTGAACGACAAAAATTTTAACAGCGTAGAATTATATCAATAAAAATATTAATCCTTTACAAAATGACGTCGCACGTGTTATATTTGTCAAGGACTAGTTTAGTATCGAGATCAACCGTCGAGATTATTAATTTTCCATTATTCTTATATACTGAAAATGAATATAAAAATATATTAATTTCCACGACAATATTTTTAACAGCGTACATTTATATAAAAAAAAAAATTAATCCATTACAAACTTATGTCGCACGTGTTATATTTGTCAAGGATTAGTTTAGTATCGAGATCAACCGTCGAGATTATTAATTTTCCATTATTCTTATATACTGCAAATAAATATACAAATATATTAATTTTGACGACAAAAATTTGAACAGCGTACAATTATACCAATTTTAAAAAAAGAATCCCTTAAGAATTACATCGCACGTGGTATATTTGTTAAGGACTAGTTTAGTATCGAAATCAACTGTTCCAATGATAGGTTGTTATCGTTGATGTTGTCACTTTGATACTGCACAAAATAGCAGCGAAGAGAATGCATTACAAGAGCTGGAATTTCATCCTCTCTGACCTTTCAACTATTTAATAAACCGTTCATTAATTTTCCATTATTCTTGTATATTGAAAATTAATATATAAGTGCATTAATTTTCACGACAAACATTTGAACAGCGTACAATGATACCAATTAAAAACGAAAAGAATCCCTTAAGAATTATGTCGCACGTGTTATATTTGTGAAGGACTAATTTAGTATCGAGATCAACGTCGAGATTATTCATTTTCCATTATTCTTGTATACTGAAAATGAATATAAAAGTATATTACTTTTCACGACAAAAATTTGAACAGTGTACAATTATACCAATAAAAAAAGAATCCCTTAAGGATGATCGGTGACGACTGTCAAAGTCAAATCAGAGATAAATTTTTGTAATCGATTCTTTAAAGTTTAATGCATTAAATAATAGCTGTGGAGGGTGATTTGTATTGAAGCATGTAGACTTAATCCAGAGAAAGATTAATAGTGACGGATTTGCATAAAAATATTAACTGATTAACGTTACTTTTCAACGGGATACATTTTCGTTCAGTTTTTTTCAAGTATAATCTGTAATTCTTGGCCGATTTGAATGAGTGACAGCTCATTCTCTACCTTAAAAGATACTCTACGTATTGACCGTCTAGATATTTCATAGTGTTAATTGCTTAATAATTCTAGACTGTTGTTTAACAGAAATTAAAACACTTTCATAAACAACAGGCTATAATTACAAAACGATGAACACTATGAAATATCTAGGAGGTCAATGCGTAGAGTATCTTTTAAGAAAAACAATGAGCTATCGTTCATAAAAATCGGCAAAGAATTAAAGATAATACTTGGAAAAAACTGAACGAAAATATATCACACTGAAAAGAAACGTTAATCAGTTAATCTTTACGCAAATCCGTGACTATTAATCTTTCTTTGGATTAAGTCTACATGCTTCAATACAAATCACCCTCCACTATTATTATTTAATGTATTAAACTTTAAAGAATCGATCGCGAAAATGTATCGCTGATTTGACTTTGGTAGTGGCCACCGATCCTCCTTAAGAATTATGTCGCACGTGTTATATTTATCAAGGACTAGTTTAGTATCGAGATCAACGTCGAGATTATTAATTTTCCATTATTCTTGTATACTGAAAATGAATATAAAAGTATATTAATTGTGACGACAAAAATTTGAAGAGCGTACAATTATACCAATTAAAAAAAAGAATCCCTTAACAATTACGTCGGACGTGTTATATTTGTCAAGGACTAGTTTAGTATCGAGATCAACGTCGAGATTATTAATTTTCCATTATTCTTGTATACTGAAAATGAATATAAAAGTGCATTAATTTTCACGACAAAAATTTGAACAGCGTACAATTATACCAATTTAAAAAAAAGACTCCCTTAACAATTACGTCGGACGTGTTATATTTATCAAGGACTATTTTAGTATCGAGATCAACGTCGAGATTATTAATTTTCCATTATTCTTGTATACTGAAAATGAATATAAAAGTATATTAATTCCACGACAAAAATTTGAATAGCGTCCAATTATACCAATTTTAAAAAGAATCCCTTAAGAATTATGTTGCACGTGTTATATTTATCAAGGACTATTTTATTATCGAGATCAACGTCGAGGTTATTAATTTTCCATTATTCTTATATACTGAAAATGAATATAAAAGTATATTAATTTTCACGACAAAAATTTCAACAGCGTCCAATTATACCAATAAAAAAAGAATCCCTTAAGAATTACGTCGCACGTGTTATATTTATCAAGGACAAATATAACACGTATAAATGTCCATTATTCTTATATGCTGAAAATTAATATAAAAGTATATTAATTTTGACGACAAAAATTTGAACAGCGTACAATTATACAAAAAAAAAGAATCCCTTAACAATTACGTCGGCCGTGTTATATTTGTCAAGGACCAGTTTAGTATCGAGATCAACCGTTGCGATGATAGGTTGTTATCGTCGATGTTGCCACTTTGATACTACACAGAATAGCAGCGAAGAGAACGCACTACAAGAGGTGGAGTTTCATCCTCTCATCCCAGTTATACAGTTGAACGCTGGATACATAAAGCTAGACCACCACGCGTTTGCATATATATATATATACATATCCATTCGGAAGAGGACACATTTACAGAATGCATACAAGGTATGCGTTGCACGTCTATAGTTGGCTACGTGCTTCAGAGTTTGCTCCTGTTATAGAGACCGATACACACGACGACGACGATTGTCTGCAACAGACACAACAATATTCCGGAATAGGGGGTATGTAGTAGCTGGCGTCGATTTGGCCTCAGTTGCATTTGGTTCGTCGGCGTTAGTGGTACACAAGACGTCGCATCAATATGAAGAAAAAGTTTCGAGCATCAGTCGCACGAACTTCTCCATATTCATCATTTATTCCGTCGCACTAATCACCACACATCGTTCTTCGTGACATTCACATTTGCCTCACTTTTTTTTATTATTTTATATCCTTCATTTGTATTCCGTGCGGTTTATTTTCTGCACTACAAACGTGTATATACATCGTGCCTTGCTTTTTGTTCGCCCTTTTTTTTTTTTTTTTCAAACATCTGTTCGTGCCCACCTGTCGCTATTCAGGGTATAAGTACTCTGTGGTTTTTTTATTTTACACTCGCACCAACTCAAGATATATCGTTACTGCGTTATTGTGGTTTACCAAAAGTTAAAATTTAATTTAAAATCACTTAAGTTTTTGTACTATGAATATAGCGGATTTGATATATTGGGGAAGAGCTTTTTTTAAATACATTTTTTTAACATTGCTATTGAAAAAATTTTTGGGAATATGGAAAAATAGAGGAATAACATTTAGGATGGATTCTAATATTTTTATTTTGCGAAAGGTAAATTATTTTTTATGGAAATTTCGGAAATGTTAATGTTTTATAGAGAAAAGGGTTTTGGTTATTAAAGGGTGTTAAAGAAAAAAATTAGATAACAATTCTTCATGTATCTTAAAAATTGGGGATTTATCGTTGATTCTGATAAAAGTGCTTTAAAAAATTACATAGTTGCATAGCCAAAATTTTTAATTTTTAATTTTTAAGTATTTAAAAAATATAAATCTTTTTGTCTAGGCATGAACGAACATTTTTCACGTTGCGAACTGAGGCACCCGCAAATTCAATCGCCGTAGCCATGTTTTTAAAAGTAGGAGGCTTTATTGTGCTCATTACAAAACTAAATTTATTTTGTACTTTTAATAACAAGGTTTGCTTCATAAGCGTGCATAGAAACTTTTTGGTAATTTTACAAACATTTTTGGCTATTTCTACTTTTACAAAAAAAAAAAAAAAAAATTAATGCATATTTTCATTTCGCGAAATATTTTTTGTTACATCGAAAAAAAACTAGTAAATGTAAAAAATAGTTTTGTTGCAAATGTAACAAATTTTCACCAAAAATGTCACGATCCTTCGGGGGCATTTTTTTTGTTGGTATATTTGGTGAGTTTTTTTTTCTAAGTTAAAAAAAAACATCGGAAACATTCAATAATTTACCGTTTCTGGTAAAAAAAAATTCCCCCGAAGGGACGTGAAATTATTTGAGGAAATTTGATATTTCCCCTTAAAAAAAGGTTGCCAAACATTTCGAAAATTAGCGCCTCAATTATAAAAAACAATTTTTTTACTGTGCACACGAGGGCGAGCAAGCGAAATAATTTCTTTTCATATCCTTCCACCTCGCACTTTTAATGTATTAAAAAAGAAAACAATTAGTACCGAGCCACACAGTCTTTGTACAAAGGTAAAATAAACGACCCCTGTTAAAAAGTGTAAATTACCAGAGGGGAAAAAAAGTTTTTGTCACGAGACGCGGCACCACCCCTTTCCTCCCCCCACCCCCTACGCCCTTCTTTCCGCGTCCACCTGTGATTCCAAGTGATATAACAAACCCCATAAAATCCCAACACTAGTTGTGAGTTTACCGAACGAAAATTAACCGAACTTGTGTGAGTCCGTATGTGTACCCGAAATAATTTCTCTTCATTCCCTTCTAAATCGCACTTTTAATGTATTAAAAAAGAAAAATTAATAAAGCATTAGTAAGAAAAAAGTAAAATTAAAAAGTGGAAACTAACAAAGGAGAAAAAAGCGCAAGACGCGGCAACACCCCCCCCCCCCCCCCCCATCACTTCATCCCTCGTCCACCTGTGATTCGCGCCAAGTTATAACAACCCCCATAAAATCTCAAAATTAGTTGTGAGTTCGCCAAACAAAAATTAACCGAACTGATGTCAGTCCGTGTGTGTGCCCGAAATAATTTCTTTTCATTCCCTTCAAAATCGTACCTTTGCGATTTTGAAGGGAATGAAAAGTTGAAATTGAAGTTGCGAGCCCTAATTCCACACAGTTTTCGTACAAAGGTAAAAAAAACTTCCCCTTTTAAAAAGAGTAAATTACCAGAGGGCAAAAAAGTTTCTTTTGCAAGACGCGTCACCACCCCTTTCCTCCCCCCCTCTTCACCCTTCTTCCCTCATCCACCTGTGATTCGCGCCAAGTGATAACAACCCCCATAAAATCCCAAAATTAGTTGTGAGTTCGCCAAACAAAAATTAACCGAATTTATATCAATCCATGTGTGTACCCGAAACAATTTCTTTTCATTCCCTCCTAAATTCTACTTTTAATGTATTAAAAAAGAAAAATTAGTGCCTAGCCGTAATTCCACACAGTTTTCGTACAAAGGTAAAAAAACTTCCCCTTTTAAAAAGAGTAAATTACCAGAGGGGAAAAAAGTTTCTTTCGCAAGACGCGTCACCACCCCTTTCCTCCCCCCCTCTTCGCCCTTCTTCCCTCATCCACCTGTGATTCGCGCCAAGTGATAACAACCCCCATAAAATCCCAAAATTAGTTGAGAGTTCGCCAAACAAAAATTAACCGAACTTATAACAATCCATGTGTGTACCCGAAAAAATTTCTTTTCATTCCCTCCTAAATCCTACTTTTAATGTATTAAAAAAGAAAAATTAGTGCCTAGCCCTAATTCCACACAGTTTTCGTACAAAGGTAAAAAAAACTTCCCCTTTTAAAAAGAGTAAATTACCAGAGGGCAAAAAAGTTTCTTTTGCAAGACGCGTCACCACCCCTTTCCTCCCCCCCTCTTCGCCCTTCTTCCCTCGTCCACCTGTGATTCGCGCTAAGTGATAACAACCCCCATAAAATCCCAAAATTAGTTGTGAGTTCGCCAAACAAAAATTAACCGAACTTATATCAATCCATGTGTGTACCCGAAATAATTTCTTTTCATTCCCTCCTAAATCCTACTTTTAATGTATTAAAAAAGAAAAATTAGTGCCGAGCCCTAATTCCACACAGTTTTCGTACAAAGCTAAAAAAAACTTCCCCTTTTAAAAAGAGTAAATTACCAGAAGGGAAAAAAAGTTTCTGTCGCAAGACGCGTCACCACCCCTTTCCTCCCCCCCTCTTCGCCCTTCTTCCCTCGTCCACCTGTGATTCGCGCTAAGTGATAACAACCCCCATAAAATCCCAAAATTAGTTGTGAGTTCGCCAAACAAAAATTAACCGAACTTATATCAATCCATGTGTGTACCCGAAATAATTTCTTTTCATTCCCTCCTAAATCCTACTTTTAATGTATTAAAAAAGAAAAATTAGTGCCGAGCCCTAATTCCACACAGTTTTCGTACAAAGCTAAAAAAAACTTCCCCTTTTAAAAAGAGTAAATTACCAGAAGGGAAAAAAAGTTTCTGTCGCAAGACGCGTCACCACCCCTTTCCTCCCCCCCTCTTCACCCTTCTTCCCTCGTCCACCTGTGATTCGCGCCAAGTGATAACAACCCCCATAAAATCCCAAAATTAGTTGTGAGTTTGCCAAACAAAAATTAACCGAACTTATATCAATCCATGTGTGTACCCGAAATAATTTCTTTTCATTCCCTCCTAAATCCTACTTTTAATGTATTAAAAAAGAAAAATTAGTGCCGAGCCCAAATTCTACACAGTTTTCGTACAAAGGTAAAAAAACCTTCCCCTTTTAAAAAGAGTAAATTACCAGAGGGGAAAAAAGTTTCTTTCGCAAGACGCGTCACCACCCCTTTTCTCCCCCCCCCCCCCCCCCTCTTCACCCTTCTTCCCTTGTCAACCTGTGATTCGCGCCAAGTGATAACAAACCCCATAAAATCCCAAAATTAGTTTTGAGTTCGCCAAACAAAAATTAACCGAACTTATATCAATCCATGTGTGTACCCGAAACAATTTCTTTTCATTCCCTCCTAAATCCTACTTTTAATGTATTAAAAAAGAAAAATTAGTGCCTAGCCCTAATTCCACACAGTTTTCGTACAAAGGTAAAAAAACTTCCCCTTTTAAAAAGAGTAAATTACCAGAGGGGAAAAAAGTTTCTTTCGCAAGACGCGTCACCACCCCTTTCCTCCCCCCCCCCTCTTCACCCTTCTTCCCTCATCCACCTGTGATTCGCGCCAAGTGATAACAACCCCCATAAAATCCGAAAATTAGTTTTGCGTTCGCCAAACAAAAATTAACCGAACTTATATCAATCCATGTGTGTACCCGAAACAATTTCTTTTCATTCCCTCCTAAATCCTACTTTTAATGTATTAAAAAAGAAAAATTAGTGCCTAGCCGTAATTCCACACAGTTTTCGTACAAAGGTAAAAAAAACTTCCCCTTTTAAAAAGAGTAAATTACCAGAGGGGAAAAAAGTTTCTTTCGCAAGACGCGTCACCACCCCTTTCCTCCCCCCCTCTTCGCCCTTCTTCCCTCATCCACCTGTGATTCGCGCCAAGTGATAACAAACCCCATAAAATCCCACTACTAGTTGTGAGTTCGCCGAACGGAAATTAACCGAACTCGTGTAAAAGTTCGCGTGTGTATCTGTGCGTGTAGAGACAGAGACAGGTGACGATAATTGCGTGTACGCAATGCTTGCACGTGTAATTCGTGCGCGAAGGGTTTTAACCGAAGGGCCCAACAAACAACCGCACAGGGCGACTACCTTCGCTTAACGTTCTGCACGTTCCTCCTGCAGCACCAGCTATGCTATAACTATTGGCGTAGTGGTTCGCTCCCTGGTTTGCCGTCGGCGCGCACCGAAATTCGCACACTGCCATCAGCAGTTGCATTTCGCGCGTCGTCGAAAGCGGACGCGGTTTGCCATCACCGGCACACTAAAGTCCAAATACTTTCGGGTAACAAAGAACCTACGAAAATAAAGTTTTCACGTCGTTCTTCACACTCGCTTCATCTCTGCAAAACTTTCTTTCGTCACGAGCATAAAGATTGATTTCAGTTACGTGATTTAAGTGCGCGAAGATGAAAACTGACGTTACAAACAGGAAACAAGATAAGAATGGGAGAGAAAAAGAGTGAAGCATGGAAAAAATTTGCGCTGACATGAGCAACGAGATGTGACTGATAAGACAGATAAGTTGAACCGCACATACGGCGCTTTAACACGTTTCCTTGCACATTTATATATATATATATATATATATATATATAATACTTCACAAGTTATTTCGTCTTTTTTCACGCTTTCGTTCTTCTTGCTATTCAGAGCCGTATACAGAGACGCCAACTTGGCACGGAACTGAAAATATGGTGTGTGGATATGTAGTTGTTGTTGTTGTTGTTGTTGTGAGAGAATATGAGGAGAGATTAATGGGGAATATGCTTTATTCTTCGGTCCTTTAATCTCGGTATATATGGAGATATATATTTATGTATATACACACGTAGAATCGGAAACATACCACAATGATCAGAACGACGTCGAGTCGATTTGGTTCCACACGCGAAGTTGTGACGGCGCAACGTATATAACGATACTACAATCTTTCTGGCACGTAGCCGAGTTACGCTCGAGGCGTGGAACCGGTTCGTAGATCGATCAATCGCATTTTTATTAGGCGCTTGTATGTACAAGGCATCGATCGGTTGCCGTAATAAAATTATTTGTGCACGGGTAACTGATGTCTCTGTAGTAATTGTTATTAAGCCGGTCGAACCCGAGATTATCGTATATTCTGCACTAAGTGAAAAATCTGATATCTGGGACTATAAACTGAGACAAAAAATTTTGTCGTTTCGACAATTATAGTTTCTATTATTTTGCAGAAAATTTCTTTTATGCAAGGAAAATTATTTATGTATGACGAGCCGATGTCTCTAGTAATTTATTGTTATTAAGCCGATCGGCCCCGAGATTATCGTATATTCTGCACTAAGTGAAAAATCTGATATCTGCGACTATAAACTGAGACAAAAAATTTGGCGAGTTGAGAAATCTAAATAGTTTCTATTATTTTGCAGTACTTTTTTTATAAATTACTACAGCCGATGTCTGTGTAGTAATTTATTGTTATTAAGCCGGTCGACCCCGAGATTATTGTGTATTCTGCACTAAGAGAAAAATCGGATATCTGGGACTATAAAATGAGATAAAAAATTTTGTCGTGTCGACAATTATAGTTTCTATTATTTTGCAGAAAATTTCTTTTATGCAAGGATAATTATTTATCTAATTGTAAATAATAATTATAAATTATTATTTATTTATTATAAATAATAATTATAAATTATTATTTATTTATTATAAATAATAATTATAAATTATTATTTATAATTATTTAGAGCCGATGTCTCTGTAGTAATTTATTGTTATTAAGCCGATCGACCCCGAGATTATCGTATATTCTGCACTAAGTGAAAAATCTGCCATCTGGAACTATAAACTGAGACAAAAAATTTGTTGAGTCGACCATTATAGTTTCTATTATTTTGCAGAAAATTTCTTTCATGCAAGGATAATTATTTATCTAATTATAAATAATAATTATAAATTATTATTTATAATTATTTAGAGCCGATGTCTCTGTAGTAATTTATTGTTATTAAGCCGATCGACCTCGAGATTAACGTATATTCTGCACTAAGTGAAAAATCTGATATCTGGGACTATAAACTGAGACAAAAAATTTGTCGAGTCGACAATTATAGTTTCTATTATTTTGCAAAAAATTTCTTTTATGCAAGGAAAATTTTTGATGTACGAAGAACCGATGTCTCTGTAGTAATTGTTATTAAGCCGGTTGACTCCGAGATTATCGTATATTCTGCACTAAAAATCTGCCATCTGGAACTATAAACTGAGACTAAAAATTAGTCGAGTCGACAATTATAGTTTCTATTATTTTGCAAAAAATTTCTTTTATGCAAGGAAAATTATTTATGTACGACGAGCCGATGTTTCTGTAGTAATTGTTATTAAGCCGTTTGACCCCGAGATCATCGTATATTTTGCACAAAAAAACTGCCACCTGGAACTATAAACTGAGACAAAAAATTACTCGACAATTATCGTATTATTTTGCAAAACATTTTTTTTATGCAAGACAAATTTTCTGAATCAAACTTGTATTTTTTTTAAATTCAAGCACTTCGTTTGAATAAATAATTTATTTCCAGATATTACAGAAATGTGTTCTGGAAATTAATAGAAAATGTTTGTTACTGAATTTAGTAATTTAATTTCGGTTTAAATTGTATTTTTAAAAAATTGAACTATATTTTTTCAAATTATATTGTGGAAAATAAAATTGTTACCGCAAACGGAAAAATTATGAAATAGTATATTAAATAGTTGTCCGGACTAACACAATTTCTCTGTATGCGAATATAGCGCACTATTGATTGTTTGGTAATTTAATTGATTATAGCCAATCGATATTAATAAGCTCTTTGTATTATTAGTGAAATACTTCGCTAATTAATTTGTAAATATAAATATTAATTTAACTTGTATTAAAAATTAAAAATTAATTTATAATAGGTTATAAAAAAAATGTAAAGAAACTGAATTATGACGTTTAATAAATCGGTTTATTAGACGAGGTTTTTTATTTTTATTTTAGAGGACTTAAAAATAAATTGTTTAGGTTTCTCATTAATATGTAGACTAAAAATGGCACTAGAGGTTGAGAGTAAAATTGTACGTTACGTTTTCCTACTACACAAATGCATAACTCCATTTTTGCCAAATTGGCTCTGATCGAACTTACATTTTTAATATCTGTCACCAACCTACGCTGGAATAGAGCAACGAAACTGTGACGAGGTAGGAACTTGTAACCATGGCAAAAGGTAAATCGATGAACAGATCGCCGGTGAAGCATTCGACGCACAGTTCAAAAAGTTTACTAGAAAATTGCATTACCGATAATGGAACTTTTTGTTCATAAACTAGCATATTACGTTCTTTATACAATTATGATGTAAAATTAATGTATGGTATATTAAAAACATTAAAAATTTCGAGTTTAATATAATGGTACTTCAGCCTGACATTAAACTTGTATATTAATTTTAATATACCAAGTTATGAATAAAAATTTCCATTACAGGTTTATTACATTTTCGAAAATTTTGGAAAGTGCATCGAAATTAGAATAATAATTTTTATGGCATTAAAAAATAAGATATTTTAAAGTGTGTTAGTCAAGATTTTAGTCACGTTAAAAAACAAACTTTTTAATGTAAGTTTCGTTACTTCTAATTATTATAATTACGAAAAATGGTACAATAAGTCAATAATAGTCGAATATTTTAATCATATAACAAACAAATTTAGTTATGTAAAATTCGTTGGTTCTAATTATTATAATTACGAAAAATGGTACAATAAGTCAAAAATAGTCAAATATGTTAATCAAATCACAAATAAATTTGATTACGTAAGATTCGTTAGTTCTAATTATTATAATTACGAAAAATCGTACAATGAGTCAAGAATAGTCAAGTATGTTAATCACATTACAAACAAATTTGATTATGTTAGATTCGTTGGTTCTAATTATTATAATTACGAAAAATGGTACAATACATCAAGAATAGTCATATATGTTAATCAAATCACAAACAAATTTTATTACGTAAGTTTCGTTGGTTTTAATTATTATAATTACAAAAAATCGTACAATGAGTCAAGAATAGTCAAGTATGTTAATCACAGTACAAACAAATTTGGTTATGTTAGATTCGTTGGTTCTAATTATTATAATTTAAAAAAATGGTACAATGAGTCAAAAATTGTCAAATATGTTAATCACATCATAAACAAATTTGATGACGTAAGATTCGTTGCTTCCAATTATTATAATTACAAAAAATGGTACAATACGTCAAGAATAGTCATATATGTTAATCAAATCACAAACAAATTTCATTACGTAAGATTCGTTGGATCTAATTATTATAATTATGAAAAATGGTACAATAAGTCAAAAATAGTCAAATATATTAATCAAATCACAAACAAATTTTATTACGTAAGATTCGTTGGTTCTAATTATTATAATTACGAAAAATGGTACAATGAGTCAAAAATAGTCAAATATGTTAATCACATCACAAACAAAATTTATTACGTAAGATTCGTTGGTTCTAATTATTATAATTACAAAAAATGGTACAATGAGTCAAAAATTGTCAAATATGTTAATCACATCACAAACAAATTTGATGACGTAAGATTCGTTGCTTCCAATTATTATAATTACAAAAAATGGTACAATAAGTCAAAAATGGTCAAATATGTTAATCAAATCACAAACAAATTTTATTACGTAAGATTCGTTGGTTCTAATTATTATAATTACGAAAAATGGTACAATAAGTCAAAAATAGTCAAATATGTTAATCAAATCACAAACAAATTTTATTACGTAAGATTCGTTGGTTCTAATTATTATAATTACGAAAAATGGTACAATGAGTCAAGAATAGTCATATATGTTAATCAAATCACAGACAAATTTTATTACGTAAGATTCGTTGCTTCTAATTATTATAATTACGAAAAATAGTACAATACGTCAAAAATAGTCAAGTATATTAATCAAATCACAAACAAATTTTATTACGTAAGGTTCGTTGGTTCTAATTATTATAATTACGAAAAATAGTACAATACGTCAAAAATAGTCAAGTATATTAATCAAATCACAAACAAATTTTATTACGTAAGATTCGTTGGATCTAATTATTATAATTATGAAAAATGGTACAATTAGTATAAAATAGTCAAATATGTTAAACACATTACAAAAAAAAAATAGGACATGTAAGATTCTTTGGTTCTAATTATTATAATTATGAAAAATGGTACAATTAGTATAAAGTAGTCAAATATGTTAAACACATTACAAAAAAAAATAGGACATGTAAGATTCGTTGGTTCTAATTATTATAATTATGAAAAATGGTAGAATAAGTGAAGAATAATCAAGTATGTTAGGTTTTCGTACGACGCAAATGCACATATTAAATTTTGCTATATTGCCTCTGGACTGATCTCCGTATTGCAATATCTACCACCCACTTGCACTATAAGAGAGCTGCTGGGGAGTTAGGACGTCGAAACTGTAACCATGGAAATCGGTTAAGGTAATATGATAGACACATCCGCCGAGAAAGCATTTGAAGCTACATGTTCATAGGAATAGTTTGCAACATGAGCAAATGTCATCTACCCCGTTTACTAATTCCACGTCAAATGGCACTTTGCTCTTACCTGTAATGTCACCCATGTCAGAGAAAATGAAGATCAGAAGAAGCGCGACGAGCTCTCTAGAATTTGTACCACTTTGCCCATTTACGTACATACAACCTAAATTGGCTTATATGCGGCGAGTACAAAAACGACAAGATTATAGTTAACGTTTGTGAATGTCCGAGTGGAAAATCGCCTAATCTACAGATAACCAGGTTTAAAATGTACAATTGGTGACACAACTGTTATTTATTACATTAAAGAAATAGTTTCTTTTTCAAACGTTTAAAAAAATAATTATTTCTTTAAATATAACATGTATTCACATGTTACATTTCAATTTGTTGAAAAAAAAAACGCATCGCGATTTAAAAGAAGAACTTTGAAGAATTACACGAAAACTTAATTATAAATAAAATTAGATTATAAATTGAAAAAAATGATGAAAGTGCTTTTTTCACTATTTTTATTCATAAACGCATTTTGGCACAAGCATAACAAAAAGTTGTTTAAAAATGTTGCTAAGAAAAATTTGGTATCCGCAACCAAGTTATTGTCTTATTAAATCCTTGGTTCTGTTAACCAACAACTTGGTTATGCCTATCAAGTATTCTTGGCAACATTTTTAACCAAGTTTTTGGAAATTCCAACCAAGCAAGGAATTATTCCGTTTAATAAATTAATAAATTAATATAGTGCTCAATATATACTTTGAAAAATGTCATTAATTTTCCCCATGGAAAATAAAATTATACACTAAAACAATCTAAAAAACACTTCAAAAAATGTCATTAATTAAAAAACAATTCGCTCCCTAATCGCGAAAATTTTATATGGAATTGAATAAAAAATTCCAAAATAGACAAAACAATATTTTATTGTAATTTTATTGTAAGAATAACAACTACAATTAACTAAAAAAAATTCGTACACTGAAAAAAAAATGTCATTGATTCAATAAATCCATCGTTTGCGGGCTGCCAAAAAACAAGCGTTGTCAACTTAATTTGAATTCTAATTCCTTCAATTCCGTACCAGATCGAAACAATAATTCTAAAATAAGCAAAACAATGTTTTATTATTTCTTATTATTATGTTTTATTAGTTATAAGAACTAGAGTTAATTCAAAAATACTTCTTTTGGCAGCCCGCAAACGATGAATTTATTGAATCAATAACATTTTTTAAAAATTAATGACTTAAAATTTTTATGATAAAATTATTAAAATTTAAATGACATTTTTGCTTCCTCATAGAGGAAGCTTTGTTTTCGTGAAATTTTTTTTCGAGATTTTCATGTCAGGTCACTCAGAATAGTCTAAAATGTCGAGAAAAGTGGTTTAGAAAAAATGTCTGTGTGTGTGTGTGTGTGCACAATTTTTTGTTAGCACGAAAGCCGTCGCAATTTTTAAGATATCGGGCTCAAATTTGAACCACGAGTAAACTGTCGTTAAACAAGGTATGGGATTGAATTTGGAGTTAATCCATCAAGGTGTTCAAAATTTATGGCATTTTGAATTTTTTGGAGAATGTCAGCTCGGGCTCTAACTCCCACAATTTTTATGATATCCGGCTCAAATTGGGACCAGAAGTGTACTGTTATCAAATAATGTTTGGGATTAAATTTAGTGTCAATCCGTTGAGGGGTTCACAATTTATGGCATTTTTAAATTTTTTGAAATTTTTTGTTCGTGCTCTAACTTTCGCAATTTTTAAGATATCGGGCTCAAATTTGGTTCACAAGTGGACTGTTATTAAATAAAGTTTGGGAGTAAATTTGACCTCATTCCATTAAGGGGTTTAAAATTTATGGCATTTTGAATTTTTTGTTCGTGCTCTAACTTCCGCAATTTTTAAGATATCGGACTCAAATTTGGTCCATAAGTAGAGTGTGGGTAAACTAAGCATCAGTTCGAATCTGGCGAGAATCTGTCAAGGGGTTCAAAACTAATGCCATTTAAAATTTTTTAAAACAAGGTTGCAAAGTAGAACTTTGCAAATTGCTTCCTCATTAGTGTTGGATTTTGGCAAAGCTTCTTCTATGAGGAAACCAAAATAGATTAACATGCTTCCTCATAGAGGTAGATTTGCAAAAACCCAACAACAATGAGGGAGCAATTTGCAAAGTTCTACTTTGCAGTCTTTTATTTTAAGTGTATATATTCAAGCGTTCACATTTCGATACTCAAAAATTTCTGTTGAACAATTATTTCTTTGACACGCTAGTAACAAGCCTCAAAGCGGTACTCAAAGTGGCCATCGATGCGAGCAGAGATTGCCACCGTGATCGTTAATCAATGTTCAAGAATCGAATCTCAGGATCAAATATCGTTATTCACGGACCGTCGAGTTGTGTGCCGGCACACAGCAGCACGTGCCGCAACGGCTGTTGCCGTCGTCACCATCGCTAGGATCTTGTGGAGGGTAAGAGATGAAACAGTGTAGATACTACGGGCTCTAATATGTGCGAGCTCTCAGCGTTTACTCTTGGGAATCTTAGAGTTCACTGAACAAGGGCAGCAACAAGAGCAAAGGACACGCAGTCAGGCCAAGGCCAAATCCTCAAATGGCTTTGCTTCCGTTCCGAGACGTTTACCGAGAAGCTCCGTAATTACGGTTGTCGTTTGGTCCATCATCAGTGTCTTGTACCTCTGCGGTTGTTGAATAATCGAATGACTCAACCATAACACTGTTAAAAAAATTCACTAGAAAATTACAATACCGAAGTGGAAGTTTTTATTCACAATCTGTATCACAAATCTCTTGTCAATCTGTATTAGATATTTAAAGTAACAGCACTGGAAAAGATTTGAGAAATTTGTAAATTTACTGTTACAAAACAATAGGAATTTTGATTCTGTATTTTATTTTATTTTTTTTTGCATGACGTTCGTAAATTTCGTGCACATTTTTGTTATAAAATCAAAAGCCACGTACAATGAAAACAATGTTTTTGAATTTCTGATGTTACAATTGTGGCTGACGGAAAATTTATTATCCGCAGTCAATATTTTCGTTTTCAAGATGCATGAAAATTAATATCTTGAAAAATTTCATGATTATGAACTTCTAATTTTTATTTACAGATTTAAAAGTCTTGCATATGTATTTACAAATCGGTTAACTGATATTAAGAACTAAAGTGAAATTTTACAATTTCGGTCATGTAATAACTAGATTATTACAGAAGTTTTGTAATTTTTATTAAAAAATTTGAAAATTTGAATTTAATGTTAATTTTACAGTTAATGTTATACTAACCATTGTTTCACACACCAGTTTTGGAAATTCATATTACTTGTCACAGTAAATTTACAATCATTTTTAACAGTGTACGATTCTATGTACACTGTTAAAAATTACAGTACGTGATTATTTTAATATACAAATATCGTATTTGTAGATGACGAATGCATCGGAAAATTAATATAACGGTATATGCATCCGAGCTTTATATACCAGAGTTGGGCAGCAAAAATTACTTAGTTCAGAAATTACTGCTTTAATTACAATTACCTTCAGTAATTGTATTGGATTTCAAATTAAATACAATTACTTTTAGTAATTGTATTGGATTTCAAATTAAATACAATTACTTTCAGTAGTTGTATTGGATTTCAAATTAAATACAATTACTTTCAGTAATTGTATTGGATTTCAAATTAAATACAATTACTCTCAGTAATTGTATTGGATTTCAAATTAAATACAATTACTTTCAGTAATTGCATTTACTGAAAGTATTGTATTTACATTACATATTTACAAAATATGTAATTGTATTGGATTTCAAATTAAATACAATTACATTTTGTAATTGTATTGGATTTCAAATTAAATACAATTACATTTTGCAATTGTATTGGATTTTAAATTAAATACAATTACATTTTGCAATTGTATTGGATTTCAAATTAAATACAATTACATTTTGTAATTGTATTGGATTTCAAAATAAATACAATTACATTTTGTAATTATATTGGATTACAAATCAAATACAATTACATTTTGTAATTGTATTGGATTCCAAATTAAATACAATTACATTTTGTAATTGTATTGGATTCCAAATTAAATACAATTACATTTTGTAATTGTATTGGATTTCAAATTAAATACAATTACATTTTGTAATTGTATTGGATTTCAAATTAAATACAATTACATTTTGTAATTGTATTGGATTTCAAATTAAATACAATTACATTTTGCAATTGTATTGGATTTTAAATTAAATACAATTACATTTTGCAATTGTATTGGATTTCAAATTAAATACAATTACATTTTGTAATTGTATTGGATTTCAAAATAAATACAATTACATTTTGTAATTATATTGGATTACAAATTAAATACAATTACATTTTGTAATTGTATTGGATTCCAAATTAAATACAATTACATTTTGTAATTGTATTTAATTTGGAATCCAATACAATTACATTTTGTAATTGTATTGGATTTCAAATTAAATACAATTACATTTTGTAATTGTATTGGATTTCAAATTAAATACAATTACATTTTGTAATTGTATTGGATTTCAAATTAAATACAATTATTTCCAGTAATTTGTATTTTGTAATTTTCCATTACAATTTTGCCCAACTCTGTTATATACTGTACATTAATTTTCAATAAAAATTTTTTTACAGCGTGATTCTATAGACTGTAAAAAATTTTTGTTTGAAAATAATGAACGACACGAAAGATTGTAAAAATAGAAGCGATCGTTCGAATAACATGTGTCTATATAAAGAGAATTATATTTCAAATGGAAAGTTCATCTGTGATTAAATAAAATGCGTTTTACTTAGTCCATTCTCGAAGATCCAGGAATACGTATTTTGAGAACTTGACCAAAAAAAACACATGCATACCTCAGTAACTTATCGACTAAAAGGTAAAAGGTGAAACATGTGCGCTCTATTGGATTTTCCTCTTCATCTAAAAAAAAAATGAACAGCTATTTGGGAGTGAAAATTTAGTGAAGACGTTTTTTTCGAGTGAGATGCACTGGCTTAAAATAAATTATGATGGCCGAAATTAAATTCACTTGGCTCGGCGTCAATTTCGTTGGATCGATGTAAATTCAGTTGATCCGAATTTTAATTAATTTTCTGAAACGAAATTCAATTCCATCCGACTGAAGTAACTTGACTCATATTAAATTCCATTCTCAAAAAAAAAAAAAAATACATTTTTCCTGGTAATACGATCAACACATGTTAAGGAATTATTAGAGGCCTTAAGGATGTTTCTGAAAAGTGAGAATTCAGAGAGAAATTCGAACACTTCTCGATGGAATAAAAATCTGAAAAAAATCAAGCATACAAAAGGTGCGGAAAAGATTAATTTTGCATATTAATAATTGCAAAATGTTATTAACAAATAGGTAAAAAAAAAAATTGTTCAACAAATTATCCGTCGACCTAACTTTTTTTTCGAATGAAAATGATTCTTTAAATTTTCTGAATACGTATGAATTTTTTCCAGAATTTTGTCTAATGTTTGAAAATTGCGGTTTTTTTTTCATGCATGAGCTGTATTCGCGAATCTATTTGATCAATCGTTTCGAAATTTTTTGGGTGTAATGGGTGCTTTTGCGACAAGCACATATGAAAAATTCGCGACTTAACATACACTTAAAAAAAAATGAATTCCAAAAAAACGAAATTTCGATGATTAGAAAAAATGATGAAAAAATTCATACGTATTCAGAAAAATTAACAAATCATTTTCATTCGAAAAAAAAGTTAGGTCGACGGATAATTTGTTGAACAATTTTTTTTTCACCTATTTGTTAATAACATTTTGCAATTATTAATATGCAAAATTAATCTTTTCCGCACCTTTTGTATGCTTGATTTTTTTTCAGATTTTTATTCCATCGAGAAGTGTTCGAATTTTTCTCTGAATTCTCACTTTTCAGAAAGTTGAGCATCCCATCGCGTTTCTACATCCTTAAACTGCGATGGTAAATAGTATCTGAAAATCGTTTGCAAAATGCAAGCCATTCTTATCGGTTTAAAAACGAGTTATAAAATGACAAAATTATAATTAACGTCGTTCGATGTTAGAGCTGAAAATCATCTAAACTGAACAAATTTGAAATGTACAATTTGTGACACACTTTAACTGTTATTTGTTGCATTGAAAAATTGTTATTTTTTTTTAATTAAAAAAAAGGTAATCCAGAAATTCTAGAAAAAATTTACAAGCTGTGGAATTCTTTGAAGAATATACCTTATATTTTTATTTGTTGAAGTCCAATTATCTTATAAACGGGGAAGATTATAGCTTATAATGTATATCCGGACGATCATTTTCTACCGACGATAAAACTACTTGTTATAATAATAATAGACTCACCCTCAGTAGAAAAAAAAATTATCAGTACTCGAGGCGAGCCTGAAACACGGAACGTACTTGTGTGAATTCATTCGCGAGTATTGAACTGAAAAAAAAATTTAACCTCTTTCTGTTCAAGCTTTATCGTCTGTCTGGTCGTTATAAGGTTTCGTACAATGATATACGTCAAAATAAACACGAACTTGTTATTTTATTCAGTAGCATTTTTACTGCACAATAAAAATTATAATTAGGAAATATTCCAAGTGTTGTAATTCGCTTAAATGAGTTTGTATTTATTAATAAGAAAATATTAAATATGAGAGAAAGATTTTAAAGTTTTTCATGCTTTGTAAATATTTCACGCAGATTATTAAACGAGACACCCAGAAAAATCGGCTTGATGAATTCATTTGAATCAAATATCGGTTTCATTCTGATTAAGTAAAATTCAGTTTGGAACAAATACATTTTCATTGAAATAAAAATGATTTATTTAAATGAAATAAATCATATTCTATTGAAATAAAATGCTATTACGCTGGCTATTTAATAACAAAATTTATTTAATGGCATAATCAAATTTCATTTCGATCAAATGGAATTTATTTCATTAAAATAAATCGTATTAATTTCAAATAAAATTTATTCGAACCAAATAAGTAAAATTTGATTTGCTTCAAATAAATTTTCTTTGAAGTAAATACGATTTATTTAAATGAAATAAATCATATTCTATTGAAATAAAATCCTATTATGCTAGCTATTTAATTAGAAATTTATTCAATGGCCCAATAGAATTTCATTTCGATCAAATCGAATTTATTTCATTAAAATAAATCGTATTAATTTCAAATAAAATTTATTCAAACTAAATAAGTAAAAATTTCTTTGCTTCAAATAAATTTTCTTTGAAGTAAATACGATTTATTCGAATGAAATAAATCATATTCTATTGAAATAAAATCCTATTATGCTAGCTATTTAATTAGAAATTTATTCAATGGCCCAATAGAATTTCATTTCGATCAAATGGAATTTATTTCATTAAAATAAATCGTATTAATTTCCAATAAAATTTATTCAAACCAAATAAGTAAAATTTTCTTTGCTTCAAATAAATTTTCTTTGAAGTAAATACGATTTATTTAAATGAAATAAATCATATTCTATTGAAATAAAATCCTATTACGCTGGCTATTTAATAACAAAATTTATTTAATGGCATAATCAAATTTCATTTCGATCAAATGGAATTTATTTCATTAAAATAAATCGTATCAATTTCAAATAAAATTTATTCAAACCAAATAAGTAAAATTTTCTTTGCCTCAAATAAATTTTCTTCGAAGTAAATACGATTTATTTAAATGAAATAAATCATATTCTATTGAAATAAAATCCTACTACGCTGGTTATTTAATAACAAAATTTATTTAATGGCATAATCAAATTTCATTTCGATCAAATGGAATTTATTTCATTAAAATAAATCGTATCAATTTCAAATAAAATTTATTCAAACCAAATAAGTAAAAATTTCTTTGCTTCCAATAAATTTTCTTTAAAGTAAATACGATTTATTTAAATGAAATAAATCATATTCTATTGAAATAAAATCCTATTACGCTGGCTATTTAATAGGAAATTTATTTAATGGCATTATCAAATTTCATTTTGATCAAATGGAATTTATTTCATTAAAATAAATCGTATTAATTTCAAATAAAATTTATTCAAACCAAATAAGTAAAATTTTTTTTTAAGTAAATACGATTTATTTAAATAAAAAATAAATCATATTCTATTGAACTAAAATCCTATTACGCTGGCTATTTAATAACAAAATTTATTTAATTTTATAATCAAATTTCATTTCGATCAAATGGAATTTATTTCATTAAAATAAATAGTATTAATTTCAAATAAATAAAAAATTTGATTCAAATAAATCCATAATTCTCATTTATCTCGTTGGATATTTTCAACTACTACAATTATATCAAGTAATTTCTATTAAGTAATCATCTTCGGTACATCGATAATAATTTACGATTTTTGTTTTATGATATTCATGTTTAATAATGATAATAATTTGTTAATTTTTGCTGTTTGCAGTTTCGACGAAACGTCTATGGAGAGCAACTGCCATCCACTGGCGACACTGACCGAAGGTCGTATAAGTAACGACTGCAGCGGTGTAACAGGCCATGAGCTTCATCGTGAGAGCATAGAGGTGGAAGTGACGTCACTGGAGGAAGCAAAGTCGGTTATAGCAGCGTTGAGGGCGAGGCAAAGGGCTCAGGCTCACCAGATGCTCGCCTGGCGAAGGACTCTTAAATTGCAGGTGAATTATTACGTCCGCCGGGTCTCTCTTATTCTCTTATCGTTTTTAACTCGCACTTTAGCAAATGTGATGTATGGCGTTTGGCAGACGTTCAATAATTATAACTTCCCCTATCGCATTGAAACCCAAGCTTTTTCGCCAATATCGTCAATCAGATTAAACACGATGAAGTAGTAAAAATAAAATATCTCCATTCTTGTCGATGGGTGACTAAGCAACATACCATTAGTCAATTTCGAACAGGCTTCGTTTTTATTTCAAGTTGTAATAAAAAAAAGATACAATCAAGAACAGCGAAAATAAATTAGGGTTTAGATGATCGAGATTGGGCAGAACATTTTTTTTTTTTTATTGTGATACTCGGAAAGAATTGATAGTTTGTGGTAACAAAAAAAAAGGAGACCTAAAGAAGTGAATTAGGGCTCTCAAAACCAGATGATTAATTGATTGGGTTAACTAGTTTGAGTTAGTATATTGTATCAACTAAATTGTTGCACTAATAAGTGTTGTTGGTTATGGTATTAATAAATGACGTTGTCTGTTCTAAATACTTTAATAGTTAGATTAACTAACCAATAATAGATTAATCGTAAGACTAACTAATCAATACTATTTTAATAGAGAGTCTCCCCAATTAAATAATATTAATTATTTAGATTAACAATTAATAGTTAGATTAACTAACCAATAATAGATTAATAGCAAGACTAACTAATCATTAGTATTTTAATAGTGTTTGTAATTAATTATTTAGATTAGCAATTAATAGTTAGATTAACTAACCAATAATAGATTAATAGTAAGACTAACTAATCATTACTATTTTAATAGTGAGTCTCCCCAATAAATACTATTTTAGTAATGAGATTAACTAATTGATGATAGCCAAAAAAATTATAATATCTCTTTGACAATATATTTTTATCATTTTTGAATAACTAATTAGAAGTGGCACTTTTTTCATTTGCAATTTAGCGAATTAATATTTTCAAAGCTTCTTAATTAATCAAAATATTTCAAAACAGAAAAAAAATTTTAAAACCGGTTTGTTATTTACAAAAAGTCGTTTAACGATTTTTCACAATTATTGTTTACTGTATATTTACTATTGAATGCCTACTTGACTAGTTAAACCGAGCTGAGCGAGCCAAGAATTTCAATGCCTCGATTCTCGACAAAGCCTAGAGGCAATTCATGAAAAGGGAAACGCGCATAATAATATACAAGCAAAATAGGGTGTAAATCTAAAACGCTCTCTATTACACGCTGTCTGCGGAATCTCGTTGAACGAAAGGCAAAGAGAGAAAAATAAATAAAAACAAAAAACGCATTTCCACAGAAGCGCAAATTGTGTAGTTTACTGACCGATCGGCCAGAGTGCCGTTGTCTTTAATAGAGCTGTTCATTATTAATACATCGACGCGGAGGACAAGGAAATAAATACTTTAAGATGTTCTCCTCCTCTTGACCCGAAGAAAAGAGGAAAAGCAAAGAGGACATTCGAATGAGAGGATTCCTCAAAGAGAGGTGGAAGCTAAACCGTTCGAGTACATATAGGTCGTTCCATACCAAATGGGCCACCCAAATTTAGCACGGTCGCAAAAAGGGTTCATAATTTTTTCAAATGTTGTTTAGAGTATCACGAAAATCCATAAATTATTTCAGAATTTTAGCACCTATGATTTGCCCAAAATTTAATAACGATTTTTTTATTTCATTTTTTTCAATTCGCTCTATATTCAAAATTACCGAGCGTACAAAAAATTTGTTCTTGTATAAAATTTAAGTTTTTGAATGTACTTTTGAATAAAAAATTTTCCATAGCCGCTCGAAAAAATGTTTGGCCGTTTTTTTTACTATACATGATTTTTTTTATGTAGATAAAAATAGCTTCAGATAAATTATAAAATAATCTTGTATTGTGTATAAAATGTTTACGCAACAATCGACCATGAACTACCATCTTGTTCCTTTTTGTTCCATTTTTAAAGAAGGTTTCTTTTTTTTTTTCTTTTTTTTTTTTTTGAAAAAAAAAAAAAAGATTAAAATATCTACACAAATGTTAGCTTACTATGGGTCATAGCTCAAAAATTTGGATAACTAATACAGTATTTTTGAGAATAATTTCATATTTTTTAATTGGAGCGAAAATTTTGAAAAATTCATGAAGAAAAAAATTTCAGTAATAAAAATCTAATAAAAATTTAAAAGTCTTTTTTAGAACATATAATATAGTATAAAAATTATGGAGCGAATTGGAAGGGGTCAGAGTTGATTTTTGAGAATAATTTCAATTTTTTTAATTGTAGCGGAAAATTTGAAAAAAAATGTATGAAAAAAAAGTTTTAGTAAAAAAATCTAAAAAAAAAAATAGTCTTTTTTCGAGCATATAAAATAGTATGAAAAATTATAAAGTGCATTTAAAAGGGTGAGGGTTGATTTTGTAGAATAATTTCAAATTCTTTAATTGTGGCGCAAATTTTAAAAAAATCATGAAACAAAAAAGGTCAGTAAAAAAAATCTAAAAAAAAATAAAAAATCTTTTTTCGAGCATATAAAATAGTATAAAAAATTATGAAGTGCATTTGAAAGGGTTAGGGTTGATTTTTTAGAATAATTCCAAATTCTTTAATTGTGGCGCAAATTTAAAAAAAATCATGAAAAAAAAGGTCAGTAAAAAAAATCTAAAAAAATAAAAACTCTTTTTCGAGTATATACAATAGTATAAAAAATTATGGAACGAATAGAAAGGGTTGATTTTTGACAATAATTTCAAATTTTTTAATGATGTCGCACAATTTTAAAAAAATTAGTGAAAAAAAACGAGTAAAAAATTTTTTTTTTATTAAAAGTGTTTTCGAGCATATAGAATAATATAAAAAATTATGAAGCGAATTGGAAAGGCTCAGGGTTGTTTTTTGAGAACAATTTCAAATTTTTAAATTATGTCGCACAATTAAAAAAAAAAATGAAAAAAAATCTTAAAAAATTAAAAGTCTTTTCGAGAATATAGAACAGTATAAAAAATTATGGAGCGTTTTGGAAGGGGTCAGGGTTGAATACTTACTGATTTGGCCAAGAATACCCCATATGGAAGCAACGTACGACAAAGTTAAGCCCGCGGTACATATAAACAGCCGGTCTCACTCGTTTTGCTGTAAAAAAAAAAAAGGAGCGATAGAGAGAGAGCTGAAATGCAGTCGCGTGACGCTCACTAGCTCGGGGGTTTATTCATAAGCCGTTAACCGGCTCCTCTCTCGGCCATAATCGACTGTGAGGACCGAAGCCATCCCAGACCGGTGTCGCGCACGAACGCACTGCGCTTTCTCGACACACCGGGACGAGCAGCGATACCACGAGGACGAAACAGCAACAGTCAGTAGTGTATAGTGTGCTCTCCGATGTTGCTGCATTTGCTGAGGTAGACAATGCGCTTGGTTTAATGATGCCTCTCGTTCTGCTGGACGGCGGAACCGCGCGGTATGCTTCCCGGCAATGGTTTCCCGCTGGACGTCCGGTCCATGTACCACCAAGTATAGAGCCTCTGGGCTATTGCCTTTTTACTATCGCCGTCAATGAAACAATCGTGTAATTTAAATTGGCAGTTTCGAATTGTTGGAAAACCGCTGAAAGTGGCAGATGATTATATGACTTTTAAGGGGATCCGATAAATACTCGGTCGATAACAAAAAACGATAATTGGATTTTGTATGTCTCGGTTGATTCGTCGAGTAAAGAACGACGGAAATAGTCATTACAATCACGTTAAAATTATCTGTGTACAGATTTTTAAAGGTAGTCGCAACTAAAAACCTTCAGAAAAGACAGGATAAAAATAGTTATTTATTATTATTTTATTAATCGAAAAGAAAGTAAGAAATATTAAGGCCGAGAAATAAAACTTGACGCATTTGCAAATATTTTATTCTCAACGAAAAAAAACTAATGAAAATATTCGCTTCATATAAATAATTTGTATCTATAACATCAATCGTCTATATGAGTAAATTAATTTGTTGATTTTTATGCAGACTCGCCAAGTATAGAGAACTCTAGGCTGTTGCCTTTTTACTATCGCCGTCAATGAAACAATCGTGTAATTTAAATTGGCAGTTTCGAATTGTTGGAAAACCGCTGAAAGTGCCAGATGATTATATGACTTTTAAGGGGATCCGATAAATACTCTGTCGATAACAAAAAACGATAATTGGATTTTGTATGACTCGGTTGATTCGTCGAGTAAAGAACGACGGAAATAGTCATTACAATCACGTTAAAATTATCTGTGTACAGATTTTTAAAGTTAGTCGCAACTAAAAACCTCCAGAAAAGACAGGATAAAAATAGTTATTTATTATTATTTTATTAATCGAAAAGAAAGTAAGAAATATTAAGGCCGAGAAATAAAACTTGACGCATTTGCAAATATTTTATTCTCAACGAAAAAAAACGAATGAAAATATTCGCTTCATATAAATAATTTGTATCTATAACATCAATCGTCTATATGAGTAAATTAATTTGTTGATTTTTATGTAGACTCGCTAAGTATAGAGAACTCTGGGCTGTTGCATTTTTACTATCGCCGTCAATGAAACAATCGTGTAATTTAAATTGGCAGTTTCGAATTGTTGGAAAACCGCTGAAAGTGCCAGATGATTATATGACTTTTAAGGGGATCCGATAAATACTCGGTCGATAACAAAAAACGATAATTGGATTTTGTATGTCTCGGTTGATTCGTCGGGTAAAGAACGACGGAAATAGTCATTACAATCACGTTAAAATTATCTGTGTACAGATTTTTAAAGGTAGTCGCAACTAAAAACCTCCAGAAAAGACAGAATAAGAATCGTTATTTATTATTATTTTATTAATCGAAAAGAAAGTAAGAAATATTAAGGCCGAGAAATAAAACTTGACGCATTTGCAAATATTTTATTCTCAACGAAAAAAAACTAATGAAAATATTCGCTTCGTATAAATAATTTGTATCTATAACATCAATCGTCTATATGAGTAAATTAATTTGTTGATTTTTATGTAGACTCGCTAAGTATAGATAACTCTGGGCTGTTGCATTTTTACTATCGCCGTCAATGAAACAATCGTGTAATTTAAATTGGCAGTTTCGAATTGTTGGAAAACCGCTGAAAGTGCCAGATGATTATATGACTTTTAAGGGGATCCGATAAATACTCGGTCGATAACAAAAAACGATAATTGGATTTTGTATGACTCGGTTGATTCGTCGGGTAAAGAACGACGGAAATAGTCATTACAATCACGTTAAAATGGTCTGTGTACAGAAATTGTAATTTAATCTACGCGCAGATTTTTAAAGGCGGTCGCAACTAAAAACCTCCAGAAAACACAATTTATTATTATTTTATTAATCGAAAAGAAAGTAAGAAATATTAAGGCCGAGAAGTAAAAATTGACGCATTTGCAAATATTTTATTCGTTTTGATTTGAAGCGATTTTGTTTAATCTTGAGAACGCGAAAAAAAGTAATAAAAATGTTCATTTCATATAAATAATTTGTATCTATAACATCAATCGTCTATATGAGTAAATTAATTTGTTGATTTTTATGCAGACTTGCCAAGTATAGAGAAGTCTGGGCTATTGCCTTTTTACTATCGGCGTCAATGAAACAATCGTGTAATTTAAATTGGCAGTTTCGAATTGTTGGAAAACCGCTGAAAGTGCCAGATGATTATATGACTTTTAAGGGGATCCGATAAATACTCGGTCGATAACAAAAAACGATAATTGGATTTTGTATGACTCGGTTGATTCGTCGGGTAAATAACGACGGAAATAGTCATTACAATCACGTTAAAATGGTCTGCGTACAGAAATTGTAATTTAATCTACGCGCAGATTTTTAAAGGAAGTCGCAACTAAAAACCTCCAGAAAAGACAGGATAAAAATAGTTATTTATTATTATTTTATTAATCGAAAAGAAAGTAAGAAATATTAAGGCCGAGAAATAAAACTTGACGCATTTGCAAATATTTTATTCTCAACGAAAAAAAACGAATGAAAATATTCGCTTCATATAAATAATTTGTATCTATAACATCAATCGTCTGTATGAGTAAATTAATTTGTTGATTTTTATGTAGACTTGCTAAGTATAGAGAACTCTGGGCTGTTGTCTTTTTACTATCGCCGTCAATGAAACAATCGTGTAATTTAAATTGGCAGTTTCGAATTGTTGGAAAACCGCTGAAAGTGCCAGATGGTTATATGACTTTTAAGGAGATCCGATAAATATTCTGTCGATAACAAAAAACGATAATTGCATTTTATATGACTCGGTTGATTCGTCGGGTAAAGAACGACGGAAATAGTCATTACAATCACGTTAAAATGGTCTGTGTACAGAAATTGTAATTTAATCTACGCGCAAATTTTTAAAGGGAGTCGCAACTAAAAATCTCCAGAAAAGACAGAATAAGAATTGTTATTTATTATTATTTTATTAATCGAAAATAAAGTAAGAAATATTAAGGCTGAGAAGTAAAACTTGACGCATTTACAAATATTTTATTCGTTATGATTTGAAGCGATTTTGTTTTCTCTTGAAAACACGAAAAACAAGTAATGAAAATATCCACTTCATATAATTAACTTTTTTATTTTTTTATTTTTTATTTTATTGTCGATGAAACAATCGTGTGATTGAAATTGGCAGTTTCGAATTGTCGGAAAACCGCTAAACGTGCCAGATGGTTATATGACTCATAAGGAGATCCGATAAATACTCGAACGGTAACAAAAACGATAATTGGAATTTCTATTACACGGTTGATTCGTCCGGTAAAAGTTGAGAGCAGAAAGAACGACGGAAATAGGTATTACATTTACGTTAAATTCTCATTTATTATTATTTTCATTATTATTTTATTAATCGAAAAGAAAATAAGAAAGATTAAGGCCGAGAAGTAAAATTTTACGCATTTTTAAGTATCTTATCCCTTTTTTTCTGAACCGATTTTAAAAACACGACAAATAAGTAATGAAAATATTTACTTCATATAATTTATTTTTATCTATAACATCAATCGTCTATATGAGTTAATTAATTTGCTGATTTTTATACAGACTACAAACGCGATGGACAAGTGCGAGTTCAACTTATGTTAAGGAGAGTTTTATTATCGACTAAGCGACTTTAAGATCCGGAATTGCAACAAAGGCACAGCTACATATTTTTAACAATGCATTTTGAGGCTCGGATTTTGTCATAAACATCAGAATCGTGGTATTCATTCATGCATGACATTTTTTTTTAATAACTATTTATCACATGATTGGCGGTGCCGTTACTCGAGTTTATTGATAGGAATACCCAACGTTTGTTAAAAAGACCACCTGCATCGTGTAGATTTTACGCTGTTTTTCTTTGCCCACCTGCAATGCGGCACAGTAAAAAGCAAGCCAGCTGTGAACGCAAGAGGGGAGATAACAGGAAAAAGGAGGGTTCATAGAAGCCTAAAAATTGCATGTTCTGAGATAACGATAACAAACTAATACTTTTCGAAATAGGTTTTAAAATCGCTTGCTAAAAATTGTCTTTTTAATGAAAACTGCGAGTTAATTTTACTTACATGAGCTCAGTCATTAGACATTATTTTTTACCACCAATTCCTCCTTTATTATAAGCGTTTTATGTAAAATAAAATGTGATTGGTAGTTCATACTCGTATTTAAAAAATAAAAATGAAATTGCTGGTTTATATTCGCATTTTAATAAATAAAAATAAAATTGGTAATTCATACTCGCATTTTATTAAATAAAAATAAAATTGGTAATTCACACTCGCATTTTAATAAATAAAAATAAAATTGGTAATTCATACTCGAATTTTAATATATAAAAATAAAATTGGTAATTCATACTCGCACTTTAATAAATAAAAATAAAATTGATAATTCATATTCGCATTTTAATAAATGAAAATAAAATTGGTAATTCCTACTCGCATTTTAATAAATGAAAATAAAATTGGTAATTCATACTTGCATTTTAATAAATGAAAATAAAATTGGTAATTCATACTCGCATTTTATTAAATAAAAATAAAATTGGTAATTCATACTCGCATTTTAATAAATAAAAATAAAATTGGTAATTCATACTCGAATTTTAATAAATAAAAATAAAATTGGTAATTCATACTCGCATTTTAATAAATAAAAATAAAATTGGTAATTCATACTCGCATTTTAATAAATAAAAATAAAATTGATAATTCATACTCGCATTTTAATAAATAAAAAAAAATTAGTAATTCATATTCGCATTTTAATAAATGAAAATAAAATTGGTAATTCATACTCGCATTTTAAAAAATAAAAATAAAATTGGTAATTCATACTCGCATTTTAATAAGTAAAAATAAAATTGGTAATTCCTACTGCCATTTTAATAAATGAAAATAAAATTGGTAATTCCTACTCGCATTTTAGTAAATGAAAATAAAATTGGTAATTCATACTCGCATTTTAATAAATAAAAATAAAATTGGTAATTCATAGTCGCATTTTAATAAATAAAAATAAAATTGGTAATTCATACTCGAATTTTAATAAATAAAAATAAAATTGGTAATTCATACTCGCATTTTAATAAATAAAAATAAAATTGGTAATTCATACTCGAATTTTAATAAATAAAAATAAAATTGGTAATTCATACTCGCATTTTAATAAATAAAAATAAAATTGGTAATTCATACTCGCATTTAAAAAAATAGAAATAAAATTGGTAATTCATACTCGCATTTTAATAAATAAAAATAAAATTGGTAATTCATACTCGCATTTTAATAAATAAAAATAAAATTGGTAATTCATACTCGCATTTTAATAAATAAAAATAAAATTGATAATTCATATTCGCATTTTAATAAATAAAAATAAAATTGGTAATTCATACTCGAATTTTAATAAATAAAAATAAAATTGGTAATTCATACTCGAATTTTAATAAATAAAAATAAAATTGGTAATTCATACTCGCATTTAAAAAAATAAAAATAAAATTGGTAATTCGTACTCGAATTTCAAAAAATAAAAATAAAATTGGTAATTCATACTCGCATTTTAATAAATAAAAATAAAATTGGTAATTCATACTCGAATTTTAATAAACAAAAATAAAATTGGTAATTCATATTCGCATTTTAATAAATAAAAATAAAATTGGTAATTCATACTCGAATTTTAATAAATAAAAATAAAATTGGTAATTCATACTCGCATTTAAAAAAACAAAAATAAAATTGGTAATTCCTACTCGCATTTTAATAATTAAAAAAAAGTTTGGTAGTTCATACACGTATATTAAAGGTATATTAATCTTGAATTCGACAGGAGGATCTCGTTGCAAGACTAACGAGGGAAAAAGCGGAGCAGCTGCGCACCTTATCGTCCCAACTGTTGCTGTTCGAGTCGAGGCTGTGTAGGAAACAGAAGGAGATCGAGGCGAGTCTTGCACAACGCGAAGCCATCATTCTTAGGCAACAGAGGGTTATAAGACAATTGCAGAGTCGATTGGCAGAGAAAAGTACCGAAACCCGGGATTCTCCACCTTGTGATGCTCTGGATCGACTCGACAGCCTCGGTGACAGCGACAGTGCTGTCGTTCTCGAGGAAGCAGTTGATGACCCTGCACCACCGAGGTAAAATATACTTTACATAAGATTAAACAGTCAAGTCACAATTTCATTGAGAAATATTTATAAAAATTTATCATTTTATAAATACTAGGACAATTCTGTAAATAGATTATTTTATATAAAATCTGGATTCGTTATTATGATAAATTTTAGGATTCGTTTAACTACAACACGACGACCTATAAATTATAATAAAAAAAGATCGATAACTTAATTTTTCTAATATTTTCTTTGGCCCCCGTTTAGAAATTGAATATAATTTTGCTGCTTTTTTAAATTATATATTTTCCTCTTATTCAGAAAGTTTTGATTTTATTCTTAATTTTATATAACCAATATGGATATGTAAAGAATATATAGAAAAATTGGCCGAGTAAGCAAAAAAATATTCGGAGGATTAAATAAAGTTACAGCAGATTAATTGACCGAAAATATCTTCTATATCAAATAAAACATATCAAATAGTAATTGGAAAATTTTATTTTTCATAAGCAAGTTAATTGTGATTTTGTTTTTTTTTCTTTATCGTAGATTTCTCTCGAATATCACATTATATAAATAAAAATAGCTTTTGGCTAAATTCTAAAATAATCTTGCATTGTGTATAAAATATTTACGCAACAACTGACTATAAACTGCCATCTTGTTTCATTTCTTTCCATTTTTAATGGCGTTTTTTTTTTGCGAAAAAATGACTTAAAAAATCGACGCAAATGTTAGCCTATTCTGGGTCATAAATAAAAAAATTTGGATATTTAATACAGGATTTTTGAGAATAATTTCAAGTTATAATCTCATTGGAGATATTTATAAGAATGTATCATTGTTACTTATAAATATTTGTACAATTCTGTAAATAGAATATTTTATATAATCTGGATTTTTTATTACGATAAATTTTAGAAATTATAAACATAAAAGTTCCATAACTTAATATTTTCTTTGGCCTCCATTTAGAAATTGAATATAGCCAAATTGAGTATAATTCTGCTACTTTTTTTAAATTATATATTTTCCTCTTTTTCAGAAAGTTTTGATTTTGCACTTAATTTTATATAACCAATATAGATATGTCCAGAATATATAAACAAATTCGTAGGCAAACAAATATTCAGAGGGGTTAAATAAAGTTACAGCAAATTAATTGACCGAAAATACGTTCTATACAGAGTTGTAAATCCCCATAAATTCATGAGATATAGTTTACAGTACAATTTGTTTTGTAATTATGATTTCATAATAACAATATGTAGTGATTATAAAATAGAGTGTAAACATTTGAATAGCTGAAAAAACTACTAATTTTCGCTTTAATATTGCAAGAAATAGTGGAAAAAATGGAAGAAATAAGTAATGCATTACTTATTTTTTCCATTTTTTCAAAAGGATTACCGTGAATTTTTATTGAAAAATAATCATTTTTGCATCCATTCCAAAGTTTAATCATCGTATTACAATCGCTACATGTTATTATTATAAAATCATAATTATAGAGCTGATCGTATCATCATCATTATTTCTATAAGTATTAGGTATTTACAACTCTGGTTATAAATCATATGGAACACATCAAATAGTAATAAGAAAATTTTATTTTCCACAAGCAAGGCTTTAAGGTAGTTCTGTCGCTTCACGCTCACTTCGCATAAGTTTCCGAAAAATGAGAGCGAATTGCAAACACTTCTTGATGATATAAAAATCTGAAAAAAATCATGCATATTTAAGATACTTAAGACATTATTTCGACATAATAATAATTCCAAAATGTTATTAACAAATTGATGAAAAATAAAAATGTTCAACAAATCTTCCGACAACCTAATTTTTTTGTTTCGATGAAAATGATTCGTTCATTTTTCTGAATACGTATGAATTTCTTCAAATTTTTTTCTTTGCTTTGAATTTTGTGATTTTTTCCATGTAAAAAATCGAAAAATTCAAAGCAAAGAAAAAAATTTGAAAAAATTCATACGTACTCAGAAAAATGAACAAATCATTTTCACCGAATCAAAAAAATTAAGTTGTCGGAAAATTTGTTAAACAATTTTATTTTTCATCAATTTGTTAATAACAATTTGGAATCATTATTATGCCGAATTAATGTCTTCAGCATCTTTAATATGCATGATTTTTTACAGATTTTTATATCATCGAGAAGTGTTTGCAATTCGCTCTCATTTTTCGGAAACTTATGCGAAGTGAGCGTGAAGCGACAGAACTACCTTAAGTAATATATTTCCAACCTTCTAATATGTACACAAAAATGTTAATTCTAATTTTGATTTTTTTTTGTTTCTTTATTGTAGATTTCGCTCGAATATCACAGATGTAACTGTGATACGTTCGGTGTCGGACGCGGTTGACCCATCGAGCAAATACTCGTCGATGCGAAGAAGCAATGGATATCTGAGAAGGCCGGAAATTCTCGAGACTGTGTATTCGGTTGAAGAGGATGTAGACAGTGAGAACAATCAGGAGCCTTCAGAATCGACGGAAAATTCGGAAAGCGAAGAGAGGCGAGCAAAGAGTGTTGCAACGGGCAAAGGAAGACTTCAAGATCTCTACGGTAGTTTTGAGCGTCTCGCGCAGGAAGCGGATTCTCCACCAACCGAGAGACCAAGGGACGAAAGTCAACAGGCCCAGGTCACATACAACAGGGTAATGAGTAATCACCGATCTGTCACAAAGCCAAAAGACGTCAAGTACAAGAGAATAAATAAAGCAAAGTCCAAGAGTCTCGAGGAGCTTCGAGGTAGACTCAGAAATTGGGTCGAAAAGGGAAATAAAATAGCTATATCGTTGGATCAATCTTACGCCTGAGATAAGCTGAAAGTATTTAAATAGTTTCCTTTTTGCAAATCTTTTTATTTATAAGACGTATGTTTTTTGTCTTGTAAACGCATTTCTTTTCTTCCGGAGAAACGTTCTTTAATTACTACACTTTACCACTTGTGATATTTGTCGTAAAAGCGTCTCCGTTTAGTCTCAATCAAGCTCCGGTGTGTAACTGAATGAATTTTTCGGACGACTTGATCGACCGTAGACAAAAACGAACGGTGATGTATTTCGGATGAAACTCGCACGTTTACGTGCGTTTATCGTATTCTATATCAATTTGTTAAATCTTTTCCCATCGAATCGTTGAAACCAGTCCTAATATGCGTTATACGATCATTAATATCTGTACGAATTAAAAAAAAAGTAATCATTGATTCGTGAGGCCTATCGACAAGGGAAGGGGCAACATTCGCTCGATAATACACGATCAATCTTGCTGCTAACACTCGTTGTTCGCGTATTGTTACTCTTTCGAAATAATCGCAACGGTCAATTGGTATGTCGTGCCAAACGAAAGAAAGGAAAAGCCTGTAAATCGATGAAAATCCCTTTTGTCAATTATGATATACGTAATGAAAGAACGATCGTGTACGTGTCTCGATAAGGCCGTGAAAAAATTCTCAAGCTCAATTTTTGCAATCATTCTTGCCTGCGTATCAGCAAATTTAAATCTCGCGTTTCTTTCGATGTACGCCTTTAAATTATTATAAACGAGAGTCGGCGATTATTAATCGCGGGACCGAAATCAAGTATTGAAGCTCACAGTTCGTTTTTTTATGAAAGAACTCGAAGTTCGACATTTCTACCGGACTCACGTGTACCTCGTATTATAATCGTAACGATAAGCTAGGTGAGCTCTTAAGGGTGCTGTATCTTTAAAAGATACTTTACACCGTCGAAAATGCAGGAACAACCGCAGGGAGCCTCAGAAAAATTCAGGCAATTTTTCTAATGAAATTTAAGTTCGAGAAAAACTTCTTCTTACTACTTACTATATTTGTCCCTATGCAGTAAAGCCCAGAAACGTAGAGTGATATATATATACCGTAGCACATATTTTCTGATACAAGAACTGTTAAAGAAATCGTGAGGCATGTGATTATATTAACGCGAAAAGCGTTAATACAAAATTACGTAGAGAAGCTATTGACAATCTGCATTGCGACGAGAGTGTTCGAGAAGAAGGAGACGAATAATGAAAACACGAGAAAACTAGAATTTTCATTTTCCTCCTGTAAATAATATATATAGTATGACGATAATAGAATGTATAAGGCTTGCGTGAAACTTTTAGTTCCATGAGATTGTGTAGATAGAAGCAGCGGCGTTTTAATGAAAATTCATTATAATTAATGTTAAATGAATTTTATGTTCCTGAGGGCTGTATAATGAACGGCCATTAAGCGATCTCCTCCTGCATAATATAAAACGCGTAAACGCAAATACGCGTCCACTTATATAGGACACCAATAACATATAAATATATACCTTACGCGTTTACAAAGCGTATCAGAAAAAAATTATAAACGACACGAGATTTATGTTATTCTGCGAATATTCGATCGATCCCGTAAAAAAAAAACGACGGCAAAGCTTGTGTGAATACAAAAACTACATAAATATATATATTATAAAAATATATTCGACTATAATTTAAAAAGTAACGAGAGATTGATAAGTACAGAGAAGTCAATGATAACTATAATTTATATGAACCCCCTTACCCTCTCTCCTCTATACACACATACACACACACCGTGTATCGTGTATGCCGTTGCTTGATTAGCAAACTCGTAGACTGCTATCGATAATCGTATTATTTTAAATATTATTGAAACATGAAATAAATTATAGTATATATATCGAAGAAACATACTTGTTTTTCACTGCCAAATCCTTCGCATTCTATTTTCCTCTCTACTAATAAAACATTGGCCGATCTGCAGTGGCAAATTTTTTAAGGTGAGTACAACAATTTTCATTCTTTCGTTATTATTTTTAAGCGTGAAATAAATAATCGAGGAAATCGAAGTGAAGTTTTTTTCAATACAAATTTTTTAAGGTGTATATAACAATTTCATTCTTTCGTGATTATTCTTAAGCGTGAAATAAATAATCGAGAAAATCGAAGTGAAGTTTTTTCAATACCGCTATCAATCTTTTTTACTTCGTTAGAACTGAGAAAATCAATGTTTTTTCAAGCTCATGGAAAATTGAGCCGAATTCTTATTATATCCTACTAATAAAACTTTGGCCGATCTGCAGTGACAAATTTTTTAAGGTAGGTAGAACAATTTTCATTCTTTCGTTATTATTTTTAAGCGTGAAATAAATAATCGAGGAAATCGAAGTGGTTTTTTTCAATACAAATTTTTTAAGGTGAATATAACAATTTCATTCTTTCGTGATTATTTTTAAGCGTGAAATAAATAATCGAGAAAATCGAAGTGAAGTTTTTTCAATACCGCTATCAATCTTTTTTACTTCGTTAGAACTGAGAAAATCAATGTTTTTTCAAGCTCATGGAAAATTGAGCCGAATTCTTATTATATCCTACTAATAAAACTTTGGCCGATCTGCAGTGACAAATTTTTTAAGGTAGGTAGAACAATTTTTATTCTTTCGTTATTATTTTTAAGCGTGAAATAAATAATCGAGGAAATCGAAGTGGTTTTTTTCAATACACATTTTTTAAGGTGAATATAACAATTTCATTCTTTCGTGATTATTTTTAAGCGTGAAATAAATAATCGAAAAAATCGAAGTGAAGTTTTTTCAATACCGCTATCAATCTTTTTTACTTCGTTAGAACTGAGAAAATCAATGTTTTTTCAAGCTCATGGAAAATTGAGCCGAATTCTTATTATATCCTACTAATAAAACTTTGGCCGATCTGCAGTGACAAATTTTTTAAGGTAGGTAGAACAATTTTTATTCTTTCGTTATTATTTTTAAGCGTGAAATAAATAATCGAGGAAATCGAAGTGAAGTTTTTTTCAATACAAATTTTTTAAGATGAATATAACGATTTCATTCTTTCGTGATTATTTTTAAGCGTGAAATAAATAATCGAGAAAATCAAAGTAAAGTTTTTTCAATACCGCTATCAATCTTTTTTACTTCGTTAGAACTGAGAAAATCAATGTTTTTTCAAACTCATGGAAAATTGAGCCGAATTCTTATTATATCCTACAAATAAAACTTTGGTCGATCTGCAGTGACAAATTTTTTAAGGTAGGTAGAACTATTTTCATTCTTTCGTTATTATTTTTAAGCGTGAAATAAATAATCGAGGAAATCGAAGTGAACTTTTTTTCAATACAAATTTTTTAAGGTGAATATAACAATTTCATTCTTTCGTGATTATTTTTAAGCGTGAAATAAATAATCGAGAAAATCGAAGTGAAGTTTTTTCAATACCGCTATCAATCTTTTTTACTTCGTTAGAACTGCGAAAATCAATGTTTTTTCAAGCTCATGGAAAATTGAGCCGAATTCTTATTATATCCTACTAATAAAACTTTGGCCGATCTGCAGTGACAAATTTTTTAAGGTAGGTAGAACAATTTTTATTCTTTCGTTATTATTTTTAAGCGTGAAATAAATAATCGAGGAAATCGAAGTGAAGTTTTTTTCAATACAAATTTTTTAAGGTGAATATAACAATTTCATTCTTTCGTGATTATTTTTAAGCGTGAAATAAATAATCGAGAAAATCAAAGTGAAGTTTTTTCAATACCGCTATCAATCTTTTTTACTTCGTTAGAACTGAGAAAATCAATGTTTTTTTAAGCTCATGGAAAATTGAGCCGAATTCTTATTATATCCTACTAATAAAACTTTGGCCGATCTGCAGTGACAAATTTTTTAAGGTAGGTAGAACGATTTTCATTCTTTCGTTATTATTTTTAAGCGTGAAATAAATAATCGAGGAAATCGAAGTGAAGTTTTTAGCAATACAAATTTTTTAAGGTGATTGTAACAATTTCATTCTTTCGCGATTATTTTTAAGCGTGAAATAAATAATCGAGAAAATCGAAGTGAAGTTTTTTCAATACCGCTATCAATCTTTTTTACTTCGTTAGAACTGAGAAAATCAATGTTTTTTCAAGCTCATGGAAAATTGAGCCGAATTCTTATTATATCCTACTAATAAAACTTTGGCCGATCTGCAGTGACAAATTTTTTAAGGTAGGTAGAACAATTTTCATTCTTTCGTTATTATTTTTAAGCGTGAAATAAATAATCGAGGAAATCGAAGTGGTTTTTTTCAATACACATTTTTTATGGTGAATATAACAATTTCATTCTTTCGTGATTATTTTTAAGCGTGAAATAAATAATCGAGAAAATCGAAGTGAAGTTTTTTCAATACCGCTATCAATCTTTTTTACTTCGTTAGAACTGAGAAAATCAATGTTTTTTCAAGCTCATGGAAAATTGAGCCGAATTCTTATTATATCCTACTAATAAAACTTTGGCCGATCTGCAGTGACAAATTTTTTAAGGTAGGTAGAACAATTTTCATTCTTTCGTTATTATTTTTAAGCGTGAAATAAATAATCGAGGAAATCGAAGTGGTTTTTTTCAATACACATTTTTTAAGGTGAATATAACAATTTCATTCTTTCGTGATTATTTTTAAGCGTGAAATAAATAATCGAGAAAATCGAAGTGACGTTTTTTCAATACCGCTTTCAATCTTTTTTACTTCGTTAGAACTGAGAAAATCAATGTTTTTTCAAGCTCATGGAAAATTGAGCCGAATTCTTATTATATCCTACTAATAAAACTTTGGCCGATCTGCAGTGACAAATTTTTTAAGGTAGGTAGAACAATTTTTATTCTTTCGTTATTATTTTTAAGCGTGAAATAAATAATCGAGAAAATCGAAGTGAAGTTTTTTTCAATACAAATTTTTTTAAGATGAATATAACAATTTCATTCTTTCGTGATTATTTTTAAGCGTGAAATAAATAATCGAGAAAATCGAAGTGAAGTTTTTTCAATACCGCTATCAATGTTTTTACTTCGTTAGAACTGAGAAAATCAATGTTTTTTCAAGCTCATGGAAAATTGAGCCGAATTCTTATTACACATTCAGCACTACCGTTTCTAGGTCAACGATTGGCACACAAGCCCTTTATCTTAATATTAATGACTTTGACGTGTCACGATCATTAGAGCTGCGAGCAATAAATTGGACTGGTTTATTTTTAGCTTCGGGGGAATTAAAAGAAAAAAATTATGGAAATTCCGAACTAATAGATAGTATTTGTCTATCTCTATAATTTTTTTTATTAAGGCATTCCACGTTAATTTTAGCCATCATAATGCATAACTTTTAGCAGTGTGTACAAAAGTGTGTACAAAAAGGGAAAAATTAAGATTTCTATGGAGACAATAGAAATTACTCTCAAATGTCGAAAAAAAAGTGGCAATTATTTTCCCCTTTTTCCAAATTTGGGAACAGGTAATATGAGAGGAAAGACACAATTACAAATCGTAAATACAGATATATTTAATGGCTTCTCGTCCCAGATGTACAGATATCCGAGAACGTATTCGCATAAATACGCGCGCACATTGAAATAATTAATAAATCATTAGTTACCCATATTACAGATTTATATTCAATATTTCACGCAATCTTGCGAATTACATTTTCCGCCATCGTACGAATCAGTATAAATTATTGTATTTTTCATGCTTTTATTGTTGCACGTCTGTATGGAGACGATGTGACTCTTTACAAAATTCTTATCAATCTTTCCAAGTCTAGGCAAAATTCCAAAGAAAAAAAAATCGTAGCGGCTGACATATTTATTTACCTATTGATTACTTGTAGAATCTAAACTAAGTGTATCCAAATGGATTCTTTTCTTTTCTTACAAGTTGTTGCTGCTTCATTGCTGTAAAATGCGAAAAGATGGCCTCTAGTATTGCGGATTACAGCTTAATTAAATTGCCTAAAAAAATTAGCCACCGTGACTAAATCGACCACAAGATGAGCCCAAATTTCCTCGATAAAATTTGCCGCGCAGCACGAGACGTAATTGGCAGCAAATTAGTTCCTCGCACGACAAATTGCGGCAATAAAATCCAGACAACAGCCGGAAATAGTATCGATAACCCTAATAATCGTTTTATAGCATCAAGAACCGACAGAAGTTTACTCAATTACGGTGTTACATTTACGGAGAGCTCATTAAAAAAATATATCCCTCTAAATATCCCTTTTTCGGTTGTCCTCTCTTTTAATGTAAACTAAAACATTTTTACGGATCAAAATTAGCACTTTCGTGGTATTAAATAAAGAGATAGTATATTTGTACTTAAAAACATTTTCAATTGAATATATCACGAATGTTATTCGTATCGTGTTATTCGTGAGCAAAGATGCATTTTTAGCGAAGAAACGATAAGTAAAATGTATCTATCTCGGCATAAATGTATGTACGATTATTTTCTGCTGTCGTACATCTTAAAGAAATCGAAAGGTAGTGAATTAATGTTGGGGTACTCCTGAGTTGGATCTTGCGTTTTGCAGTGCGAATGGCTAACTAACCGTTTCTAAAAAATGAAAATAGTATTTTACAAAACGAGAAGTATCAGAGGCAATCCTTGGCGGCTTCATCGTCGGCACACAATTCCGGAAATGACGCTGGCTGGCTACAAAATGGATCTGATGGACTTTTCACTTTAATCGTGTGACCGAAACTGTTGGCACAAACGCTAAAATCCTTAGTCAGATCGAACATATCTGTGTCCTGCTGAACTTGGCAATCTGACGTCAATTTTGTCGTCGGCATTGGAAAGAAACTGTTGTCGGCTACGCTGTTTTTCGAGAGCGAGGCCAATGAGGTCGCGGTCGATGGGGCACTCATCAGAGTTCTTGACTTCTCCATATCTACATAGTAATCCTGCAAATTAATCGAGTCAGCGATGTCAATTTTGCAATAGATAATCATAAATCTATTTTTAACCCTACGATTTAACGATCTTTTTTTAAAGAACATGTACGCGTTTATATTAGGACAAAAAAATTAGGACTTTTTTGTAATATATTTAATAAGCAAATTAATCGAGTCAGCGATATCAATTTTGCAATAGATAATCATAAATCTATTTTTAACTCTACGAATTAACGACCTTTTTTTTAAAGAACATATACGCGCTTATATGAAAGTTTGCCTCGATGCAGATCTTAGTACTTCACGAGTAAAGAATAAAAAATAAAAAAATACAACGCCACTACTAAAAATGTAAAAAATTTTTAATGATAATGCGAACAAACTTCTGATAAAGAAGTCACAAGAAATAATTATAGAAGAATAACGATTATTGGTAAAAAAAAAATTAGAACTTTTTTGTAATATATTTAATCGAGTCAGCGATATTAATTTTGCAATAGATAATCATAAATCTATTTTTAACTCTACGAATTAACGACCTTTTTTTTAAGAACATATACGTGCATATATGAAAGTTTGTGTCGATGCAGTTTTTAGTACTTCACGAAAAAAGAATTAAAGAATAAAAGAATACAACGCCACTTCTAAAAATGTAAATTTTTTAAATAATAATGCGAACAAACTTCTGATAAAGAAGTAGCAAGAAATAATGATAGAATAACGATTATTGATTAAAAAATGTAGGAATTTTTTGTAATATATTTAATATGCAAAATAATCGAGTCAGCGATATTAATTTTGCAAAAGATAACCATAAATCTATTTTTAACTCTATGAATTAACGTCTTTTTTTTTTAAAGAACATATACGCGCTTATATGAAAGTTTGTCGCGATGCAGATTTTAGAGAAAAAAATGAAAAACCAAAAAATACAATGCCACTACTAAAAGTGTAAAAAAATTTTATAATAATGCGAAGAAACTTCTGATAAAACAGTCACAAGAAAAAAATTATAGAAGTATAACAATTATTGATAAAAAAAATTAAGACTTTCTTGTAATATAATTAATAAGCAATAGTACCTTCTCTACGGGAACTGGACCGGACATCGCAGGCTGTGGAGTTCCGCATGTTTGGTTGCATTGAGCCAACGCAATCAGAGCTTTTTGACTTTCCCTAGCGTCTACTAAGAATATACTTTCTTTTACTTCTTTAGCATTATATTCGTCGATTCTGCAATCATAGAATAATATAGAATTATTAAAATACACGATAACACATCACCAATAATGAAAAAAAAGAAAATTGTAGATTTCATTTGATAAAACTTACTTATCATAGATAACAGCGTGAAGTCCTAGTTCCTTGAGATGCTGTATCGTTGCTTTGTCATTGTTGTCGTCACCCCAACAAAATATAATTAAACCAGCGTCTTTGACTATCTTAACTTGCGAAGGATCCCTAAGAATGTCTTCGGTGTGAACGTTAATTCCTAAGATGTCGGCGGACATTGCGTGCCTCATGGCCATCGGTATAGTCTGACAACGGGGATCGTGGTAAGTCGGATACTTGGCTGTTACTCCTTGCGTCAGGAATACCACTGGATATTTATTTTGCTTCAGACGTATCATCACACAGATGTCCGGATTGAATGAGGAAAATACGATCTTTCGATCGCCGCCGTGCTCCAAAACTACTTTGAGTATTATGTCTAAATACGTGTTGAGGTCGAAAGGATGATTGAGTTCGAAAGTACCATCCTGTAGGGAGAAACGAGTCACAGCCATTTAAAAAAAAATATATTTCTTTAGACAAGAAAAAAATTTATTCTATAGCTAAAACAATTTATTTTTTTATTTTTTGCTTTCTTACAGAAGTAGATTTGCAAAAGCGAAAAATAATGAGAAAGCAATGTGCAAGGTTCTACTTTGTATTCTTGTTATTTAAATGATCGTTTGTGTTTACCTTCAACTGCATGTTCCACTTAATTTCGACGTTGCATCCAACATGTGCATCCAACTCGTGTAGCGCTGTTTGAAGCGTCGGAAAGGGTTGATGATCTTCGAGGTCTTCATCGAAGAACCTAGGATTTTTTTCCCGAGCTTCGGCTAAATGATAAACCTAGAAGACAATAGTATTGTTTAATTTTCTTACGAAGAAAAAATATCAGTATATCATCTAGCGAGTCGTAGATCGTATTAAATCAGTACAGCAATTTTTCTTTTTTTTGTTTTCTTTTTTACAATTGTGGAATTGTCTTCGTTAAAGCGAAAAATGCATAGTTTTGGGCCGTGGGAGGGGAGCCTTCGATATTTATATCGTTGTTTTATAACATGCACTTGCTAATGGCTGTGCATGCCGTGACGAATGTGATATTTTAGTGAACTTTATGCGCCTTAGTGAAGTTATGTTTGAACCGAATGATATCTTTTGGAAACGTATTTAAGGAGATGATTTTTAAAGACGAAAGTCTTTGATTGCAGATCGAAATAATAAACGAGCGACTACTGGCTTCATGTGACAGGAGAAATTTGTGTTTCAGTCCAACATTTCACCGAATATCCGCTCGTCTAAAATAAAACTTCGCAATCGCTGCTGATTGCAGATTAAGCGAAGCATGACAATAGCTCGGAGTGTCGCATTTTTTAGGTCGCGTTTCGAAATATACTTGCAGCATCACTTGTATCACTAGAACTGAAAAGGTGCTGAAATGGATTACACCATAAATGTCCATTTTATGAACTAACGAAGCCTTACAACTCTGATGAATTGAAGCAAAATTACTTTTATCTCCCACATGACATTTATCATAACAACCCACATTTTTTCACTGAATATGCATCTTGTAAATGTAAGTGAAAAAAAAATATATATAGGTCAATTTTCGAAGTATTTATGGAGTATTTCTCAGTCCAATAAGACAGACTTCGTATACCAATACATGTTCATATTTAGGCAGTACTATTTTAATACTACGATTTTTTTAGCAGTATCTATGCACTTTTTGCCATTTTGTATTGTTTGGTACGAGACCTTTTTAACAGGAGATTGTGTGAATCGTATGTTCCTATTTTCCATAAATAATTTCACATTTACTATTTTTGAGAATATACGACGACATTGTTTGACATTTTACCAAAAATAGAAAAGCAAAATGTTCCACAAAAATGCGGCTAAGAAATAATATAAATAAAAATAATGGATGATAAAAAGTGGAATTAATACTTTCACTATTATTTTAAGAGGAGATTGTGTGAATCGTATGTTTCTATTTTCCATAAATAATTTCACATTTACTATTTTTGAGAATATACGACGACATTGTTTGACATTTTACCAAAAATAGAAAAGCAAAATATTCCACAAAAATGCGGCTAAGAAATAATATAAATAAAAATAATGGATGATAAAAAGTGGAATTAATCCTTTCACTATTATTTTAAGAGGAGATTGTGTGAATCGGATGTTCTTATTTTCCATAAATAATTTCACATCTACTATTTTTGAGAATATACAACGATATTGTTTGACATTTTACCAAAAATAGAAAAGCAAAATATTCCACAAAAATGCGGCTAAGAAATAATATAAATAAAAATAATGGATGATAAAAAATGGAATCAATACTTTCACTATTATTTAGGTTATCGTCAAATTTCGTAACAAATATTAATGCAAAATCTTGGTTTTTTTCTTCTTGTTTCACAAAAAGTTCATGAATTTTTCTTATCAGTACGATAGGACGTATTAAAAAATAATGCATTTAAAATTATTCACTGAATAAATAAAGAAAGAGTGAGTGGGAATGTAATGAGTCGTTAAAACTTTGATCCTGAATACGGTCAACAATGACACGTCTAACTGCAAATACATTTCGCTCGAGCGCCCTTTTGTTTTCGTTACAAAAAAGTGAATTATTCTGTCGATCAATTGAAAATGTGCATGCACAAGTTTCCAGGTAATGTAAACATTATTCATTTCGGCAAAACACATAGGCACGTTAGTCTGCGCTAGCGATACGAAAGCTCACCGGTTGGTTACCACTCCGCTCATCTCTATCAATGTAATACAGCACCTTACCCATCGAGTCTCCGGGGTAACAAAAATCCTGTTAAAATTTAAACAGAAATCCAAGATTCTATAGGGGCCCGTTTAACGTAGCCGCTCTGCTGCGTGCTAGTTAAATCATTGAGAATTTTTCAAAAGAGTTTCGATGAATTGTGGCAATTCAATTAACAGTTATGAAGAGTGATTTGGAAATAAAATACACTGATATATACAAATTTACGATCAAGAATTTTTGGCATTCAGTTTTATATTAGAATGAATTATAATTTTAGCCCCATTATGACGAGCTGTAGCTAATTTTGAGTATTGAAAGTTCTTCATTAATTAACCGGAGATATTTTTCTACAGTATTATTTTGTAATAAAATTACAACGGTTTGTTCATCTAATCTGACTTAATATTGGATGTACACATGCTTGTAACTTTTGGAAAACTAATACAAATAAAGAATCTGTCCAGTGAGTCAATAAAGCGTTTTTCGATAAACAAAATGTGCTATGGCTCGACATAATCAGACCAATATTATGGTATTTTGTAACTTTAATCTGGACGATAAAAATTACATATCGGATATTTGTATATATCAGTGTATTTTCTTTTAATATCTGTGGATATATTTATATATTAAGATTTTATGTTGATGTGCAAGTCACTCTTCAAAAAAGTCGACAAAACTACCAAAATTTGTGGAAGCGCGATTAAAAATTTGGCACTGATTTCATTTTAGCACGTAGCAGAACGACTACCTTAAATTTGGAAACGTATTGGAATGATAAATGCCGCCCAGCGTATGCTTTGAATCCGACTCACGTGAAATCAGCCAATCTCATTGGAGCTCAGCGGGTTAAAAAAATATTAAGAATAAACGTATTCAGAGATTGGAGTTTCGCATTTGAAAGCGAAAAAAAAGTGGTCTGTTTTTGTGTGATACATTAGGGCATCGTATATCAGGGAATTAAGTACTCGTATTAATTTTTACTAATCCACCGGAGTACCGAACTTCTTACTTAAAAAAAAAATGTTCGCGCATGAGAAATTGGTGATATCCAATTATGGTTCGAATTAAAAAATATGAGAAAGAATATGCGCGACAATATTTTGATTCGTTAATGTATTTATAGAGTAGTTTAAGAAAAATAATTACCAGACCAGGCAAAAAAAATCGACGATAATTTGTGACATGTACGCGCCGTTTGTCGGATAGTAATGAAACGTTAATATGCCAATTAGATAAATAATCACAAGAAAAAAATGTCATTTTTTAGACCAAATTATTGCTCATATTTGATGAATTCGAATATTTCAATAAGGTTTCAACTTATGTACATACTTTGAGCAAATGTAATTGTTCCAGGGTGAGATCCTTCACCGGTATCTCGAGCATATCCATAGCTTCTATTTGCTTCTTGCGCTTCAGGGATATCGAGACGTGGAAATCATGATAGATAACCGGTATCATGTCCTTGGAGAGCTGCACGTCGAATTCAACCATGTCAGCGCCATGATGAGATGCTGTCTTTAATGAAGCTATAGTGTTTTCTCGCACATTGGCGCAACTGTAAATAAAACGGATATTGGTGTTTTAGTACACTTGTACATTCAAAAGGAATTTTTATTCTGAAGGAAAGAATAAAAACTTCATATAATTTTTTTACGTTAATTTTCAAATATGTAAAATTCGTTGACTAAGATTTTGTTGAACTTCAGTTTTTGAAATTTATTTTATAAAATTCGGATTTTTAAATTCATTTAAAACAAGGATGCAAAACAGAATCTTCGGTATTGCTTTCTCATTATTTTTCACTTTTTACAAATTAACTCTGTGTATTATGTAGGGATGGGCGATGTTTGCCGATTATTTAAACGTCAATGCTTTTTTTCGAATAATCGAATACTATTGTCGATGTTTTTTCCGAACATCGAAGGTGTTTTCTTTTTAGTTTCGTGCGAATAGCGTGTTGAAGGAGATATTGCACAGCTTTGGATGGGAACTGCCAACTTCAAGTATATATGTAATATGATTTTGTAATAAAAAACATAATATAATAAATGATGAAGTTATCCCGAAATTATCTAAGTATAATGTACAAGCTGTTTTTTTTACCCAGTAATTGTATATTCTTTTTTCACTGAATATAATCGATGTTCCGATGTTTTTTTTTTAAAGCATGCATTCGATGCTTGTAATCGAAGTTTAAAAAAATCGATTATTTCAACATCGATATTTTTATATCGACGACTTACTTTTTCATTTCGCACTTGAAAGATGTACCGAGACCGCGGTGTCCAACGTCCAAGCCCGACCACCTCTGTTCCCAATGTTTCGCGTACGAAATGCTCATATCCCACGGATAGTCCGGAATGGGTTTGATAGTGACGTACTCCACGGTAAGTTGTCCTAAAAAGCAGAAGATGAATTTGCATTAAAGTGTACGTGTGTTCCGAAATTTTCACATATTTTCTAAAATATGCTGTTATAGACAAGATCAGTTCCTTTTTTTTATATGTCCAATCTATAATCTGGTAACTTAAAAAAAAAAATCTTTTTGTTTTGAAAACACATATTGTTTCTTATATTGTATATTGGTTTGAAGAATTGTATTTAAAAAATAAAAAGAAGTTCGTAGAAAATATCTAACATATTTTAGGAAAAGATTTTTTTTTTTCAGAATATTATTTTAGAACAAATTGACCAACGATAATGTGACATTTTTCAGAAAATGATATTTTACGATTAATAAAAAAAATGTTTTTGCGGTGGATTTGTGCTTGGTGCTAAGGAAATTTTATTTTGAAAAATGGAAGCTCATCGAAAATATTATATTTTAGGAAAAATAGATTTTTTTTTCAGAATATTATTTTAGGAAAAATTCACCACAGATAGCATGACATTTTTCAGAAAATGATATTTCACGATTAATAAAAAAAAATGTTTTTGCGGCGGATTTGTGCTTGGTGCTAGGGGAATTTTATTTAAAAAAATGGAAGCTCATAGAGAATGTTATATTTTAGGAAAAACAGATTTTTCTTTCAGAATATTATTTTAGGAAAAATTGACCAAAGATAATATGGCATTTTTCAGAAAATGATATTTCACGATTAATAAAAAAAAATGTTTTTCCGGTGGATTTGTGCTTGCTGCTAGGGGAATTTTATTTAAAAAAAATGGAACCTCATAGAGAATATTATATTTTAGGAAAAACAGATTTTTTTTTTGTGGGAAATTATTTTGGAAATAAATTAGATGGTATCACATTTTCCAAAAAATGATATTTCTCGATTATTAAAAAAATGTTTTCCGGTGGATTTGTGCTTGGTGCTAGGGGAATTTTATTTAAAAAATGGAAGCTCATAGAGAATATTATATTTTAGGAAAAACAGATATTTTGGCAGGTAATTATTTTGGAAACAAATTAGATGGTACATTTAAAAAAAATGATATTTCACGATTATTTAAAAAAAAATGTTTTACCGATGGGTCTATGCTTGGTGCTAGTAATGGGTACGGTGAGTAGTCCAACACTGGCCTGCAGTGTGCTGGGCAGGATGTAGCTGAAGCCAATGTGATTGGGGGGAGATTCACCGGGGAAGCTCCTCGAGCTGTATACGTAGTAGTCCACTAAATACGCCTGAAAGTCAAAATCTCATCAGTACATCGAGAGGAAGAAATAAGTGAATATTTACGACACCAATATTTGCAATTGTGCAATTTCAGCTCATCCACTATCGAGGCTTGTTTAGTCCTTATTCTATTTAGCCCGCAGACAATAAACACGTGTGAAAAAGTAATTTGCATCTCCTCGCCACAAGAAATTCCAGCGATTATCATCACTTGACATAAATACTTAATCGGCAAATGCTTTCGATGCAAATAATTCCATCACTCGTGTTTATTTCGAGTCTTGACTATAGATTAAAAGTATAAAGAATTATAAACTGTTAGAATAGAGAATGTTGTGACCGAGCGCAAATAAATTTTTAAGAAACATCGTTCCTGATCGTCGGGACTCGATTATTCAATAGCGAATACGAATCTGTACGTAAAATAGAAAAATTTGACTTCGTAAGAAATCGAGCAATGAACCAGACCGATTGTAATCTGTAAAATATTGCTGTGTTCACTGCTGGGTGAGACGCGACGCCCGCAGCACCTGCCAATCATTGAATTAATTAAGAAAAAACGAAACGCAAATTTCCGGCCAAATTCCACAATTTCACGATTCGGACTGGAAATAAATTCGGAAGACTGTGAAAAACAGTGATTTTTCGAGGGGGAGAACATTGGCCTCACGGGAAGGTGCCACGTACGGTAGAACTCGGCTCGAAGGCTAGAAAAGTAATTTTTTTTTCACAAAATATATATATACACTCTATAAAAAAGGATTATCTAGGAGTGATGGGAATCTCACCATTTATCGACGCACACAGAGACGTATACGAGACGTGACAGTGTTGATATCGCAATTTTCGTTGTTTTGTTGGAATTATTCGGGAGAAGCCAGCACTCGAATAAATTTTCACTTTTTTTTTCAAATAAAAAAAAAACAAATAAATATACTTGTAGAGTTTAAAGCGAGCAATTTTTTTCCACAGATTATTACAGTTATCCTTTCACGCCTATGCTTCTCGTTTAAGACATTTCTTTCTCCGTGATACCTGAGAGAAAGGACGACAGGTGAAATGCTCGGTGAAATCGTCGATTTGAAATTTAATGGAACACGAGTGAGAGATTTAATCAGAGTCAGCCAGAGGAATGGGTCATTGGTTGGGTAAACGACAATCAAAACCATCGTATCTCTGTGCGAGTGTCACATGTGACACAGATGTTAAGTGGGTAGAGTCGACGCGTTTTTTACGCATCGGGCTTAGCACGCTCAGATTGCAACTTTAGCATCATCATCATCATCATCATCATTTGCATCACCCAGTTCTGCTTTGCTTTGTACAAGTGTCAACAGCGTTGTTGTCTTGGCACGTCCATCGGGAACACAGATCGGCGGTCGCAATCACAGCGAGCACCGCGGCACCAGATTCAGCTCTCGATTTTTCCAATGGGCTCATTTTAGCTGCTGGACAAGTTTAATTATCTTTTACCAAGTTATTAAAGATAATATTGGCGTATAGGTGACGTGGCCCGGCTTACTCGTCGTATACTGAAAACTCACATGATATGGTCAATGCATGTTCTTTCATCAAAATTGTTGTCGACTTTTTATCTTTTCTTTTTGCGGTATTTCATTTTCTACACGTGAACTACCGCTAAATTGTTATTTATTGCTCTGTCCAAAACAGCGACACGGTCATCAACATTCAACATTATTTCATCGAAATTTTGAATTTTTGTCATTGTCGTTTTACTTCGTACAATCGTATAAACATTTGTGTTTGTCGTTTTCCGCTCATTCGATGAGGACTTAAGCTGTGGATTTACCAATTTACACATTCCTAAATGGCTATAGGTTTATATTGAACTAGAGTAATGTTTTTTTAATGACGATGAAGGATGTATGTAAGCAATAAATATCAACCTAGCGCCATTCACGGATTCTCGGTGGAGTGATTAAACGTGCGTTTCGGGAAATAGTAAATTCGCTGTTCTCGTGAATACTTACGATCGTATCTGGATAGCGCACTGCAACGTTGAACACCACAAACTCGTCCTCTACATACGCACGACCGAATTGCTCTTGATACTTGAAATTAGCTTCTTCGTCGTTCATCACCTATCAATAATATTTATGTAAAACTTGAATTTTTATATGTAACGTCAAATTTTTTTTGAATATTATTTTTATGCAATATAGTAAATTCTATGAAGGGCTTAAGGGGACCAAATCACCTAAAAAAAGTTATAAGAAAAAAAAAATTGTGTAAATAATAAACTTCTTTTAAAAAATCTTACATTAAAACCTCATTAAATACATAATGAACATTATAATTCTGCAATTTTATAAAGATGTTAAGTGCACCAAAATGGTGTAAGGTAAAAAGTAAAATTTTTCACTTGTCGTAAGTTTCAGACCAAACCAGTGAACAAATTTTAGTGTTCAATGTCTTATTTTATTTGTCGAAGAGTACATTCTGGATTGAATGTAGGAATTTTTATTTCAGCTCTTTATGACAAAGCTATGATTTTAAATGTGTAAATAAATCTCTCTCTATTAAAATCTCACTAAACAATTGGTTACAGTAAATCTAATTTTCACTGCATCCAAAATCGCTATATTCAATCCGGAATGCACTCTTCGACAGATGAAATAAGACATAGAACACTAAAATTTGTTCACCAGTTTGGTCTGAAACCTACGACAAGTGAAAAATTTTACTTTTGACCTCACACCATTCTTGTGCAGTCAATGTCTTTACAAAATTGCAGAATTACAATGCTTGTTATGTACCTAATGATGTTTAATTGTAAGATTTTTTAAAAGACGGGTATCATTTACAGAATTTTTTTTCTTATGACTTTTTTTAGGTGACTTGGTCCCCTTAAGTTGATAAGCCATGATCTCACTTTTGTAGGTATTTTCTTATAATTCCAAAAAGCTGATAGCTAAATTTTTCGATTCTATTAAAAAGTAGTCATTTTTATTTATTTAAAAAATTATTTTCAGTGCTTTTCCACTGGAATTGTATTCATTCTCGGATATAAATACGTTGATTTTGCCAAGAATAATTTGAAATATTTCTACAATTCGGGATAATTTTAATATCCTTTTCTACTTACACTTATTTCTGTAATACTGAAAGCGGGTTGATCCACGATATCCTGAGTGTCCATTGATAGACTATCGTCCACGCAATCGCCGCCGAATTGCGGCATCTCTAAGGAGTTATGCCTGACTAGATTCACCGGAGTCATCTACATTTTAAAAATGGATTAATTCTCTGAATAATTACGATAAGGAGTTAAATTATCGTTGATGAAAAACGTAAAAATGCAATACGCACTTTTATGAAAAGGCTGCGGTTCTGTAATCGATTCTTCCATATCTTGATGGGATTGTTGAAGAGTTTAAATTGAATGACAGTCTCGTCAGTGAGCCAGCCTCTCTCGACTTTGCAGTAACCATTATGATAGCCGAATCGGTCGGGATTGGGAAGCGATACCGAATAATTGCTTGGTGCTGAAAATTCACCGACGAACGTCCAATTATTTCTTGAAATTCTTTTATACGACTTACAGCTTGCAATTGTCGATAATTACCATTTTTCTTTATGAGCCGAGGTGTCATGTGGGTCTCCCATTTGCGAATTATAAGAGTTGTCGCGGAATTCTTAGTGCCATTTGACTCGCACACGACGCCGATAAAATATCGGAATACAATATCAACATCGGTTGGCAGGGAAATGTTTCTCGAGAAAATTCGTCCTCCTCTGAAACATTTACAATTCAGAGTTGACAGTAAATATAAAATTTCTTGCACGGTATTGTTCACGAAAACATCGATTCTCCAGCTCTTCGTTCTCTACTGCGATTCCGAGAAAATATAGGTATAGCCACGAGATCCTCGGATCCCTTTGCAATCCCTCTTTATAGTGCTAATTATGCCAATTACAATTGGCTCCCACGCATAATGAGATTTTGGAACAGATTTTTCACTAGGGCTAACATCTTCAACATATCTCTGGTTCGTTATAAGGCTGTGATTGCTTCTCTTTTAACACGTTAGGGTCCTAAATCATAGTTTGCTTAAGTGGGTTCAACTATAAATTAATTAATGCAAATTTATGTTTTATATTTTTTTAAATGCGCGATATGATACTTTTCTCGTTAAATTTAACTCACCATTGTCTCTAATAATGTATGGTCACCCGAAATTGGGTTCGACCCCTTCATGGTTAATAAATAAATAAATAAATAAATAATTGACATCTCGATAAAAAATATTTTATTTTTTCTTTGGCATGTAAAATCTTAATCCAAGACTATTGATATTTGATGCACAGGAACAAAGCCAAAACAATCTAAAGGGGATTTTTTTTGTACAGTCACAATCTATAATAATTTTATTTGTTCTCTGCAACAATTCGGTATTGTGGTTTTTAATTTGTCAAGATTTATCCAAACACGTAAAGAAATGTACAACCATTCAATTGTTATTTCGAAGATAAAAAAACTGGTGAAATTCTGAATAATTACCCACGAACATCATATTTTTTCAGCTGATTTTGTACAATATTTTTGTAATTTTTAAATTGGGGATTTTTTAATGAAAAGAATGAAAAAAACCATTTTTGAGGCACTCTGTACAATTCGATAGCCGATTAGGTTGCATTCGTTGACGCATATCGACATATTGCATAACAATGATGAGGAAGAAGCGAAATCGGGCAATAGGTATGGTAAATCGATACTTACTCATCCTCTTCTTCGTACAGTCGGTCGGAAGCGCCGTCTTGTACATCGTCATTAAATAAATCCCGACTGTTACCCTCAAATGGTGTCACAGTAGGATTTCCTCGCTCCTGGGGTAACTGAATTGCTTGATTGTGGTTCCAGGCGCCTAATTCCGGAAGATTTCCCACCACGTAAACAAATTCGTTTTTTTCCAGACCTGGAACCTTCAACATTAAAATAGCAAAAATTAAGAGATGAAAATTATTGATTTTTGCTTCCTCATAGAAAAAGCTTTCTTTTGTAAAAAATAATTTTTTCGAGATTTTCATGTCAGGGCATTCAGAATGATCCAGAACGACGAGAAAAGTGGTTTAGAAAAAATGTCCAGATGTATATATGTGTGTCGCACGCTTGCAAAATTCAAACCGCTGTATTTCGAAAACGGCTTTAACAATCAAGCTGAAATTTGGCACGCTGGTAGAGAAGCATCGCCCCTTCCTATGTATACATTTTCGAAAAAATTGAAAAAAAAAATTCAGATTTTAAAAGCCTTTCAATTTTTCGAAAAATGTCTGTATGTTCTCTAGCTTCCGCAATTTTTCAGCTAATGAGGTATATAGTTCTGGATAAATAGAGAAATGAAAAATGAAGGTCGGTATTGAATTTGAGCGAAATCCATAAAGCGGTTTAGATTTTATAAAATTTTGAATTTTCGAAAAAATGTTGTTTTCGTTCTTATTCAAGTTATGTTCGACCAAACCGGCTCAAATCTTTTGCAAGGTAAAATTAACATCCAGTTGTAGTAGATATCCAATTTGGCGAAGATTGGTTAAGTGGTTCAGATTTTATACGACATTGAATTTTTCAAAAAATCTCTGTATGTTCTCTAGCTGACACAATTTTTTAGATAATGAGCTTAAACAGTTTTCGATGAATAAAGCAATGAAAAATGACGATCGGTATTGAATTTAAGCGAAATACATAACGCGATTTAGGCTTTATAGAATTTTGAATTTATGAAAATTTTTGTTTTTGTACTTATTTAATTTGTATTTAAAATAAGGATGCAAAGTAGAACTTTGCTCATTGCTTCGTCAATAATTTTCATCTTTCGCAAAGCTTCCTCCATGAGGAAGCCAAAAATAAAGTAAAGAAACTTCCTCATAGAGACGGCGTTGCGAAAGATGAAAATTAATGAGGAAGCAATGTGCAAAGTTCTACTTTGCATTCTTATTCAAATAACGTGTATTCAATGAAGTGGCCAATGAAAATACATCAATATAGTGTCTAGAAAAAAAAATTCATTAAGCTCCAATGTTCGTTTTTACTTTGTGTACAGATTTTTAATGTAAAAAAAAATATATTCATAAATATTATTAGATAAATTTGTTTTTAGTAACTTCAGAAGTGGGCTCATGTACAAAAAAGTAATTCTCTAAATTTATTAGAGGGAATTTTTAATGAATATGTAAACAATAGAATCAGCCAAATCTGGGCAAAGTTTAAACTGCTGCAGCCACTTTGTTTTAAAGGGAAAGAGGCTGATTTATGAAAAAATGCTGTAGAAAAATTGTCATGTATTACCTGGACCCGAAACAGCCAATCTCTCTTCGTACCCTTCATCGTGTTGTTTTTATTGCTCGCCACACCGGTTGAGGTTTCCTCACGTGGCTTCTCCAATGTTGTTAAATGCTTCTCAGCTTCAATTTCTAAAACCAACATCACACTGTGTTACATATTTATATCTAAGCTTATATTCTTCTATTATTTGTACTTGTTCTTATGTCTCAAACATGTGTAACATCTGAGTCGCTATGCTTATTGAATAACGCTTATGTCCACATATCATTACCTAAAATTACTTTACATTATTTTTCATGTCTGCATAATACTTTGTCAAACTTATATTCCTAATCTTGTAAATTGGTATTATTATATTACTCTTGTAAATTTTGTACTTTATAGAATCTGTGCATTTTATAATAAATAATTTTTTTTTAATAATACTTTTTATTATTCATTTGAAAATAGAGCATAAGGTAAGTTATTTTCTACTTAAGAAAAAATTCCTTTTACTATTTACTATTACATGAATTTCTCATTCACAGATATAATAAAGACTTCCCAGATTTTCTCTAGATCGATAGAATAAACATAACACAAATAGGATTGGTAATTATTTACAGTTGTAAGAAACAACAATTATTTTTAATAGATTATTCCTTGAATATTGCACATCTTCATCTTGTGGTAATTACATTACCAAGCAAAGATATATATTGAGGCAATCAATCATCCAAGTAAAACTTAAGTTGCCCATTACGATCTTTTACACAACCATACCTAACATATTACATTATCAACCAAGCATAAAAAAAATTACTAAATCATATAATTTATACATATAGAAAATAAATATGAAATCAACATCGAATATGTTGCAAGACAATATAAAAAGTGCTTCATCATAAAAATTAACTTTAGGAGTTTATTATTACTAAGATACTAAAGTACAGGAGGTAAATGCAGGTCCATTTTTCCCCACAAAATTCCCCATAATTTATCTCATTCCAATGATGACGCTTTTCTTTTTTGTAAATCAAACCCAAAAATTACACTGACTATACATTAAAAAAATCCAGGGCATTTAAAAATTTTGCAAACAATGAACAAATGACAAAATGAAAATAGTCACACATATATTCAATGAGATCGACGAATAAGAAGAGAATATAATGTAAAAAATTCTTCAGTATAAAAAATCGACTCTTGGAGTTTATTATTATTATGATACTAAAGTAGGAGAGGAAAACAGGTCTTTTTTTCTCCTCAAAATTTCCCATAATTAATTTCATTCGAACGACAATGCTTTTCTCTTTTGTAAATCAAACCCAAAAATTACACTGGTCATATATTTGAAAAATCCAGGGTATAAAAATTTTTGCAAATAATGGACGAATCGCAAAACAAGAATAGTCATACATATTCGATGACGTCGACAAATAAGAAGAGAATATACTAAAAAGTGCTTCAGTATAAAAAATCGACTTTAGTAGTTTATTATTATTCCATTTTTCTCCACAAAATTCCTCATAATTTATCTCATTTCAACGACGACGCTTTTCTTTTTTGTAAATCAAACCTAAAAATTACACTGGTCATATATTCGAAAAATCCAGGGTATAAAAAATTTAGCAAATAATGGACAAATCACATAACGAGAATAGTCACACATATATTCAATGAGATCGACAAATAAGAAGGGAATATAATGTAAAAAAATTCTTCAGTATAAAAAATCGACTTTAGGAGTTTATTATTATTATGATACTAAAGTAGGAGAGGTAAACACAGGTCTTTTTTTCTCCTCAAAATTTCCCATAATTTATCACATTCGAACGACAATGCTTTTCTCTTTTGTAAATCAAACCCAAAAATTTCACTGGTCATATATTTGAAAAATCCAGGGTATAAAAAATTTCGCAAATAATGAACGAATCGCATAACGAGAATAGTCACACATATTCGATGACGTCGACAAATAAGAAGAGAATATAATAAAAAGTGCTTCAGTATAAAAAATCGACTTTAGTAGTTTATTATTATTCCATTTTTCTCCACAAAATTTCCCATAATTTATCTCATTTCAACGACGACGCTTTTCTTTTTTGTAAATCAAACCTAAGAATTACACTGGTCATATATTGGAAAAATCCAGGGTACAAAAAATTTAGCAAATAATGGACGAATCACATAACGAGAATAGTCACACATATATTCAATGAGATCGACAAATAAGAAGGGAATATAATGTAAAAAAATTCTTCAATATAAAAAATCGACTTTAGGAGTTTATTATTATTATGATACTAAAGTAGGAGAGGAAAACACAGGTCTTTTTTTGTCCTCAAAATTTCCCATAATTTATCACATTCGAACGACAATGCTTTTCTCTTTTGTAAATCAAACCCAAAAATTTCACTGGTCATATATTTGAAAAATCCAGGGTATAAAAAATTTCGCAAATAATGGACGAATCGCATAACGAGAATAGTCATACATATTCGATGACGTCGACAAATAAGAAGAGAATATAATAAAAAGTGCTTCAGTATAAAAAATCGACTTTAGTAGTTTATTATTATTCCATTTTTCTCCACAAAATTCCTCATAATTTATCTCATTTCAACGACGATGCTTTTCTTTTTTGTAAATCAAACCTAAGAATTACACTGGTCATATATTCAAAAAATTCAGGGTATAAAAAATTTAGCAAATAATGGACAAATCACATAACGAGAATAGTCACACATATAGTCAATGATGTTGACAAATAAGAAGAGAATATAATGTTAAAAAATTCTTCAGTATAAAAAATCGACTTTAGGAGTTTATTATTATTATGATACTAAAGTAGGGGAGGTAAATGCAGGCCCATTTTTCTCCACAAAATTCCCCATAATTTATCTCATTTTAACGACGACGCTTTTCTTTTTTGTAAATCAAACCTAAAAATTACATTGGTCATATATTCGAAAAATCCAGGGTATAAAAAAATTCGCAAACAATGGACAAATCACATAGGTAACATATTAGAGGACATTGACAAATAAGAAGAGAATATAATAAAAAGTGCTTCAGTATAAAAAATCGACTTTAGATGTTTATTATTATTATGATACTAAAGTAGGGGAGGTAAACGCAGGTCTGTTTTTCTCCAAAAAATTTCCCATAATTTATCTCATTCGAACGACGATGCTTTTCTTTTTTGTAAAACAAACCCAAAAATTACACTGGTCATATATTCGAAAAATCCAGGGTATAAAAAAATTCGCAAACAATGGACAAATCACATAGGTAACATATTAGAGGACATTGACAAATAAGAAGAGAATATAATAAAAAGTGCTTCAGTTTAAAAAATCGACTTTAGATGTTTATTATTATTATGATACTAAAGTAGGGGAGGTAAACGCAGGTCTGTTTTTCTCCGCAAAATTTCCCATAATTTATCTCATTCGAACGACGACGTTTTTCTTTTTCGTAAATCCAACCCAAAAAATTGCGCTGTTCATATATTTGAAAAATCCAGGGCATAAAAAACTTCGCAAACAATGGACGAATCGCAAAACGAAAATAGTCGCACATATTCGATGACGTCGGCAAATACAATATAATAAAAAGTGCTTCAGTATAAAAAATCGACTTTAGATGTTTATTATTATTATGATACTAAAGTAGGGGAGGTAAACACAGGTCTGTTTTTCTCCGAAAAATTTCCCATTATTTATCTCATTCGAACGACGACGTTTTTCTTTTTCGTAAATCCAACCCAAAAAACTGCGCTGGTCATATATTCGAAAAATCTAGGATATAAAAAACTTCGCAAACAATGGACGAATGACATAACGAGAACAGTCACACATATTCAATGCCGTCGACAAATAAAAAAACAATATAATAAAAAGTGCTTCCGTATAAAAAAATCGACTTTCGAAGTTTATTATTATTATGATACTATAGTAACCCCCACATGCAGGCGATAGTGGGGGAGGTAATAAAAGCAGGGGCGTCTTTCTCCGCAAAATACCCCGTAATTAATCTCATCCGAACTCATGACGTTTTTCGTTTTCGTAAATCGAACCCAAAAATGGTGCTGGTCATATATTGGGAAATATAAGGTAGAAAAAAAAGTTTCTCAAACAATGGACGAATGGCATAACGAGTGTATAGTCACGCACATTCGATGAGTGACTCAGGAAATGCGAGCCAAGGTTTATTTACTATACGCTAAGTTCTTAAAATGGTGTATGAATATATACGAAAAAAAAAAATTCGTGTCAGAAAGTGCTGTTGAACTCACGGTACGAAATCTGTAGCTTCTTACACGGCAAGTCCTAGAATCTTGGACAGTACTGTGATGTGGTAAGTACTGGTATGACTCGTGTTGGAATATGTGACGACGACAAAGACGACGATGACGACTCGCGTTATTTAACAAGAGAGTATAGCACAGGATCGAGACCCTTCATCGAATTTGACGCGTTCCGAATCAATGACATATTCGAAAAAACGAGCTCGTTTGGCAGAGACACACACTGAACGAACCGTATCGTGCAAAATGCTGTTGTCAACTGCGGCGTTGCTTCACTGCTACGTGTGCTACGCTGTGGTAAAATATACTCACGAGGGAAAGTCTGGCAACACAGCGAGGATCGTATAATACTCGAGAACGGCTGCGTGACTCTCGCCACCGGAAATTGGATAGTCGGAACTATGGAATTGAACCACGTTTGAATTATTGCAAGTATTTAGTAAATTAGATAAATTATTGCATATTAATGCCAAGAATTAATTGTTTCATAAAATTATAACTGCTGTGTGATTTTCGTTGTATATCAGAAATCGGAATAGTCGGAACTATGGAATTGAACCACGTTTGAATTATTGCAAGTATTTAGTAAATTAGATAAATTATTGCATATTAATGCCAAGAATTAATTGTTTCATAAAATTATAACTGCTGTGTGATTTTCGTTGTATACCGGAAATCGGAATAGTCGGAACTATGGAATTGAACCACGTTTGAATTATTGCAAGTATTTAGTAAATTATATAAATTATTGCTTATTAATGCCCAGAATTACTTGTTCCATAAAATTATAACTGCTGTGTGATTTTCGTTGTATACCGGAAATCGGAATAGTCGGAACTATGGAATTGAACCACGTTTGAATTATTGCAAGTATTTAGTAAATTAGGTAAATTATTGCATATTAATGCCAAGAACTACTTGTTCCATAAAATTATAACTGCTGTGTGATTTTCGTTGTATACCGGAAATCGGAATAGTCGGGACTATGGAATTGAACCACGTTTGAATTATTACAAGTATTTAGTAAATTAGATAAATTATTGTATATTAATGCCAAGAACTACTTGGGTGCGTTCCGAATGACGAGGTTTTTTGTTGTTCGATGCGCATGCGCAATGGTTTTTGCCGAGATTTGAGGTATACTTTAAGAAGTATAATAAAAGTGGAAACATAAAAAAAACAATTGTTTTATTTATACTGGTACTGAAGTATGAATAATTAGATTTCTCATGGATTTGCCTATTTGTAAAGAATTCAAACATTATCCTCGTCTCCTGATCGGACGACAACTATTCAACGTACTCGTGAGGTACGGCAAAAAGTTGTTGTCCGATCGTGAGGTGGGGATAAAAATTTTTAATACTTTATAAATGGCTAATCCGTGAGAAATCGAAATTCCGATTCTTTGGAATTAATAGAAACGAACAAACTGTTTCCCCTATCTTCAACTTTTACTATAATTCTTAAGCTTCACCGTAAATCTTGACGGAGATTATTGCGCATGCGCATCGATCAACGAAACACCTCGTCATTCGGAACGCACCCCTTGTTTCATAAAATTATAACTGCTGTGTGATTTTCGTTGTATACCGGAAATCGGAATAGTCGGAACTATGGAATTGAACCACGTTTGAATTATTGCAAGTATTTAATAAATTAGATAAATTATTGCATATCAATGCCAAGAATTACTTGTTTCATAAAATTATAACTGCTGTGTGATTTTCGTTGTATACCGGAAATCGGAATAGTCGGAACTATGGAATTGAACCACATTTGAATTATTGCAAGTATTTAGTAAATTAGATAAATTATTGCATATTAATGCCAAGAACTACTTGTTTCATAAAATTATAACTGCTGTGTGATTTTCGTTGTATACCGGAAATCGGAATAGTCGGAACTATGGAATTGAACCACGTTTGAATTATTGCAAGTATTTAGTAAATTAGGTAAATTATTGCATATTAATGCCAAGAACTACTTGTTTCATAAAATTATAACTGCTGTGTGATTTTCGTTGTATACCGGAAATCGGAATAGTCGGGACTATGGAATTGAACCACGTTTGAATTATTGCAAGTATTTAGTAAATTATATAAATTATTGCTTATTAATGCCAAGAACTACTTGTTTCATAAAATTATAACTGCTGTGTGATTTTCGTTGTATACCGGAAATCGGAATAGTCGGAACTATGGAATTGAACCACATTTGAATTATTGCAAGTATTTAGTAAATTAGATAAATTATTGCATATTAATGCCAAGAATTACTTGTTTCATAAAATTATAACTGCTGTGTGATTTTGGTTGTATACCGGAAATCGGAATTGTCGGAACTATGGAATTGAACCGCGTTTGAATTATTACAAATATTTAGTAAATTAGATAAATTATTGCATATTAATGCCAAGAATTACTTGTTTCATAAAATTATAACGATTGTGTGATTTTCGTTGTATGCCGGAAATCGAAATAGCCGGAACTGTGGAATTGAACCACGTTGAATTATTACAAGTATTTAGTAAATTAGATAAATTATTGCATATTAATGTCAAGAACTACTTGTTTCATAAAATTATAACTGCTGTGTGATTTTCGTTGTATACCGGAAATCGGAATAGTCGGAACTATGGAATTGAACCGCGTTTGAATTATTGTAAATATTTACTATCAATCGTTTATTTGTTTTTACGTATAGAAACACAAATATTTTCTAAATGAAGTAAATTATAAATATTAATGCCAAGAAATATCTCTGTTTTATAAAATTATAACTGCCCTGTGATTTTCGTTGTATACCGGAAATCGGATAGTCAAAACTATGGAATTGAACCGCGTTTGAATTATTGCAAATGTTTAGTAAATGTATTAACGCCAGAAAATACATATTCCATAAAATTGAAATACATTGATATCTAAAAAAAATTTCATTCTATCAACAAAATGAGCCATTCGTAGTCCCATTTTCATTTTTATTTCTGTCAACTATATTCAACTATATAAGCCAAATTATGGCTTATATAGTTAGCTACTTCGTATAATAAGATTAGCGCAATTTTAATTATTTAAGAGCGAATGTCTTTGAAATGTCCCTCGCCCGATTCAAAGGACTGATTTTATCGTTATTGTCGCGTTAACTTTGAGGAACTGATTGTAATTTTATATATAAGGGAATGTAGAAAATTTTACTTTTCAATCTTTTAAGCTAGTACCATTGTTTATTATGCAAATGGTTTCTCTACCCCTTAGAAATAAATAAATAAATAAATAAATAAATAAATAAATAAATAACTAAATAAATAAAATGCTTATGTTGGCGGAAGTGATAATTTTTTTCTTTAAGCTATACTTTCTTGTAAAAGTTTTATTACAATCAAGGAGAAGAAAAGAGTAACCGCAAGCTTCCCGATTCTCGACAAACCTGTTTCGCTGTACAAAAAATTTCCGAGGTCAAGCGAACAGATTCAATGCCACAATTCGCAACAGATGGAACGTGACTGAAGCATCAAAACAATTCCCCAGCATGATTAATGCGCTCGCACTTGTTATTTATCCTAGGAGATTATTAACACTATATAATATTTTCAAAAAAAATTATAATTATTTAGATTAGTTATGAATGACAAAATCGCTGTTTTAAAAAACGACTGTACACATTTCTTCAATTGTTGAGAGTCGATTTGTGCAACTTTTGCACTTATTACTTCGCCATTATTGAGCATAATATTTTTTTCGTGACAACCTACAGCCTTGACGCTATATACCGGCCCATCAATCGCAGGAAAATGTTCGTTAAAAAGTTAAACGATGGGGGAGCCGTTATTCGGTACATGTGTGACGAATATATAGATATAGAGTACAATTAACAAATTGATAAATGCTGATTCTCAAAGGGGAGGTCCTCGATCGCCTGATGCTGTATATTTGATATGTAACAAGAGAACTAATATAAGTTACAACCCTGGTGAAAATAAATTATACAGACTGATACATATTGATAGAATTTTACTGATATTTAAGGTAAACGTACCAATGGTGGGACAGGTCCCAATTGAGGGACACTAAAGGGGTATTTGTAGATACTAAGAGTTTAATGGATAAAATATTAAAAAATAACTCTTCCAATTGTATCTGTTATATATAATTAACATACGTGAAAAAATTTCATGTTTTTCATCGTAAATTGAAAATGTAAATAATAAGTATATTAGCGGATCTATGGTGTTCGAGCTTTTTCAGCAAATCCCTAAACCAATTAGCTAAGGAGAGCCGAATAATCATTAATATGATACCCCGGAGATTATAGTTCGTTCGAGACTTTCCATAGGTATTTCAAATTCAGAAATTCTTAAAGTTTAAGATTACACTGTCAAATGTTACGTACAATATCTTAAAACTCGTAATTTTTGTGTCCCGTTATTGGAGCTGACCGAATATACGTTGGCACCACTGTCCAACGTATATTCCGCGACTGGGGCAAGTAGTAAGCAATCTCGCTGCGACCCAGAGCCGGGACACAATCGCACGATTGACATTTTGACGCGGATGTTGGGTTATGCGGTAGCAAAAACTTCATTGATAATTTACTAAAATATATATATGTATTTTATAAACATATATGTTTTATTTATTGCATCATAGGTGTATATATGTGTACCGCACATTTTTTGGCATTTCTTTTCAAGCAGATGCATTAAAATTTGTAGATGTCCACCGATACGCACATTTGGTGTCCCGGCAGCGGGACATGCACAAAGATACCCGTCCCGGCACTGGTACATCTGCACTTTTCAGCGTTTTAATCAATAACTATTTATCAAACAATCAGAAATATTTTTATTGTATAGTTTTTGGAAACTAGAAACTCTAATCTTGCAATTCGTTACCACCATTTGCAAAATAATTAATATATGCATGCGGAAATTGGCATACAAAACAGACACCGCCTTAAACGTCCCGCCATTGGTTCGTTTACCTTAATCGTATGTTATTATCTCTATCTATTCAGACTTTGATGATTTTATAAAAATTTAATAGTTTTTATTTTAAGTTATAATATTTTATATTAAATTTACGTTTATTCACTTGTAAGCCACGTCTTAGTCGCATTTAAAATCGTTTTCAATCATTTATCACGCTATTCGCTTTTCGTATTTTACGCACGTGCTTTCAGAACGTCTTTGTACCTCAATTGTTTACATGACCAATAACTGAAGGCATTGAGGTTCATACGCAAATCGGTTTGTATTCTAATTCGAAGGTCACTTCCCGTTTAGATTCACACACTGAGAGAAAAGTTTGTTAACATTTGTTAACAGTTAACAAATCTTGGTTAAATATGGCGAAATGAGCCATTTAGTTATTCTTATTGAATCTCACTTGAGCTAAATAAAATTAGCTTGTCGCAAATGAAGCTCGCTGACATTTGTTAATAGTTAAGGTAGTTCTGTCGGTACGCCGGAGTCATAAATCTCAGAGTCTATATGACATTAAAAAATAATCATACGCATTACTTTGACTGCCTAAATAATAATATAAAAAAGGATGCAAAGTAGAACCTTGCACATTGCTTCCTCATTATTTTTCGCATTTTACAAAGCTACCTCTATGAGGAAGTATGTTATTCAATTTTTGGCTTCCTCATAGAGGAAGCTTTGTAAAATGCGAAAAATAATGAGGAAGCAATGTGCAAGGTTCTACTTTGCATCCTTGTTTTAATTAGATAAATATACATGTTGTGGATTCGCTTTTTCTATTTCGTTATTGCGTTATTTCGTGATTATTAGAGCGTTTCCGAAGTGAATGTGATAATGTATATTTTTAAAAATAATTCAACATTCCATAAAATCAAAAATTTCATACCGTTCGTCACTAAATTATACATATATAATGGCTGAATATTGTTTTATTTATATACAAAATTTGAGCTCGCTATCTTAAGTTTTGCAAAAGTTACAATAGAGCGATAATGTCAATTTTTTGAAAAATTCAAAACATCATAAAATTTTTACGGCTCAACCGATCTTAACCAAATTCAATAGCGATCACCGGCATATGAAAGCTCAAATTCATAAGAATTTTTAGATCAATATCTCGAAAATTGAAAGAGTTATCGCGTAAACAGACATTTTTCAAAAAATTAAAAAACCCGTAATAATTTAACGATGAAGTGGATTTTAACAAAAATTTGCATGAACGATGAGGCTTGATCCCTCTATCTATGGTCCAAATTTCAGCTTGATATCTCAAGGCATTCCCGAGTTATAACGGTTTACATTTTTCGATTGTGTAACATACACACACACATACACACACACACACATACACACACACACACACACACACACATACAGACATTTTTTCTAAATCACTTTTCTCGATGTTTTGGACCATTCTGAGTGTACTGACATGAAAATCTCGAAAAAAAAAATTTTCACGAAAACAAAGCTTCCTCTAAGAGGAAGCAAAATAATCGAGAATCCTTCGAAATTGTTGTAATCAAATAAAAACGATTATTTGTAAATAGTTGATATATTTAGTGCGGATTTGACTTCATTTTCACGATAATTAGGTTAGGAAACGTCATTTGGCCCGGTATCGTGCACTTTGACCTTGGTTTAATTAAACATTATTCCGGAGACTTCACCTTTTTTCATGATGCATCAATTCCTGAATAACTTGCGAATCCGTAGTACTTTTTATTTTTTCTCTATCTTTGATCTAAGTATGTTAATTTTCGATTTAAAGATCAATTTTTCCAGCCCTCCCGTGAGCGCCGTGTAAAAAAATCGATTTTCAAATTTTAATTGTTCATTCAAATACTCGGTAATAGCCTTCAAGATTTTGTGCAAGTAAAATTGAACAGATAAATTACAACATGTCAAAAATTCGTGCATATGACTTTGAATTGCTTTCACGACAGAACTACCTTAACAAATCTTATTTGGCTCAAGTGAGATTCAATAAAAATAACTAAATGGTTCATTTCGCCATATTTAACCAAGATTTGTTAACTGTTAACAAACTCTTCTCTCAGTGCACAAAATTTCAATGATTTCAAGATTTCCTATAAAAATTCAGTGAAAATTTCATTTCCTATGAAGTTTCAAGGGTCCATGTCTAAATAACTTCGAAAAAACAAATTCCGACTAAAAAACCTGGTCAAAACAACCTGAACAAAAAATACTCCGTACATGAATAACTTCATACACAAATAACTCCAACAAAAAAAAAAAAACACAACAAAAACAACAACCGGCAAAAAATCTTTGAATAAACAACAATTTTGAATATAAATTACCATTACTTCCCCACCATATCCCACATGAATTATATAGATAGCTACAGAAATATCTTGAAGGATTACCACACAAATTCATTCATCACAAGCATGAATTTCCAAACTCACGAATCAAAAGAACCTAAAGAACCTACACTTAGAAATTTTTGTACGAAAATTAATATAAAGTATTGGAAGTTTTTTTGCGGATACGCGTATATTAAATTTAATACACAAATATTAATTAATATACAAACAAATTGTTGTAAAATGAATATACAGTATACTAAACACTTCATAAAAGTTGCGTTTATAATATAATTATTAGAATTTTACAACCAGAGTTGTAAATCCCCATTAATTTATGAGATATAGTTTACAGTACAATTTTTTTTGTAATTATGATTTCATAATAATAATATGTAATGATTATAAAATAGAGTGTAAACAATTGAATAGCTGAAAAAAATACTAATTTTCGCTTTAATATTGCAAGAAAAAGTGGAAAAAATGGAAGAAATAAGTAATGCATTACTTATTTTTTTCCATTTTTTCAAAAGGATTACCGTGAATTTTTATTGAAAAATAATCATTTTTGCAGCCATTCCAAAGTTCAATCATCGTATTACAATCGCTACATGTTATTATTATAAAATCATAATTATAGAGCTGATCGTATCATCATTATTTCTATAAGTATTAGGCATTTACAACTCTATTTACAACATATCTGTACATTAAATGAAATTTAATATACCGTATCTGCAAAAGAACTTCCAATACATATATTAACTTTCAAAATATTTTTAACAGTGTATAAATAGAAGTAATTTTGGTATGTTAAGATAATTTTGTAAAAAGTAATTTTTCCCCACTAATACACACAACAATAGAACGAAAAAACAAATAAAAACCAAAATATACAACACAACTAATTATTTTGTCGCAAGTTATTTTAGTCAGAAGTTATTTTTTTACGAAGTTATTTAAGCATAAGTAATTTTCGCCACAGGTTATTCATTATAAGATTCACTTGTTATTTATTTGTGTAAAAAATATTTAGACGTGCTCTCAATTTTCAAACACTTCGTAATAATCACAATATTGCAAATTTTTCGAATTATGATTTCATACCAATAAGAACAATAAATACAATAGTGAAATAACAATAGATACGATCACTCCATCAGATCATATCCGGACAGATTAGTGAAAGCAAGGTCGTAAACAACGCAGCATTATCACAAATCGTTGCGTCATTTCATCACCAGCACGTGTTTTGCTTATATTCCCCTTCCGCTCACGAGTTTAGTTACCGGCAAATGGGTTCAGCCACATCTATTGGTTCTCTGCTGACGCGTTCGAACTATCCGGCTTTCACTATTCGCTTTTAAACTAGGTCCGTGCGTCACGCCCACATCGTGCGACGTGCTGAGAGGTGGACTTTGAAACCATTCTCTCACTCACAGACAAAATCATTTCTGTTTAAACAAGTGTGCTGAAACGAGCCAATTTTCTGATAGCAGGTTATATTTTCAGTAATAAAGCCTGCAGCAATGTTGATAATTACGACGTGGAGCTTCGTTTTTGTACCGCAATTGCGCTCGCGACATAAAAGTGTTGCCAAACTAACGAGTTGCACAATTTTACAGTGGCTAAAATAATTATGCACTTTGTTACCTTTCGAATTTTCAATAATTTGACCAGTCGTCGAGAAAGATTCACGGAGAGAATGTTATTGGTTACCTTAAATAACTGACTAAGATTGTTGGGTTAACCAATTCCTTCGTTGGGTCGATAAAACCCAATTATATATTAAATGAATTATTAATTATTTAATAATTGATTACTATTCACTATAAAATCCAACTAAGTATTAAATTAATCAATAATTATTTAATAATTATAAAACCCGATTTAATATTAAATTATCTATTTATTAATTGGGTCGATAAGACACAATTAAATATTAAATTAATTATTGATTAATATATTAAATTAAATATTGACCCAACTACCATATTTTATAGGTTTGTTTGTGCTACTTACAGTATTGTATTAAATTAACCTTTAATTATTTAATAATTAAAAAACCCTATTAGATATTAAATTAATTATTTATTAATTGGGTCTATAAGATTATATAAATTAATTATTATTATTAGATTATAAGATTATATAAATTATATAAATTAATAATTAATATATTTAATTAAATATTGCCCCAGCTACCAGATTTTATAGGTTTGTTTTTGTTACCTGCACTTTTTACACTTTTACACATATATAAATATGTAATATATACAAAACTACACGAAAGTGTAAAAATTATAGGCAGCAAAAATCGACCTATTGTCTCGACCACCGGATTTTAAATCTCTCAAATTCTGGTCGAATTCTGAACAGATTCAATATTCTGAGAATAAACAAGGTGTGAAAAGCGACAAATAAAGTAAATAAAATAATCAACACTCACATGTTGTTGTTAACCGGTGTCCAAACAAGATACGTAAATATATTTTGTTTTATTTCCTAAGCAACACGATCCGATAACCAAACCTAACACGGTTTCATTCCGTATCCTAAGTATTTTCGATGAAAAAAATTTGACGAAAATAGTGCTTCGAAAATAACATCTTAGCAAGTGGGATATACCAATGAGCACATTTATGTGTATTTCATACCACACAGCGAGTTTCGTTGGACGGGGTTCAATGTCTAACTTGCTGACTCGCTCGTACGATCAGCTGTTCTCACGAGTCTCGTGTTTGTTATAGCAAGCAGCAGCAGAAAGTCTGTGCCAAGTGTTGTGTGCAACACTGTGTCACGTGTTATCTCAGACTTCAGATCTTATCATTGAATAAATACTGCATAGAAGTTTTTCCAAAAAGATCTAATCGCTCGTACGGACTGTTTTGTTTGTATTAGTGTTGTAAAGCCCCATTACTTTAAGAAATAACGTTTAAAGTATACACTGAGAGAAATCGCGATGGTTTAGGCAATTATTAAGCCATAACTGCAGATTTTTTGTCCATACAACAATTTGAATAGTTATTGTAATTGATTTATTGGTGAAATTAACTACGTTATAATTACTGTAACTAATTCTATAGTTGGCTTAATATAAAGGCCTAGTCAGAGTTGGGCATAATTGTAATGGAAAATTACAAAATACAAATTACTGGAAGTAATTGTAATTAATTTAAAATCCAATACAATTAGTGGGAGTAATTGTATTTAATTTTAAAACCAATACAATTACAAAATGTAATTATATTTAATTTGAAATCCAATACAATAAAAAAATGTAATTGTATTTTATTTGAAATCCAATACAATTACAAACTATAATTGTATTTATTTTGAAATCCAATGCAATTACAAAATGTAATTGTATTTATTTTGAAATCCAATACAATTACAAACTGTAATTGTATTTAATTTGAAATCCAATACAATTACAAAATGTAATTGTATTTAATTTGAAATCCAATACAATTACAAAATGTAATTGTATTTAATTTGAAATCCAATACAATTGCAAAATGTAATTGTATTTAATTTGAAATCCAATACAATTACAAAATGTAATTATATTTAATTTGAAATCCAATACAATTAAAAAATGTAATTGTATTTTATTTGAAATCCAATACAATTACAAACTATAATTGTATTTATTTTGAAATCCAATGCAATTACAAAATGTAATTGTATTTAATTTGAAATCCAATACAATTGCAAAATGTAATTGTATTTAATTTGAAATCCAATACAATTACAAAATGTAATTGTATTTAATTTGAAATCCAATACAATTAAAAAATGTAATTGTATTTTATTTGAAATCCAATACAATTACAAACTATAATTGTATTTATTTTGAAATCCAATGCAATTACAAAATGTAATTGTATTTATTTTGAAATCCAATGCAATTACAAAATGTAATTGTATTTAATTTGAAATCCAATACAATTGCAAAATGTAATTGTATTTAATTTGAAATCCAATACAATTGCAAAATGTAATTGTATTTAATTTGAAATCCAATACAATTACAAAATGTAATTTTATTTAATTTGAAATCCAATACAATTACAAAATGTAATTGTATTTGATTTGAAAACCAATACAATTACAAAATGTAATTGTATTTAATTTGAAATCCAATACAATTACAAAATGTAATTGTATTTGATTTGAAATCCAATACATAAATTAAATACAATTACTTTCAGTAATTGTATTTAATTTAATTTTAAAATTGTATTGTATTGTATGTATTTAATTTTTTAATTGTAATTTTTAATTGTATTCCAATACAATTACTGAAAGTAATTGTAATTAAAGCAGTAATTTCTGACTCAAGTAATTTTTGCTGCCCAAATCTGGTCCTAGTTACTTTAACAGTTAACATATAGTGAAATACAACCTTAGCTATTTTCTCATAGTTAGTACAACTTTATTATTGTAGTTCCAATAACCATTTCAAAATTGTTAAATAATTTCTCAAAGAATACTATGCTTGGTATTATGTTTTCTATGAATAGTACGTCGCATCTATCGCTAAATTTTCAACAACAATATACTTTTTGTTACGATAACTATTATTATCTGTTGTATTGACTATAAACAATTAGTACAGGTACCTTTTTCTAAATAGCTGAGATTGTATTTCACTATAAATTTATAGTTACCAGTATCTTTTTTTTCTTTCAGTGTATACAATTCGTTTCGCCTGTACATAACCTGTAATTTTTACGAAATGATATGTGAACTTTTATATGCCTAAAAAGAAATCTCATTTTCAATCCAGCGTTCGGAAAAAATGGAACCTCCATTATTTTCGCAATGCATTATCTATTTTTTTTCTTCATTTTTTCAAGAATATTACCATGAAATAGAACTGAAAATAAATATTCTCTGCAACTATTCAAAAGTTTAAAAATCATATTATAGTCGCCACGTGTTAATTTTATGGAAACGTAAACATAAAGCCAATTATCCCACATAGCACCGAAATATTTCTAAAACATTCTCGAAATATTCCTTTGCAACAATGCAATATTGCGAAAATATTGTGAAAGATGTTTAAAACATTTATAAAAAATTGTAGGAATCTTGCAATGTCCGCTCAAAACGTTGCAAATATAATATTTCAATAATATTACAGAGCAATATTGTGTTAATATTACATTTTCCGCCCAAGGCTAACTCGTAAGAAATTCTACCGTTTTCAATATAATTTTTTGATTGCGAGTTTTTAAGCAGAACCATTGGATGTCCTCGATAATAATCTTATTTATTGGAAAAAAGAATCCCGTTCAGAATTCGAACTCACAACCTCACCTACGTACCATATCCATGTCGAATTAACGATGAGTAATTTTAAAAAGCGATCCTGCTTAAAAAATATATAACAATATTAGAGTTTCATTAACTAAATTTGTTCCAGAGGGGAATGCGGTTGAAAGAAACGTAAATTCTCGCTTCAAAGACTTACATCTACCTACCTATCAAACCTATTTAACGACTTAATGTCTATCACGCTAACCACTAGACTATCGATTACTTGTACAAACGTTATACTTTTATTGCCCATGTGTTCTGTCAACAAAGACTGATGAATTAAAAAATAAAGATTGAGCAACCTTTTAGAAGATTTCTGGTGCATAACAATCTTGTAAAAAAAATCGATTCATACCGTGCCGCGTTTTCCAATCAATTCTAATGAGGCTTCCAATTTCTGTCAGAATTTGTCCCCATTTCCAAATAATTATATGACGACTTCCCGATTGAATTTCAGTTTTTTCAAATCGAATGATACTCAATTGAACGAGGCGAATTTCTTTTTATCAACAAATTCAACTTTTTAAAACTAGTTTAGAAATTTCCACTTGAAACGTATTGGAATGTTGCAAAAAAGTTTCATTGTAATATTTGCAAAATCTAATCTGGAACCTTTTATTCGAAACTTTGTGAAATATTGTTGAAGAAATTGGATTGTTTGTTTCACAGGTAATGTTCAGAAATATTTTAAAAATGATTGGCAATTGTTTTACCTTTAACAATATTTCTGAACTTTAAGTTGACAATATTGCAATTAAATATTTGTGAATATTCGATTGGAAGCTTATGGTAATATTCCTGTGTAATGAAATATTCGAAATATTCCTGCAATATTTAGGCAATATTATGTGCTATGTGGGATATCATCAACTATATTTCTTGAAGAATTAGAGATTTACAATACTGATTTGTATAGGTGATTATCGTCTGTTATTCGTTCTTTGAGACGGCTCATTAACTTGGTACACATAGTATGTAAATAGTTTCGTGTTCGATACATCTTCAAATATGTTTTCCTCATCGCATAGATTTTTATCAGCATAATAATAATAATAATACATAATGACCTTGTTGAATTTCCCGGTACAGGCGCACGTATATTTTGTCGTGTGAGCTAAATAACATTTCAAAGTCGCGGCCTCGAATCCTAAACATCGTCGCACGACTTTTTCTCGGTAATTTATAAGCGCATAAACATTCGAGCATTGTGGTAGTGCGATTCGTGATACGTTGCACTTCCCCCTTCTACGCTTTTTGACCTCTCCCGTGAATAGCGATACAGAATCGCTCGATATGACGTTTTACGACAATGACAAGTTCGTATGTACCCGCGTTCTATCGATCCACTATCTTCTAACGAAATCTTGAAGCATTCGTTGTTATAATAATTTATACGTAACATATACTATGCTTATTGGCCTTGTGATTAATTTTTTTTAATCAATTCTTTCATTCCAAGGCTCTTCCGAAGATAACAAAGCAAATGTAACATTATATACAGTCCGAACAAGAAACGAACTGTATATTGCATTGATTGGATGTTTCCATAAAACCAATTTTTCGAAAAGTTGTCAAATTTGAAGATTTGAATGGAAAAGCATTATTTTCTACTTTATTATTTGAATAACTATCGACAGATACGATGCAAAACATTTTTTAATTTGATGTTTTTTCAATAGTCATAAATAATTTAGAGAAATAGTTATATATTATTATATATCGGCGCAATAATTCATAATAATTGTGTCATGACATTTTTTGGCAATTTTTTTTTGTCGTCGATGATGACATGATTTGGAAAAATCGTAGTGTCTTGCCACTATTAAGGGGAGGGAGTCAGGTCAAAAAAATTGATTTTGGAAATTCAATATCATCCAAATCCGATTGCATATAAAAATGTCCAATGCACTATATTGTTGGTGCTCGATGAAAGAATTTTTTACTGTCGTCCGACTTGCATATGCTTTTCAATATTATCTTAAGCAAAATTCTTAGGTTTTCCATTCTGCGCATGATTCAGATCAAACTACTAGGCAGATTGGAATCATTGATGTCTCATTTTCTTCTTTATGAAAAGATACACCGGCTAAATGAAGCAAACTATTTTTTTTCATTCTGAAATCAAAGTTAATCACTGATTTAGAAAATAGCATAAAATTTATTTATTAATAATTATGTTACTCGAAAAATATTACATTTTATTAACATTTGCTCCATTTAACCGGTGTATCTGTTCATGAAGAAGAAAATGAGAAGTCAACCATTCCAATCTGCCTAGTAGTTTGATCTGAATCATGCGCAGAATGGAAAACCTAAGATCTTTGCTTAAGATAATATTTAAAAGCATATGCAAGTCAGACTACAGTAAAAAAATCCTTTAATCGAATACCAACAATATAGTGCATTGGGCATTTTTATATGAAATAGGATTTGGATGATATTGAATTTCCAAAATCAATTTTTTTGACCTGACTCCCTCCCCTTAAGTAACAATAGGAATAAAATTAATAATTTCCATATCCACTTAAATTTCTTAGTGAACGTACAAATTAAGCTATTGATGGACAGATCGATTTGACCTGGAATTCTCCGTACATTGTGTATGGGGCATTCCATGCCAACTTGGTCAATTTTTTTTAGCGGCAATTTTTGATGTTATTCTTCCAACTGAAAAATGCATGCAGAATTTTTTTCAGATTTCTTTTTTATCGAAATTTTTGAGTTATAAATAATTAAAGCTATCTAAAAAACGCCCTAATTTAAAAATCCCGAAAAATTCTCAAAAATACTATGATGTGCAACAAAACGTTTGAACCATAAACCAGGGTGGGCCGAGATCTCCTGCAATTTTTTTTTTTTTTGCAATTTTATAACATTCAAATGTTTTTTAAACGTTAAATAAACGACACTTCGAATTACAAATCTCAAAAAAATTTCAAAAATACTGCGATGATCAACAACATTTTTCAGAAGGAAAAAGAGGAAGAAGACCTTTTTCAATTTTTTTTTTTCATTGTATAATATTAATTAAAGGTATTTCAAATGTTAAGAAAAACGCCCCGATTTAAAAATCTCTAAAAAATCTCAAAAATACTATGACGAATAATAAAATTTTTTATTAGAAAAAAAAATGAGAAAGGAGACGTTTTTCAATTTTTTTTTCATTGTATAATATTAATTAAAGGTATTTCAAACGTCAAAAAAATGCCCCGATCAAAAAATCTTTAAAAAATAAACTAAAAAATACTTTATTTGTTAATTTATTATTATTATTCTGAAAAAAAAATGCCGGCGCGTTCTATGTGAAAAGGTACATATGAGGTCTAGACACACACTTTTGCAAGTTTAATAAAAGAATCTGATTTTTTTTTTAAGGAATATATATATGTATTAGGGTGTTATCACAGTATTTTTGAGATTTTTGTGAGATTTTTAAATCGAAGCGTTGTCTATTTAACGTTTAAAAAATTTTTGAATAATGTTATAAAATGGAAAAAAATAGCAGGATTTTTCAGCCCACTTTGGCCTATAATTCAATCGTTTTGTTGCACATGATAATATTTTTGAGTTTTTAAAATTCGGTCGTTTTTTAAATTATTTATAACTCAGAAATTTCGATAAAAAAAATCTGAAAAATTGTCAGCATGCATTTTTCAGTTGGAAGAATAACATAAAAAATTGCCGCGAAAAAAAAAAAAAATGAGGTTCAGACGTTGGTCGAGTTGGCATGGAATGCCCCATATGTACTTTAACGTTCACTTTATCGGTGGTGTATAAAACATAGAAATTGCATTCCTGCATTATAACTGCAGTGACCTTGACCGGGAGACATGAACTGGCGGTGGCAGCGACCGGGAGTTTCAATGTTGCTGCAATCTATGAAGTAATTTAGCTATACCAGCAAATACAATCGATAAGGCCGATGCTTGTCGGTGAGCGTCCAATTACTAGATAGACTTTACACCTTTCACCTCCCTTATAAAAATAAATTAAAGAGACTGATACAGATCGATAGAATTTGAGTGGGATTTAATCGTACGTTATCATCTCTATCTGTTTGAACTCTGACCAATTTATACAAATTTAATCGTCGTTATTAGCTTCCCAAAGTTTTTGTTCTCTATGGATTAAATACGATAGATACATTATCGATATCTACACTGTTAGAAATTTTTATATGAAAATTAGTATAAAGTATTAGAAGTTTTTTTTCGGATACGCGTGTATTAAATTTAATAAACAAATATTTATTAATATACAAAAAAATGGTTGTAATATTAATATACAGTATACTAAACACTTCATAAAAGTTGTGTTTGTGATATAATTATTGGAATTTTACAACATATATTAAATTTCATTTAATATACCGTATCTGCAAAAAAAACTTCCAATACATATATTAATTTTCAAAATATTTTTAACAGTGTGTACACTGAGAGAAATTTTTGTATGAAAATTAGTATAAAGTATTGGAAGTTTTTTCGGACACGCGTATATTAAATTTAATAAACAAATATTAATTAATATATAAAAGATTTATTGAAATATTAATATACAGTATACTAAACACATCATAAAAATTGTGTTTGTGATATAATTATGGGAATTTTACAACATATATTAAATTTCATTTAATATACCGTATCTGCAAAAAAAACTTCCAATACATATATTAATTTTCAAAATATTTTTAACAGTGTGTACACTGATAGAAATTTTTGTATGAAAATTAATATAAAGTATTGGAAGATTTTTTGCGGATACGCGTATATTAAACTTAATACACAAATGTCAATTAATATACAAAGAAATTGTTGTAAAATTAATATATTAAATGCTTCATAAAAGTTGTGTTTATAATATAATTATTGGAATTTTACGACATATTTGCATATGTCAAATTATATACGTAAAATTCCAATAATTATATTAAATGAAATTTAATATACTGTATCTGCAAAAAACTTCCAATACATATATTAATTTTCAAAATATTTTTAACAGTGTGTATAATGCACCAACGGATTTATAATATTCTGTATTGAATTTACGTTTCGTCACTTGTAAATTTTTATCCGTTTGTGGTGTATCGTAAATATATGATTCAACATTAATCATTGGCAAACAAAGAGGCGTCTATAGAGTGTTCCTATAATTTTCTATGGTCTGGCAATTGTAGAAAGTATATCGCAATAAATCGTATGTGTTTAGACTGAAAGAATTATCATAATCTATCGTAAAATCCTGATATAAATTAAATACGATACATTTAAAAATAAATACATTTATACAATAATTTTATGCTGATTGACTCCTTTGTTATCTCATTTTTTCACAGCTATAGGAAGTCTATCATAATGAATATTGAATATGATAAATATTTGAATCCAAAGATTTGTAGATGAAACTTTTTTTAAATAAAAATATTGTGTAATGTAATATTATTAATATCACACCTACGTTCGTACATTTTTATTATTAAATTTAATACAAAAAATATATTATTTATAATAGGATATGGAAGAAATTTAATTTTAAATAAACTGATTTTTTAAATGTCTTCTGTATATTATAAATATTTGTACATTTTTATTATTATTTTATTTGTTTCTTTCCGTATGCCTCCTTCAGGCTTTTACGTTGCCCCTCTCCCCTTTTCCCCGTTTCATCATAGACACCCCCTTCCCCGTTCACTTCATAGAGACCCTCCCTAGAGTGTTGTCCGCAACCACTCATCCTAATGCACTACTGTAACGCATTTGCACGAGGGCATAGGGAAACTGCGGAAAACCTGGCCGTTACAGACGGCTTTATTTTTACTGAGTTTCTATTGTATAACAAATACATTAAAAACTCAGAAAAACTGCCTCCCGCTCAGCAGTTGGCGCGCAAACCAGTGTACGGCTAAGCGGTCACCCATCCAAGTTATGGCCGCAAATAGTGCTGCTTAACTCTGGGGACCGCCGAAGCCACACACCGACCGCGCGTCCACTACTGTCGGTACATTTTTATTATTAAATTTAGTACAAAAAATATATTATTTATAATAGGATATGGAAGAAATTTAATTTTAAATAAACTGATTTTTTTAATATTTTCTGTATATTGCAAATATTTTTAAAATATTTTAAAAATCATTTTCTATCATTTACTTTTATCAGTGTAATCTGTTTTCATTTTGAATATTACATTTCAAAATTGGTTTTAGACATTAAGTTTAGATTACGCGAAATATACGTTTTGTGATTTAATCGATTGTTGTACATTTTCTAAAGACCTCCAGACGGAATTTTTTTTGTTCCCGACCACTTCTAACAATAATAGGTTTAATCGTTAAAGAGTTAGATAAAATTAGATAAGATACGGAACGGAGTGCAAAATCGCGACGAAACTCTCGTCAGTCATACAATTTCAATTTGTTCAGCAAAAGACCGTCGAAATTGAATTTAACGACTGCATTTATTCAGGGCACTATGCCCCATTACTTAAAGAAATAAAGTTTAAAGTACAATTCATTTTGCAGTAATGATTTCGCAATAATAACCTGTAGTTTTTATGAAATGATATGTGAACTTTTATATACCTGAAAAGAAATCTCATTTTCAATCCAGTCTTGGGAAAAATTTTGGATAAAATGGAAGAGCACAACCCTCCATTATTTTCGCAATGCATTAACTGTTTTTCTCCATTTTTTCAAGAATATTACCATAAAATTGAACTGCAAATTAATATTTTTTGCAACTATTCGAAAGTTTAAACATCATTTTATATTCGTCAAATGTTAGTTTTATGGAAACGTAATCATAAAGCCAATTATATCATCAACTACAGTTCTGGGAGAATGAGAGATTTACAACTGTGGAACTATATTACTCACCCTTTTAACGAATCATGAGACCGATGTAATCACTGTACGAGACACAAAGTAGCAACGTCAGCTGTCAACCAGAGTTGCGAAGTGAAAATAAATTATCCGAAGACCAGACTTTCCCATCCGGTTAAAATATGATAATAAACCATCAGTAAGAGACTTTGCTGATACCAGATTGTCGAGAATATGCACTTTTTTCGCTTTTTGATATTTTTTATAAAGTTCAGAGAATATTTCACTTTCTTTAGGATATTATTATTTTTTTTACATCAACGGTCACGATGATTACACTGGAATTTTTGCTGTATCGTCGTACAATCGATATACTTTAATATAGGGAACAACGTAGTGGATTTAATATACGATAAGGATAATTTACACACGTATGCACGCAAACACGATGTTCGTCGTACGACGCGCGCGATTGTACTAATCGTAAAAGCGGTCTCTTCGACTTCCTACATAAAGTGGAGGGGGCAAAAGAGGAGCGATATATCTAAACGAACGAACGATAATGATGAAAAACAGCTATCGTATCGCGACAAAGTTTTTATCAAAAGACGAAGGCTTATGAATTGCTCAGAATAATGGCTATAGGGGATTGACAGTCTTTTTTCCTTTCTCTTTTTTTCCCCACTCTCTTAATAATTAAGTTCTTGGATTCTGCTGAATCTTGGACGCTGAAATATATGTATTGCTTTCATGATAGAGAAAGATTTGTTTTTATGAAAAAAATGTCATAAAAGTCTTCTGTTTAAATAACGTTATTATATTTATATTCTTTTTTTTTAGATTTGAATTTTGACCTTTACTATCGTTCTCAAGTAGAATATTCTACCTCAGAAAATGCCGGTTACAAGTCTTTTTACTATGATTTTTAAAAAAAGTGACTTTTTTCCGTTTTGGATTCCAGAATTCACAAATCCGACTTTTGGTCGGAAAATCCAAATTAATTTTTTTTTTGAGATATTGAATTTTGACCTTCACTATCGTTCTCAAGTCGCATATTCAACCTCAGAAAATGCCGGTTACAAGTCTTTTTACTATGATTTTAAAAAAAAGTGACTTTTTTCCGTTTTGGATTCCAGAATTCACAAATCCGCCTTTTGGTCGAAAAATCCAAATTAATTTTTTTTTTTTTGAGATATTGAATTTTGACCTTCACTATCGTTCTCAAGTAGCATATTCTATCGCAAAAAATACCGGTTACAAGTCTTTTTACCATGATTTTAAAAAAAGTGACTTTTTTCCGTTTCAGATTCCAGAATTCACAAATCTGACTTTCGGTCGGAAAATCCAATCTAAATTTTTTTTTTTTTTTTTGAGATATCGAATTTTGGCCTTCACTATTGTTCTCAAGTAGCATATTCTACCTCAGAAAAAAACCGGTTACAAGCCTTTTTACCATGATTTTAAAAAAAGTGACTTTTTTCCGTTTCAGATTCCAGAATTCACAAATCCGACTTTTGGTCGGAAAATCCAAATTAATTTTTTTTTTTTGGGATATCAAATTTTGGTCTTCACTATCGTTCTCAAGTCGCATATTCTACCTCAGAAAATGCCGGTTACAAGTCTTTTTACCATGATTTTAAAAAAAGTGACTTTTTTCCGTTTCAGATTCCAGAATTCACAAATCTGACTTTCGGTCGGAAAATCCAATCTAAATTTTTTTTTTTTTTTGAGATATCGAATTTTGGCCTTCACTATTGTTCTCAAGTAGCATATTCTACCTCAGAAAAAAACCGGTTACAAGCCTTTTTACCATGATTTTAAAAAAAGTGACTTTTTTCCGTTTCAGATTCCAGAATTCACAAATCCGACTTTCGGTCGGAAAATCCAAACTGATTTTTTTTTTTTGGGATATCAAATTTTGGTCTTCACTATCGTTCTCAAGTCGCATATTCTACCTCAGAAAATGCCGGTTACAAGTCTTTTTACCATGATTTTAAAAAAAGTGACTTTTTTCCGTTCCAGATTCTAGAATTCACAAATCCGACTTTCGGTCGGAAAATCCAAACTAAATTTTTTTTTTTTTTTGTGATATCAAATTTTGGCCATCACTATCGTTCTCAAGTCGCATTTTCTACTCCAGAAAATACCGTTTACAAGTTTTTTACCACGATTTAAAACAAAGTAGAACCTTGCACATTGCTTCCTCATTATTTTTCGCTTTTTACAAAGCTCCCTCTGTGAGGAAGCAGTATGTTATTCAATTTTGGCTTCCTCATAGAGGAAGCTTTGTAAAAAGCGAAAAATAATGAGGAAGCAATGTGCAAGGTTCTACTTTGCATCTTTTTTTTTTATACCTTGTGTCTCTTTTGCAGAGGTGTTTTATACAGCTATAAATCACCTCTGCAAACACCGTTACATCTAATTTTGATTAGATACAAATTTTTGTCGTACTTTCTCAACTTTTCCGGAAGTTATAGCGAAAATCTACATTTTTTTAAAATGAAAACGACGACGACGACGACGAGGACGACGACATCAAAGGCGGATCTGCCTTTTCTACAATATCTGCTTTTCTCCATTTCTCGACGATTATTATTTTTAATTCTTTTTATTTTATCTTACTTTCTTAACTTTCGCGGAACTTATGAGCGAAATTCTACATTTATTAAAAAATTCAAAAAGCCGTAAAACCCCAACCACTTTACCGATCATCACCAAATTGCGTACACAGCGGGGCTGTATGTTATTTTCCGACTGTACAACATTTCGGTTCATTTCTCAAGATTCGACGTAATTTAGAGCAAAATGTATTTTTTTCGAAAAATTCAAAATTCTATAAAATCGGAACCGCTTTACCGATTTCGCTGAAATTCAATACCAAACGTCATTTAACGTGTCTTCATTTATAAAGAACTATTTAGCTAAATTGGCGAACTTTTACGAAAGTTAGAGCGATCACGACATTTTTTGAAAAAATTAAAAATTGCATAAAATCTGTTTACATTGATACATTTAATTAAAAATCACGTCAATAACAGAGGAGTCAATACTCTACCTGCGTGCAAAATTTTAGCTAGATCCATCGTGCCGTTCGTGAGTTATGGGCAATTGAATTTTCAGTGTCTGGATACATACACACACACACACACACACACACACACACACACACACACACACACACACACACACACACACACACACACACACACACACACACACACACACACACACACACACACACACACACACACACACACACACACACACACACACACACACACACACACACACACACACACACACACACACACACACACACACACACACACACACACACACACACACACACACACACACACACACACACACACACACACACACACACACACACACACACACACATACAGACATATTTTCTAGACCACTTTTCTCGAATTTTTAGGTGATTCTAAGCATACTGACACGAAAATCTCGAAAAAAAATTTTTTCACGAAAACAAAGCTTCCTCTATGAGGAAGCAAAAAAGTGACTTTTTTCCGTTTTGGATTCCAGAATTCGCAGATCCGACTTCCAGTTGGAAAATCCAATCTAAAACTTCGTGTATCTTTGATTCCGGACCACCCCATTATTAATCGAGGTTATACTATAGGTGGAAAGTAATTTCTTAGTAATACAAACATTGTCAATTTATTGAATTTGATTTACATATATTTACAGGCCAAACACATCGCCACGTCGAAGAATAGGACACAAACGTCTATGAAAAAGGAATTTATTACATTTTTATACAGATTATTATAAAACTGATGTCGGAAACTTTGGCGGGACGAGCATACTCCAAATTTCAGGTACACTTTGAACGAAGATACGCAGCAACAACTTTTTTATTTTTTGCCGGACAGCGTATATAGAATATTAAACTGGTAACAGCACATTCGTTATAACAGCAAACTATCGCGCTTTTCTTGCAGTACAAGTATACAGTCAATAGCATGTTTTCAGGCCTACAGAAACTTAAATTGATCCTCCCATCACTTGATGATTAGTCGTAAACATTATTCCTTAACAAATTATTCGTTTCAACCTCATATGTCTATGTACAATCGACGTGTTGTGACGTACCGTAATTTACTTCTTTTCGAATGTACCCATATTTTTTTAATATCAAAACTGCAATATAACGTCTTTTATCAATAACACTGATGTGGCACGCAAATAACATGTGATGTGATTACCTTGAATCCTTCTTTTTTCAGAATAGTTTATAATTTTCAACAAAGCGAATTCGTAACAACTACATTTATCACCACAGCGATGAAAGACAATTCGCTGGAGTTTTAATTATAATTACAATATTGTACTCCTATCGTTACAATTATCAAAGTAAAATCATTGGCATTTACAAAAGTACAAAAAAAAATACAAAAGTCGATGTATTGGAAGACTTTTTGTTTTTCGAGTAAACGTTGATTCAATACAATTATTGTTTTTAATAAAAGTTCTTATGAGTATTGAAAATTTGAAGAAAAAAAACGAGAAAAAAAAGTTTCATAAAAACATTTTTTCTTACTTTATGAGTAAGCAAAAATGTCTGTCATTTGAAAGAAAGACAAAAACTGCGGAAATTAAAGTTCTGTAGTGGCGACACCCCAATATTGTTGCATCCGCGATGCATCTTGCTCGAGCGAATCCAAACCACCCCTTTCCTGAATAACAGCAAAGTCGTATTCCAAATTATAGGGCATAAGTCTTTGGAGGCTGCCAAAATAAGCGGCGTTTGGTCCACCATTGAGAAATCTTCGACCGCTGCCAAATCGCATCGGTGCTCTTGGTAAAGCAGGATTGAAGGATCTCGCGCTACCAAAACGTTTCGATAAAAATGGTAGATTTCCTGCTAGATGAGGTGTCGATCTCGACTGTCCACGTCGAAGTGGAACTCGCGCGAGTGTGTCGAGTTCTTTGTCGAACAGCAATTGTGTATTTTGTTCGAGCATATATTCCCAGCATCGAAATTGTTCCTCGCTGAGCGCCCCTGAACGTTCCGATTCTCCATCTTCCTGTGTTGGAAGACGGGAATTCGCTTTTCTCGTGCCATTTTCGTGCATAATAATACTCTGACGATTTTTCGAAGCCGCTCTTGACGCTGCGCTTCCTGACCTCGCGCGACTCGATGGATGACGAATCTTGAAGGTGCTGTCACTTGTCTGATCCGATTGGCCACTTGGGGAACTTCTATCGTCGTTGTAAGGAGGACTCGAGTTTTCCGTGTTTCTTCCGTTTTTGAAAAAACGACCAGATCCATTGTGACAATTTGCTGGCCTGAAATAAATAACGTATTTGTTGTAATTGAGAGTTTATTTTGTTTTCTAATTTTTTTTTATATTTCTATTGTCTCTGATACACAGATATTTACGCTAAGAGAAAATTATGGTATTGTCAACTATAAAGTGACAATTGTTTATTTTTAGTTCGTCCGAGCAAATTTTTAATAGTTGCCACAACTATCAAATAGTTACTATAACTACCAAATAGTTACCATAACTATTTTGATAGTTACTGTAACTATCAAAATAGTTGCATGGATTAAAAATTAATAGTTGTCATTTTATAGTTGACTTTACTACTACGATTTCTCTGAGTGTACAACCATAGGAAAATCCGTGGAACATTATACGTTTTTGCATTCAAAATATAAACGAATTTTATTTGTCGGTACCTAATGGTATGTTTGTTATTTTGTTAAAAATTTATACGGAAGTTAGTTTTAGTTGCCTGAAATCGATTCAACGTCCATAAATTTATACAAATCCCATTGAAATCGAATCGTTTTCTAACGTACTCTAGAAAACGAAAACTATACACTGTTAGAAATTTTTGTATGAAAATTAATACAAATTATTTGAATAATATACAAATATTCATTAATATATAAAAAAATTATTGTAAACTTAATATACAGTATACGAAACACTTCATAATAGTTGTGTTTATAATATAAATATTGGAATTCTACAACCTATTTGAATACTAAAAGAAATGTAATAAACTGTAAAAAAAGAACTTCCAATACTAGATATTAATTTTCAAAATATTTTTAACAGTGTAGGAAACTAATAAAAACGATTCAATTTTTACAAAATGATCAAAGTCCGAATAGTTAGAGATGACAACGTACAATTAAATCCGAAATTCTATTGATTTGTATCAGTCTCTATAATTTATTTTTACCAAGAATGTTAATTCAACGATGCAGAATCCACACGGAAAAAAATTCTATCGTGGGTTGCCAAAAAGAAGTATTTTTGAATTAACTCTACTTCTTATTCGTTCAATCCCATTTAACATTGAAATAATAAGATATTATTTTGCTTATTTTAGAGTTATTGTTTCGATCTCGTATGGAATTGGAGAAATTAGAATTCAAATTAAGTTGATAACGCTTGTTTTTGGCAGCCCGAAAACGATGGATTTATTGAATCAATGACATTTTTTTTCAGTGCAATAATGAGAAGTTTCGACTCACCTGTTGACGATATTCTTAAGAACACCGTTAAGATAGTAACCCTCGTTAACGTGACAACAGCAAGGAGTCGGTGGTTTATGTGGTGTCGGTGGTACACAACAAGGACAAGAACAGCCACCTTCTCCCTGTCCTCGATTTTTGCTAACAGCGTGACGAAGTTCTCGCATCAATTGATCGAGATCACCGGTACCAGGTCCCGTTAATCTTACCACGACGATGCTAAGATTATCTTCGGCTCCGTAAGCTTGCGCAAGATCCTGAAGCCTCTTAGCAGCCAATACAGGACTCGCTTCGGCTCTAGCTTCGCGTACAGCTTCTTGTACACTAAGAACTTCCCACAATTTGCGATTTGCTATAATGACGAATTCGTCATCATCCTCAAGCGTAACTTCTTCGACCGTTGGATCGGGAAGAACCAGAGGAAACATTGCAGCGTTTCCCAATTGATTTTTAATCAGGGAATTTTTACGTGATGGTGCCAAAACTAATGGACCAGCTGCTCGACACAAAACCGCTTTTGTCTCACCCGATGAAGCGACTTTTAATGAATATTTTCTTGTTGTTCGAGGATAACCTTGCGGCGATGGTAATCGCGTAATATGGACCAACGTTGCATCGATTCCGTACCTCTGACCGTTTTCTTTGAGCTCTCGATGCGCCGAGAGAAGCGTGTACTTTAAATAATCCTTAGAGGTTTCACGGATCGTACGTTCTTCCAGCAATAAACGTGGTATCATTTCCTGTAAAGCACTTGGCGCCTCTTGATTCGTTCCACCGTCGAAAATACCGAAGAGACCCTCAATGTTGCAAAATGATGGCATTCGCAGCTGCGATACGTAGAGCCTGAAAGAAATATAATAATGTCTTTAGAAATGCTCTACTCTTGGCAATGAGTTTATAAATAATGGACTGTCAACATTTAGATATTTGCATACTTTGGATAATACGATTTTTTAATTTTTATTCGTCGTACTTGGAATTTATATTCTTTTGCTATTGTATTAAGCTAAAGATGATTCTATTATAACTAAGAAATGGATTGGAACTTGGAATTTAATTAAAATTCGTTTCGTCCTTAATCAGAGCCTTAGTTTTTTTTCTTTCTCAAAAATGCAAAATGCAAATTCTTAGTTACTAAACTAAACATTTGTCTATTATCTACATATTATCAATGGCTATAATGAAACTGAAGTAACTCACAGAAATTATTCAAACCGAAGTATCTCAAAGTTCAATTTCAAACTGACTCATCTTGCGATTCAAAAACAAACTAACTTATCTCAAATATCATTATCGAACTGACGTAACTCGGAAGGAATTTTGAAAAGCCCTAACTCGATGAAGGTGATTAACTACTGTCTAATTCCAATTAATTATAATCGGTTCAATCACGGTTTTGTGATCGATATGTCTTTGTTTCTCAATTAATGCTGCAAACTTCACGTAAGCCAGAAGCTGACGGCTGTCATAATAAATATTAATTCTCACGCTTATAACATACTAAGATTAATTCTCAATGTTTGAATCGAGTTAGACTTTTACAGAATTCCTTTCGAGTTGCGTCAGTTCAATAATGATATTTGAGATACGTTAGTTTGTTTCTGGATCGTGAGATAAGTCAGTTTGGAATTGAATGCTGAGATACCTCAGTTTGAATAATTTCGGTGAGTTACTTCAGTTCCATTAGGAGCCGTCGATATATAAGAAAAGTTGATTGGTATTGGTTTTGTTATTACTTTTCTCTTGTGCCAGCCGTTTCTGAAAAACCCAGTCTCCAAGGTTGTTCGGATCCCTTTTCAGCTCTTACTATGTCCTGCTGATGGGGATGGGATGGCAAACTCGGCCTGTTTTGACCTGAAACATCGACGAGAGACACGGGCCTCTGGGACCGATAGACTTGGAATTGTCTTGGGTCTACGTGAAGTCTGGTGTTGCATGAAATGTCAAGAAACTGCAGTTGGGGAGGCACCAACGTTGCCAAGTTTATTCTGTCAAGCTGATTGTGTGCGAGGTCTAGAACCTGTTGATTAAAAAAAATTATTATTACAACCCCGTTTCCATAGCTGTGAAATTATTTCTTACTTTTCCAAATACTTTATACTTTCCATAATAATGTACCATCTCACAAAAAAAAAATTGCAAACAAAAATTTGCTTTAAAAAAATTCCTTGCAAACAAAAAATTGCTTTAAAAGAAATCCCTTGCAAACAAAAATTTGCTTTAAAAAAAATTCCTTGCAAACAAAAATTTGCTTTAAAAAAAATTCCTTACAAACAAAAATTTGTTTAAAAAAAAATTCCGTGCAAACAAAAATTTGCTTTAAAAAAATCCCTTGCAAAAAAAAATTTGTTTAAAAAAAAATTCCTTGCAAACAAAAATTTGCTTTAAAAAAATCCCTTGCAAACAAAAATTTGTTTTAAAAATAATCCCATGCAAACAAAAATTTGTTTAAAAAAAAATTCCTTGCAAACAAAAATTTGTTTAAAAAAAAAGCTCTTGCAAACAAAAATTTGCTTTAAAAAAATCTCTTGCAAACAAAAATTTGCTTCAAAAAAGATCTCTTGCAAACAAAAATTTGTTTAAAAAAAAAGCTCTTGCAAACAAAAATTTGCTTAAAAAAAATCTCTTGCAAACAAAAATTTGCTTTAAAAAAATCCCTTGCAAACAAAAATTTGTTTAAAAAAAAATTCCTTGCAAATAAAAATTTGCTTTAATAAAAATCCCCAGCAAACAAAAATTTGCTTTAAAAAATATCCCTTGCAAATAAAAATTTGTTTAAAAAAAATTCCTTGCAAATAAAAATTTACTTTAATAAAAATCCCTTACAAACAAAAAATTTGCTTTAAAAAAAATCCCTAGCAAATAAAAATTTGCTTTAATAAAAATCCCTTGCAAACAAAAATTTGCTTTAAAAAAAATCCCTAGCAAATAAAAATTTGCTTTAATAAAAATCCCTTGCAAACAAAAAGTTGCTTTAAAAAAAATCCCTCGCAAACAAAAATTTGCTTTAAAAAAAACCTTGCAAACAAAAATTTGTTTTAAAAAAAATTCCTTGCAACAAAAATTTGATTTAAAAAAAATCCCTTGCAAACAAAAAATTGCTTTAAAAAAAGTACTCGCAACAAAAATTCCTTATAAACAACAAAAAATTGTTTTTTACTTTTCCAAAAACTTGATAGTTTCCATAAAATTGTATAAACTTAATGTGTTCTATAAGAACTTTTTTCCATAAGAAAATAACGTAATGTCAGCCGTACCATAAGTGACGTAGTTTTGTTGAACGTCGGACAAGTCAAAAGCCGATTGGAATGAACCCGAAGAACTCGTAGATGCTGCAAATTCGCGACATTATCAGGAAGATATTGTAAACGGTTGCCCGACATCACCAACTCTTCAAGATCCGGCCACGAAGCGATGCAGCTAAAATAAAGAAAAATTGTTTGTTAAATAAAATACTCGTTCTTTAATAATAAATATATCAGCAACGAGTGCATTCAGTTTTTGTTTATCGTTAACGTCAAGTTTCTTATCTTCACAAATGGAAAGAATTGTGCACGTACTTGCAACGTCCAATATACGAGCACATAAAAAAAATGCTATTTACAAGTTCATTACTTATCGTTGCGTGCAGCCTTTTATCTTTATCTCAATTGACGCATGCAATCCCTCGCGTATTTTATCATTAAAAAACGTAATCAAGAAAATTACTTAAATGCACGGTTTTTAATGGCCTGTTAACTGTTAACAAGTATGTTAATTAATTTTCGCTTCCTCATAAAAGAAGTTTTGTAAAAAGCGAAAAATAATGACGAAAAAAATATGCAAGATTCTACTTTGAATCCTTGTTTTACATTGACAAATAAACATGCTGTGAATTCATTTTTTCTATCTCGCTATTTCGTTATTATTGGAGATAGTTTCGATTTTTTTATAATTGAGAATCAGCCAAATTATGGCATAAAATTAAATGAAAATTTCGAAAAAAAAAAATTCATGAAATCTTAGCTTTTTCTATACGGAAGCAAAAATGTTTAAATAATATCCACAATTTTCGCACAAAAGTAAAGTCGTTATTCATGTTTCCATAATTACAGTATAAACGAATAGGGCTGAAAAATATTAAACTAATAATTAATTATTCTATCTGTTCTTGTGGATGAAAAATCAGGAATATGATTTTTCCATAATTGAGAACCAGTCAAAATTGTAACAATATATTTGATATCTACCTTTCCGGCAGAGTATCCAACACGTTGTAAGCAAGGTGCAATACCCTCAGAGCTGGGAGTTTTGCAAGTGCATCAAGAGCTGTGTCGGTCAGACAATTCCCGGTTAAGTAGAGTTTCTCCAGTGAATGAGAACTCTGTCGATTCTTGCAACTCTCGTCGCTGTAGGGCAACTCGGAAAGCCTATTGTTCGAAAGATTCAAGACCTTCATTCTAAAAAAGAAAAAGAAAAAATTACATAAATAGTCGATATTTTCATAAGCTTCGTTTTATTTATTAAGAGCATGTGATACTTCGTAATCGGTAACTAAAACTGTAATCAAATTTTTCACGAATGCTGACGATTCAACTCAAAATAAAACACTCATCGAAAATGGATATCGTCACAGCGTTCGATTAATATTTTATTCTGAAGGTAATTGTCACCATTTGGAAAAAAATTTGATTACCGTTTTAGTTATCGACTGAGTAGTTGCATATGAGGCGTTCCACCGGTTATCGACAGGGTCGCTGACCCTTTTAGAGCAATATAAAAACACCCTAGAATTTTTTTTAGATTTGAAATTTTTTTTTTTAATTACCTAAATTTTGATTTTCTCAAAAAGTACGTCAACGATTTTTAAAAAATTTTGATAGTAAATTCTGTGTGCAAAAACAAAATTTTTGAGAGTAGAACGAAACTGGGGCGCAGCTTAGAATAGCGACTAAAAATAAAATTCTTCGGTAAATAAAATTTCTAAATTAGTATAATCGCTAAAAATTTTTATTTCTTAAAAACTACGTCGACTATGTATGTGAATTTTATACCGTAAATTCTGCGTCCAAAAACAAAATTTTTGAGCCTAGTACGAAAATGGGGGGCAGCTTAGAATAGCAGCAAAAAAAAAGAAATTACAATAAAAAATAACAAACATTTTTAAATATTATTCGGTAATTAAATTATAGGAATTTCGCCCCCCATTTTCGTTCTTGTCTTAAAAATTTAGTTTTGGGACCCAGAATTTACTGTAAAAAATTCAAATACATAGTCGACGTAGTTTTAGAGAAATTCAAATTTTTCGTGATTATACTAATTTAAAAATTTTATTTACGGGAAATTTTTATTTTTAGTTGCTATTCTAGACTGTCCCCAATTTTCGTTCTAGTCTCAAAAATTTTTTTTTTTGGACACAGAATTTACTATAAAATTTACGTACTTTTAGAGAGATTGAAGTTTGGAGTATTATTTACATTTTTTTAAATTTTGTTTTATTTTCAGCTGCTAATCTAGGCCTTGCCCCGCTCTGGGCCTGGGCTCAAAAATTTTGTTTTTGAACACAGAATTTACTATTAAAAAAAATGGTCAACGTACTTTTTGAGAAAATCAAATTTTAGGCAATTAAAAAAATAAATTTTTTAAAAAAACTTTAGAAAAATCTGAAATGTTTTTTTATATTGCTCTACATCTCAAAAGGAAAAAAAATGAGGTTCGCGACCTTGTCGATAACCGGTGAAATGCCTCATATGCTCTTAATAATGAAGATAAGTATGTGCACTTACCGTTCGGTATTTGGGAAAAAACTCGTCGGCAAAGCAGTTAGAGCATTGCCTTGGAGCGTCAGGTGTACGATGTTCAAGGGTTTTCGTGGAGGTGGAAGTGCCTGTAATCTGTTGTGAGGTAGGTGAAGGACCTCGAGTCTCGACGGTTGCGACAATAATCTGTCCGGAAGCGCGGTAAGTGCATTATGAGAGGCGAAGAGGGCACGTAATACTGGTAAATCGGGTGTCCACTCTGGCAGAGTATCCAAAGAATTGCTATAAAAAAAAAGAACAATTGTATTAAAATAAATATTCAACGAATGTTTTATGATATTATAATACAACGAATGTTTTTATGATATTATAATACAACGAATGTATTATGATTTATTGATCATCGTTGCTTTGACGACTTACTATGAAACATCTAGGTGCTCCAAGTTAGTGGGAATTGGTTCAATCGTCAATTTTTTCAGCTCTGAAATAAATAAATAAAAACGTTTTAAAAATGCGCAAGAAATATTTATAAAAACTATTTTAAATATTAAAAGAAAATATAATTATTATGACTCGATATGAAAGAGGAAATGCACAATTTCTAATTGATTTCCGCAGCCTCGATAATTTACAATAATTTAATCAACAAAGTATTGAAGACATATTTAAAAATAAATATTTATGAATAATTAGTAAGTAAAAAAATGCACTCTATGGTAATAAATGCAATTAACTTGGCGTAATTATTTGTTTTGCAATGCATGATTATATTTCGTAAGCTTCATAATCCATAATAATCTAGAAATTTTTTTTTTTAATATTAACGACACATTTGAAAATAAATATTTATGAATTATTAAGTAAAAAATGCACTCTATTGTAATAAATGCAATTAACTTGGCGTAATTATTTGTTTTGCAATGCATGATTATATTTCGTAGGCTTGATAATCTATAATAATCTAGAATTTTTTTTTAAAAGTATTAAAGACACATTTGAAAATAAATATTTATGAATAATTATTAAGTAAAAAAATGCACTCTATTGTAATAAGTGCAATTAACTTGGCGTAATTATTTGTTTTGCAATGCGTTGTTATATTTCGTAGGCTTGATAATCCATAATAATCTAGAAAAAAATTTTTTTTAAGTATTAAAGACACATTTAAAAATAAATATTTATGAATAATTATAAAGTAAAAAATGCACTCTATTGTAATAAATGCAATTAACTTGATCTAATTACTTTTTTTGCAATACATGATTATATTTTATAGAGTTGATAATCCATAACAATTTAGAAATTTTTTTAAAAAGATTTTATCATTGCAATACTGTGCATTTTTTTTTCGGCACAACAGAATTCACGATTTACTCACTGTTATTTCCTGCGATGAGAGATACGAGATTTCGACCGCACAAAGTCAATTCGGTCAAAGCATTTCGGGCACATCTGGCACTTTGTAATTCGTGCAGAGCGCTGACGTCCAATTTTTCAATACTGTTTTCGCTGACGTCCAGATGAGTGAGATTCTGGAATGAACGAGAAAATCATATCAATTCAATTCTTTTCGACTGAGATTATATATGAGGGATTCCACGGGACTTTCGCCACCCCAAAAAAAAAAAAATCTCAAATTTTATCTAAAAGCAGGTTGAGCGGTGTCTATTGATGGACCAAATTTCAAAATTCTAAAAAAATAGTTGACCGGAATATGCAAATTTTTTCGTTTTTTATCATTTTTCATTTAATCTGTAATATCTCAGAAACTATTGATCGTATCGAAATCATTAAAAGACGAAAATGTGCATTTTTTTATGGACAACAAGAAAAAAATATATTCAAAATTAATTGCTTAATTTCAGGTCTCATTTTATGGAAAAAACAACAAAATTATTTTTTTTTTTAATGGTTGGACTTCAGATTTTTTCATCGGACAAATTGTCTCGGAATCTTTGAGTGATCGCCGAATTTTGAGTATTTTTTTTTCATGGGATGGCCCAATGCTGTGACGTTACAGCAATCTGAATGTTTTTAATATATATAAAAAAATCCATATTCAAAATTAAAATTAATTAAAATGGTTGGACTTCAGATTTTTTCACCGGACAAATTGTCTCGGAATCTTTGAGTGATCGCCGAATTTTGAGTATTTTTTTTTTCATGGGATGGCCCAGTGCTGTGAGGTTACAGCAATTTGAATGTTAAAATTAAAATTAAAATTAAAAACATTCAAATTGCTGTAACCTCACAGCATTGGGCCATCCCATGAAAAAAAAAATACTCAAAATTCGGCGATCACTCAAAGATTCCGAGACAATTTGTCCGATGAAAAAATCTGAAGTCCAACCATAAAAAAAAAAATAATTTGTTGTTTTTTCCATAAAATGTGACCTGAAATTAAGCAATTAATTTTGAATATATTTTTTTCTTGTTGGCCATAAAAAAATGCACATTTTCGTCTTTTAATGATTTCGATACGATTAATAGTTTCTGAGATATTACAGATTAAATGAAAAACGATAAAAAACGAAAAAAATTGCATATTCCGGTCAACTATTTTTTTAGAATTTTGAAATTTGGTCCATCAATAGACACCGCTCAACCTGATTTTTAGATAAAATTTGAGATTTTTTTTTTTTGGGGGTGGCGAAAGTCCCGTGGAATCCCTCATATATGCAATTGCTTGACAAAGGAACAATCGGATAAATTACAATATGAATATTAATGTAAATAAACTTACACCATAATTGCCAAGTATTATGCTTCCTTTCAATTGGTTGTTTCTGAGATTAACTTTGTGCAAATTATTCTGAGTACTCTTGTCGTCCTTGAAGTTTTTTCCATGATCTACTTTCGAGAGAACGTCCTGTAAATGATAAATTATTTTATTTATTAATAAAAATGTTTATTCATCAATTCATTTCATTGGTTGCTATTTTTCAGTAGTTTTGATCATACGTTTAAATAAAATTGTTCATCGTGTACCGAAATTGCTATAGGAAACCTAAATGCATCTGCATCTTTGCTAGTTCGCGTAACAAACGATAGATGGCTTCGGGACGTCGCTATTCTCGCAAGCGGTATTTCTCCCGACCCTCTATATAAGGCAGTCGAAAAATGTACACCGTACCTCTGGTTTCCCTTCAATACACGAATAAATCTTTCGCCTTTTACTAAAGATTTCCGTGGAGGGGAACACTTGATGAGTCTATAAGACAATTTTTTTGAGTGCCCGGCGAAAGCTGGGTCAAAAATAAATCAAAACATAATATTTTTTTCAGCTTTATTGAAGTAACCGGTAAACGGTTATTAAAAAATTTATTGTCGGTTTTTGTGCGTGCAATTTTGACATTTTTTCAAACTGTCATTATTCGCAGTTTTGACAAATGGAAATTATTATTCTGAAGCTCATAAATAAAATATGGTATAGACGTGGAAATATAGTAGTCCTTCGATATATACAAATCTAAATCTCAGATAAACTGAAGTGGACGCAGAATTTTAACGTAAAACGAAACAATATTCAGTGATGCTACATATGTAATTTAGTGATAAAATAAAAGGTTATTATTTTTTTACGACTAAAATTTTGCTAAAATTGACTTCATTAATTAAAGTAAAGATGCAAAGTACATCCTTGCACATAACTTTCTCATGATTTTTCGCTTTTTATAAAGATTACTTTAAGAGAAAGCCAAAAACGATGAACTTATATTTTTTTAATGATATAATCGTAGAGATGCCATACGGATACTTTGTATCATTTTTTTTTGTTACTTCACAAACGTGTTCGAGTTAATTATGGAGGAAAACAGAGCTCTTATATTTATTCATTTGCGGGGAGTTCATACATCTATTTCTATTTTTGTCATGTCAGACACAACACAGCTAACATTTTTAACGTAACTTTGAATAAAATATTTTAGCTAATCCTTGATAGTGAAATATTTAAGCTATTAATAAGGCGCTAAATTTTCCTTTTGTAAATGCAACTTTGTTAATTTCGGGTCGAGATTTTTAAAAAAATTAATCACCGATTAACACTATAGTTAGGAAAAATTACTAATTATCTACTTAAGTGCTACAGGCGACAAAGACAAAGTTTCAGTATTTAAATTACACATATTTGGTACTTTTGTCCAGCTCGAATCAAGATGTTATCATCCGTTGAAAATTTCGTTTTTCAAATCAGTAAACACATTTTTCCAAATATTGTATTCGAGAAATTAGTATGATAGTCAACATTGGTTTGACTAAGAGAGCTTTGAATGCGCTTTGAAAATTATATACAGCAATTATTTCAGAGTAACGCGAAATTTGTGAAAGAAAATATAACCAGATGAAATGTTAATAAATATATTCCTCTAAGTAGAACAAAATTATAACGAGATAAAAAATCAATCAATATATTTCTCTAAGTACAACAAAAATATAACGAGATAAAATATCAATAAATATATTTCTCTAAGTACAACAAAATCATAACGAGATAAAATATCAATAAATATATTTCTCTAAGTAAAACAAAAATATAACGAGATAAAATATCAATAAATATATTTCTCTAAGTACAACAAAAATATAACGAGATAAAAAATCAATAAATGTATTTCTCTAAGTAAAACAAAAATATAACGAGCTAAAATATCAATAAATATATTTTTCTAAGTACAACAAAAATATAACGAGATAAAATATCAATATATTTCTCTAAGTACAACAAAAATATACCAAGTTGAAATGTCAATAAATATTTTTCTTGAGAGAAAAATATAATTGCACAACTAAGCAAAATTCCAGTCATTGCTTAGATATATTCATTCAATCATTTATCGATTGAACAAAAATTATGTTTGGTTTATTTTATGACCCGGCTTGCGCCAGGTACTACAAAAAATTGTCATATAGACTCATCAATTGTTCCCCTCCACGGAAATCTTTAGTAAAAGGCGAAAGATTTATGCGTGTATTGAAGGGAAACCAGAGTGACTATCGTTCGTCCCGGCTGGCTTATATTACCGCCAGCGAGGCACTCCGCTTGCGAGTTTAGTCGACTACTCGTGGCCATCTGTCGGGCGTTCGGCGAACTAGTTCATCATCCAACAGAACGCTTATAGTCCGACTAAGATTTTAAGGGCTAGAATGAACCGACCAATGAATGACCGTACGACAAAACCCAGTGAATGAACGTTTTTAATGTACGTCCTCTTATTAACAGCGTTCATTCACTGGTCGTGTTCATTTAATGATCGGTTTACATACTTCGCACTAACCAACTATTCAATTATCGGAAATTTTTCTCCCAGCAACTTTGACATTAATTACTTTAAATATTTTAAATATTTTATAGACGTTCTAAAAAAAATATATTCTTGAACCTAATCCAAGTATTATCTCACTATCCAAAGAAATGATAATAATTCAATTAATTTTTTGTACATTTTGCTGAAATCGTTTTGAAAGTTTGTGAACTTCCATTATTTAATTTCTGAAATTTTTTTCTTAAATTACATACTATCGTAACTCGTGAACTACTCGGCAGAATCAGCTCAAATTTTAATCACATGAAGAGTATTAATGACTCTTTATTCTGTATAAATTTTATAAATATCGCTTGACGCATTTCGTTTTTATGAGCTTTGCAAGATTTTTGAAAAATGTCCTTCTGACTCGAACAAATGTTTAGCTAACGAGTTGAAATTTTGTATGTAAATTAAATGAGGTTAAGCAACATTCGGTGATGAACTTGGACAATATTGGTAAAGCTGTGAGATTTTTATGGAGGTTTGAAATTTGAAAAAAAAAAAATGACGTCATTGCAAAAATTTGCCACACTGTTAGAAAAGATTGAAAGTTTTTATTCATAAACTCGTCGTCGAAATTTAATATACAATTGTGGTATAAAATTCATGTACTTTTCCAGTAAAATTAAAGCAAATTATTAAAATTCAAGTACTTTTACTGTTAAATTAATGTAAATTATTGAATGTGCTGTACTATACGTCAATTTTATATTTCACTTGTATACTCAATTTAATATACCAGTTTATGAATAAAAACTTCCAGTAAAAGTACACTAAATTTCAAGCAGATTTTTTTTACAGGGCACGCAAAATGAAACGAAGGGAGATGGTACTTACCGTAAGGGCGAGGGCCCGCATTGTGAGAAATCGCGGCAGAGTCGTGATCCGATTTCCGGCTATCGATAAGATCGTCAAGTGCTGCAATTCCCCCACCTCTTCAGGCAATATCTCGATGACATTACGATCCAAGATTAATTCTTTGAGGCTGCAATTAAAAAAAAACACACATTTTTTCATTATTATAGTGTAGTTATTATATTTCTACACAGTTAATTTTTTTTTGCATATTTATTGTACCTAAAATTTTATTAATTCATTTTACCTTATACCTTAAAGTAATACCTTAAAGTATTACATTCGTGTATTAAATTTAATATATCAGCTAATGAATAAAATTTTAGTTAATGTATATTTGCATGAATTTTTTACAATTTAATCACTACAATCTTTGTATTGAACGTGGAATAAAGTTTATGTTATTCGTGCTATATACATATATATATGTATATTTATAGCAGAATAAAAACAAGAGAAGTTCCACTTCAAATTATTATACACTGTTAAAAATAATCATTGCAAATTTCCATCATGGATAAATGAAGATCTTTTACAAAAAGTGGGATATTAAATTTGATATGCAAATGAGATGTAAAATTACAATACTTTTTTTTTTTTTTACTAAATCCTATGAATATTACGAAATTATTAAATTTCATGATGGAAATTTGCAATGATTATTTTTAACAGTGTATAATAATTTGAAGTGGAACTTCTCTTGTTTTTATTCTGCAATAAAAATACATATATATATGTATATAGCACGAATAACATACACTTTATTCTACGTTCAATACAAAGATTGTAGTGATTAAATTGTAAAAAATTCTTGCAAATTTACATTACCTAAAATTTTATTCATTAGCTGATATATTAAATTTAATACACGAATGGAATACTTTAAGGTGGAACTTCTCTTGTTTTTATTCTGCAATAAAAATACGTATTTATAAACACTGTTAAAAATATTTTGAAAATTAATATATGTATTGGAAGTTCTTTTTCAGATACAGTGTATATTAAATTTCATTTAATATTCTGATATTTCGTAAAATTTCAATAATTATAAACACAAGTTTTATGAAGTATTTAGTATACTGTATATTAATTTTACAACAATTTCTTTGTATATTAATTAACATTGGTGTATTAAATTTAATATACGCGTATCCGCAAAAAAACTTCCAATACTTTATATTAATTTTCATACAAAAATTTCTAACAGTGTATATGTATATAGCACGAATAACATAAACTTTATTCCACGTTCAACACAAAGATTGTAGTAATTACACTATTAAAAATATTTGTCAATTTACATTACCTAAAATTTTATTCATTCGCTGATATATTAAATTTATTTCTGACCGGTGTGGTAGTCTAGTGGTCAGTGTACTGGCCTCTAGTCCAGAGCATCGGTAGGTCGCGGGTTCGATTCCCGGTGCCGTCGATTTTCGTCGAAAATATAAATACGGGCGCGATGAAGCTCCAGATGTATACATGAGACCCACACAGGTATTTCTACCTCTGGAGGTCACATGTATACAGCTGTAGTCCGTGTTTACGTTCCCGACGAAACATGACGTATCTCCGGTGCCGGGAGTCGAACTCGAGACGGGCCCCAAGTAAAAAAATTATATATACCCAAGTAAAAAAATTATATATAGTCCGACATATGGAATTGGGCATATATAGTCTGTATAAACTCTTTATACAATTTATATATAAGATCACTTGTAAAGTTGGGTTTACGTATAAATTGTATATAAATTTTATACAAACTATATATGCCCAATTCTATATTCAAAATTGTATATATATTTTATATACTCTATATATAATTTTTTTACTTGGGTAGTCCGACATATGGAATTGGGCATATATAGTATGTATAAATTCTATATACAATCTATATGCAATTTATATATAAGATGACTTGTAAAGTTGGGTTTATGTATAAATTGTATATAGATTTTATAAAAACAATATATGCCCAATTCTATGTTTAAAACTATATATATTTTTTATATACTCTATATATAATTTTTTTACTTGGGGCTATATCGGCATAGGTTTTCCGCAGTTTCCCTATGCCCATAGCAGAAATGCTATGGCAAATGCGATATAGAGGGGGAAGTCGGATGCGGCCGCATGGGGGCCTGGTTACTGATCCGGACCAGACCCCCAGGGGGGACTGGCTACTGATCCGGGCCGACCCTGTAATAGGCGTAATGCCTGCAGACGGGGGGAAATGCAATATAAAAAAAAATAAAAAAATAAAAAAAAATATATATTAAATTTAATACACGAATGTAATACTTTAAAGTGGAACTTCTCTTGCTTTTATTCTGCAATAAAAATACATATACATATATACATGTATATAGCATGAATAACATCAACTTTGTTCCACGTTCAACACAAAGATTGTAGTGATTACATTGTAAAAATTATTTGCCAATTTACATTACCTAACATTTTATTCATTAGCTGATATATTAAATTTAATACACGAATGTAATACTTTAAGGTGGAAATTCTCTTGTTTTTATTCTGCAATAAAAATACATATTTATATATGTATATATCACGAATAACATAAACTTTATTCCACGTTCAACACAAAGATTGCAGTAATTACACTGTAAAAAATATTTTCGAATTTACATTACCTAAAATTTTATTCATTAGCTGATATATTAAATTTAATACACGAATGGAATACTTTAAGATGCAACTTCTCGTATTTTCATTTTGCAATGAAAGTACATATATATATGTTTATAGCACGAATAATATAAACTTTATTCGACGTTCAATACAAAGATTGTAATAATTACATTGTAAAAAATATTTGCAAATCTACATTACCTAAAATTTTATTCATTAGCTGATATATTAAATTTAATACACGAATATAATACTTTAAAGTGGAAATTCTCTTGTTTTTATTCTGCAATAAAAATACATATACATATATGTATATAACACGAATAACATAAACTTTATTCCACGTTCAATAAAAAGATTGCAGTAATTACACTGTAAAAAATATTTGCCAATTTACATTACCGAAAATTTTATTCATTAGCTGATATATTAAATTTAATACACGAATGTAATAATTTAAGGTGGAACTTCTCTTTTTTTTATTCTACAATAAAAATGTATATATATACATGTCTATAACACGAATAACATAAAGTTTATTCTACGTTCAATACAGAAATTGCAGTGTACCGAGCGCATGTACGTTGAGCGAGCTCAAACGAACGAAACCAGTGAAGCTAGAAGGTTGGAGAGCCGGAGGCCCACCCACCGGATGTATAGTTGTGGCGTGAAAGCTTTGAATTAAAGTGAAAACCGCGATTGCCCGCGTCTTTATAGATTTCCGTCTTCGATTCGAGTTGAAAACACTATTTTGCTAATAATTACACAATAAAAAAAAAAAACATCCGGTTGGCCTCGATACAATTGCAAAATTGAACTTTTCCATTATCCACATATTTATTTATCGTCTGCGGTTATTAAAATTAATCAGAGAATTTTTTTATTGCCTATTGAAATAAAAATTGTTTGAAGTCTTTTGAATCCAATAGAAATTTTTCTAAATCAAATAACTTAAACTTTGGTTATGCTGAGGATTAAGGGCAAATTCAATTTCAAAAATTCTTTAAGAGTGTAGAAACTTATGAAGATCACGTTGCGCCGTTTACTTCAGTTTTATAATCTCAGTCCTTGCAATTGCCATGCAAATAATATAAAATGATTATCAGAATTTTTTTTTCTAAAAGATATAATAATTTTTTCAAATTTTATTCAAATAAGTACCTCTACTCTAAGTAAGTATGAGTATCTTAAGGCGATGTGATCACCAAAATTAATTCGAAAAAATTTCAGGTCTTTTCACTCACATTTTCGGAGCGTTAAAGAATCCTCTAAATTTTTAATATATCATTAGTATAAACTTACCAAGATCATTAAAATCCTAAATGAAACAATGATCCTTATCGACAGTTTATTAAACATCCTTAAATAAATAAATTCACCACGCAAAAATGTTCCTTATATTCAACACTCTTCTAATCCCAATCACTATTTTAATAAGTGTCAAAAGTTTGTCACATCGTTTCAAAATGTAGTACACAATGTGTTTTTTATTTATTTTTCAGAGTTGGATGAAGAATTTAATAACGTTATACCGCGTTAGCCTCGATATCCTTGGTCATCGACTTGAAATGGGTTTATATCGCCTCGAACGTTCTGTTACGTCGAGGGAAAGAAAGGAAACAGAGGATGAGTCGAACTCGCGGAAGCGTGGCGATGACTTGTCGGCCGGTGCACTCGTCGAGATGCGCGCCGAAGAACTGAAAGCCGAGTTGAAGAAGAGCCACGGGAATCACATGGTAGCCGGTGAAGAAAGAAGTCTCGGTGTAACCCCTTCTTCCTTTAGTTACCAAGGATGGCTTGGCTGACCACTCTGACGTAACAGAGAACAAAATTACCTCTATTCCGCAGGAGTATAAAGCGAGACCGCATAATAATTCCCCGCTGTTGCCTCTTTGCACGAGTAGAACGCGTTTGGTATACCATCGAGCTCTTCCAACGCATTAGCCTCATTCACCACCGTCAATCACATTTGTGATTTATTTGTGCCTCAATCAAAACACTTCAATAATTGTATGCCAATACACTGAAAAAAAAGTAGAACCTTGCACATTGCTTCCACATTATTTTTCACTTTTTACAAAGCTTCCTCTATGAGGAAGCAAAAAAGTATGTTATTCAATTTTGGCTTCCTCATAGAGGAAGTTTTGTAAAAAGCGAAAAATAATGAGGAAGCAATGTGCAAGGTTCTACTTGGCATCCTTTTTTAAATAAGACAAATAAACATGTTGTGAATTCGCTTTTTCTATTTCGTTATTCCGTTATTTCGTTATTATTAGAGAGTTTTCGAAAGTAAATGTGGTAACGTATATTATTAAAAATAATTCAACATTCGATAAAATCATAAATTTCATACCGTTTGTCACAAAATTATACATATATAATGGCTGAATATTGTTTCATTTATATACAAAATTTGAGCTCGCTATTTCAAGTTTTGCAAAAGTTACAATAGAGCGATAATGTCAATTTTTCAAAAATTCAAAATTCCATAAAATCTGAACCACTTTACCGATTCGAGCCAAATTCAATACCAAAGCATTGCGTGCACCTACACTCTTATAACCAACTATTTACCAAAATAGAGTAAATTTTACGAAAGTTAGAGCGACCACGTCTTTTTTTCAAAAAAATTCAAAACGGCATAAAATCGAAATTTTCGCACAGATTTTGTCGAAAATTGCTACAGTTGAAGAGGGTCTGCTGCTACACTAATGTGCCAAATTTGAGCGCGATATACACAACCGTTCTTGAGATATCGGCGTTTGAATTTTCGGAGTTGTATACATACACACACATACGGACATTTTTTCTAGATCACTTTTCTGAAAGTTTTGGACAATTCTAAGTGTCTTGACATAAAAATCTCGAAAATTTTTTTTTTCATGAAAACATAGCTTCCTCTATGAGGAAGCAAAAAGGATGCAAAGTAGAACCCTGCACATCGCTTCCTCATTCTTTTTCGCTTTTTACAAAACCACCCCTATGAGGAAGTTTCTTTATTTTATTTTTGGCTTCCTCATAGAGGAAGCTTTGCGAAAGATGAAAATTATTGACGAAGTTGATGAGTTCTGACGTTTTACGAAATCCACAGCGACACCAATGAATTTAAAAAAAAATTCAAAATCACGTAAAATCCGAACCGCTTTACCGATCATCACCTAATTTGGTACGTAGCAGGGCTGAATGTTATTTTTCCTGTGTAGAAAATTTCAGTCGGTTGGTTGAAATTTTACCTTAATTAGAGCAAAACGAAAATTTTTCGAAAAATTTAAAATCTCATAAAAACCGAACCGCTTTACCGATTGGGCCCAAATTCAATATTAAAGGTCCTATCACTTTGTTCAATTTTAATACGAAGTTTCAGCCGGATAGCTAAAAATTAGTTAGAGCTAATATTATTTCATTAATTTCGACGAAATGTTCCATAGGTTGGGATTTTAAAGAAATTTCTTTGAATCAAGGAAACTTTTACTCTCGGTGCATTGATTAAAAAACAAATGGCTTGCAAATGAACTCTAGTTCTTATTCTTACAATTCCATTTAATATTATAAAATATTAATTTGCTGAATATTGTATTTGGCTTTTTGAGAGTTATTGTTTCAATCTGCTATGAAATTGTAGAAATTAGAAGTAAAATTAAATTGACAACGATTGTTTTTAGCATCCAGCAAACGAATTGTTTTTGAATCAATGACATTGCTGTGATTTTTTAAAATGCAGTTTAAGGACAAATTTTAAGCAAAAAAAATATATATATATAGTAGGAGATTGCAAATGTTCATCAGTTTTTTGTTTTTAGCAAAAAAAATTAAGGAAACTTTCTTTTTACAACTTTCAGCAAAGAGAAAGATTAAAGATTGCAAGTTGAAAATGAACAAGATATAATCTAAAAATATCATATAATACTGGTAAATTTATTTCACATTCATAATTTTTTAAGCATCTTCCTACGTGTCATCAAATTAATGACAGAAAATTACTCGGAAAAAGTCATTAAACGGAATGATAATCCAAATAACGTATCTTATCAGATTCAAATATTTAAAAAAATGATAAGCTCTTTATGTTATTACTCTACAAATGATTCTACAAATATTAGCATTCAACGAATTCGTTGACTTATTCAATTGCCAAAAAAAATGTCTTAATACCCTTAATGTTCTTCATTGGAAAAACCAAAAAAATAATCTACAAAACGTATGGAAATATTAAGAGTGCCAATTTCTAAGCATGAAATAATTCGTAGTAATTTGAAAAATCGAAAAACGCTATTTAATCGAATTGTAGTATAAAAAACCGAATTTTTTGCTCGTTGCAGTTGAGAATCGAATGAACGTGATGAAATTGTCAGAGGAATATTTTTTGCTCTAATTATACGAGTTTTATATATATATATATAAACATTCCAGGAGCTTAGTAAATGCATTCGGTCGATTTTAACTATGAGAAGTTTTGTTGTTAGGTTCAAGTCCGCTGATCTCGAACTGGAGGCTCCACGCTCCGATAGATTGTATGTACTGGAGATTGTAGTCGCCGAGGGTTCTGCAAGTCGCTTCTTTAGAGCGAACGGCGTAAACGGCGCAATTCCCCGCATCGGAGGATTTTAACGAGTCCTCCGAGCTATGCTCCACTGTGTCCACCATTTCTGCGATGCGACTTCAGCCCCAGGCTCCGAACAATGTTCTTTTAGAGTATTTCGTATCCTCCAGACTTTATTGAACTCAGAGACGTCCTAACTGTACTTTAATTTTTTAATTTTGTGTAAAATGCGCTCTGCAGTTTATTAATTATTCATATATTTCTTATCAACTCTAATAATAGTGTAGAAGAAAAAAAATCATTATTTCCAGAAAAATAAGATGTTTAATTTTTATGTTCTTTAATTATTCATATATTTATTAACAACTCTAATAATAGTGTAAAAGAAAAAAAATCCGTATTTCCAGTAAAATAAGATGTTTAATTTTTCTGTTCTTTAATTATTCATATATTTATTATCAACTATAATAATAGTGTAAAAGTAAAAAAAATCCTTATTTCCAGAAAAATAAGATGTTTAATTTCTCAGGTATTTAATTATTCATATATTTATTGTCAACTATAATAATAGTGTAAAAGAAAAAAATCCTTATTTCCAGAAAAATAAGATGTTTAATTTTTCTGTTATTTAATTATTGATATATTTATTATCAAGTCTAATAATAGTGTAAAAGAAAGAAAAACACTTATTTCCAGAAAAATAAGATCTTTAATTTCTCAGGTATTTAATTATTCATATATTTATTGTCAACTATAATAATAGTGTAAAAGAAAAAAATCCTTATTTTCAGAAAAGTAAGATGTTTAATTTCTCAGTTCCTTAATTATTCATATATTTATTATCAACTATAATAATAGTGTAAAAGAAAAAAAATCCTTATTTCCAGTAAAATAAGATGTTTAATTTTTCTGTTCTTTAATTATTCATATATTTATTATCAACTCTAATAATAGTGTAGAAGAAAAAAAAATCGTTATTTCCAGAAAAATCAGATGTTTAATTTTTCTAGTTATTTAATTATTCATATATTGATTATCAACTCTAATAATAGTGTAGAAGTAAAAGAAAAATCCTTATTTCCAGAAAAATAAGATGTTTAATTTTTCTGTTATTTAATTATTGATATATTTATTATCAACTCTAATAATAGTGTAAAAGTAAAAAAAATCCTTATTTCCAGAAAAATAAGATGTTTAATTTCTGAGGTATTTAATTATTCATATATTTATTATCAACTATAATAATAGTGTAAAAGAAAAAAAATCCTTATTTCCAGAAAAATAAGATGTTTAATTTCTGAGGTATTTAATTATTCATATATTTATAATCAACTATAATAATAGTGTAAAAGAAAAAAAAATCCTTATTTCCAGAAAAATAAGATATTAAATTTCACAGTTATTTAATTATTCATATATTTATTATCAACTATAATAATAGTGTAAAAGAAAAAAATTCTTATTTTCAGAAAAATAAGATTCTTTTGTGATTAAACAATCGCTTTTATGGCAGATTTATAGTTAACGTCAATATCTCTACTTCAATCCAATATATAATGATTTGATTCTGATCTAATATTATATTACTATCAGATTTTAACTCTACCACATAAAGTTGGAACATGATAATGTTGTCCAATTAAAAAATAAAATTTTTGTGAATCTTGCGTATTAAATTGAATTTAATATGTACGTTCTAAAATTAAGGTATTTATTTATTAAATACGAATTTTATTACATGTTTAATATATTGTACATTTATTTTCATAAAGAAATTTCAAACAGTGTATAAACTATCGCATTTTTACGTAACTCTCATTATATTTTAAATTCCTCAGAGACTGGAATTTCTCGACTATCTCTTATCAACGAAGATTTTTTTCGCTTGAATTTTTTCCTTGCTCTTAAATACGCGGATTCTTGTAAGCTAGAAAAAAATTCCTCCTTATTCATAGAAATTTATAGCTCGTGGACAGGCGATTACTTCCATTATTACGTTAGTCGGAAAATGTAAAACATTTTATGTGAATAAATGTTTCAAAATTGCAAATATCAGTGTTGTATTATGTTGGAAAAATTAATGGTACAGCTATAAATTCGCCACTTTTATTACGGACATTTCGAAGCGCGGTACCGGATTAACATTTTTATTTGGTATTAAAAAAATCTGCACTTTTCTCCTAATTTGCGCTGCAATTATTGCAAAGCATCTCTCATATGAGACTTGCAATTATTAATTTTCTCTAGCTTAAACTACACCAAAAAAAAATATTTCATTGATTAATAAAAAAAAGAATATTAATTACTTTTTTTTATGAAAACGACTATATATATTTTGTAATGCATTAATGCATTTGAAGCGCAAAGAGAATAAAAATTAGCTTACGTTGAAACATAATTTATTTGTTGCGTTTAAATAGTTTAAAAAATAGTTTCCCTGTTTGCCAAATATTTAGAAATGTCAGAAAGTTCCAAAAGGAAATTTGTTATTATCTAAAAGTGTCATGACTTTGATGGTGAAAAAAAAAATGCATGACCTGTATTCGTGTTATTCTTAAAACCAAATAAAATCGATAATGTTCATTGCCAGAATAAAGTGAGCGATGATTGAGAGGTTAATGAGGTTTGGTATTGGATTTTATAAAAGCGATGAAGGAATTTCGATACTATGATAATTAAAATACAATACATTTAACTGTCATTCTGTTTCAGCAGCAAATAAAAATAGTATTGAAGCAATTGGAAATCAATTGATTATTTCGAATTCATATTCCAGCGAACTGCATCGACGGTTCGTTGGCTTAAATTAAAGTTACATTGAAATCAATGAAAATATTCGGTATTGTAAATGAATTTTTAATTGATATACGCTGACAATACAATTCGTGGAATTAATATAATAAAACAGAAAATTTTTCATCAAATCCTATTTCTCCCATAATTTTTCATAATACAATTTTTCTATCTTTTTTTTTAAATCCACATATTAAAAATGACGCAAAAATTAAAATCTTTAAAATCTAACAAAACGATAGATGTGAAAAATTGGGATTTCAATTTTCAAGATATTAAAGATTAAAAAAATGTATATCCGAAAAATTAAAATTTTTACAATAATTCGCCTGTCGGAAATATTGATCCTAGCGCCAAACAAAAAAATACGTGTCTTTTCTTTTTCAAAATACTATTCGGTAAAAACCTCGCACATTGCTTCCTCATTAATTTTTCGCTTTTTACAAAGCTTCCTCTATTAGGAAGCCGAAATTGAATAACATACTTTTTTACATAAAAATCCCGAACATTTTGCTTCCTCATAGAGGAAGCTTTGTTTTCATGAAAAAAAAATTTTTCGAGATTTTTATGTCAGGAGACTTAGAATTGTCCAAAACGTCCAGAAAAGTGATCTAGAAAAAATGTCCGTATGTATGTATGTGTGTGTGTGTGTGTCAGAGTTGGGCAAAATTGTAATGGAAAATTACAAAATACAAATTACAAAATGTAATTGTACTTAATTTGAAATCCAATATAATTACAGAAAGTAATTGTATTTAATTTGAAATCCAATACAATTACTGAAAGTAATTGTATTTAATTTGAAATCCAATACAATTACTGAAAGTAATTGTATTTAATTTGAAATCCAATACAATTACTGAAAGTAATCTTTTTAATTTGAAATTCAATACAATTACTGAAAGTAATTGTATTTAATTTGAAATCCAATACAATTACTGAAAGTAATTGTATTTAATTTGAAATCCAATACAATTACTGAAAGTAATTGAAATCCAATACAATTACTGAAAGTAATTGAAATCCAATACAATTATTGAAAGTAATTGTATTTAATTTGAAATCCAATACAACTACTGAAAGTAATTGTATTTAATTTGAAATCCAATACAATTACTGAAAGTAATTGAAATCCAATACAATTACTGAAAGTAATTGAAATCCAATACAATTACTGAAAGTAATTGTATTTAATTTGAAATCCAATACAATTACTGAAAGTAATTGTATTTAATTTGAAATCCAATACAACTACTGAAAGTAATTGTATTTAATTTGAAATCCAATACAATTACTGAAAGTAATTGTAATTAAAGCAGTAATTTCTAAACTAAGTAATTTTTGCTGCCCAACTCTGGTGTGTGTGTGTGTGTGTATACAACTCCGAAAATTCGAACGCCGATAACTCAAGAACGGTTTTGTATATCGCGCGCAAATTTGGGACACTAGTGTAGCAGCAGATCCTCTTCAACTGTAGCAATTTTCGACAAAATCTGGGCGAAAATTTCGATTTTATGCCGTTTTGAATTTTTTGAAAAAAGGACATGGTCGCTCTAACTTTCGTAAAATTTAGTCTATTTTGCTAAATAGTTGGTTATAAGAGTAGGTGCACTCAATGCTGTTTGGTATTGAATTTGGCTCGAATCGGTAAAGTGGTTCAGATTTTATGGAATTTTGAATTTTTCAAAAAATTGACATTATCGCTCTATTGTAACTTTTGCAAAACTTGAAATAGCGAGCTCAAATTTTGTATATAAATGAAAAAATATTCAGCCATTATATATGTATAATTTAGTGACAAACGGTCTGAAATTTGTGATTTTATGGAATGTTGAATTATTTTTAATAATATACGTTATCACATTTACTTTCGAAAACGCTCTAATAATAACGAAATAACGGAATACGGAAATAGAAAAAGCGAATTCACAACAGGTTTATTTATGTAATTTAAAAAAGGATGCAAAGTAGAACCTTGCACATTGCTTCCTCATTTTTTTTCGCTTTTTACAAAGCTTCCTCTATGAGGAAGCCAAAATTGAATAACATACTTTTTTGCTTCCTCAGAGAGGAAGCTTTGTAAAAAGCGAAAAATAATGAGGAAGCAATGTGCAAGATTCTACTTTGCATCCTTTTTTTCATGAAAACGAAGCTTCCTCTGTGAGGAAGCAAAATACGTATCTTTTCTTTTTCAAAATATCATTTGAGAAAAAATTTTTAAAATTATTCAAGGCGGTCAGGGTCAGAAAATGAAAAATTAAAATGCTGCTATTCTTTGTATATGGTTGCTCAGATTTGCAGCACTTATGAGCACGAGCGAGGGCAATAATATGAACGCACGTATTATACTTAATATGGATACGCGTGATATGTACGTAGATATTACAGTGAACCAGTGAACGTGTCTTTAGTGTTATTCACCGCTCGTGCGCGCCTCGCAGCTCGCACTCTCAGTGTTCACACCGTAGTTCCTCCTTCGAGGCTTCGTCGTGCCTATATGTGCTCGGATTTAAGTCTGTTTCACGAAAGCAGTTTTCGAAACTTATATAATCTTGCCCGATGTCTTGTAATTACGCGAATCCTTTCACGGAAATCCCGAGGCAGAGGGTTGGCTTGGGTTTATCATGTTCGTCGAGCGTACAGCCTGGAGCCTCCAGGGGACAGACTCCCTCAAATATATATTTGTTCACCCTTGTGGTACTTAAAACTTCAGAGTCTCGAGACCAACACTGCTAATCCGCTTTTACCAGCTTATGGAAAATCACATATGTGACAATTTATGACCAAGTGATTTTTACATAATTTAAATTCTCGACTATCCCGTATTAGCCAAGATTTTTTACACTTGAATTTTTTTCTTGCTCCCAAATATGGGGATTATTGTAATAAACTCGAAAAAATTAGCCCTTACTCATAGGAAATCAGATATGTGATAATTTACAACCAAGTGATTTTTAAATATTTAAAAAATTTTATTATCCCTCATTATCCAAGATTTTTTGTGCTTGAATTTTTTTCTTATTCTCAAATATGCGGATTCTTGTACTAGGCCAGAAAAAAATTAACCCTTACTCATGGCAAATCACATATGTCACAATTTATGATCAAGTGATTTTTACATAATTGAAATTCTCGACTATCTCTTATTATCCGAGATTTTTTACCAAGTGATTTTTAAATATTTTAAACTTTTGATTATCCCTTATTATCCAAGATTTTTTACGCTTGAATTTTTTTCTTGCTTCCAAATACGCGGATTCTTGTAACAAACTAGAAAAAAATTCCTCCTTACTCATAGGAAGTTAAATATATGACAATTTATGACCAGGTGATTTTTAAATATTTGGATTAGGTACACGATCGGAAAAATTAACGCTAATCCGATTTTTTACCGGCTAACACAATTTTTATGTGCAAAGAGGCGCAATTTAGTAGACGTTTTACCTGTCTACTAAATTTTAGCTTGTTTGACAAAACCGTTCTCGAGATATTGACGTTTCATTTTTGAAAGCCTGCCACAAATATCCATAGAATTCTTTTATAAACGACGGTTCTCAATGTTTTATACAATCTTAAGTATCTTGACACGGAAATCTAAAAACAAAGCATTTTCTATAAGGAAGGAAAAAGTGAAAAATAATTCTGTAAACTAGAAAAGTACAAAAATTTCACATTTGCTTTGTACTATGCAATAACTTTGTTTTTTTTAAATCATCCAGTTAATAAAACGTAAAAACCTAAATATATGATATGCTTTTGATTTACTGAATATATTGATTGATTTTGATTTGATATTTTAGGGACACTATCATACATAATTCAATTATCAAAATTCAAATAATTAATTATCATACATAGCATCAATCATAAATAATTCAGACATAATTTTTTTTTGTTTTCAATAATCAACAATAATAATTCTGTCAATAATTTCCATACGATTTGCTTATATTTTGATTTTTTTAGCCAACGATTCAACTTATGCAGACTTTGCGAAGTTCTGCACATTATTAAAAGAAAAATGTTTATTTATCTAATTTAAAAAAGGATGCAAAGCAGAACCTTGCACATTGCTTCCTCATTATTTTTCGCTTTTTACAAATCTTCCTCTCTGAGGAAGCAAAAAAGTATGTTATTCAATTTTGGCTTCCTCATAGAGAAAGCTTTGTAAAAAGCGAAAAAAAAATGAGGAAGCAATGTGCAAGGTTCTACTTTGCATCCTTTTTTAAATTAGATAAATAAACATGATGTGAATTGGCTTTTTCTATTTCGTTATTCCGTTATTTCGTTATTATTAGAGCGTTTTCGAAAGTAAATGTGATAACGTATATTATTAAAAATAATTCAACATTCGATAAAATCACAAATTTCATACCGTTTGTCACTAAATTATACATATATAATGGCTGAATATTGTTTCATTTATATACAAAATTTGGGCTCGCTATTTCAAGTTTTGCAAAAGTTACAATAGAGCGATAATGTCCATTTTTTTAAAAATTCAAAATTCCATAAAATCTGAACCACTTTACCGATTCGAGCCAAATTCAATACCAAACAGCATTGAGTGCACCTACTCTTATAACCAACTATTTAGCAAAATAGACTAAATTTTACGAAAGTTAGAGCGACCACGTCCTTTTTTCAAAAAATTCAAAGCGGCATAAAATCGAAATTTTCGCACAGATTTTGTCGAAAATTGTTACAGTTGAAGAGGGTCTGCAGCTACACTAGTGTGCCACATTTGAGCGCGATATACAAAACCGTTCTTGAGTTATCAGCGTTCGAATTTTCGGAGTTGTATACATACACACACACACACACACACACACACACACACACACACACACACACACACACACACACACACACACACACGCACGCACGCACGCACGCACGCACGCACGCACGCACGCACGCACGCACGCACGCACGCACGCACGCACGCACGCACGCACGCACGCACGCACGCACGCACGCACGCACGCACGCACGCACGCACGCACGCACGCACGCACGCACGCACGCACGCACGCACGCACGCACGCACGCACGCACGCACGCACGCACGCACGCACGCACGCACGCACGCACGCACGCACGCACGCTCGCACGCACGCACCTACGCACGCACGCACGCACGCACGCACACACGCACGCACGCATGCACGCACGCACGCACGCACGCACGCACGCACGCACGCACGCACGCACGCACGCACGCACGCACACACACACACACACACACACACACACACACACATACATACATACGAACATTTCTTCAAGATCACTTTTCTGGACGTTTTGGACAATTCTAAGTGTCCTGACATAAAAATCTTGAAATTTTTTTTTTTTTCATGAAAACAAAGCTTGCTCTATGAGGAAGCAAAAAAAAACGTGACGATGAGAACTTCTTATTGTTTTTAGTGGAAAATGAGAATAACTATTGTTTTCATTATGAAACGGACCAGTAGATTCTCGGCTTAATTTATTGACGAAGTTACTGGAGAATATATTCCCTTGCCGATAATAGTCGTGTACAACAGCATAAATAGCAAAGTGCGATTCCATCCGGACGTATTACGGCAATGCGGATGAGCGAACACTATCGTTGCTATAAATGATCGCCTCCCTTGATTCCTACTAATCACGTTGGTTCCATGTTATTGCTCCGCGTGTCTCCTATTATTTAGTTTCGTTCATTCACATCATCCAACAGAATTCTGCTTTCATTATTTTAGCATTGAAATTGATGTATCAATCTATCGATGCACAAACTACGTATAGCATATTTTGGGAACAACGACTCTGAGTATGTTTCTAATTTGGTTATTGCATCGACAGACCTTTTAATGATTTTCGAATATTAATTGCTACTGCGATGAATATTCATAATTATGATCAGAGTTCGCCAAATCTGTATTCGTATTTCTACACGGAGAGAATGATCGGATAAAATTTACCAGACGCTATGGTAAAAATTATCAAACGCGCGTGGTATTGGGAAGCCATAGCCGCCACCTGACGAACAGTCCGAGAATTATGAGAATTTCTACCATATACATAGAATTTTTTACCATATTTCGTGGTAAAAATTCTCGTAGTTCTCGTACTTCTTGATAGGTGGCGTCATGGCTACCCTGTACCAGGAATTTACGATACTTTCTACTAAAAATATGGTAAAAATTATTAGATCTTTCTCTCCGTGTATCCAGCATACATTTGGTCTACCTGCAACTTAATATTTTGTTGTGAATATTGAATAATTACAGAACATTTAGTTTCAATAATGATGTTACTAATATTAAAAGTATCGACAAATTCAACTGAAAATTTTGAAAATTGATGAATTGTTCTTTATTCATAAATAAAGTGTCCAAAATTTTAGTTCTTTTTGTTACATGTTTGAAAAGTAATAAGTTCAAAGATCAAAAAATCTAATTGCTATGAAATTCGAACCCTTTATCGATTTTTAACAAATATAATATAATATAATGTGATATAATATAATATAATAAAATTAATAGTTCGTCCTAGACGAAATCAAACATATAATAAATCGACGTCCTACAAAATCAGAATCTCTAGGTAGATTCGGTTTGAATTTAATACCTATCGACACTTAACATTATTTCATTTGTGAAAAATCATTTAGTTCGATAGCTATAAATTGCTGTTAGATGAAACGACACAGATTTCGTTTACGAATTTGTAAGTTCAGTAACGCGGTTAATTAATATGTCAATCAATATGTCAATTACTGCAAACGATCAAGTGTAAAATGCTCTACCTGCATGTAAAATTTTGGCTCATTTAATAAATAAAAGCTGGAAAAAAGAAATAGAAATTTTAATGCATAAATTCATCAATAAAATTAAATATACACTTGTAATAAACAATTAAAGAACTTTTACAGTAAAATCAAAGTAAATTATAAAAATTAAAGTACTTTTGTAGTAAAATTGAAGGAAATTATTGAAATAACTGTGCACCATATTTTAATTATCCATCGAATTTATAAATTAAATTGAGTACACCAGTTTATGCATAAAAACTACCATAACTTGTAAATTAAATTTCAAGTAGATTTATTTAACAGTGTTTCTATATTCTTCAAAATCAATAACAATGAAATTATTCTAATATTAAAGATATTTCAAGCAATTATCTTGCTGTGATTTTTTTTAAATTTCTGTAGCTCGTAGAATTCTACGCTTTTCGACTCAATAATCAAGTTTTTTTTTTGCTTTGCATCTAACAATAAGATTTTACACTTGTGATAAACAACTAATAAACTTTTACAGTGAAATTAAAGCAAATTATAAAAATTAAAGTACTTTTGCAGTAAAATTAAAGGAAATTATTGAAATAACTGTGCATCATATTTTAATTACCCATCAAATTTGCAAATTAAATTGAGTGCACCAGTTTATACATAAAAACTTCCATTACTTGTAAATTAAATTTCAAGTAGATTTTTTTTTACAGTGTGACTATATCCTTCAAAGTCAATAACATTGAAATTATTCTGATATTCAAAATATTTCAAGCAACTATCTTGCTGTGATTTTATTATTTCTGTAGCTCGTAGAATTCTACGCTTTTCGACTCAATAATCAAGTTTTTTTTTTTTTTTGCTTTGCATCTACCAATAAGATTGTACACTTGTGATAAACAACTAATAAACTTTTACAGTAAAATTAAAGCAAATTATAAAAATTAAAGTACTTTTGCAGTAAAATTAAAGGAAATTATTGAAATAACTGTGCACCATTTTTCAATTACCCATCGAATTTGTAAATGAAATTGAGTACACCAGTTTATGCATAAAAACTTCCATTACTTGTGAATTAAATTTCAAGTAGATTTTTTTTACAGTGTGTCTATATTCTTCAAAATCAATAACAATGAAATTATTCTAATATTGAAGATATTTCAAGCAATTATCTTGCTGTGATTTTTTTTAAATTTCTGTAGCTCGTAGAATTCTACGCTTTTTGACTCAATAATCAAGTTTTTTTTTGCTTTGCATCTAACAATAAGATTTTACACTTGTGATAAACAACTAATAAACTTTTACAGTAAAATTAAAGCAAATTATAAAAATTAAAGTACTTTTGCAGTAAAATTAAAGGAAATTATTGAAATAACTGTGCACCATTTTTCAATTACCCATCGAATTTGTAAATTAAATTGAGTACACCAGTTTATGCATAAAAACTTCCATTACTTGTGAATTAAATTTCAAGTAGATTTTTTTTACAGTGTGTCTATATTCTTCAAAATCAATAACAATGAAATTATTCTAATATTGAAGATATTTCAAGCAATTATCTTGCTGTGATTTTTTTTAAATTTCTGTAGCTCGTAGAATTCTACGCTTTTTGACTCAATAATCAAGTTTTTTTTTGCTTTGCATCTAACAATAAGATTTTACACTTGTGATAAACAACTAATAAACTTTTACAGTGAAATTAAAGCAAATTATAAAAATTAAAGTACTTTTGCAGTAAAATTACAGGAAATTATTGAAATAACTGTGCACCATATTTTAATTATCCATCGAATTTATAAATTAAATTGAGTACACCAGTTTATGCATAAAAACTACCATAACTTGTAAATTAAATTTCAAGTAGATTTTTTTTACAGTATCTCTATATCTTTCAAAGTCAATAACAATGAAATTATTCTAATATTCAAGATATTTCAAGCAATTATCTTGCTGTGATTTTTTTAAAATTTCTGTAGCTCGTAGAATTCTACGCTTTTTGACTCAATAATCAAGTTTTTTTTTGCTTTGCATCTAACAATAAGATTTTACACTTGTGATAAACAACTAATAAACTTTTACAGTAAAATCAAATTAAATTATTAAAATTAAACTACTTTTGGAGTAAAATTAAAGGAAATTATTGAAATTACTGTGCACCATATTTTAATTACCCATCGAATTTGTAAATTAAATTGAATGCACCAGTTTATACATAAAAACTTCCATTACTTGTAAATTAAATTTCAAGTAGATTTTTTTTACAGTGTGTCTATATTCTTCAAAATCAATAACAATGAAATTATTCTAATATTGAAGATATTTCAAGCAATTATCTTGCTGTGATTTTTTTTAAATTTCTGTAGCTCGTAGAATTCTACGCTTTTTGACTCAATAATCAAGTTTTTTTTTGCTTTGCATCTAACAATAAGATTTTACACTTGTGATAAACAACTAATAAACTTTTACAGTGAAATTAAAGCAAATTATAAAAATTAAAGTACTTTTGCAGTAAAATTACAGGAAATTATTGAAAAAACTGTGCACCATATTTTAATTATCCATCGAATTTATAAATTAAATTGAGTACACCAGTTTATGCATAAAAACTACCATAACTTGTAAATTAAATTTCAAGTAGATTTTTTTTACAGTATCTCTATATCTTTCAAAGTCAATAACAATGAAATTATTCTAATATTCAAGATATTTCATGCAATTATCTTGCTGTGATTTTTTTAAAATTTCTGTAGCTCGTAGAATTCTACGCTTTTTGACTCAATAATCAAGTTTTTTTTTGCTTTGCATCTAACAATAAGATTTTACACTTGTGATAAACAACTAATAAACTTTTACAGTGAAATTAAAGCAAATTATAAAAATGAAAGTACTTTTGCAGTAAAATTAAAGGAAATTATTGAAATAACTGTGCACCATATTTTAATTATCCATCGAATTTATAAATTAAATTGAGTACACCAGTTTATGCATAAAAACTACCATAACTTGTAAATTAAATTTCAAGTAGATTTTTTTTACAGTCTGTCTATATCCTTCAAAGTCAATAACAATGCAATTATTCTGATATTCAAGCTATTTGAAGCAATTATCTTGCTGTGATTTTTTAAAAATTTCTGTAGCTCGTAGAATTCTACGCTTTTTGACTCAATGATCAAGTTTGTTTTTTTTTTTTTTGCTTTGCATCTAACAATCTAACAGTGCACATCCACCGAGTTTGTGCAGTGCATAAGCCAAACTATAGCCATTATGTTATCGAATGTGTGAGTATAAGTTCGTGGAAAGCTCGTAGGTTCACCCGGTGTATATATATCCGGGAAGTTCTTTACTCTCTGAAAAGTTTTAACGGATCTCTACTGAGGAAAAAGAAATCTCCTGGAAAGTTTTAATGGGACGATTCGCTGGAAAGGAAAAGGAGCGACGAAACACATATTGGTCTCGGCTAGTGGTGATCGAAACTATCGATTCTACTCACTTGACTAGTCGACAGATCTCAGTTGGCACTTGTTCGATTTTGTTGTCCGATAGGTCCAGTGTGGTCAGACTACTGAGCTCGAGAAACTCTTCGGGTATGAATTTCAACTGGTTGCACTCCATCCGGATTGCGCGTAGACGTGGAAACCTTAAAGGGTTGAAAACGATAACTTTAATACACTGTAAAACAAATCTACTTTAAATTTAATGCACTTTTACTGGAAATTTTAATGCATAAACTGGTATATTAAATTTAATATACAAGTGTAATGTAAAATTAATGTATGGTACAGCACATTCAATAATTTACTTTAATTTTACTGGAAAAGTACATGAATTTTATACCACAATTGTTTATGCATAAAAACTTGCAGTCTTTTCTAACTAATGTAGTGACTAAAATGATTATTTCTATTCAATTATTTTAAGCCTAACTGGAAAATTGTGTTGGGTGATATTCGACACATTTATGCATAAAAACTTGCAATCTTTTCTAACTAATCTAGTGAGTAAAATGATTATGTCTATTCAATTATTTTAAGCCTAACTGGAAAATTGTGTTGGATGATATTCGACACAATTATTTATGCATAAAAACTTGCAATCTTTTCTAACTAATTTAGTGAATAAAATGATTATTTCTATTCAATTATTTTAAGGCTAACTGGAAAATTGTGTTGGGTGATATTCGACACAATTGTTTATGCATAAAAACTTGCAGCCTTTTCTAACTAATGTAGTGAATAAAATGATTATTTCTATTCAATTATTTGAAGCCTAACTGGAAAACTGTTTTGAGTGATATTTGAAGTACTAAAAATGATTAGACGAGAAAATTTCATGGTTAATGCTACATAAATATTATGGAATTAAAAAAAATTCTATTATTAAAAATGGTAACAATCTAGTTTGACAAAAGTCTTAGATCCAATTAATTCTAGGAACTAAATAGTTTCAGTTTTATAACATTTTCAAAAATGTTATAAAAAATAATTAAAGTTGTAACAATTTTAGTAAAAATTATTAGAAAATTGAGAATATTCAATATGCTTATTATTAATTTTACTTTTAATTTTACTATTAATTACTACTATTAATTACTACTATTAATTAATTAAAACTATTAATTTTAACTTACTATTAATTTTACTTCTTTGTAATAGATGGAAATTTTAATACACAGGATTATTCTATTTGATTAATTTTAGTAAAAATAATTAACAACGAACCGATTTAAGATACTCAAGTTACTATCATTAATTAACTTTAGTATTTCTTTGTAATAGATGGAAATTTTAATACACAGGATTATTCTATTTGATTAATTTTATTAAAAATAATTAACGACGAACCGATTTAAGATGCTCAAGTTACTATCAGAATTGTCGAGTTTGTTGCGCGCTAAAAAAATCTCCTCGATGGCTGGAAATGCCAAAGTGCTGTCTGGAATTCTGGACAATCCTCCTTTGCTAAGATCCAGCATCTTTGGGCAGGTTGACATCTGAGTAGCCTGTAATTATAAACAAATAAGACAAAATTAAATTACTTAACAATTCTTCGTAACAACTGTTAAAAAAATAAATAAAATTATTTATGCATAAACAAATTTATGAATTTTTCCACGTCAATTATGTTTTCACCTCATTTTCCAAAGAATCAGTGTCCATGGTGTCCTTTTCGACATCGTATTCCTCCATTATTGCAACCAAAGTTCCAACGTGGACCATTTTTGCACAAGTTCGTAACGTTTTAACGATTTCATTGAAGCATCGATTATATTTATTTCTATTCAATGATAAATTAATCGAGCATTCTATGTATCACGTGTAAATTGTTATTTTTTATATTAATGTTTCTCCATCACACAGAAAAATCGTAGAGATTCAGACAAATATGAAGCCATAACTGTAGATTTTTATTTCATGCGAAAATTTGAATAGTTATTTTAACTGTTTTAATGATTAAATTAATCACGAATTAAAATCGATCTCATGATTTTATTTAAACCAAATATTCAGGATCTACTTCAAATAAATTCTATTAAAAATTAAGACGATTTATTTGTATGCAATAAATTCTACTTGATCGAAATAAAATCCTATTAAAATCCCATTAAATAATTTTTTTTCCCAAATTTGTTTAATTCAAATAAATGGTATTGATTTCAAGTAAGTTTTATTTGATGAAAATAAAATTTTATTAATTTAAAATAGATCTTGTATTTGATTCAAATGATTTAAAAAAAAAATCATTAAACCGATTTTTCTGGGTGTACAATTATGTATTAGAAGACCTGCTATTTATTTAGCTGTAACAGACTGTATTTTGTTCTATATATTTTTATCCACCATATAACGAACATTTTTCTCACTGGACCACAGAGACACAAAGACGAATGTTGGTCTTTGCGCAGCTTATTGCTCGTTATATGTATACGAGATTGATAGCCATAAAGTGCACAAAAGCTATTGCGCGTGCCGAGGAAGTTAATGCACGATGTTACCGCGATGTTCACTTGCTGTATAGTAGCTAACCCACGATTATTGCCTCGGGATTGTATAGAGAAAACGTGAAGGGGAAAAAAAATAAAATAAAAAAATTACAATGCACAAAACAATGGATTGTAACGCCCAGAAGTATATAAGTATAGCTTTATCGTGTTATGAGGATCGAAATAGACAAAATAAGTGTAAGGAACGGTTGAAGAGAAAGTTGAGCAACGAACAGTTATGTGTTATTCATAGAATATGTAATATTCTACGAATCATTACTAATAACTCCTTTTTTATTCAATACTATCTTTAAATTTTTAAAAAAATACTATAGACAACATATTTCTCATTGAATTAGTAATTCAACAAGAAATATGTTGTCTATAGTATTTTAAAACAATTTTAAAAATAGTTTTATATACTATAGAAAAATAGTTAAAAAAATATTTTTAAAACTATTTTTAAATAGTATATAAAACTATTTAAATTTTTTTTTTAAATACTAATATTAAAATACTAATAAAAATACTTTAAAATACTAATATAAAAACAGTTTTATATACTATTTAAAAATAGTTTAAAGATACTATTTAAAAATAGTTTAAAAATACTATTTAAACATTTTTTTTTTAAATAGTATTTAAAAAAAATTAATTGAATTAGTAATTCAACGAGAAATATGTTGTCTATAGTATTTTAAAAAAATTACGAACAGACATTTTTTGTATTTTTTTTTTTATAATGATTTCTTATTAATTGCAAGATTTATTTTTTGTATCACATATTAAAATTTGAAAACCTAAAATTCGATTTTCTGGTTGGTGTTCATAAATTCGAGAATAAATGAGTAAACGATAAAGAGCGAATGGGGAAAAAGGTGAGAAAAACGATTTTGGGTAAACCGGAAAAATGTTAGTACGATTCCAACGAGCGACGAAGTTTTCCGCATCTTCTACGGACTATGTACATACAATATATGTATGGGGCATTCCAGACGAATTTTTTACGCACTGACCCTGAACCCATTCAATAATTTTGATAATTTTTTATCAAATAGTTTTTTGAAAATGAAAATATACGTATTTTTTTGTTTAATGCTACGACCAATATTTTGGACACACAAAATTTTACAAGAATTTGAATTTTGCGATATTAAAAAAAACTTCAATTACGTAGAACTTTTCATTAAAAAATCTTGTCATTCTGTATAGGGTCTCAAAAATTTCGTAATTTTCAACAGAATTTTTCTGTAAGTTTACAAAAATTATAAAAAGTCACGCTTCTTTTGAAAACAATATTTTGTTGTTTAACGTCATATAACAAAATTTTAGAATCACGGAAATAATTTTTTTTATATACATTATGTAGCTCTTGGTAAACCGAACAAATTTCATTTAGGACATTTTTCAATAGAATTGTTCATTTCCCAGATATTAACGATATAAAAAAAAATTTAAATACCGAATAATTCAAATTTTTTTGATATCGCTAATATCTGGGAAATTAACAGTTCTATCGAAAAATGTCCTGAATGAAATTTGTTCGGTTTGCAAAAACCTACACAATGTATTTAAAAAAATGTCATTTTGGTTTTACTAAAACTTCGTTATATGGCATTACACAACAAAATATAATTTTGCAAAAAACCGGCGCTTTTTATAATTTTTACAAACTTACAAAAAAATTCTGTCTACAATTTCGTAATTTCGGCGATCCTATGCAGAATGGCAAGATTTAAAAATAAAAAGTTCTACATAATTCTAGTTTTTTGAATATCGCAAAATTTACATTTTTACAAAATTTTGTCTGTTCGAAATATTCGTAGTAGGGGCAAATAAAAAAATACGTATATTTTCTTTTTCAAAATACTTTTTGATAAAAAATTGTCAAAATTTTTGAGGAAGTTCAGGCGTGAAAAATTCAGATGGAATTGCCCATATGTATTTTGGAGTGGATATACGAAAACTTCAGTACGTAACGCTACGAAACGAGTCTTCGGCGAGAGGTGCACGGCCCATTGCCATGGCTAGTAATACTATACAGGCAGAGACTTCTAGCTGGTGAAAATACGACCGACAATAAATTGTATCACCGCCTTGGGGAGTTACAACGGATCGAGGATGTGCATGAAGGCTGAGCATGGATAAGGCGAGTGCGAAGGTGTTGATATTCTAGTAAGATATCCGGAAACTTTAGGATAGTACAGTATACTATAGTTTAGTATTACGAGTTTGCTATACGACGACCTTCGTATACATACTATTGCCAGTTTAGGGCTTTGAAATTTGACGAAAGTAGAATTTTTTTAGCTTTCGAACTAGTAAACCCAGATAAATGGATTTGGTTTATTTGAATCAAATACGTGATCTATTTGGATCGAATAGATCCCATATTTTATTCGAATTCAAATTTATGTCTAACAAATCGAATTTATTTGGCTGGGGTAAATTCAATTTGCACTGCATTTGAAGAAATAAGTTTATTCAATCGCAGCTCCTACGCGATTTGTTGAAATTGAAGATCTTTTGTGGTTGATTTATTTGTAATATGGAACTTTTTTTTTTTAATATTTTCAAAATTCGTGACTTTTAAATTATGCACAGAAATTTTTTAAATCGTGAGAAAATTCTGTAAAATTTCAAAAAACAATTTCTTTATAAAAAAACACCAAGTTTGTTGATTTTTTTTTCTTTTTGGTATTCTTTTTTTTTTCTAAATTTTTTTTTTATCGTATCGAATTTTGGCCTTCACTATCATTCTGAAATCGAATATTCTACCACAGAAAATACCGGTTACATGTCTTTTTACCATGATTTTAAAAAAGTGACTTTTTTCCGTTTCTGATTCCAGAATTTACAGATTTGATTTCCGGTCGGAAAATTCAAACAACATTTTTTTTTTAATGTATCGAATTTGGGCCTTCATTATTGTTCTCACGTTGCATATTCTACCACAGAAAATACCGGTTACAAGCCTTTTTACCATGATTTAAAAAAAAAGTGACTTTTTTCCGTTTCTGATTCCAGAATTTACAGATTTGATTTCCGGTTGGAAAATTCAAACCAACATTTTTTTTTAATATATTGAATTTTGACCTTCATTATTGTTCTCAAGTTGCGAATTCTACAACAGAAAATACCGATTACAAGCCTTTTTACCATGATAAAAAAGTGACTTTTTTCCGTTTCTGATTCCAGAATTTACAGATCTGATTTCTGGTCGGAAAATTCAAACCAATTTTTTTTTTTATGTATCGAATTTTGGCCTTCATTATTGTTCTCAAGTTGCATATTCTACGATAAAACATACCAGTTACGAGCCTTTTTACCATGGTTAAAAAAACACTTTTTTCCAGTTCTGATTCCAGAATTCACAGATCCGACTTCCGGTAAAAAAATTCAAACCAAATTTTGTTTAATGTGACGAATTTTGGCCTTCATTATTGTTCTAAAGTCGCATATTATATCATAGAAAATACCGGTTACAAGCCTTTTTACCATGATTTAAAAATAGAGTGACGTTTTTCCGTTTCTGATTTCTAAATTCACAGATCTGACTTCCGGTCGAAAAATTCAAACCAAATTTTTTTTTTAATCTATCGAATTTTGGCCTTTATTATTATTCTCACGTTGCATATTCTACCACAGAAAACACCGGTTACAAGCCTTTTTACCATGATTTAAAAAAAAGACTTTTTTTCCATTTCTAATTTCAGAGTTCACAGATTTTTACGTGTATGATATTTTAAATGATTATTCTCAGGATTTTCAATGTGTTGATTTTTCAGACAAATACAATAAATCCGCAAGTGCTATACGTTCTAAAATCTCATAAACTCAGAAGAAATGAAAAAATAAATAGTTGCGAAATTGTTGGAGATGAGTGAGGCACGGAAGCAGAAAGAGTGGCGAAATGAATAGGTTTCTATGTTACCGAACGGCCGGTGTATCTTTTTAGCCGGTCATTTACGACAGGAAGAGAAAATAGTGATTCTCCTGTGCGTCCGAGCTCGAGAATCAGCCCAACGTTTGCTACATGTCACACGCTTCGCTAACGAACGTCAAATTCCTCACTGCATTTCCAGGTGGTCTGGTGCGGTATATACCCATGCATAATACTGATAGAAACGATACTGCGAAGTGGCAAGATAGCAAAGGAGATGCTGGAGTCGCGTTAAATACGAAAATCTTGCGATCTTGCCGATGGTGTAGGAAACAAACGAGTTTTCTATAGCCGCGAAGGAAGTAGTGAAAGCAGATCTGCGAAGAAGATCTCTATCCTCCCCGAGACATAGGCTAAGCGACGTGTTATATGCTTTGTTCTGTCTGCACGAAAATAAACGCCGATCACTATGTGATCTGTCTTGCTTACATCGAAATTAGCACTTTACGTTACAAGATTATCTTCAAAATCACAAGAAACGCCTATCTAGATTTTTTTAAATGAAAAATTGTATGTACAAGAAATTATCGAAATTTAGTAAATAATAAACAAATTTTTTTAATAAAAAAGGGAGTAAAATAGGCGAGACGATATGTTGCTAGATTATTTTAAAAATTACAAGAAGCGCTTATCTAGATTTTTTTCTATGAAAAATTTGATGTACAAGAAATTATCGAAATTTAGTAAATAATAAACAATTTTTTTAATAAAAAAGGGAGTGAAATAGGCGAGACGATATGTTGCAAGATTATTTTAAAAATCACAAGAAACGCTTATGTAGATTTTTTGCTATAAAAAATTTAATATACTTTCTCAAGAAATTATCGAAATTTAGTAAATAATAAACAAATTTTTTAATAAAAAAGGGAGTAAAATAGGCGAGACGATATGTTGCAAGATCATTTTAAAAATCATAAGAAGCGCTTATGTAGATTTTTTCTATGAAAAATTTTATGTATAAGAAATTATTGAAATTTAGTAAATAATAAACAAATTTTTTAATGAAAAAGGGAGTAAAATAGGCGAGACGATATGTTGCAAGATTATTTAAAAAATCACAAGAACGCTTATGTAGATTTTTTTCTATGAAAAATTTAATATACTTTTTCAAGAAATTATCGAAATTTAGTAAATAATAAATAAATTTTTTTAATAAAAAAGGGAGTAAAATGGGCGAGACGATATGTTGCAAGATTATTTTAAAAATCACAAGAAGCGTTTACGTAGATTTTTTGCTATGAAAAATTTAATGCACTCGGTCAAGAAATTATCGAAATTTAATAAATAATAAACAAATTTTTTAATAAAAAAAGGGAGTAAAATAGGCGAGATGATATGTTGCAAGATTATTTTCAAAATCACAAGAAGCGCTTACGTAGATTTTTTTCTATGAAAAATTGAATGTACTTTCTCAAAAAATTATCGAAATTTAGTAAATAATAAACAAATTTTTTTAATAAAAAAGGGAGTAAAATAGGCGAGATGATATGTTGCAAGATTATTTTCAAAATCTCAAGAAGCGCTTATGTAGATTTTTTTCCATCAAAAATTGAATATATTTTCTCAAGCAATTATCGAAATTTAGTAAATAATAAACAAATTTTTTAATAAAAAAAGGGAGTGAAATAGACGCGTTATATGGCTTTTTTATTAAATTTATATTCAAATCGTGTTCCATAATGGTCCATATTTGGACCATCATGGAACATAAAAAACATTGGAATTGTAATAAAATTAGAATCACTTTATCGATTCTCGTCAAATTTCGTACCGATCGCGGTTCAATATCCATCCATTTGTGTATAAAATTTCAATCCGATATCTCATAACATACGAAAGTTAAAGCCTAAAATAACTATTTTCGAAATTTTCAAAACGCTGTAAAATTTGTACAATATAATTAAAAAATGTCTCAACCACTTTCCCCGACATTTTGGACTATTTTGAGTGTATTGTTGAGTGCATGAAAATCTCAAAAACATTTTTTTTAACGAAAAAAACTTTATCTAATAGAAGAAAAAAGAGATATTTGATTTTTATTAAGTCAAAATTTTAAAAATCAATGTGTATTTTTTTGTTGGCTCGGTGAAAAAATATAATTTTCATAATGTAAAATTAAAAATGCACATTTTCGACAAAATATATGAGAATGACTTCGGCAAAGTTTAAATAGTAAAAATAGACGAAGAAATGGAATGTGAGATTTAAGGAATGGTGCGTTTGATAAAAAACGAAAGGGTAAAGAATATCCGCAGACATCCACCTCGTCAAAGTCGAGGGGAAGAGACTATGGAGAATTGTTTCTGCAAAGGATTTATCGGATTAAGGAGTTTTCCGAGGTAAATTTATGCGCTACAGTCTCGTGTTACAAAAGTTTTTCCGTAGTTGAATTTCTCTCTTTGTCCGGACAAGCTTTATCCTTGAATATTTTCCCAGGAATGCCATTTTCTCTTATTACTTTTGTTTGTTTTTTTTTTTAATCCTCTGTCTCTCTTCATCCGCTTATTCTCTAGAGAACTTTTCACTCGATCAAAGATATGCTATGAATAAAAATTAGTTTACAATCAATAACAAAAAATAAAAAAAAAATAAGTATTACAAAGTTTTGAAGAATGGGAATATTTCTTATCGATTTTATTATTAAGTCATCTGAGCTCCCCTTTATTACAAAATAAAGGGGTGAGTTTGCAAGAACGTATAGAACTTCAGAAGATCGATTGGAAATAAATTGTAGTTGATTTCCCATAAGCCATTTTTAAATCACTCAATATTTGTTATTATCAATAATCCTTCAAAGCCCGAATTTTTTTAAAATTACATTCGCACTGATAACTTGGGGGAAAATAATAATTATGAAACTGTCAATCATCCTGAACGTTTGATCCGTTATTGTGAAACTTCCTTCCTTATAACTTGCAATGTCCTATTTAAAAAAATGAATTTCGGAATAAGGGTAATTTAGTATGACGAGAAATAATCGGTTGTTCCCTAAACAACTATTTTTTTTAAATGTGAAATACGTTTATCTTTATTACTAAGTTTTTTCTGTCTACATTGTTCTTGAGATAACACGAGAGAAAGGAAAGTTTCGAGCGTTTCACGCCCTTGCACGCATAACGGCCCTCGCCCACGTCATTTTGCGTCTCGCGCCTTTAAGGAGGTTGAAGCGCTCCACACTAGTCAAATCAGTGTTAAATTTTTAAAAGCGTTTCTACAAGTTCAGATGGTTTAATAATCTGTTCCAAGGTGTTAATCACAAAGCAGCATTAGTTCTTGATATTCAAATACATTCACAGCTGTCATATGAACAGTAAATCGATCAATATCTCCAAATTTCCGATGTCATGTTTTTTCATCCAGTTTTGTAAAAGGGTAAACCGTAATATAAATCCGATTATGACGAAACATAGCTCATTTTGATCAGTGGAAGATCCTTAATCGATTGACCGTCCGGATTTTCTATAGTATCAGGCGTTCAAAAGTTACAGCCATTTTTATACTTGATGTTAGGTTATGATAGGATAAACAAACGGTTGTATCTTTTGAACTACTAATACGATTTTAAAAAATAGACGGCCAATCGATAGAATATCTTTTAGTAAACAAAATGAGCTATTGGTCGTCATAATCGGACTGATATTACGGTTTACCCTTTTAAAAAACTGGATGAAAAAACATAACATCGGAAATTTGCAGATATTGATCAATTTACTGTTGATATCACAGCTGTGAATGTATTTGAATATCAAGAACTAATGCTGCTATGTGATTAACACCTGGGAACAAATTATTAAACCATCTGAAATTGTAGAAACGCTTTTAAAAATTTAGCACTGATTTGAATAGTGTGGAGCGCTCCAACCCCCTTAACTCACATCACACTAACTTGAAAATCCAAAAATAAAAAATATTGAGTTAGTGGCTCGTTCAGATTAAAAATGAGAAAAACAAATTGACATTTATCATAAGTCTAAGTGTTGTATTAAAAGGGTTGCAAAGCTTCATAATTTAATTTTATAAAAATGTATCGTACATAGTTAAAATTTAGTTTAAATGATAGTTATTATTTTGTAAAAATTATCTGTAGTTTTTGTAAAACGATGTCCAAGCTTTTCAAATAAATGCTGAGAAAAACAACATAATCAAAATTTAACAAAACTTGCAAAAAAAAAAATTGAATCCTATATTGAAAATTAATATAGGAATATAGGACAATTTTATTTATAATATTTTTTTTGTAAGTTAATGAAAAATTTAGCACGATTAGATCATTAATTTTCGTAATTCTTTTGATTACATACTTTTACAGATATCAAACGGATTTATGTGATTTCAATTGCAAGTATGATTATTTTGACATTGAACAGAACAGATTATCAAATACTTTGACAATCTTTTTGCAAAAAAGAAAAGTGGACGTCATTTTTTTTTCTGTTGCTATTATTAATATGATTAGCAAACAGAAAAATAACGACTAGTTAGGACAACAAGTTATTGGTTGAATATTCACCAGCCGATTAATTAGTTGGAACATAACAGAACTTTGAACTTTGTTGTCATTGTCAATGACTTGATTGGCCTAATCAATTTATCAATTGGCGCAAATATTTCACCAATTAATTTGTTGTCCCAACTAACTTTTTTATTTCCCTGCAATATTGCAATCGCGAAATGGATCACTATAAAAGTTGTGAGAACACGTTTTTTATTTATCTATTTCCTATTTCTAATTTTCATAATATTTAACCAATAATATGGTTGGCCTAACCAATTAATTTGTTGTCCCAACTAACTTTTTTATTTTCCTGCAATATTGCAATCGCGAACTGGATCACTATAAAATTTGTGAGGACACGTTTTTTTTTTTATTTCTTATTTCTAATTTTCATAATATTCAACCAATAACTTAGTTGGCCAATTTATCAACTGACGCAAATATTTAACCAATTAATTTGTTGTCCCAACTAACTTTCTTGGTTCTTTGCACTATTACAATCACGGAATGGATCGAGAAAAGTTGCGAGGACACTTTTTTTAATTATCTAATTTTCCTAATCTTTAACCAATGACTTGGTTGGCATTTACCAATTTATCAACTGGCACAAATATTTAACCAATTACTTTATTATCCCGACTAACGTTTTATTTTTCTCCGCAATTGCAATCTGCAATATTGCAATTACGAAATGGAGAACTATAAAAGTTACGAGGATACGTTTTTTTTATTTATCTACAGTTTATTTCTAATTTTTATTACTTGACACTGAAGTAATTACACTTGTGTACAAAATTTTATGACATCACTCGAAACACTTTTACACTAATTCACCATTCAGTCAGTACTAAAGTATAAGTACTTTAATTATTAGAACACGTTTCAGTTTTTTTTTATTATTTTTTTTTTTTAAAGCACAGAAATGAATAGTTTGAAAATTTTTCTCAAAGTCAAAGTAAAACCGGCGCGAAGAGCTGTCGCCGGATGCGAAGCATCATACATGATCGCGGCCCTCCTGTGCATCACTGCGAGACTCGAGGATGAGCAACGGCTACAGGGAGTTTGTCGCGTGTCTCGGTCGTGGAACGTAAAACCGGAAGATACGCTTCGTGTGTTTAGCATTGCGCAACATCTTTATAGTTTTTTCTAATAGTCTCTCGCTCGCTCACCCACAATCTCCTAGAAAATACTGTCACGACCGTCCGTGCACGAGACTTTGTAACTTTGAACTCTTTTGCAGTTCCAAACAAGTATTTTACAATGAAATATTCCGTTGGTCTTTCTACGAAATTTCTACGAAATTAATTACAGTTCTTCTGAGGCAATTAAAGAACTTTAATACCATCAAATTTTAGTGTAATATTTTTTTAATGTGAAGGTATAGTCACACTTTCATTGCTAGATTTATTTTCGTAAGCCATACATTTTTTATGATATGTGATAATTATATATTTTTTATAAACTAGGATCTGTCATTATGAAAAATTTTACGAAGTAATTTTAATTATAGACATTAATTAAGATAATAGAGTTGACAGAATTTACAGGTAGTAAATGCTATGAAATTATTTGCAGTGGAACTTCTGAGATAATTAATCATCTTAAATTCCATTGAATTTTGGAAATACTTTTTGAATGTGCAATTATAGTAAAATTTTCGTTGCTGGATTTTTTCTCGTAGGCCATACATTTTTTTTTACTCTAATTTTCAAATTGTCCATAAGTATTGTATGAAACTTAATTAACTGTGATAATTACGTGTTTTATAAATTTGGTTTTGTCATTATGAAAAATTTTACGAAGTAATTTTAATTATAGAAATTAATTTAGATAAAAGAGTTGACAGAATCGACAGGTAGTAAATGCTATGAAATTAATTGTAGTGGAACTTCTGAGACAATTAATCTTTTCAAATTCCACCAAATTTTGGAAATTCTTTTTAAATGTGTAATTATAGTAAGATTTTCGTTGCTGGATTTGTTTTCGTAGGCCATACATTTTTTTTTATTCTAATTTTCAAATTGTCCATAAGTATTGTATAAAACTTAATGAACTGTGATAATTACATGTTTTATAAATTTGATTTTGTGATTATGAAAAATTTTACGAAGTAATTTTAATTATAGAAATTAATTTAAATAAAAGAGTTGATGGAATTGGCAGGTAGTAAATTCTATGAAATTAATTGCAGTGGAACTTCTGAGATAATTAATCATCTTAAATTCCATTGAATTTTGGAAATACTTTTTAAATGTGTAATTATAGTAAGATTTTCGTTGCTAGATTTTTTCTCGTGGGCCATAAATTTTTTTTTACTCTAATTTTAAAATTGTCCATAAGTATTGTATAAAACTTAATGAACTGTGATAATTACATGTTTTATAAATTTGGTTTTGTGATTATGAAAAATTTTACGAAGTAATTTTAATTATAGAAATTAATTTAAATAAAAGAGTTGATGGAATTGGCAGATAGTAAATTCTATGAAATTAATTGCGGTGGAATTTCTGAGATAATTAATCATCTTAAATTCCACCAAATATTGGAAATTCTTTTTAAATGTGTAATTATAGTAAGATTTTCGTTGCTGGATTTTTTTTCGTAGGCCATACATTTTTTTTTATTCTAATTTTCAAATTGTCCATAAGTATTGTATAAAACTTAATGAACTGTGATAATTATATATTTTATAAATTTGGTTTTGTCATTATGAAAAATTTTACGAAGTAATTTTAATTATAGAAATTAATTTAGATGAAAGAGTTGACAGAATTTGCAGGTAGTAAATTTTTGGAAATTAATTGCAGTGGAACTTCTGAGACAATTAATCATCTTAAATTCCATTGTATTTTGGAAATAGTTTTTAAATTTGCAATTATAGTAAGATTTTCGTTGCTGGATTATTTCTCGTAGGCCAAACATTTTTTTTACTCTAATTTTCAAATTGTCCATAAATATTGTATAAATCTTAATGAACTGTGATAATTATATGTTTTCTAAATTTGGTTTTGTCATTATGAAAAATTTTACGAAGTAATTTTAATTATAGAAATAAATTTAGATAAAGGAGTTGAGAAAATTCGCAGGCAGGAGGATCGTTTGCAATTTGTGTAATACATTTTTATAATGAATGAGTAACTCGAGGCAGTTTACTTGCAGAGCAGTCAAGTGTCGACAGTATGACGGCACTGCAGAGAAGACCGCTAATATCAGGTAACGGTTTCGATAAGTAGCCATGGAATAAGAAGTAATTTATTCGCGATGCGCAAAGCCGACTTTTGTAATGACCAATTTGTGAATCAATTTGGCGTGCTCCGTTACCCAGTTATGAACAGGTACGTGCGCACGCTCACGTTACTACATCAGGAATCGAAATAGTAATATTTATGTAAAACGATTATGTCTATTTTGTTATTTCTACAAAATATAAGCACGTTTTGTGAATAATTATATATTTTTTTAATGAGTCAATACATTTTATCGATATGATAATAATATGATATAATTTGTATTATTTAAACAATTTTCTTTTTATCTTGTCAAAAATGTTCTAAAAAATGTAAAAAAAAGCTTAGGCAATAAAAAAATTAATGAATTTAATAGTACAATGAATTTAAAAAACAATTCATAAAAAATTAATGAATTTAATAGTAAAAAAAAAAACATTAAAAAATTAATGATTTAAAAAAAAATTTATTAATTTTTTTTAAATCACGTTTTGTGAACAATTATATATATTTTTTAATGAGTCAATACGTTTTATCGGTATGATAATAATATGAGATAATCTGTAACATTTAAACAACTTTTTCTGATCTTGTCAAAAATGTTCTAAAAAATGTACAAAAAAGCTTAGGCAATAAAAAAAATTAATGAATTTAATAATATAGTATGTGAGATAAAACAAAACGGTAACACAGAATTTAAAAAAAAAACATTAAAAAATTAACGATTTAAAAAAAAATTTATTAATTTTTTTTAAATCACGTTTTGTGAACATTTATATATACTTTTTTATGAGTCAATACGTTTTATCGATATGATAATAATATGAGATAATCTGTATTATTCAAACAATTTTTTCTGATCTTGTCAAAAATGTTCTAAAGAATGTAAAAAAAAGTTTAGGCAATAAAAAAATCAATGAATTTTATAATATAGTACGTGAGATTAGACAAAATGGTATCACAGAATTAAAAAAAAAAAACATTAAAAAATTAATGAATTTAAAAAAAAAAATTTAATTTTTTTAAAATCATTAATTTTTTAATGTTTTTTTTTTAAATTCTGTGTTACAATTTTGTTTTATCTCACGTACTATATTATTAAATTCATTAATTTTTTTATTGCCTAAACTTTTTTTTACATTTTTTAGAAAATTTTTGACAAGATTAGAACAAGTTGTTTAAATAATACAAATTATCTCATATTATTATCATATCGATAAAACGTATCGCCTCAGTTTTTAAAAATTATTTTTCACAAAACATGCTTAAATTTAACTGAGTAGTTCTTCTGTTTAATAAATAATATTATTAATGCAAACAAAAACAATTTTTTTCTGATCTTGTTAAAAATGTTCTGAAAAATGTAAAAAAGCTTAGCCAAAATATGTGTACCTGAGACAAAAAAGCCAGAATTTAGAAATAAATAAATAAATAAAAATTTATAATATTATTAATAAAATAGAAGAACTATTCTGTTACTCCTGTGAAATAGTGATACTATAGCCCGCTTGTGTACGTCTGAGCGAAGGACCATCGACCCAGCACCGCCGGGGCCGCCGAGGCGCCGCGTAGTTCGAAAATCGACCGCTAGGTGGAAAATAATACGAAAGATTCTCGCAAGTGAAAGGCGCCCAGAACTGCCTTATATACACGTTCAAAATAACAGTCCAGTATCGCTTCTCGGCCTATGGCTAAGATCAAAGTGTAGTATCTGTTCTTATCAGCTTAATATCTGATACGCTCCCCATTGGGGAGCCAGAATATTAATCTGATTTTTGTAACTAGTCTGGACCCACGGGCTTGCTCGGGGCGGACGCGGGTTGTACCGGCATTGCAGTGCCGTCGGTTTCAGCCCAATAAATAAATAAAGCATAATTCACAGTTATTTAAATACCATTAAGAGGTCTTTTACAATTATGAGTTTGTGTTTACCGGACTCTCTGGGCCGTGTGTTACCTTTTATTGATGTTATATTCATTCTTTTTTCCTCTAAACACTACATTTCCTCTAGTTAGGCCAGAGACCCGGCGAGCAAACTTCGTTTGCTCTTCGGGTACTCTGGCCTAACTAGAGGAAATGTAGTGTTTAGAGGAAAAAAGAATGAATATAACATCAATAAAAGGTAACACACGGCCCAGAGCGTCCGGTAACCACCAACGCATCATTGTAAAAGATTCTTAATGGTATTTAAATAACTGTGAATGGGTCGAAACGTTTATAAAAAAAAAGAAATTTAATTCTTTAAACCGGACGAATATAATTCGGCCATAATATCAAGAGTCTGTTACATATTATTTCGTTAATATTGTTATCGAATGATTGAGTGATCCTGAACAATAATAATACTGATAATGAGAATGGAACGCGAAATTATTGCAGCTTCGTAATATGCACTACGCACGATTTAATTCGCACTGCGCAATGATAATTATATATGCGTAAATTGAGGAGTGGAATACATGCGAGAAAATTAAGAAGCAATTTTCGAGTTTTTTTATGTACATAAAAAAAGGGGCTTTTAAAAATCGTAAATTGTTTAATATTGTATGATGGTTTTTAAGGCCGTATTTTTTTTAAAGTCAAAATATCTTCCGAATTATTGTTTAATATTAATAATAGTTTGCAGAACAAAGATATTTAAACTTTTGAATAAATGCGAAAAAAAAAACTTTTTTTACGATATTATTAATACGATTTTCCGTATATTTTTTAATATATTAAGGAAATGTTTCCATTTTTGCATTAAAATTTTCGTAATTATAGGATGTTTTCGTAATTATTGAATATTGTCGAAATTATTGGATATTTTCGTAATTATAATCTGCGATACCGACCGCGTAGGTTGAAGCTATACCGGCTGCAGCGAAATGAACTCTTCTATTACCTAAAGAAAGATACCGTCATGATCTCACGAGAGAGGATCGTTGTATTGTGTATTATCTTCGGGGTAAATTTGACGCTTATTGAACCCGACAGTAAACACATTTGCTTCTTCTATAATAAGATACTGATGATTTTTGAGAATCATTTCTAATTTTTTAACTGAAGCGCAAAATTTATATTTAAAAAATTCAGAAAAAAAAAGTTTTAGTAAAAAAAATCGAACCTAAAGAACCTACATTTTTTTTTTCATCAAGATATCGAATTTTGGCCTTCACTATTGTTCTCAAGTCGCATATTGTACCCCAGAAAATACCGGTTACATGCCTTTTTACGATGATTTTTGGAAAAGTCACTTTTGGTCGGTTCTGACTTCAGAAATCGTAGATCCGACTTTCGGTCGGAAAATCGAACCTAAAGAACCTCAATTTTTTTTCTCGTCAAGATATCGAATTTTGGCCTTCACTATTATTCTCAAGTCGCATATTGTACCCCAGAAAATACCCGTTACATGCCTTTTTACGATGATTTTTGAAAAAGTCACTTTTGGTCGGGTCTGACTTCAGAATTCGCAGATCCGACTTTTGGTCGGAAAATCGAACCTAAAGAACCTACATTTTTTTTTCATCAAGATATCGAATTTCGGCCTTCACTATCGTTCTCAAGTCGCATATTGTACCCCAGAAAATACCCGTTACATGCCTTTTTACGATGATTTTTGAAAAAGTCACTTTTGGTCGGGTCTGACTTCAAAATTCGCAGATCCGACTTTTGGTCGGAAAATCCAACCTAAAGAACCTAAATTTTTTTTTCATCAAGAAATCGAATTTTGGCCTTCACTATTGTTCTCAAGTCGCATATTGTACCCCAGAAAATACCCGTTACATGCCTTTTTACGATGATTTTTGAAAAAGTCACTTTTGGTCGGGTCTGACTTCAGAATTCGCAGATCCGACTTTTGGTCGGAAAATCCAACCTAAAGAACCTAAATTTTTTTTTCATCAAGATATCGAATTTTGGCCTTCACTATTGTTCTCAAGTCGCATATTGTACCCCAGAAAATACCCGTTACATGCCTTTTTACGATGATTTTTGAAAAAGTCACTTTTGGTCGGGTCTGACTTCAGAATTCGCAGATCCGACTTTTGGTCGGAAAATCCAACCTAAAGAACCTAAATTTTTTTTTCATCAAGATATCGAATTTTGGCCTTCACTATTGTTCTCAAGTCGCATATTGTACCCCAGAAAATACCCGTTACATGCCTTTTTACGATGATTTTTGAAAAAGTCACTTTTGGTCGGGTCTGACTCCAGAATTCGCAGACCCGACTTTTGGTCGGAAAATCCAACCTAAAGAACCTAAATTTTTTTTTCATCAAGATATCGAATTTTGGCCTTCACTATTATTCTCAAGTCGCATATTCTACCCCAGAAAATACCCGTTACATGGCTTTTTACGGTGATTTTTGAAAAAGTCACTTTTGGTCGGGTCTGACTTCAAAATTCGCAGATCCGACTTTTGGTCGGAAAATCGAACCTAAAGAACCTAAATTTTTTTTTCATCAAGATATCGAATTTTGGCCTTCACTATTGTTCTCAAGTCGCATATTGTACCCCAAAAAATACCGGTTACATGCCTTTTTACGATGATTTTTGAAAAAGCCACTTTTGGTCGGGTCTGACTTCAAAATTGGCAGATCCGACTTTTGGTCGGAAAATCCAACCTAAAGAACCTAAATTTTTTTTTCGTCAAGATATCGAATTTTGGTCGTCACTATCGTTCTCAAGTCGCATATTGTACCCCAGAAAATACCGGTTACATGCCTTTTTACGATGATTTTTGAAAAAGTCACTTTTGGTCGGGTCTGACTTCAGAATTTGCAGATCCGACTTTTGGTCGGAAAATCCAACCTAAAGAACCTAAATTTTTTTTTCGTCAAGATATCGAATTTTGGCCTTCACTATTGTTCTCAAATCGCATATTGTACCCCAGAAAATACCGGTTACATGCCTTTTTACGACGATTTTTGAAAAAGTCACTTTTGGTCGGGTCTGACTTCAGAATTCGCAGATCCGACTTTTGATCGGAAAATCGAACCTAAAGAACCTAAATTTTTTTTTCATCAAGATATCGAATTTTGGCCTTCACTATTGTTCTCAAGTCGCATATTGTACCCCAGAAAATACCGGTTACATGCCTTTTTATGATGATTTTTGAAAAAGTCACTTTTGGTCGGGTCTGACTTCAGAATTCGCAGATCCGACTTTTGGTCGGAAAATCGAACCTAAAGAACCTAAATTTTTTTTTTCGTCAAAATATAGAATTTTGGCCTTCACTATTATTCTCAAGTCGCATATTGTACCCCAGAAAATACCGGTTACATGCCTTTTTACGATGATTTTTGAAAAAGTCACTTTTGGTCGGTTCTGACTTCAGAATTCGTAGATCCGACTTTTGGTCGGAAAATCGAACCTAAAGAACCTAAATTTTTTTTTCGTCAAGATATCGAATTTTGGCCTTCACTATTATTCTCAAGTCGCATATTCTACCCCAGAACATACCCGTTACATGCCTTTTTACGATGATTTTTGAAAAAGTCACTTTTGGTCGGTTCTGACTTCAGAATTCGTAGATCCGACTTTTGGTCGGAAAATCGAACCTAAAGAACCTAAATTTTTTTTTCGTCAAGATATCGAATTTTGGCCTTCACTATTATTCTCAAGTCGCATATTCTACCCCAGAAAATACCGGTTACATGCCTTTTTACGATGATTTTTGAAAAAGTCACTTTTGGTCGGTTCTGACTTCAGAATTCGTAGATCCGACTTTTGGTCGGAAAATCGAACCTAAAGAACCTAAATTTTTTTTTCATCACGATATCGAATTTTGGCCTTCACTATCGTTCTCAAGTCGCATATTGTACCCCAGAAAATACCGGTTACATGCCTTTTTACGATGATTTTTGAAAAAGTCACTTTTGGTCGGGTCTGACTTCAGAATTCGCAGATCCGACTTTTGGTCGGAAAAGCCAACCTAAAGAACCTACATTTTTTTTTCATCAAGATATCGAATTTTGGTCTTCACTATTGTTCTCAAGTCGCATATTGTACCCCAGAAAATACCGGTTACATGCCTTTTTACGATGATTTTTGAAAAAGTCACTTTTGGTCGGATCTGACTTCAGAATTCGCAGATCCGACTTTTGGTCGGCAAATCGAACCTAAAGAACCTAAATTTTTTTTTCGTCAAGATATCGAATTTTGGCCTTCACTATTATTCTCAAGTCGCATATTCTACCCCAGAAAATACCGGTTACATGCCTTTTTACGATGATTTTTGAAAAAGTCACTTTTGGTCGGTTCTGACTTCAGAATTCGTAGATCCGACTTTTGGTCGGAAAATCGAACCTAAAGAACCTAAATTTTTTTTTCATCACGATATCGAATTTTGGCCTTCACTATCGTTCTCAAGTCGCATATTGTACCCCAGAAAATACCGGTTACATGCCTTTTTACGATGATTTTTGAAAAAGTCACTTTTGGTCGGGTCTGACTTCAGAATTCGCAGATCCGACTTTTGGTCGGAAAAGCCAACCTAAAGAACCTACATTTTTTTTTCATCAAGATATCGAATTTTGGTCTTCACTATTGTTCTCAAGTCGCATATTGTACCCCAGAAAATACCGGTTACATGCCTTTTTACGATGATTTTTGAAAAAGTCACTTTTGGTCGGATCTGACTTCAGAATTCGCAGATCCGACTTTTGGTCGGCAAATCGAACCTAAAGAACCTAAATTTTTTTTTCATCAAGATATCGAATTTTGGCCTTCACTATTGTTCTCAAGTCGCATATTCTACCCCAGAAAATACCCGTTATATGCCTTTTTACGATGATTTAAAAGATCGAGCTTTTTTTCCGTTTCTGATTTCAGAACTCACGAAACTAATAAAAAGGCACGAGATCTTATATCGAAAATGCAAGTTAATTTCAGTCACGATAATCTGTAAAAGTCACAGTACACTAATAAAAATTTCAATACCGAGGTTCGATGGTTAGCGCGCGAAGCGCGCCTCCGCTGCTAGTGAACTAAATATCTGAAAAAATTCATACGTATTCAGAAAAATGAACGAAACATTTGAACTTAAAAAAAATGTGTTTTTCATTCAATTTTTTTTTTCATCAATTTGCTAATAACAGTTTAGAATAATTATTCTGCAAAATTAATCTTTTCAGTACCTTCAATGTACATGAATTTTTTCACATTTTTAAACCGTCGAAAAGTGTTTGCAATTCTCTCTCATTTTTCTCGAACTTATGCGAAATGAATACCAGGCGCCAAGGACTACCTTAAAAGCTCGACTCGAAGCGCCTAAGGGGCATAACGTGTTGAAACGCTCTTGCATTTCCTCTCCTTGAGACAATTCACACGCGAGAGTATGTAAGACTCGAAGAGACTAAAGTCGCGCTAGTTTCCATGAAACTTGGAGGGTCTTAACGTTCTCTCGGGGAAGTATAGAGAAGACAGGTAACGTTCTCACCACACTGACACGGCATTTCCAAGGAGAGATGGAGTGTCGTCGAGATATTCGATATACCGAATCGAACGCCGGATGTCATTTGAATAATACGATGAGGGTGACACAGTGAAGAATAAATTCGTTTCTCGAGGCGCTTTGCCTCCTACTTTGTACTATTCCTTTCGCTGGGTCTGTCCTACTACGTTCGTAGTCTAGACACAGTGGCTCAAAGCTCAAATAGCTAGCGTATGTAAGCAGCGAATTCACTGTTTTACAATCGCATCGTATACGCGGATACTGCATACAATGTTTGCAGGGCTATATTCGATCTGTACCGACAAACCATTGGAATGTATTCAACTGTATCAGGTAAAGACAGTTTGCGTGATACGTTGGGTTTAAAAATAAATCGGCAATAACACGGTCAGGTCTCATTTGGATATTTTGCCTATAAGTCGAAAATTCGAAACGATAGAATTAATAAAAAAAAAATAGCAAAGCCACAAAATTGTGCTCAGTTTTATCATTTTTTGGGAAGAGATATTTTAAAGACGGCGAATTTGCAAAAGCGTAAATTTGAAGCTAGGAGATTGAAAAATCTAAAGCATTATGCAATTCATTGTTTAAAAAATGTTTGATTTCTTAAACTTGCTAGAAATTCGAGCAATTAAGTAATTGGGGTATTTCAATAATTCTTGTTTATTTTTAAAAAAAATTAATAATGGTCCTAGTTTGCAAAGTTGCACTTGGAGGGAATAATGTAGCATAGAAATTAATTTACAGCTGGCGCAAATAATTTACTGTATCCTCTATAATATAAATTATATTATAAATATAATTATTTAATTAAATTTAATATTATACTAATTATAATTATCTTATTTTGTTTTATTTTATATTTAATTTATAATATAATTTATATTATAAATTAACAATTATTAAATTATTTGCGTTGAATTTATTTTATAACAATTTTGAAAAAATTTCGAGGAAAAGTGAAAAATGTCAAGTCCTACCTGGCATGAAAAAACCCATGTAAATATCGTTCTGTATATTCGGCCGAAACTACGTTCTGTATCAGCGATCTGATCATACAGTTCATCGCCGTCGGGGGTCCCAATAGAGTTTCAATGCGAAAACAGCGAGACGATGGATCCAGAACAAGACGAAAAGTGGATGACTTTTATTCTTAGCGCATAGCCTTCACTCTCATGAATATGATATTTTACGTACGCATTTGAATATCTGTATAAAGTTCGTAAAGATAAAGATGGGGGAGGGGAAGCTGCGCTGCGTATAATACGAGAGCCACAATATAGCAAGAGCCGAACGCAGTCTAACAAAGTTTCTCACTTAAAGAAAACTTCTTTATCGACTACCTGAATCGACCTCTTCATTCTCTTTATATTCCAAGCGTGGTGCCTGGTTGCGAGTGCAGCACGTCGCCGGTAGCTGTCGCCACTTGATGTTTTCTTGAAAATTCTGTTGAGTGCGAACCATATTTTATGGTAACGTACAAAATATAATGTTCAAAGACGTAATTTAATACAGAGTTTGATAACGAAATATCATTGCTTTTTTGTCTCTAGGGCTTCGATGAGAGTATTAGTCGCTCTTTTCCAACGAGTACGATTAAAATAACATTGCCTCTCGGCCTATGGCTACAATGAGAGTGTTAGGCCATCTTAGCCAGCGGTTATGATCAAAATATCATTGCTTCTCGGGCTATGGCTACGATGAGAGTGTTAAGCCATCATATCCAATGGCTACGATAAAAATATCATTGCCTTTCGGTCTATCGCTACGATGGGAGTGTTAGGCCATCTTAGCCAGCGATTATGATAAAAATATCATTGCTTCTCGGCCTATGGCTACGATGAGAGTGCTAGGCCATCTTAGCCAGCGGTTATGTTTAAAATATCATTACTTCTCTGCCTATGGCTACGATAAGAGTGTTAGGCCATTTTTTCCAACGGGTACGGTAAAAATATCATTGCTTCTCGGCCTATGGCTACGATGAGAGTGTTAGGCCATCTTAGCCAGCGGTAATGATTAAAATATCATTGCTTCTCGGCCTATGGCTACGATGAGAGTGCTGGGTCATCTTAGCCAGCGGTTATGATAAAAACATCATTGCTTTTCGGCCTATTGCTACGATGAGAGTGTTAGGCCATTTTAGCCAGCGGTAATGATTAAAATATTATTGCTTCTCGGCCTATGGCTACGATGGGAGCATTAGGCCATCTTAGCCAACGGTTATGATCAGAATATCATTGTTTCTCGGCCTATGGCTTCGATGAGAGTGTTAGGCCATCTTAGCCAGCGGTAATGATTAAAATATCATTGCTTCTCGGCCTATGGCTACGATGAGAGTGTTAGGCCATCTTAGCCAGCGGTTATGATCAAAATATCATTGTTTCTCGGCCTATGGCTACGATGAGAGTGTTAGGCCATTTTAGCCAGCGGTAATGATTAAAATATCATTCCTTCTCGGCCTATGGCTACAATGAGAGTCTTAGGCAATCTTAGCCAACGATAATGATTAAACTATCATTGCTTCTCGGCCTATGGCTACGATGAGAGTGCTAGGCCATCTTAGCCAGCGTTTACGATTAAAATATCATTGCTTCTCGGGCTATGGCTACGATAAGAGTGTTAGGCCATTTTAGCCAGCGGTAATGATTAAAATATTATTGCTTCTCGGCCTATGGCTACGATGGGAGCATTAGGCCATCTTAGCCAACGGTTATGATCAGAATATCATTGTTTCTCGGCCTATGGCTTCGATGAGAGTGTTAGGCCATCTTAGCCAGCGGTAATGATCAAAATATCATTGCTTCTCGGCCTATGGCTACGATGAGAGTGTTAGGCCATCTTAGCCAGCGGTAATGATTAAAATATCATTGCTTCTCGGCCTATGGCTACGATGAGAGTGTTAGGCCATCTTAGCCAGCGGTTATGATCAAAATATCATTGTTTCTCGGCCTATGGCTACGATGAGAGTGTTAGGCCATTTTAGCCAGCGGTAATGATTAAAATATCATTCCTTCTCGGCCTATGGCTACAATGAGAGTCTTAGGCCATCTTAGCCAACGATAATGATTAAACTATCATTGCTTCTCGGCCTATGGCTACGATGAGAGTGCTAGGCCATCTTAGCCAGCGTTTACGATTAAAATATCATTGCTTCTCGGGCTATGGCTACGATAAGAGTGTTAGGCCATTTTAGCCAGCGGTAATGATTAAAATATTATTGCTTCTCGGCCTATGGCTACGATGGGAGCATTAGGCCATCTTAGCCAACGGTTATGATCAGAATATCATTGTTTCTCGGCCTATGGCTTCGATGAGAGTGTTAGGCCATCTTAGCCAGCGGTAATGATCAAAATATCATTGCTTCTCGGCCTATGGCTACGATGAGAGTGTTAGGCCATCTTAGCCAGCGGTAATGATTAAAATATCATTGCTTCTCGGCCTATGGCTACGATGAGAGTGTTAGGCCATCTTAGCCAGCGGTTATGATCAAAATATCATTGCTTCTCGGCCTATGTCTACGATGAGAGTGCTAGGCCATCTTAGCTAGCGGTTATGATTAAAATATCATTGCTTCTCGGCCTAAGGCTACGATGAGAGTGCTGGGTCATCTTAGCCAGCGGTTATGATAAAAACATCATTGCTTTTCGGCCTATTGCTACGATGAGAGTGTTAGGCCATCTTAGCCAGCGGTAATGATTAAAATATCATTGCTTCTCGGCTTATGGCTATGAAAGGAGTGTTAGGCCTTTTTTTCCAACGGTTACGATAAAAATATTTTTTCTTCTCGGCTTATGGCTATGAAAGGAGTGTTAGGCCTTTTTTTCCAACGGTTACGATAAAAATATTTTTTCTTCTCGGCCTATGGCTACGATGGGAGTGTTAGGCTACCTTAGCCAGCGGTTCTGATCAAAATATCATTGCTTCTCGGCCTATGGCTACGATGAGAGTCTTAGGCCATCTTAGCCGGCGGTAATGATTAAAATATCATTGCTTCTCGGCTTATGGCTATGAAAGGAGTGTTAGTGGAGTGTCGAACAAAATGACTTCATTTATTAGTCATTTTGCTCGATAAATGTACTAGGAAATGACTAAATTGTAACCGATTTTCAGGGTTGTCAACTACCAGCGAGTTTGAAGTAATTTTTAAGTGATTTTTAGCTACCACTTCCACTAAGGCTAATTTTCTTTCATATCTGTAAATTATAGGCTCTTTATGGGCTCTCCATAAATATCAACCATTCCTCCATCGGAACTTCAAATGAAATATCCAACAATAAATGTATATAAATCCAAATCGACAAAGCACGTGGCAAAAAATACAATTTTTCAATTTTAGTAAAAAAGTCCATGATGGTTCACGCATAATAAGCGAGAAAATAATATGTATTTTAATTTTGATTATACATACAGCACGTAGGAACCATCAAAAGTCAGGTTTTAATTAGTCCTGCTCGTAAGTAGGGCTTTTCCGTCGAAAATGTAGCAGCATATTTATTATATACACGAGGTAGCAGCAGGGCTTTGAGTGAGTCTCGTGTTTCATGGCTCGCTGGTATAGAGGCAGCAGGGACTCTTACAATTATGTAGCATAGCTCCTCAGGCCCTCCTTAAAACGTACAGACCAAAGTCACAGTGGAAAAGCCAAGATCATATTCACGTCAGACTAACCCCGACTTCACCCCGACATCGTTATACGAGATTCCTCGTCGAGTGATCTCCAGACCAGCTGCGCAATCTTATAACCATTGCAGAAGCAGAGACGTGGTTGCTTCATCGTCCGACAACTTTTTTTTTTTCATTCATTTGTCTGTCTGAACATAGCCGCTTTCATTCAAACTTTCAACAGGATGAATGTGCATCAAAATAACAAGCACGGAAAAACGTCGACAGGGTTAACCAAAGAAATAATAAAAAAAACATTACATTTCTTTTTCAAATTAACGCCGTCACCGACCAACGAAAATTTATTGTACATTTTGTATGCCGATGAAATAACGTAAAATTCGAAAGTCAATTTTGTCAAAACGTTTAACGATGTCGCAAAAAATTCGTGCATTATTTTTTGTGAAAAAGTGATAGATGATGGAAATTTGTAACTAATGACGCGAATGAACTTTTCTCACTCGCGATGGATGCAATGTTGCGGTGAATATAAAATTCGTACGTAATTACGCCACTACGATATCGATATTTTTCACAAAGTAAAATTGTAACGCGTTCAACGCATATCGAAGCTCCAAGCTATGTTTTTTTTTTTCAATTTTAGGCAACGATTTTTAATCTATTTTTTTTAGGATAATTTTTTTTAGATAATAATTGTACAGAAACAATGTATTTATATTCCTGAGTGCATAAGTGATGTATTTATCGCTGATGCGACGCTTGACTGGTTTCGACCAACCGAGTTTTATCTCCATTACTCGTCGCTTCACTCGCATATCCATTCCCAACAATAAAATTGCAATTGAAGCATCGAGCGACTTTTTGCGCAAGCACTTTTAACTGTACAGTTTTTGATCGATTACATTCTTGGTAGCTTCACACATACCGTTGACTCCATTATATACATTGAAGCGTTAACCACTGTGAGTCAGATGTCACTATATTTTGACAAAAAACGTTTCAATGAAATACACGAAATTTGCACTGGGTTTAGTGACTAGTGACGTGACTCTTTCTGGTTAATAAAATTGAATGATAACGAACGTGTCATCGAAAAATCGGTTTAGCGACAGCAATTTTATTCATGCCTGTTGCAATTTCACAGAATTTATGATTTTGTTAATAATAATAATAAGATTCACGGAGGACGACGATACACTTCGCGTTTTACTCTTTTCTTATAGATTCTGGAGTTTTAATTATTGCAATAATTTTTGTAATCTAATGTAAACTTTTTTTTTTATAAACAATTTACCTTTTTTTTTTGGGAAAAAATCGATTCATTTTTTCAAAAGCGCACCATTTCTACAAAATTTGATTTAAAAAAAAATCCCTACGTAGTTGATATTGACATAGCCAATAGTATATATACTATTAGTAGTATACTATTGGTAGTATATATACTATTACCAAAAAATTTTATAATATATAGTATATATATATAATTTATAATTATATAAATATATAGTATATTATATAATATAATTTTATAATCTATAGATTATAAAATTTTTTGGTTTTTTGTTCCAGGTCTTATACTTTGGGAGAAAACCGACCTCCCGTGAAAGTGTTTAAAAAAAAAGACGATTTTCAAGATGGGCTTTTGTTGCCGCCATTTTTTATCAAAATGATTTAAAAAAAAAAGTTTGCGTACTTCAATATGTGTTAAATAAACTCTCTAAAAATAAATCCTATTCCTTTTTTAATACTCCCAAAATAAATTGTCAAAATTAGGCCTTTTTTCTGTTGCGAAATTGGTGTTAGCCCTGAAATTAATGTCTTAGTCATTAGCTGAAGAATTTGGACTAATATCTTAACAATTTATTGAGAAGTAATCGGAATAATTACTTTTGTTAGTTATTTACTGACAAACGATCTAATTTCTGAACTCAGATTTTTTTCTTATTGCAATAAATAAGTAGGAAAATTATGTTACACTTGTAACTGGTAACGATGACGCTGTGAAGTGTATTAACCGTTTCTCCGCTCTGCTAACTTCGTCGTCTTCGTCGACCTCCTCTTGATCTTTCAAGACTTCTTCCTCCGTCTCAAGGTTTATCTTGCTGAGATCACTTCAGCGTACGATAAACTCACGAGGAACTGTCGTCAAAAGTCTACCAAGAGCACTGCTTAGCCTTCTGTGAAATTGTTACAGTTGCACCTTGGGTTGATCCGCATCCACCTGGATCGTGACGAAGAAGACAGAATGTAACCTATGGTCCGCAAATACATACTCAACATGTAGACATACATTTATTTTATTGCGGTTGAAATACCGGAATTTAACTTGCAAAGAAAAATGCAATTGATTTTACAAAGTTGCTAATCAAAGTTGTAAATGCCTAATACTTATAGAAATAATGATGATGATACGATCAGCTCTATAATTATGATTTTATAATAATAACATGTAGCGATTGTAATACGATGATTAAACTTTGGAATGGCGGAAATTTTTTTTTTTTTCTATTAAAATTCACGGTAATCCTTTTGAAAAAATGGAAAAAAATAATTAATGCATTACTTATTTCTTCCATTTTTTCCACCATTTCTTCCAATATTACAGCGAAAATTAGTATTTTTTTCAGCTATTCAAATGTTTACACTCTATTTTATAATCACTACATATTATTATTGTGAAATCATAATTACAAAACAAATTGTACTGTAAACTATATCTCATGAATTCATGGGGATTTACAAGTCTGTTGCTAATGTTAAAATCTGATAATTCTATAGTAAGTTCTGTGGATAAATAAAAAAATTTTACCTCGAGGCCTGATTTTTTAAAAGTTTCTCAAATTCAGAAGGGTGAAAGGCATAATTTACGAAATAGTTTTAGATTTTGTTAATTAATATCGTTCTTACAATCTAGAATATATTCTATTTGTTTTATCTAACATTTCCCTTTCCGGTACAATTGAATATAATTTTTTGCTAATGATAAGCTTTGTGTAAAATAATGATCAAAGTACATTTTTTTATTTACTAAATTTAATTGAGCGTGCCAATTAAATTTTATTTTTTTTAAAGCCAAACAAAGTTGCTAATGTTAAAATTTTATAGTTCCATATTATGTTCGTACTGTCGATAAATCAAAATTTTTACCTCGAGGCTTGATTTTTTTCAAGTTTCCCAAATTCAGAAGGGTGAAAGGCATAATTTACAAAATAGTTTTAGATTTTGGTAATTAATATCGTTTTTATAATATAGAATATATTCTATTTGTTTCATCTAACATTTCTCTTTCCGGTACAACTGAATATAATTTTTTGCTAATAATAAGCTTCGTGTAAAATAATTATTAAAGTACATTTTTTTATTTATTAAATTTAATTGAGCGTGACAATTAAATTTTATTTATTTTAAAGCCAAACAAAGTTGCTGATGTTAAAATTTTATAGTTCCATATTATGTTCGTACTGTCGATAAATCAAAATTTTAACCTCGAGGCTTGATTTTTTTAAAGTTTCCCAAATTCAGAAGGGTGAAAGGCATAATTTACGAAATAGTTTTAGATTTTGGTAATTAATATCGTTTTTGCAATATAGAATATATTCTATTTGTTTTATCTAACATTTCCCTTTCCGGTACAACTGAATATAATTTTTTGCTAATAATAAGCTTTGTGTAAAATAATGATTAAAGTACAATTTTTTATTTATTAAATTTAATTGATCGTGTAAATTAAATTTTATTTATTTTAAAACCAAACGAAGTTGCTAATGTTAAAATTTTATAGTTCCATATTATGTTTTTCAAGTTTCCCAAATTCAGAAGGATGCAAGGCATAATTTACGAAATAGTTTTAGATTTTGGTAAATAATATCGTTCTTATAATATAGAATATATTCTATTTGTTTTATCTAACATTTCCCTTTCCAGTACAACTGAATATAATTTTTCGATAATAATAAGCTTTGTGTAAAATAATTATTAAAGTACACTTTTTTATTTATTAAATTTAATTGAGCATGTCAATTAAATTTTATTTATTTTAAAACCAAACAAACTTGCTAATGTAAAAATTTTATAATTCTATATTCTTATATAATTTTTACTAACAATAAGCTTCATGTAAAATAGTTATTGAAGTACATTTTTTTATTTCAAATTTCTTCTGTGAATAGCGTGTGTGTTTATTGTTAAAAAGTCACTCCTCTATTAGCAGAAAGTTCTTGCAGGACACGCTCAATTAAATTTTATTTGTTTTAAAGTCCACTACCCTCCAGGCATTTTATCTTCGTGAAATCATATCACGCAGTGGTTAATATAGTAACGAAAAACGCAGGTCTCTGTTATTTTTATTGATTTCAATAATATATAGACAAAAACGTTCTTAAAAATAACAAACATTTTTTTTTTTTAGTCGTTTTCAATCATTCATTGGTATAAAAAAAAAATATATATATATATATCTTGTTATTCAGGTAGATATTCGTTCCATCGTTGCATTAAATGATAACCCAAAATGAAACAGCCATTTATGTTGGACCCCGCGGGCCACACTATATGCAGTTGCGATTTTAATGAGAAAATCTCGAGCGAGTACATTACCACCAACGCGTTGCACAGAGAACTCACTGGTATTACCTTTTAAAAGATATAATTAAATCCCAAATTCGGGGCGATTGTGCGGCTAAACTTTCGACTTACGGGCCAGCTGTGCTCTCGTCTGATAGAACTTTCTCTCTCTCTCTCCTTTGGTGCAACGAAATTCGTTTTATTCATTGCTACGTGAGGGAGGGAGAATGAGAGAAAGGGAAAGAGAAAGATAGAAAGGGCACACGGAATTGGAGCTTAACGGCTAACAATTAATCGCGTTCAATTTGAAGCGGAAAAATCCCAATGCCAATTGGATATTGCATATTGCTAACTATAAATTTGTCTTTGCACAGGATTTTAAAGTTTTTTATATTTCGACTTAAGGATGTGGGAACGATACACTCCCACTTAATAGTGTGTTTCTGAGAAAATATATCTAACAGTTCTCAATGGGATATAAATTTGAAAAAAATAAAATGAAGCACTTTAAAGGTGGCGAGAAAATTGAATTCGCGTAATAGTCATTCCAAAATGGTATTAACAAATTGATGACAAAAAAAAATTGTTCGACAAATCATTCGTCGGATTAACTTTTTTTTTTCAAATTGAAATGATTTGTTATAAAATCATGGTAAAAAGGCTTGTAAACGGTATTTTCTGTGGTAGAATATGTGACTTGAGAACGATAGTGAAGACCAAAATTCGATATCTTGAAGAAAAAAAAATTTCGGTTGGATTTTACGACCGAAAGTCGGATTTGTGAATTCTGAAATCCTTCTCTAAAAAGTATGATGCGAGATTTTATCGAATTGCGAGTTGGTCCATTGTTGTCACGTTATTCGCGCTGTGATTGGTCCAAATTGGCGCGAGATCAGATCGAGACCGAGACAGAGTTCGTGTTTAACACGTTGACATTTGCAATTCTGACAGTTTTGTCAAGCATATCGGGCGCGCGAGGTTTGAATTCCCAAGTTGGTTGACTTTACAATATTTCGGGGTTTCCGGATTATGTGTTAATTGCGAATATGAAACTAGGCTTAAGATGTTGAACGACAAAGTGCGACGTAGTCTCTATGGCAGCAACAAAACCAGGCGTACGCGGAGCCACTACATGCGGATCAACAGAACAATCGTGAATAAGATGATAAGCGAAGAGATCGGGGAGAATTGAAATTCTGCAGTCAAGTAAATCAGACCTCTTTGTTCACTGTTACTTTTAGCAAAATCCATGCCAGTTTTCCAGAATTGGAAATCCTGTATTTATTTCATTGAGCAAAGAGGTCGTTCTGCTTTACTAAAAATGTAAAGCCCCATATAATGATGGGACTTTACATTTTTTTCTAAAGTCTGGAAATGCTCCAGACCGTGAAAATTTGAAGTTATCAAGGTAAATACTAATTTATAATTGAAAGTATGTTAAAGGACAATTGGTAATCAATTTGAGTCAAATCTATAAAGAGTTTCCGATTCGATAAGATTTGGAATTATTGGAAAAATTTGTTAGATCTCTTAATTTTAGGGAATTCTGATTATATATATATTATATATATTAAATAAGATCGCTGCAACGACACACGATCTCTACTCGCGCGCGCAGCGCGCGGAAGTTTTCTACTCAGAAAAAAAGTCACTTTTTTTTTAATCATGGTAAAAAGGCATCTAACCAGTATTTTCTGTGGTAGAATATGCGACTTGAGAACGATAGTGAAGGCCAAAATTCGATATCTTGAGAAAAAAACTTAGCTTGGATTTTCCGACCGAAAATCGAATCTATGAATTCTGAAATCAAAAAACGGAAAAAAGTCACTTTTTTTTAAATCGTGGTAGAAAGGCATGTAACCGGTATTTTCTGTGGTAGAATATGCGACTTGAGAACGATAATAAAGGCCAAAATTTAATATCTTAAAAAGAAAAAAAAATGAGATAACATATAATTTTTTCAGAATTTAATCTAATTTTTTACAATCCGTTTTTTTAAATATTTGCGCTTCATTTCGGATTCACTTAATCAATTGAAATGACTTGAAACTAAACGTTGCGTCTCAGTCGAGCGAAATTTTGCATTCTATTAAATTCGATTTTGCAAATATTTTCCATATTAAAATACTAAATAGAAAAAAAAAATAGTATCGCCTTTTATTAAGATCCTGTCATCTCTATGTAAATACTGACAATAGTTTACCACAAATCACCACAAGGTAAAAATTAATTTCGCCCTTCAATCACCATTTTTCTAATGATAATTGAAATTAGAAACGCTTGACTATTTTTTTTTTTTTTTTGGTGCAAGTCTAAGAAAAAAAAATTGAAAAATAAAAAAATTGATGTCCCAAGCATTACGAACAAGTGCTAGAGTTTCTCGTTGCTCGATACACAATCTGTGCGAGATCACGATCCGGATAAGCGCGCTACTAAATATTCATCGCTAGTGAGGGCAGTAAAGAGAGAACGCTTGTAAAATGCGCCAAATCGAATATGCGTTCATTCACCCATTCTGAATAATTCAGTGTCCGTGTGCTCGCGAGCTCTAGCTGATTCTGGAAAATCCGAGATTCGCGATTCCATTGAATAGGTATTAAACTGTATAGGTAGTATCGGTACTATGTTATTTGACCGGTCGCGGGAATTCTCGACAATTTATTTAAACTCGATGGGAACTTGGTGAGCGATAGAGTGGAACAGAGAGGGAGTGTAGATTTTATAGAAGGGTGGAACAACGAGGATTGTTGGCAGAGAACATTGGCTGCAATTGTCCTTTTATTTACATTAGCGTTATCAATGCGAAAGTAAATAGCATTTTACAATTGCCTTTGGGCGATTTTCTGAAACAACATTTTTGACATAGCCACATTGCAATCTCTATTATTGTTGCTAATTATCCGTGTTTATTTGGTATTTGAGTTTGAAGTCACTTTGAAGATAAGGGAAGAGAGACAATTTAAAATTATTGATGTTTATTGATGAATATCTCGATTGTTTGGCTGCTAATATTATGTGAAATAATGTCAAAGTTTTCAAATTAAGTTAGAACATTTTTATAATTCAATATTCAGTGTGAATATTTTCTGTCTCAAGAATAAATTAACTTCCTCTGTCTTAAATTGTCTTCTATGTAAATTATCAGTATTCCAATTAAAGTGATAAAGAAACCAAATTTCTAATTCTATGTATATTAAAAAAAAAATGGATTTTCTTTTTCTACAAAAATTTATAAGTTTGGTTACAAGCTATTCGAATAAAGTTCAGTTTTATTTAATCTTAAAAATGAAAGTTAATGACTGCAATTGGGATTTTATTTATATTAGCGTTATCAATGCGAAAGTAAATAGCATTTTACAATTGCCTTTGGACGATTTTCTGGAACAACATTTTTGACATATCCGCATTGCAATCTCTTTATTGTTGTTGCTAATTATTCGTGTTTATTTGGTATTTGAGTTTGAAGTCACTTTGAAGATAAGGAAAGAGAGACAATTTAAAATTATTGACGTTTATTGATGAATATCTGGATTGTTTGGCTGCTGATATTATATGAAATAATGTCAAAGTTTTCAGAAGAAGTAAGAACATTTTTATAATTCAGTATTCAGTGTGAATATTTTCTGTCTCAAGAATAAATTAACTTCCTCTGTCTTAAATTGTCTTCCTATGAAAATTATCAGTATTCCAATTAAAGTAATAAAGAAACCAAATTCAATGTATATTTAAAAAAAACGGTTTTTTTTAAAATAAAAATTGATAAGATCGGTTATAAGCTATTCGAATGAAGTTCAGTATTACTTAATCTGAAAAATAAAAGTTAATGGCTGCAATTGGGATTTTATTTATAATTAGCGTTATCAATGTGAAAGTAAATAGCATTTTACAATTGCCTTTGGGTGATTTTCTGAAACAACATTTTTGACATATCCGCATTGCAATCTCTATTATTGCTGCTCATTATCCGTGTTTATTTGGTATTTGAGTTTGAAGTCACTTTGAAGATAAGGGAAGAGAGACAATTTAAAATTATTGATGTTTATTGACGAATATCTCGATTGATTGGCTGCTGATATTATGTGAAATAATGTCAAAGTTTTCAAAAGAAGTAAGAACATTTTTATAATTCAATATTCAGTGTGAATATTTTCTGTCTCAAAAATAAATTAAATTCCTCTCAATTAAAGTAATAAAGAAACCAAATTTCTAATTCTATGTATATTAAAAAAGAACAGATTTTCTTTTTCTATAAAAATTGATAAGATCGGTTATAAGCTATTCGAATAAAATTCAGTATTATTTAATCTTAAAAGTGAAAATTAATGGCTGCAATTGGGATTTTATTTATAATTAGCGTTATCAATGCGAAAGTAAATAGCTTTTTACAATTGCCTTTGGGCGATTTTCTGGAACAATATTTTTGACATATCCGCATTGCAATCTCTATTATTGTTGCTAATTATCCGTGTTTATTTGGTATTTGAGTTTGAAGTCACTTTGAATATGAGGGAAGAGAGACAATTTAAAATTATTGATGTTTATTGATGAATATCTCGATTTTTCAGCTGTTGATATTATATGAAAAGATGTCGCTAGTTGCGCATTCACAACACGTAATTTTTTCATGGTGTTTGTTACAATTCTGACGTTTTTAATCGTATTTTTATAATAAATTAACTGTAATGTAAGTATCTCGCTACAATTTGTTAACATTGTGTTTTTAACTTGTTGCTGTTATTAAAGTGACTACGAGTCAAATTGTTAACATGATTGAGCGCAGAATGATTTGGAATTAGTACGAAATGCTAATAACAAAATGTACATAATAATAAAATAAAATGCCATCAAAATAAAATCTGTAAGTGCGTTTATAAAATTGTATCGGTAATTTCAATGCAATTCTTATAATTCAATATTCAGTATGAATATTTCCTCAAAAGTACATCAACTTTCTCTATTCAATATATTTCAATTAAATTACCAGTATTCCAGTTAAAGTAATAAATAAACCAAATTTCCAATTCAAAGTATATTTTGAGGAAAAAAAAAGATTCTCTCTTTTTTTATTAAAAAAAGATTCTCTTTTTTTTATAAAATTGATTAGGCAAGATCGGTTAGAAAATCAATATTATTTAATCATATAAATGAAAGATAAAGTATAGGCCAATAAGTTTTTTTTTTAATTCCGCGTTTTGTGAGATATGCATAGAATGACCCGTATAGGCAAATATAGAATAATCGATAATTAGGTGAGTATAGTTGGATGAAATATGACGTTTCGCATGGATACACCGGATGGATTCACGCTGCGGGAGAACTCTGTTGCCGTTCGTAGTGCTTAGGTATCCACGGAGCAATTGAGGCGGAGAGCCAGCAGCGTGGAGTAAGCGTGTGCTCATAAATCATGGTCTGGCCGGTTTGTGATATCGCTATAATGTTGGACTGTGACCACCGGGACACCTGCGACCTTATAGACCGCGCTCGGTGCGGTAATACTCACGAAATGTCTTTCTCTTGTTCGCACGTTAGTTGCGCATAAAGCCAGCAGCACGGTATTCCAGACTCTCAATAACATGCAAACAGTCAAATGGAGAACCTGTGACCGGCTATTTTGCCTTCACCCAAACAATGTGTTGCTCCAATAAAGCAAAAAGTAATATGAACCGGATTAATTAATTTTCCTTAAACATTATTTTTCATAAGAAAAATTGTACGGTAATTATTAAACGGGATACAACCAAACCACAAAAAAGATTCTTCCAAACAAAAAATGGCTCGCAAAAATATCCTTAAAAACAAAAAATTTTTTGCTAAAAAATCCTTACAAACAAAACATTGTTTGCAAATAAAATGCTCGCAAAAAAAATCCTTACAAACAAAAAATTGTTTGCAAAAAAATTGCTTCCTAAAAAAATCCTTACAAACTAAAAATTGTTTGCAAAAAAAGTCGTTACAAACAAAAAATTGCTCACAAAAAAAATTCTTACAACAAAAAATTGCTCGCAAAAAAAAATTCTTACAACAAAAAATTGCTCGCAAAAGAAACCTTTGCAACCAAAAAATTGTTTACAATAATATGAAGCCAAATTCAATATGTTGTATGAACTGGATAAATGAATTTTTTCGAAAATATAATCCCAAAGCCAATTGTACCATTGACTATATTTCTGAGCACTTAGAGAAATTGGTTTGATGGGTTTATTTGAATTAAATACGGGATCTAGTTCAAATAAATGAAATTTTTTTTAAAACAAGCAAAATTTATAAAATTGATCTTCAAGTGATCTTCTATATAAATTGTATATAGAAGATACATCGTGTCGGACCATACATCATTTTTTCTACTTGAGTATATTAAAAAGAAGGTTTTATTACAAATTTTGCACCACGATGTGTAAAAAAATTTTATTATTCTACTACGAATTTTCTAAATACAAAATATATACTCGTATAATGAATTTCATTTACTACGTTGTAAATTTAATGATTTTTGTTTCCTCATAGAGGAAGCTTTGTTTTCGTGAAAATTTTATTTTTCGAGATTTTCATGTTAGGACACTCAGAATGGTCTAAAACGTCGAGAAAAGTGGTTTAGAAAAAATGTCTGTATGTGTGTGTGTGTGCGTATGTGCACAATTTTTTGTTAGCACGATAGCCGTCGCAATTTTTAAGATATCGGGCTCAAATTTGAACCACGAGTAAACTGTCGTTAAACAAGGTATGGGATTGAATTTGGAGTTAATCCATCAAGGTGTTCAAAATTTATGGCATTTTGAATTTTTTGGAGAATGTCAGCTCGGGCTCTAACTCCCGCAATTTTTATGATATCCGGCTCAAACTTGGACCAGAAGTGGACTGTTATCAAATAGTGTTTGGGATTAAATTTGGTGTCAATCCGTTAAGGGGTTCACAATTTATGGCATTTTGAATTTTTTGGAGAATGTCAGCTCGGGCTCTAACTCCCGCAATTTTTATGATATCCGGCTCAAACTTGGACCAGAAGTGGACTGTTATCAAATAGTGTTTGGGATTAAATTTGGTGTCAATCCGTTAAGGGGTTCACAATTTATGGCATTTTTAAATTTTTTGACATTTCTTGTTCGTGCTCTAACTTTCGCAATTTTTAAGATATCGGGCTCAAATTTGGTCCACAAGTGGACTGTTATTAAATAAAGTTTGGGAGTGAATTTGACGTCAATCCGTTAACGGGTTTAACATTTATGGCATTTTGAATTTTTTGTTTGTGCTCTAACTTCCGCAATTTTTAAGATATCGGGCTCAAATTTGGTCCACAAGTAGAGTGTGGGTAAACTAAGCATCAGTTCGAATCTGGCGAGAATCTGTCAAGGGGTTCGAAACTAATGCCATTTGAATTTTTTTTAAACAAGGCTGCAAAGTAGAACTTTGCAAATTGCTTCCTCATTATTGTTGGATTTTTACAAAGCTTCCTCTGTGAGGAAGCCAAAATAGATTAACATGCTTCCTCATAGAGGTAGATTTGTAAAAATCCAATAATAATGAGGAAGCAATTTGCAAAGTTCTACTTTGCATCCTTTTTTTAAATTTTTTTTAACTCCACTAATAATGAGGAAGCAATTTGCAAAGTTCTACTTTACAGCCTTTTTTAAATTTTTTTTAAATCCACTAATAATGAGGAAGCAATTTGCACACGGAAAGAAATGTTTGTTTGTGGCAACTACGTTTTCGATTTGCTGTACACAATGTCTAAAAAATTAGTTGTCTCAACCATATCGAATAGTAACCTCAACTATTCACGATTATTTCTCGTGAGATTAGTTAGGTTAACTAATCCAATCGTTGGGACTACCATTCGAATCGTCGGCATTACCATTCGAATCGTCGGTATTACCATTCGAATCGTCGGTATTACCATTCGAATCGTTGGTATTAACATTTGAGTTGTAAGGCAAATAGAATAATCGATTGGTTGTCTCAACTCATTTCTTGGTTATGGCAATTCATCTTTTTTTTCCGTGCAAAGTTCTACTTTGCAGCCTTGTTTTTTTGTTTTCACCAGCGTATGAAAATGTCTGGTGTCAACTCGTGCCGAAATATCTCATAGATAGAAGTAGGTATTCGTACATACCATTCTCGTCGTAAAGTTGGTACATGAAACCCTATTCTCCCGTGAATAAAAATGCATAAATATATGGCAAAAGTGCAGTTGGCGGATAGGACACGAGAGAAAACTTGGGGTATTCTAACTGCTTCGGGGGAAGTATCCTTATCCACGAAGGTTCAAGCGGAGAGTTGCTTCGAATCGACGGGAGAACGAGAAAAACAGGGACAGTGAGAAAAAGAGAAAGAAAGAAAGAGAAAAAAAGAGAGAGAGAGAACTGAAAGAAGAGTGGTATATGCATATAGTGTATATAGTAAAGGAACAGAGTTTAAAACTCCCTATAGATATGCGAAGGCGTATATAAATAAAAGCAGCCGTTTATACGGGCCCCGGGTCGTTTGCATTGAATGGAAAAGCAAAAGCTTCGCTGGTATGTAGTTGCGGTTCGCATGGTGAGGATGCTACCGTTTGCACCAGTTTGCACTGCTTCTGTGTACAAAGAGAAGGGCTAAAAGTTCTTCAGTGTTGGACCAGGCCAACGTTACTACTGGCTCAGCTTGCAGCGACTCTGACGATATTCCGTTGCTGTCCCGGGGCACTTGATTACTCCTAAGTGTATACATCGGAGCCTTCACGGTATTCCACCTCTTCAGACTTATCCTTCTTTTCAAACTCGTCGTTTTCTCTTTCTAACATTTGAATATTAAAGTTTGCTCGTCGCGGTTTTATGTATACGGAGGGCGCGAGGCGTCTGGCTCTGCCTTATAACGGATGTTTGCATCATTCGGGAAGTTTTCTTTTTGGAGCTTCAGATTCTTCCGTCTGTATCCCCCAACTCGTGTCTGGGTTCGTATGTCTTGCTTTAGCCCTCCGCATGGACAGCAATTTTTTTTCATGTTCTCGCACTTTTTTTTCTCGTTAAACAAGATGTGATAGTTTTTACTGATATATTAAGAAGTTTGACTATTGCTTATGAGTAAAAAAATACGTCTATGACTATAGAATCAATTTTAAAAAATTATCATTTAATATTATTGCATTATTTGTTTTTTTTTAAATCCTTTATTTATACGGGCCAACTAAGTTATTGGTTAGACCAATCAAGTTATTTGTTAACCAACCAAGTTATTGATTGACTAACCAAGATGATTTAGTTGGTGTAACCAATAACTTGGTTGGTCAAATAATAACTTGGTTGGTCAAATAATAACTTGGTTGGTCAAATAATAACTTGGTTGGTCAAATAATAACTTGGTTGGTCAAATAATAACTTGGTTGGTCAAATAATAACTTGGTTGGTCAAATAATAACTTGGTTGATCAAATAATAACTTGGTTGGTCTAACCAATAACTTAGTTGGCGCATATATAACCAAGCGCCTTGGTTGATCTAACTAAGATTTTTTCTCCGTATAGTCGCAACAAGCGACTATGCGGTGGAAATGGTGTTAAATTACATATTTTTGTGTTGGTACGCTAAGAAAAGTTGTTAAGGGGAGGGAGTCAGGTAAAAAAAATTGATTTTGGAAATTCAATATCCTCCAAATCCTATTCCACATAAAAATGTCCAACGCACTATATTGTTGGTACTTGATTAAAGGATTTTTTACTGTCGTCTGACTTGCATATGATTTTCAATATTTTCTTAAGCAAAGTTCTTAGGTTTTCCATTCTGCGCATGATTCAGATCAAACTACTAGGCAGATTGGAATGGTTGACGTCTCATTTTCTTCTTCATGAAAAGATACACCGGCTAAATGGAGCAAACTATTTTTTTTTCATTCTGAAAGCAAAGTTAATCACTGATTTAGAAAATAGCATAACATTTATTTATTAATAATTATGTCACTTAAAAAATATTACCTTTTATTAACATTTGCTCCATTTAGCCAGTGTATCTTTTCATGAAGAAGAAAATGAGACGTCAACTATTTCAATCTGCCTAATAGTTTGATCTGAATCTAACGCAGAATGGAAAACCTAAGAACTTTACTTAAGATAATATTGAAAAGCATATGCAAGTCAGATGGCAGTAAAAAATCCTTTCATCGAGTACTAACAATATAGTGCGTTGGCCATTTTTATATGCAATAGGATTTGGATGATATTGAATTTCCAAAATCAATTTTTTTTTACCTGACTCCCTCCCCTTAAATCAGTTCATATATATATCAATCATTTTACAAAATCGTAATATTTTCTTGATGGTGATCTCATTTGCGAAGCACTCTTTCAACAAATTTGGTTATTGCATTATTATTAATCATTATAATTAAAGTCAAGTGTTGATCGATAATTTGTGGAAAATTAACAAAAAGACAGGAACTCGAGTCATTCAAATCGCCGAAATAATGAACATCCAAGCGAGAGAATGAACATCTCTCGTCTCTCTTTCGCCATCTGCATTGAAATTAAGCTTCTTTCATGTTCACGGATTTTTTACTTTTAGTTTTTTTTTCTTTCATTAAACAGGATGTGATAATTGTTACTGATTTATTGAGATTTTCAGGAAGTTTGCCTATTGCTTATGAGTAAAAAATGCGTTTATGTCAATAGAAATTAAAAAAAAATGATTGTTAATTATTAGAATTACAATTAGATGTTGATCTTAAGTGTGATAAAAATCACAAATTCACAGGCGATCAATAGCCATTTTTTAAAAAAATTGTGTGTCCTTCAGAAATCAATGAATTTTGATAATTCGTCTAAGACTATAGAAAAAATTGAATTAAATTATTACATTAAAATGATTAATTATTAGAATAAAAATAAAATAAAAATATAAAATTAAACATTGATCAATAAATCAGTGAAAAATTCACGAAAAGACAGAAAATCGAAACCTTCTATAGCCGGAATAATAAACAGCCAGGCGAAAGAACGAAAATCAAAAATTCACAGGCGACCAGTTCGACATATTTGCAAACAAAATTGTTGTCCTTTAGAAATAAATGAATTTCAATAATTGTTTATACGATGTACGCTCCGGGATTTCCATGATGCACGTTGTATTAAATGCCGTATTTTAATGTGAGTAATACAAAATTTCGCGAGAGTTAGCCGGAATTTAAATGAAAAAAGCAATTTCTGGTGAACGTGTCGCTGAACAGACACAAGCAGGAGAACCTTCACGGTGTGCATAATGCAACTGCGATCAATTTTAACCGAGCGTACAGAGGTATACGGTCTGACACACGCGCGGCAACAGCTGATGCTTAACCAACGACCTTTATTTTCGTAACCAAAATACGTGGCGACAGGCTCTCGCTGTGTTTATACGACTCCTCGGGTGTGAGCGCCTGCTCGTGGTCCTGTCGTCAGCGTTGCACGCTGCTGTTGCTTGAATTCATTACTCCAATGGTGTCGATAAAACCCGACTAGTATGTATAACGCATAAGCCTATGGATATATAATAACAAGCTCCTCGTCTCGTAGAAAAACATGTGGAGAATTATTTATGAAACGATATTGATTACCGCACACTCAAAAAAAAATGTATCATCAAAATGTTAGGTACTAAACAAACACAGATTGCTTAAACAATAAATAATGTAACCACACGGAGAGAAATCATTTGCTAGCATACACTGAGAGAAAAGATTTCATTGACGCCAAAGAAATGGATGGATTGATTTTTTTTCATTGATTTCAATGAAATAATGCATTTGAATTTCAAAGAGAACATTTCATTGCTTGTAAATAAAGATTTACTTAGTGAACATATAATAAAGAAACAGTTTCATTGATTCGAAGAAACGTTTTCATTAATCTCTCTCTCGCACCTAACCTCACTATTGAAATTCAAGTATTTCATTTCATTGACAAAGATTTCCGTGAATCAATGAAACTTTTTCTCTCGGTGTAGCTAAAATTGAAACATTTTTTTTCTCATTTTAGGGGTCACACCAAGAGAAAAGATTTCATTGACGCAAAAGAAATGAGTGGATTGATTTTTTTTTCATTGATTTCAATGAAATAGTGCATTTGAATTTCAAAGAGAACATTTAATTGCCTGTAAATAAAGATTTACTTAGTGAGCATATAATAAAGAAACAGTTTCATTGTTTTAAAGAGACGTTTTCATTGGTTCGAAGAAACGTTTTCATTGATTTCTCTCTCGCACCTAACCTCACTTTTTTGTTTTCCGATTCTCCCGAACGAACGGCTTCAAGTTTCGAGGAGCCTGAAGCTTCGCCTATTTCTGCCGTACTTTCTTACATACTCACAAAATTTGAGCTTTATCTGCCGCATACTTCAGGAAAAAATAGGTTTCGAAATTTTGAGCTGGTAAGAAGAAGGTTTCATTGAATCAGAGACGACATCTTTGAAATCAATGAAAAAGATTCATTGGTTTAAAGAAATGTTTCTTCGAATCAATGTCACTACTTTTCATTGAGTTTGAGATCATTCAAAGAAAAGATAGTATTGAAATTCAAGTATTTCATTTCATTGGCAAAGATTTCCGTGAATCAATGAAACTTTTTCTCTCGGTCTAGTGACAGCAAACTTTATTTGTTGGCCTAGAAAATGTATTTGCTGGCCTAACAAATAATTTTGCTGGTCTAGCAAATTTTTTGACAGCCTAGTAAATAATTTTTGTTAGGCTGATAAATAAGGCTTTGCTGTCACTATATTAGCAACTGATTTGTTGATGCAACAAAAGTTTTCTCTCCGTGCAGCAATTAAATATTGGCACAATTCATTATTTTTATATTAGAACTCACTATTTTTAGATAATCTGTCACATTCATTTTTCTCAGTACACAATTTTTTAGCACTATACATGGCCAAATCAAATAAAAAATGCTTCCCTCATGGGAATTTGTGAATGTGAAATGTATGTGTAATAACAAACATTACGACGCAAATATAATAATTGTATCTATTTTTAATGTATTTGAAACATACGTTTATACGATTTTTTAAATTGGTTAAGCAAAAAAAAAAATAATTAGCCCTTAGTGAAAACAATATACATTATAACCATAATGTAACATTGTAAATATTTACAATAAAACCCATTTAATGTAATAACTCTATTTTCGTAACCAAAATACGTGGCCAAAGCTCTCGGTGTGTTTATATGATTTCTCAGGTATGAGCGCCTGGCATTCATTACTCCAACGGTGTCGATAAAACCCAACTAGTATGTATAACGTGTAAGTCTATGGATATATTACAGTAACAAGCTCCTCGACTCGGAGTAGCACATACGGTATTGATTACCGCACAATTTAGTAGCACTACATGCTTAAATAAAAAATGCTTCTCCCACACGGAAAGAAATGTCTGGCTGTGACAACTACGTTTCCAATTTGCTGTACACAATGTTTAAAAAATTAGTTGCCTCAACCGTATCGAATAGTAACCTCAATTATTCACGATTAGTTCTCGCAAGTTTAGTCAGGTTAACCAATCCAATCGTTGGGACTACCACTCGAATATTTTGGCACTACACTGTTAAAAAAGACTGGAAGTTTTTATTCATAAACTTGTCATCTCAATTTTATGTACAATTATGGTATAAAATAAATGTACTTTTGCGGTAAAATTAAAGGAAATTATTAAAATTCAAGTACTTTTACTGTAAAATTAAAGTAAATTATTGTATTTGCTGTAATATATATTAATTTTACATCACACTTGTATATTAAATTTAATGTACCAGTTTATACATTAAATTTCAAGTAGATTTTTTTGACAGTGTACCATTTGAGTTGTAAGAGAAATAGAATAATCGATTTGTTGCGTCAACTCATTTTTTTATTATGGCAACTAATCGTTCACTGTTAAAAAAATCTACTTGAAATTTAGTGTACTTTTACTGAAAGTTTTTATTCATAAACTAGTATATTAAATTTAGTATACAAGTGTAATATACAATTAAATGTATGGTAAAACACATTCAATAATTTATTTTAATTTTACAGCAAATGTACTTGAATAATAATTTGCTTTAATTTTATTGGACACGTGCATGAATTTTATACCACAATTGTATATTAAATTTCGATGACGAGTTTATGAATAAAAATTTCCAATCTTTTCTAAAAGTGAATTTCATTCAGTGCAAGTGAATTTATAAATGTGAAAAATATGTCCTATATCAATGATTTCTGCGCATAAATATATTTCGCATCCATTTTTCATCTATTTAAAATATACGTCATGAATTTCAGGTATATTTAATATATATCTTATGCGTAATATGTGTGTGTTTTTTTTTAATAGATGTGAAATATATAACATATATTTTTAATATTCGAAAATTAATGTATGTAACATTATAAAAAAATCCCTGAATTTCTCTATGAGATTCCCACTAAGGGCTGATTTTATTTTTTAATTCTATGGTTGGACTCCAAACCTAAATTTCTAGAAATCCCCAAAGCTAAAAATTTGATTAACTCGTAGTTTATTAAAAAGTATCTTCGTGATATCTCCTAAATATTGAAATACGTCGGAAATCCCATATCCGAACGAAATTACAAATTTTATATATGATTTTGGTGCCACATGCGAATATTCGGGCGGTATTTCGAGCTGATTAATAACACACTCCTGGTTCATCAAACGCCGTAATTGAATTCGTCAAACATCCGCCTGCTGTAAATGCAATTAATTTCGAGGTTGTACCAACGTGATCGTGTCCGGTGATTCCGGGGCCAAAACCGTTGCCGAAAGGGTGAGAACGTAGAATCTATATATGCACAAATGACAATTCCCGCGTCCTGCGAACGTCACATATCATCGAGCATTACTCTTCATTCTCCGAATATATATATATATATATAAATATACATATATATTCTCTGTATTTCATCACTCAACTTGCTGTCCTTAATATAATTCAATTAATACACTGGAAAACAACGAGAATATCTCCATGTGTTTGTATGTATTTGGTCCAGCTAAGCCTTCGTGTAACGGTATCACGATATATATTGCAGAGTGTGGCATATATATAGTGTACATGGAGAATTTCATTTCAACTCAACCAAAGGTCGAATCTTAGTTAATCTTAGGAAATAGTGCTTAAGCAACAGGATTTGAAAATAACTATATATCATAAATGTATAATAGATAAATGATATAGTTTGATCAGTAGATCATTGGTAATTTTTATAACAGCCTTTCCATCAAAGTTTTAAATATTTTTTTTAAATTGTCTATGGATATACTTATAAAAAACATATAACAAAAAATTAGAAAAAAGGTGGATCAATTTTATTTGTCCAGTTTCACTTGAGAATCAAAAATGTTGTTTTTGTCATAGTATTTTTCGGATTGTTATTCATTTTTATTTTTATAATATTTACAATTTAAAAAGATCTTAAAAACATCGAAGTTTTTAGTATTTTTTAATTGTGCATCTATTAAAAAAATCACAAAAAATTTTAAAAAGGTAGAAGAAATTATTTTCCACTTTCGCTTAAAAAAAATGTTGTTGTTTGTTACAGAATTTTTCTGGTTACAATTTTTTTTATATTTGTGCATCTATTTAAAAAAAAACAAAAAAAATTAAAAAAGGTAGAAGAAATTATTTTTCCACTTTCGCTTAAAAAAAATGTTGTTGTTTGTCATAGAATTTTTCTGGTTACAGTTTTTTTTATATCCGGCAGTTTATTGTTTAGCTTTAAATATTTATAATTAAAAAACGTGAATGAAAAAAAATCTGAAATAAATTCTGAATCCTTGTTGCATGTGGAAGAATAACGTAAATTTACAAGGGACTTGTTGAGTTTACTGGAGAATAAATAAAATAAATAAATGAAATAGTCAAGGATCTTATTTGGCAAGGATTCGATTGGTGGTCGAGTTGGCATGGAATGGCATACGTACAGACGGGCCCAACTGCGTAATCTGAAATTCTGTATACCTATGTACGCAACCGCGATTCTAATTTAGTAACGACCAACACGTAACGCATATACACGCACTCAGAACGGAGAACACGGGATTCGCATTACATCCTGGGATGCATGACGCCCCCTTCCGGGCTATAGTGTCTCTGTCAGTGAGCGTATAGACACCGAGAAGATATTGAAGAGTGAGAAAATGTCGAGGGAGATACCCCGAGGTGCAGACGTTGCCGGAGAGACATCTCACGCTCCCCTGATGCGAGATAACGAATATATACAGGTATTCACTAAGACAGGGAAGTAAATTCTAACGGCAGATGTGTTTTTCAACCGGTAAAATAACAGAACAACCCTCATGTACACTATAGAACTGTTAAAAGTTCTTATAGCCATGGGATTTGCATAAGAATTCCATTGGATTGTGAATCTGTACGGAGAGAGAAAAAAAAGAACAAAAAAAATACTGGTAACGATAAATTTATAGTAAAATACAAACACAGACATTTTGAAAAAGTTATTTGTAATAATTATTTATAGTTAATGGAATAATTAATAACAGTTATCGTAAAAAAAGTATATTATTTTGAAAATTTAGCGATAAATACGAGGATGTGGTTTTTAACTTGTAAAATAAAATACAAACTCAGACATTTTGAAAAAGTTATTTGTAATAATTATTTATAGTCAATGGAATAATTAATAACAGTTATAGTAAGAAAAAGTAGGTATATTGTTTTGAAAATTTAGCGATAGATGCGAGGATGTGTTTTTTAACTGGTAAAATAAAATACAAACTCAGACATTTTGTAAAAGTTATCTGTAATAATGATTTAAAGTCAATGGAATAGTTAATAACAGTTATAGTAAGAAAAAGTATATTGTTTTGAAAATTTAGCGATAGATGCGAGGATGTGTTTTTTAACCGGTAAAATAAAATACATACTCAGACATTTTGAAAAAGTTATCTGTAATAATTATTTATAGTCATTGGAATAGTTAATAACAGTTATAGTAAGAAAAAGTAGGTATATTGTTTTGAAAATTTAGCGATAGATTCGATGATGTGTTTTTTAACCTGTAAAATAAAATACAAACTCAGACATTTTCAAAAAGTCATCTGTAATAATTATTTATAGTCAATGGAATAATTAATAACAGTTATAGTAAGAAAAAGTAGGTATATTGTTTTGAAAATTTAGCGATAGATGCGAGGATGTGTTTTTTAACCGGTAAAATAAAATACAAACTCAGACATTTTGAAAAAGTTATCTGTACTAATTATTTATCGTCAATGGAATAATTGATAATAGTTATAGTAAAAAAAAGTATATTGTTTTGCAAATTTAGCGATAGATACGAGGATGTGTTTTTTAACCTGTAAAATAAAATACAAACTCAGACATTTTCAAAAAGTCATCTGTAATAATTATTTATAGTCAATGGAATAATTAATAACAGTTATAGTAAGAAAAAGTAGGTATATTGTTTTGAAAATTTAGCGATAGATGCGAGGATGTGTTTTTTAACCGGTAAAATAAAATGCAAACTCAGACATTTTGAAAAAGTTATTTGTAATAATTATTTATAGTTAATGGAATAATTAATAACAGTTATCGTAAAAAAAGTATATTGTTTTGAAAATTTAGCGATAAATACGAGGATGTGTTTTTTAACCGGTAAAATAAAATACAAACTCAGACATTTTCAAAAAGTTATCTGTAATAATGATTTATAGTCAATGGAATAATTAATAACAGTTATAGTAAGAAAAAGTAGGTATATTGTTTTGAAAATTTAGCGATAGATGCGAGGATGTGGTTTTTAACTTGTAAAATAAAATACAAACTCAGACATTTTGAAAAAGTTATCTGTAATAATGATTTATAGTCAATGGAATAGTTAATAACAGTTATAGTAAGAAAAAGTAGGTATATTGTTTTGAAAATTTAGAGATAGATGCAAGGATGTGTTTTTTAACCGGTAAAATAAAATACAAACTCAGACATTTTGAAAAAGTTATCTGTAATAATTATTTATAGTCAATGGAATAATTAATAACAGTTATAGTAAGAAAAAGTAGGTATATTGTTTTGAAAATTTAGCGATAGATGCGAGGATGTGTTTTTTAACTGGTAAAATAAAATACAAACTCAGACATTTTGTAAAAGTTATCTGTAATAATAATTTATAGTCAATGGAATAGTTAATAACAGTTATAGTAAGAAAAAGTAGGTATATTGTTTTGAAAATTTAGCGATAGATGCGAGGATGTGTTTTTTAACCGGTAAAATAAAATACAAACTCAGACATTTTCAAAAAGTTATCTGTAATAATGATTTATAGTCAATGGAATAGTTAATAACAGTTATTATAAGAAAAAGTATATTGTTTTGAAAATTTAGCGATAGATGCGAGGATGTGTTTTTTAACCGGTAAAATAAAATACATACTCAGACATTTTGAGAAAGTTATTTGTGATAATTATTTATAGTTAATGGAATAATTAATAACAGTTATCGTAAAAAAAGTATATTGTTTTGAAAATTTAGCGATAAATGCGAGGATGTGTTTTTTAACTGGTAAAATAAAATACAAACTCAGACATTTTCAAAAAGTTATCTGTAATAATTATTTATAGTCAATGGAATAATTAATAACAGTTATAGTAAGAAAAAGTAGGTATATTGTTTTGAAAATTTAGCGATAGATGCGAGGATGTGTTTTTTAACCGGTAAAATAACAGAATAACCCTTATGTACACTCTAGAGCTGTTAAAAGTGCTTATAGCCATGGGATTTGCATAAGAATTGCATTGGACTGTGAATCTGGCTTCCATTGAAACTCTTATATAAATTTTCGAACATTCGAGCTATTATTTACTGTAAACTGTGAGCTTGAATTTTGAATGAAGGCTTGAATTTGAAATATTTCTTAAAACACGCCTACTTAAAGTTACTAACAATTTCGTTATTTCAAAATTTTTTTTTAAATTCCGAAATCATTGCCACAACCACTTTTTTTGTTATTGCAAAAAATGAATAAACAAATATTTGTTATTATCTCTGAGATATTATCTTCATGCATTTTATACTTAAGAGATATGCTCAAGCACATATGTACACATAGTCATTTTCTAGAATGATCAATAAGTGCGAAATTAAATAATAAAAATAATACAAACACGAAGATTGTCATCTTTGAAATAATATCCATTTTTCTACATAGAAATAAGTATCTGGTGAAGATGATTATAAATTCGAAACAAAATGGTTGTAGAGAAAATTATGATGTTCGGTTATAATCTCAGAGTAAAAATTATGTCAATTAAAAAAAATCTCCGTTTCTGTCTAATTTCTTTTTTCAAACAAATGGCGACTCCCATGTAATAAAGAAGCTTCCATTTTTTAGATTAAAAAATACATATTAAAAACTACAATTTTGACATTTCCGAGCAGAAATTTGAAGCGTTATATCACGCGTAAATCTGACGAGGCAAGCCTTATCATCGCCTGGTCAGGGCCTGATTTGTGCCTGATATAACGCTGGAAAAAATTCCCTCGGGTTAAATTGAAAAAAAAAATTGAAAAATATTCTTCTTCGTTTTGTAGGTTTTATATTTGCGTTGCACGACATCGCTTTCTTTAGTCTTCGTGGTGTGGCGTGTCTGTGAGGGTTTTGTTTTTCTACGCCATCTAGTAATGGGCGAGACGCTGTGGACACGTGGGCACGTCGTCCCCGTCTTCAACGAGGGATGTGCTCCCTTCGCGACGTGACATTCATCGCTCGGAGAAAGAAGCTAAAAGAAACGAGACGCATTCGCGGCGAAGGCAGGTGATTAGAGGCACTGAGATAAAGGATCCTTTCATCAGTCGATTGTCCGTTTCTCCAGACTCTATGGAACGACGACGTAGACGGTGATTTGTGCAAAGGTTCTGGATCAGCTAAAGAGTGAAGAAAACGATGATGAACGAAGCTCTCACAATTTGCGGTTTCTAATGCATTGCGTTCGCAATTTGCAACGAGATTATTATATTTTCCAGGGAATATCGTACGTGCAGTTAGACTCAGAGAAATTTCAAAAGTCCTGACAATTACAAAATGATAGTTATGGATTTTTAATTAATGGATTTTTTTTTATTGTAGTTATGGTAACTATAAAATGGTTTTAACTATATTTTTATTGTTGCGACGAATATTTTATAGTTATCGTAATTATAAAAAAATAGTCGCATAGACTTAAAATTAATTACTGTCACTTTATTGTTACCGACGCCAGAATTCTTTCTGAGTGTACAATTATCTAATTACATGTTTTAGTTAACTTTTTTTTACTATTATATTGTATTAAAAATAGTTTTAACTATATTTTTATTTTCGCGATGACTATTTTATAGTTATTGTAATTATAAAAACGATAGTTGCATAGGCTTGAAATTAATTGCTGTTACTTTATAATTACCGACGCCAGAATTTTCTCTCAGTGTACAATTATCTATTTACAATTTTCAATTAACTTTTTTAAAATTATTATATTATGTTAAAAAATAGTTTTCACTATATTTTTATTGCTACGACGACTATTTTATAGTTATCGTAATTTAAAAATAAACAGTCCCATAGCCTTGAAATTAATTGCTGTCACTTTATAGTTACCGATGTCAGAATTTTCTCTCAGTATACAATTATTTACTTGCATGTTTTAGTTAATTTTTTTAATGACTTGTAGGTTTCACATACTTATGTTTTGTATAAGAATTTTACCATTTTCTAGTTAACCGAACTTGATTAGCAAGTAATGATGACTCAATTTTTTATCGCTCTTTAATAATTATTTGTACTCTGGCAGAAGTAAAAATGTCGCAAAGTATAATTTTTCTTGGGACGCCAAAACCGAAAATAAAAACATTCATAAAAAGATTTGGTTGACTAGTATTTTTCAGAGAGAAATGCTATTGTGTATGGACATTTTTTATGGAAACTCAAAATTCCCTTATCCTTACAGTGAGACAGATATTGTAAGTTCATTTTCCTATATAACTAAGATTGTGACAATTGTGTTAGTTTCTTTTTAGGCCGTGGCGGACAATAAAATTGTGGTCAAGTATGCGGATTAATTTCGATACTATTCATTGTATCAGTAGAAATGATATCGGCAAGATTTCTCCTTCAACAAACTCTTGTCGCTAGTTCCGAGGACCTCATAAAAAATTCAAGAATTTCAAGTCGACCCGGGCCCAGACCGCCATTTATTTCTCTCGCCGGTAAAATACCGGTGGGTTATACAGCTCTATCCTAACACAAGCCTCCTTGACTCGCAATGTGTACCTCCAAGAGCGGGTAAATATTTCAACAGCTTTCATTGTTCGAGTCGTCAAAGAATTTTTCTGTATTATGCGATGAAAAAGGCAAGACTAAGGAAAGTAGAATAAAAGTTAACTCTGCGAAAGTTGACCCTTTGGAAAACAGGAAGGTTGAACAAAAAAGCTGGCAGAGCTTTACATAAGCTGACTAAACTTCAGCAGATTAAACTTTTCGACCTGTACCGCAAAATGTTACGATATAAAATGTTAATAATTTGTTTTGGTGATTTCGCAGCACAACCCACAACTCTGTCCATGTTTATCGTAAACGCGAAAAGCAGCTTTAAGACCGGGTAAATATTTCAACAACTTTTTATTGTTCCAGTCGTCAAAGAATTTTTCTGCATTATGCGATGAAAAAGGTTACAGTAGGGAAAGTAGAATAAAAGTTAACTCTGCGAAAGCTGACTCTTTGGAATATTGGAAGGTTGGACAAAAAAGCTGGCAGAGCTTTTCACAAAGCTAACCAAACTTCCGCAGTTAACCGCAGGTATTAAACTTTTAGCCCTGAAACGCAAAATGTGAGCCACACTGGGAGAAAAAGTTTTCTTGATTCAAAGAAATTTTATTAAAATTCCAGCCTAGTAAATATTTCTTTGAAATCAATTAAATAATATACTTAAGCTAATATTATATTTTCTTTGCATGATCATAAATGAAATGTAGAGACATTGAATTAATGAAAATTTTCCTTTTTGTTCGAGAACCATTTTTGTTCGAGAAGTAAAACTAAACCTATAAAATGACATGTCGCTGGTTCTTTGAATCTATGAAACCCTTTCCTTGAAATTCAAATGCACCATTTTATTGAAAGCAAAGAAACATTTCCTTGAAGTCAATGAAAAAAATGCAATTGAGCCATTTCTTTGGAATCAATGAATTCTTTTTTCTTGGTGCCCATCAAATGCACCATTTTATTGAAAGCAAAGAAACATTTCTTTGAAGTCAATGAAAAAAATTCAACCGACCCATTTCTTTGGAATCAATGAATTCTTATTTCTTAGTGCAGGCTTTTAATTATTTCCTTACGACATAAAATGTTAATAATTCGTTTTCATAATTCCACAGCACCACCCACAATCCTGTCCATATTTATCGTAAACGCGAAATCCAACTTCTGGTAGATATGCCTGAATATTTACATGCATTTACCCCCGGCTATTTTCCTTTTGAGAGATCAGATTCTCCACTCGAACGTCTTGACCAGAAAAGAGCAAAGAGCTGCCAAAATGTGAGCCAGGCTCAAGAGGCTTTTGATTATTTAGTTACAATATAAAATGTGTTTAATCATTTGTTTTGCTGATTCCACAGCAAAACCCACAATCCTCTCCATATTTATCGTAAACGCGAAATCCAACTTCTGGTAGGTACGCCTGAATATTTACATGCATTTACCCCCGGCTATTTTCCTTTTGAGAGATCAGATTCTCCACTCGAACGTCTCGACCAGAAAAGAGCAAAGAGCTGCCAAAATGTAAGCCAGACTCTCGAGACTTTTGATTATTTTGTTACAATATAAAATGTGTTTAATCATTTGTTTTGATGAATCCACAGCACAATCTTCAACCTTATACATGTAAATCAATGTGTGCCAGATTCTAGAAGCTTTTAATTATTCCTTTACGATATAAAATGTTAATAATTTGCTTTGCTGATTCCACAGCAAAACCCACAATCCTCTCCATATTTATCGTAAACGCGAAAACCAACTTTTGGTAGGTACGTTGGATATTTACATGCATTTACCCCTGGCTATTTTCCTTTTGAGAGGTCAGATTCTCCACTCGAACGTCTCAAACAGAAAGGAGCAAAGAGCTGCCAAAATGTGAGCCAGGCTTTCGAGACTTTTGATTATTTTGTTACAATATGAAATGCCTCCAATAATTTGTTTTGTCGAATCCACAGCACAATTCTCAAGCCTATACATGTAAATAGCTGCAGGCAAAATGTGTGTCAGGCTCTCGAGGCTTTTGATTATTTAGTTACAATATAAAATGTGTTTAATCATTTGTTTTGCTGATTCCACAGCAAAACCCACAATCCTCTCCATATTTATCGTAAACGCGAAATCCAACTTCTGGTAGGTACGCCTGAATATTTACATGCATTTACCCCCGGCTATTTTCCTTTTGAGAGATCAGATTCTCCACTCGAACGCCTCGACCAGAAAGGAGCAAAGAGCTGCCAGCAGCAGCTTTCGCTTGCACAGACACAGCAGTCATCAAGCCCACAAGCAAGGTGCACAGGACGTGTTCACTGACCGTTGTGATTTCGGCAAATTCAGCGAAGCTTTAGGGGGTTGAGGCCTTCCGAGATGGTGAATACCAAGCTGCCGTTAGATCTACGCAATGGCTTGTAGAAGCACTAAAGCGGGCTTTGATGTCTTGCCTTTCGACTTGGGAAATTCCGTTCGTAGCATGTCTGACGTCGCGGTAACGACTCAGAGATTTCGAATGGAGGCAAAAGCTCTATATAAGATCCATGGAAAAGCAATGGAGCTTCTACAGGAACTATGTAAAAGCTTCGAGGTATCATATATTCCTCACAATATGCTTACCTGCTTCAGCCAGCCACGCCATAGATCTCGATCCCACGGATGTTGAAAGCCAAGGTACAGATGTCTGGTTTCCTGATGGTGGCTCTCAAGTTGCTGCCGTTCATGTTGCTGTTCCCTGTTGCTTATACGTGGAAATCCCGTAATGCGTAGGACCAGCTTACCAAGACGAGATGGTGCGTAGCAAACCGCGCCGCCTCCTCCACCTAATTCCATCCATTCTGGACGTGAATCCGGGCAACCTGAGCCATACAAGAATTCTGGTATTAGATCGGTATCAATGCCAGTATCAGCCTTGCCAAGGGATATTCAGTCATGGAAATGGGATCAGGAAGTCCATCAATTCGGTCCATTATGCTTTGGATACTGAGGAAGCTAATTTGAGTAATGATTTGATAGGATATGTACATAAGTACATGTCCAATCGATACACAGGTGATTCAATGAACGGAAACTGATCCTGTAGTCTTTATTCATGCAGTTCAAATTATAATTAGTGCAAAAAATTGATGAAGTGTCTTTCATTTTTTTTAAATATTTTTAAAGTAGCCTTTATTCATGCAGTTCAAATTATAATCAGTGCAAAAAATTGATGAAGTGTCTTTCATTTTTTAAAATATTTTTTAAAGTTTAAATTGCAGAATGGGAATTGTAATTTTTTGTATGTTACGTCAGGTATTGGGTAAGAAATAATTTCAGTAGACAGAGGAGGTGATTACGCTATTGAAAATAGGAGATACTCGATGATTCTCTATACACACAGTAATTGTGGCACTCCTGGTCACTTTTAAGTATAAAGTTAGTTAGACCATATAAAATATTAATTTTTTGATTAACTCCTTCTATTATTACCGCAGCTACTTTCAATTAGTTTTGGCAATATGTAGCAATTAATAATTGTTAATTATTAGCTTATTGCTGCTTGGGAACCCACGAAATTTTTTATTGTACCTTTTTTGAAAAATCATTTTATCGTATATTGAGAAAGTGACCGAATATGATTACATTGTTGAAAGATAATGGGAAAAGAATAGGAAATTGAAAAAACCAAGACGAGAAAGTCTTCGGAGTATTTTGAAAACATATAAAAGAGCGAGAGGCAGATATATGGGCACTGAAGAAGGAAATAGAACTGTTTTGGTCTGCATGAACAATGCAATAATTTTCGTAGTAAATTGGTTGAGAAATAGTTTCAGTACACAGAGGAAATGATTCTCTACACGCACAGAAATGGTAGCACTCCTGATAATTTTTAAGGTACAAGTATTAAGGAGGTTGGAGCGCTGCACACTAGTCAAATCAGTGCTAAATTTTTAAAAGCTTTTCTACAATTTCAGATGTTTTAATAATCTGTTCCAAGGTATTAATCACATAGCAGCATTAGTTCTTGATATTCAAATACATTCACAGTTGTGATATCAACAGTAAATCGATCAATATCTGCAAATTTCCGATGTTATGTTTTTTCATCCAGTTTTTTAAAAGGGTAAACCGTAATATCAGGCCGATTATGACGACCAATAGCTCATTTTGTTTACTAAAAGATATTCTATCGATTGGCCGTCTATTTTTTTAAATCGTATTAGTAGTTCAAAAGATACAACCGTTTGTTTATCCTATCATAACCTAACATCAAGTATACAAATGGCTGTAACTTTTGAACGCCTGATACTATAGGAAATCCGGACGGTCAATCGATTAAGGATCTTCCACTGATCAAAATGAGCTATGTTTCGTCATAATCGGACTGATATTACGGTTTACCCTTTTACAAAACTGGATGAAAAAACATGGCATCGGAAGTTTTGAGATATTGATCGATTTACTGTTCATATGACAGCTGTGAATGTATTTTAATATCAAGAACTAATGCTGCTATGTGATTAACACCTTGGAACAGATTATTAAACCATCTGAGATTGTAGAAACGCTTTTAAAAATTCAGCACTGATTTGACTAGTGTGGAGCGCTCCAACCTCCTTAAGTTACTTAGACCATATATTTCCTTCTATTCCTCCTATTGTTGCGGCAGCTACTTTCAATTAGTTTTAGCAATAACTAGCAATTAATAATTATCACTTAATTAGCTTATTGCTTATTATTCGAACAACCACGACATTTTTTTATTGTACCTTTTTTGAAAAATCATTTTATCGTCTATTGAGAAAGTGACCGAATATGATTACATTGTTGAAAGATAATAGGAAAAGAATAGGAAATTGAAAAAAACAAGACGAGAAAGTCTTCGGAGTATTTTGAAAACATATAAAAGAAGATTGAGCGAGAGGCAGATATATGGGCACTGAAGAAGGCAATAAAACTGTTTTGGTCTGCATAAACAATGCAATAATTTTCGTAGTAAATTGGTTGAGAAAGAGTTTCAGTGCACAGAGGAAATGATTCTCTACACGCACAGAAATGGTAGCACTCCTGATAATTTTTAAGGTACAAGTATTAAGGAGGTTGGAGCGCTGCACACTAGTCAAATCAGTGCTAAATTTTTAAAAGCTTTTCTACAATTTCAGATGTTTTAATAATCTGTTCCAAGGTATTAATCACATAGCAGCATTAGTTCTTGATATTCAAATACATTCACAGCTGTGATATCAACAGTAAATCGATCAATATCTGCAAATTCCCGATGTTATGTTTTTTCATCCAGTTTTTTAAAAGGGTAAACCGTAATATCAGCCCGATTATGACGACCAATAGCTCATTTTGTTTACTAAAAGATATTCTATCGATTGGCCGTCTATTTTTTTAAATCGTATTAGTAGTTCAAAATATACAACCGTTTGTTTATCCTATCATAACCTAACATCAAGTATACAAATGGCTGTAACTTTTGAACGCCTGATACTATAGGAAATCCGGACGGTCAATCGATTAAGGATCTTCCACTGATCAAAATGAGCTATGTTTCGTCATAATCGGACTGATATTACAAAACTGGATGAAAAAACATGGCATCGGAAATTTTGAGATATTGATCGATTTACTGTTCATATGACAGCTGTGAATGTATTTTAATATCAAGAACTAATGCTGCTATGTGATTAACACCTTGGAACAGATTATTAAACCATCTGAGATTGTAGAAACGCTTTTAAAAATTCAACAACTGATTTGACTAGTGTGGAGCGCTCCAACCTCCTTAAGTTACTTAGACACTATATTTCCTTCTATTCCTCCTATTGTGGCGGCAGCTACTTTCAATTAGTTTTAGCAATAACTAGCAATTAATAATTGGCACTTAATTAGCTTATTGCTTATTATTTGAACAGTCACGATATTTTTTATTGAACCTTTTTTGGAAAATAATTTTATTGTTTATTGGCAAAGTGACCGAATATGATTACATTGTTGAAAGATAATGGGAAAAGAATAGGAAATTGAAAAAACCAAGACGAGCAAGTCTTCGGAGTATTTTGAAAACATATAAAAGAAGATTGAGCGAGAGGCAGATATATGGGCACTGAAGAAGGCAATAGAACTGTTTTGGTCTGCATGAACAACGCAATAACTTTCGTAGTAAATGGAGACCGCGAAAACCGCGGCAGTATCTTCGCTCTGGGTGTATAGAAATTTTCTTTTTCTTCGCACAGTCTCGCTTTCACCCTTACACGAAGTAGCACCGCAACCCTAAAGAAGTTTTCCCATAACCATGAAACGAGGGTATAGGGTCTCGCGCCTGGCGCTTAGTCTATATTGAGAAAGGAAGAGATCATTCAGGAAATGCTGCGGTGTGGCAGCTGGCTTTAAGAGGGAAGAGGGAATCTCGAAGAATTCGAATGCGAGAACGTACGCGGAATATGAACGAGACCAGCAAAAAGAATTCCGGCGGTGAGCGTCTTCGCTTCTTCGCTAAATGTAATTGGAAAAACGGAAAATGTGCTGAGCACCGGCACATTTAACGGAAAATAAATTGGCGGGCCTCGGGAGAAAAGATCGGGATATGACCAAATAGCAAAGAATATGAACAGAAACAAAGCCAAAAAATCACCAAACAAACTGACAACCTGATTATCATTTTTATTTGCAATAGTCGTGAAGAACGGAAAATGGTACTTTGAGAAAATTACCAAAAAAAGTAGAAGAGAGGATAATATAAAAATGGCGGGGCTCCCAAAGTACTTGAACATTTCCCAGGTTTTAATTACCCTAATTTCTGCCTTTGCCCATTTCATGTAATCTTCGCCTTGCACAATTTCCTCTTTCGGACTTTTTCTTCATCTTTTCTTTTATTCCCTCTATTCTATAGTCTATAGTCTTATACAGAGCTATATATGCTATATAGTTAGCCTTGTATCTGGGGAACTGATTTCCCTGATGCGCCAACTATAAAAACTTAGACCCTAAACCTTTTAGAAGGGTCTTAAACGAAAAGTGTGATTTTGGTATCGTTGTGATCTTGGCACTATTAAAAATTCACCAATTTTACTTTCGTTTTAAGGATAGAATAATCTTAATACTTTGATTCGCAGTTTAGGTCGAAATTGTAGTAATAAAGGAATTAAAGATACGAAATATGGTTCTTTTTTTTTCTTCTATATCTGTCGGTTTTTTTCACTGATTTAGGGACGTTACACATTCACTTGATGGTTATTATAAATTTACAATAATTTTGAAACATTTATAGGTTTTCATTTTTTTTAATCTATTTTTTAATTTTACTTCCTCATAGTGGAAGCTTTGTTTTCGTGAAATTTTTTTTTCTCGAGATTTTCATGTCAGGACACTCAGAATGGTTTAAAACGTCGAGAAAAGTGGTTTAGAAAAAATGTCTGTATGTGTGTATGTGTGTGTGTGTGTGTGCGTATGTGCACAATTTTTTGTTAGCACGATAGCCGTCGTAATTTTTAAGATATCGCGCTCAAATTTGAACCACGAGTAAACTGTCGTTAAATAAGGTATGGGATTGAATTTGAAGTTAATCCATGAAGGTGTTCAATATTTATGGCATTATGAATTTTTTGGAGAATGTCAGCTCGGGCTTTAACTCCCGCAATTTTTATGATATCCGGCTCAAACTTGGACCAGAAGTGGACTGTTATCAAATAGTGTTTGGGATTAAATTTTGTGTCAATCCGTTAAGGGGTTCACAATTTATCGCATTTTTTAATTTTTTGACATTTTTTGTTCGTGCTCTAACTTTCGCAATTTTTAAGATATCGGGCTCAAATATGGTCCACAAGTGGACTGTTATTACATAAAGTTTGGGAGTGAATTTGACGTCAATCCATTAAGGGGTTTAAAATTTATGGCATTTTGAATTTTTTGTTCGTGCTCTAACATCTGCAATTTTTAAGATATCGGGCTCAAATTTGGTCCACACGTAGAGTGTGGGTAAACTAAACATCAGTTCGAATCTGGTGAGAATCTGTCAAGGGGTTCAAAACTAATGCCATTTAAAAAAAAATTTAAAACAAGGCTGCAAAGTAGAACTTTCCAAATTGCTTCCTCATTATTGTTGGATTTTTACAAAAATTTCCTCTACAAGGAAGCCAAAATAGATTAACATGCTTCCTCATAGAGGTAGATTTATAAAAATCCAACAATAATGAGGAAGCAATTTGCAAAGTTCTACTTTTTTTGTTTTGGGATTGCCAAAAAAAAATAACTTAGTAAAGTTCGCATAAAAACGAGAAGCTCCAGATGTATATATGCTTTATATAATTTGTTGGGGTGACAAATAATGTCATTGTATTTTTAATTTATTTGACACTCTTAGCAAAAAAAAAGAGCTTCATATAAAAAAAATAACTTAGTAAAGTTCGCCTAAAAACGAGAAGCTCCAGCTGTATAAATGCTTTATATAATTTGTTGGAGTGACAAATAATATCATTGTGTTTTTAATTTATTTGACACTCTTAGCAAAAAAAAAAGAGCTTCATATAAAAAAAATAACTTAGTAAAGTTCGCCTAAAAACGAGAAGCTCCAGATGTATAAATGCTTTATATAATTTGTTGGAGTGACAAATTATGTCATTGTATTTTTAATTTATTTGACACTCTTAGCAAAAAAAAAAGAGCTTCATGTAAAATTTGTGAACGGAGTGTTTCAGTAGTGTTATAGCATGTCAGACACAACGTATCAATCCGCAACGAGTCAGCAAGTGAGCCAGTGCTCTCAACCCAGGATACAAACTTTCGAGGGAAGCGTACGTAAACTTTTAACTCGAAGAGTAACTCCCTTTTTGGTAGAGCTGCGACCTGTCGTTTCTCGGTGCCAACGGACACACTTTAGCGCGCAGAGTATCAAGCACATAGCTATACCATTGACCTCGTGAAGAAATAAATCCGCACTCTACTGGTAGAAAGTCGTAAATCAGTCCATAGGACTCTATCGAATTTTGAGGGTCCAAGTAAGACGGTGAACTTGGTTGACCCGGGAAATTTGATATACAGATGCTACTTGACTTTGAAGAATTGCTGATACTCTTTTACCCCCCTTCTTCTCATGTATGCCTCACGTCTGCCAACTGAGAGAGCCAAATTTTTTTCTTATCCTTCGTTTTATTTTTTTTGCATACTTGACATTTTTCAGATTCCAACGAAGACATTTGCTTGTTCTTGGAGGAAACTTTGTTTTCATGGAAAAAATCATCTCTCGAAATTTTTAAATCAGTATAATTAAAATTGTGCCAAGTAAAAAATGATATATTGTCCGAAATATGAAATTGGACATATATAGTGAGTATAAACTTTGTCTATAATTTATATTAAAAGTGACGTACTTTTAATATATTTAATTTATATTAAAAGTGACGTACTTTTAATATATTTAATATATTTAATTTATATTAAAAGTGACGTACTTTTAATATATTTAATTTATATTAAAAGTGACGTACTTTTAATATAAAATTAATGAAAATTATTGGAACTACTGAACCATATATTAATTTTACATCGCATTTGCGTATAAAATTTATTTTACCACTTTATGCATAAAAACTTCCTGTACCTTTTTACATTAATTTCTAAGTAAATTTTATTTTTGCAGTGTATGGAAGAATAAAAATCCAAAGAAAAAACTCTATATAAATGAAGTTACAATTACAGTTGGTTTGTGTTAAGTTAGTTTGGGATCAACGATGGGATTCAAAAGTTGTATAATTATTTTCCAGACTTCATAAGTTTCCTCTATGGTTCAAAGTTCGACTTTGCACGGTTTTAAAAATATTTTTTAATTCATTCGTTACTTTCTGTTGTTATCGATGTCCATTCTTTCGAAAGGCTAATGTTATTTCCTCTAATAACAATTTTTGCAAGCTTAAAGTATTAATGGAAAAGTTTTCTCATTGTTTCGAATTTTCCTTGATTCATTATGCAATCGTTGAAAGTTCGCTGCGACGTTGGAAGCGAAAGCTACATTGGATTGGATTGAAAGGACTTTTTTTCGTAAAATGGAAATCACGATTAAAACGAAACTGTAGCGACTCTTGCCTTTGTACACTGTTGAAAATATTTAGTAGAATTTTTCGTAATGAGCAAAGCAAGCTCTTTAACAGAAACTGGGGTATTAAATTTTATATGCAAGTGAGATGTAAAATTGTAGTAATTTCTACTAAATCCTATGAAAAATAGGAAATTCAATATAAAAATTTGTAATTTTACTATACACGTATATTTCAAACATAATTTATCAGATGATGAATAAAATTTTCAGGAATATATATTTGCAAACGTTTTTGCTTCCTCATAGAGGAAGCTCTGTTTTCATGAAAAAATTTTTTTTCGAGATTTTCATGTCAGTACACTCAGAATGGGCCAAAACATCGAGAAAATTGATTTGGAAAAAATGTCTGTATGTGTGTGTGTGTGTGTGTATGTGTGTATGTTACACGACCGAAGAATGTAAACCTTTATAACTCGGGAATGCCTTGAGATATCAAGCTGAAACTTGGACCACAGATAGAGGGATCAAGCCTCATCGTTCATACAGATTTTTGTTAAAATCCACTTCATCGTTAAATTATTACGCGTTTTTTAATTTTTTGAAAAATGTCTGTTTATGCGATAACTCTTTCAATTTTTGAGATATTCATCTTAAAATTGGTACGAATGTGAGCTTTCATACGCCGGTGATCGCTATTGAATTTGGTTAAGATCGGTTGAACCGTTAAAATTTTATGATGTTTTGAATTTTTCAAAAAATTGACATTATCGCTCTATTGTAACTTTTGCAAACCTTAAGATAGCGAGCTCAAATTTTGTATATAAATGAAACAATATTCAGCCATTATATATGTATAATTTAGTGACGAACGGTATGAAATTTGTGATTTTATGGAATGTTGAATTATTTTAAAAAATATACATTATCACATTCACTTTCGGAAACGCTCTAATAATCACGAAATAACGTAATAACGAAATAGAAAAATCGAATCCACAACATGTATATTTATCTAATTACAACAAGGATGCAAAGTAGAACCTTGCACATTGCTTCCTCATTATTTTTCGCGTTTTACAAAGCTTCTTCTATGAGGAAGCCAAAAATTGAATAACATACTTCCTCATAGAGGTAGCTTTGTAAAACGCGAAAAATAATGAGGAAGCAATGTGCAAGGTTCTACTTTGCATCCTTGTTTAACTATATACCACTTTTTCGTCATCGAATATTTCCTAAAAAAAATCGTTATGATATAAAACAATATTTATCAACTTTAGTGACAATCATTGTATAAAATATGAGTACACGATTATGTCATTGAGGAATAATGTGTGAGAAATGCCGCAATAAATTATCGTCGTTAATGAACTCCGGTACTTTTCGTGGCAGTTTTTGTTCAGTCAATGTTAAAGCTAAAAAGTGGCGAATAAAGGTTTGAGCTCATTTTGTCATGAGTTCAAAGTACGTAAAGTGAGGATATAAATAAGCGCCAGGTTTCCTCGCTGTAAGACAGACCGCTACAAAGTAACGAGAAGTTATCCAGCAAGGGTGATGCCGCAAGCAACGTCATCGGCAGCACCCTTTCCTAAAGAAGCGATCGGTGGTGCTCGGAGCAATTAAAACTTTACGAAGTCGTTCATTATCGAAGGGCTCTGGCGTTTCTCTTTTTTACTTCGCCCAGTTCACCCTCCTTTCTCTTTCACTCAAGCACTACAGTTATGAAATCCTTTTCAAACTTGGCTTCTTCACTTATATAATCGCCTTGCATTTCCATAGATTCTTTCAATAGATTCTTCGTCAACGGAATCTATCAAATCCGAAGTAAAGTATTTTCTTTATATTATTTTTTAAAAAATCTCGCCATGGCTTTTCACTTGATACGATAGAAACGGTTATTGTGAAAACAATTGCTATGGCAATAAAAATCCAGGCTTTTGGGCCCATGTGGGATTCGGAAAAATGCAGGCTCAGGGCCCATGTGGAACTTGGAAAAGTCCGGGCTTGAGGGCGCATAAGGGGCTTAGAAAAATCTGGGCTTGGGGCCCACGTGAGACTTGGAAAAAATCAGGGTTGATGGCCCATGTGGAACTTGGAAAAATCCAGGTTTGGGGGCCCATGTGGGACTTTGAAAAATTCAGAGTTGGGGGCCCATGGGACTTGGAAAAATCCAGGTTTGGGGGCCCATGGGACTTGGAAAAATCCAGGTTTGGGGGACCATGGGACTTGGAAAAAACCAGGTTTGGGGGCCCACAGGACTTGGAAAAATCCACGCTTTTGGGCTTATGTGCGACTTGGAAAAATCCAGGCTTGGGGATCCACAAGGGACTTTAAAAAATCCAGACTTTTAGGCCCATGTGGGTTTCGAAAAAATGCAGGCCTAGGGCCCATGTGGAACTTGGAAAAATCCAGGTTTGGGGCCCATATGAGGCCTGGAAAAATCTGGACTTGGGGGCCCATGTGGGACATGGAAAAATTCAGGTTTGGGAGCCCATGAGACTTGGAAAAATCCAGACTTTTGGGCTTATGTGGGACTTGAAAAAATCCAGGCTTGGGGGTCCATGAGACTTGAAAAAATCCAGGCTTGGTGGTCCATGGGACTTGGAAAAATCCAGGTTTTGGGCCCATGTGGGATTCGGAAAATTGCAGGCTTAGGGCTCATGTGGAACTTGGAAAAATCCAGGCTTGGGGGCCCATGTGGAACTTAGAAAAATCCAGACTTTGGGGCCCATGTGGGCCTTGGAAAAATCCAGGCTTGGAAAAATCCAAAATTTTCTTACACAACAACGGCGGCGAGATATTTTTATTATATAGAGTGATATTATTTATATTATTTTCCCAAAAGAAATTCTCTCTCAATCATTCTACTCTCATTTCCATCCATAACAAAATTCCGTTTCAGTCCACCTTACAGAAAATTGCACTTTTTCCAACCTGTTACTTTTTGCAACGTCGCCCGACGTTGTACTGAAAAGTTTCGTTCAACATTCAAGAGAAAAACTTTTTTTTTTAGCTCGAGTGATTGTACTACAACTCGCTAAAAAAGCGAGTGCTTTTACAATTTTTTCCTCTCTATTTCCATGGTAAAAGGCAACTCTTATGAAAAACCAGAACTATAGATAATAGTATTGAACAGCATACTTTCTGGTAATGCAGAGAATTGAAAAGCGATTTGTTAACCGTCCGGATAAAAAATTCTGATGTTTCTTCTGTTACTACATACATACTGTATCGTTTGTTATAATGTCAGCGATGCAAAACCAGATGAAAAATTGAGGAGAAAAGGAATTATGGAGTACGCCGATGTGGATGCTAGGCTTTTTTTTCGAACAAAAGTTGTCGAATGCCCCAGAGGGGTTTCAATCCAGCCGGAGCACCGCTCGGGGTTTACGCTTTGAAGATCACTTTTCAATCTCGAGAATAATAATTGAACGCGGTGGTTATAACGTAGTATGGCGCTGCGGGAGCTAACGTTTGAAGATCGTATGCGTGGAATCTGCTCGAAATATTCGTGAACCGGCCGTGATGGTTGGGGGGTGGGGGTGGGAGGGGGAGGAGGACAGGCCAAAGGGGTTAGGATATAGTAGAGTGGGATAAGGTGGAAGAGATCGCGGATAGATTGAGCTGGCACAGGCAGCGTTTGACTTGGCTGCTGTGTACAACGATCCACCTATCACGCCCCTGGCAGTGGATGAAAGCGATGGAAAACTCTTGGATGCAGCACCCGGGACCTTTCAATTCCGGTAATGGTCTGGGCTTATTCGTCCCGTTCGCATATCGCTTGCACTTTCTCCTCCCATCCACTTTTCACCCCTTTTTTTTAACCTTCTTCATTCCTCTACTTCCACCAGCTCGTCCATTGATCCACCAATTTGAACAAGACTGCACTGAGCGAAGAGTTTGTTAACAGTTAACAAATCTTGGTTAAATATGGCGAAATGAACCATTTAGTTATTCTTATTGAATCTCACTTGAATCAAATAAGATTTGTTGACTGTTAACAAATGTCAGCGAGCTTCATTTGCGACAAGCAAATTTTATTTAGCTCGAGTGAGATTCAATAAGAATAAGTAAATGGTTCATTTCGCCATATTTAACCAAGATTTGTTAACTGTTAACAAACTCCTGTCTCAGTGGGTGAATGCACCAGTAATTGAACAGTAACCAGTGAATGAACAATAGCTTTTTGAAAGTTCATGAGAAATTCTGACGATTTGGCTTAACATTAGATTTTTAATTCTTGTATTTTTTTTTAAGATACTTTTTGATTTGTCTATTTTTTAGCTAATTTTTAATTTGGCTGTTTTTGTTAGTTACTTTTTAATTTTTCTATTTTTTAGCTACTTTTTAATTTACTGATATTATTTTGTTGCGAAAGCGTATTTTTAACTAAAAATGTGGATTAGATTGGCTCGTTTATTTACTGGTGATTTTAAATTTTTTGGCTTTTGGTATTTATTTTTATAAGCTTTGCAATGAAAACGAATTTTTTTTTGGTTCATCACATAATTCAAAATTCTGGTTGTTGATTAAAATTTTCGCAGGCAGGCTACAAAATATTCCATATAATAGAAACCGATTATAAAAAAATCGTTCTAATCTATACTACATTTTTAAAAATCTAGAATGCCTATATTTATCTATGTAACTATGAAAAGTATTGGTATGAATTAATTCCAAATATAAGGGTATTTTTCAAAAGTATAAAAGTATTTTTTGCATATGAAACACAAAAAAAAAAACACAGAATTCCACAAAATATTTCGAGGATTTTTTACCACGATTGATTTCGGATGTTTATTATCCAATTAATTGTTTATACCGTGCGCAAAATCGGTGAATTTTGCTGTTTTATTAAAATCATGCATAAATATTTAAAAATTATTATCATATAATTTTTAAATATTTATGCATCGTCAACATTAAATATAATATAATTTTATAATATATTATAATAATTTAAATGCATAAATATTAAAAAATTATATGATAAAATTTTTTAATATTTATGCATTTAAATTATTATAATATATTATAAAATTATATTATATTTAATATTGACGATGATAAATTTGGTAGGAACGTAGAAATTGCCTGAAATATCCGGGAAGTGGTTCTGTTATCTTAAATTCGGTCAGTTCTTAAATAAAAATTTTTGTGAAGTACCTTTTGGGATCTGAGCTCGAGATTCTCAAGGGAAACGGAAGAGATACCCTATTAAGTATTCGCAGTCACGAATCTTTTTATAAAATATCAACTCTAATTGGAACCTAATTATCCTAATTGGTACATTTACCTTACAGTAGAATAAAGACGGATCCGGCCGCTTTTAACAGGCTATTTAACTACCGAGATCGATACTATAATAGCCGCAATTCCTGAAGCCGGGTCTAAATGCAAATATTGAAGAAAATAAAAATAAAAAAAAAGTATTTGTATTCGAAAATATCGTGTAGTATAAATATATAAATGCAGGGTACATAGATTTTTGGTGCTCTTTAGGTTCATGATAGGGAAGCTTAAATCTGCCATTTCTATATGCAGACAGCGTTATCTGATTCCATTGTTTTCGTTGTACAGAATTCCCGGAGAACAAAACTGAAATACAACTCTTGAACTTTAGAATAGCAGCACTTTGTATAGAAAATCGAGACAATATACGAATTCATTATGCAAAGCTCCTAAATTGAAAAAAAAAAATCGTATCGATTGTTGTAATATCCACTAAAATTATTTATTTTCGTTACTGCAAATATGCAATATTTTCTACTAAATCCTATGAAAATTAGGAAATATAATATAAAAGTTTGTAATTTTACTACACTCCTATATTAAATATAATTTATCAACTGATGAATAACATTTCCAGGAATGTAAATTTGCAAACATTTTGCGCTGTATAAAATTTTTTCGTGGTCGGATATTTCCTCAAAAATTGTTATAGTTATAAAAAATGATAATTCGATGTGCCACTTAAGTAAAAAGAAAATATGATTGTAATCATATCTCTGATTTTATTTTTGCAAATTGTCATTTAATTTTCATTTTCCAGAAGTCGACCGGTGTACATGCTTGTCGAAAGTTTTTTACTTCTGAGGGAAAAGAAGCTGTACGCAAAAGGTTAAAGAAGATCTAAGATTTATGATAACCATATCAGAACCTCCAAACGCGGTTTGGTTAGGTTAAAAAAAAATTGCAAAGCTGGTGTGTCGGCAAGTGAATTTACAGAGAAGGAAGGATCTAAGGATTTAAGAGAATATGAGGCAGAGAAGCCGAGTTGAACACTCAGTTTAAAGCTTTACAGTGTGAGCCGTCACGTTTTGGGGGACTATAATACAGCCAACTTTTCAACGTGATATTATAGTTTTCATTAAACACGTTCTTCTCACATACCAGAATGCTCGTACAGGACACAATGGTTCTGGTCCTACCGAAACGAAATATGAGAGAAAATGATAAACGAGTTTCGAGATATTATTTGCCACCAAAAAAAAAAAAAAAGGAAGACAGGATGATTTACTGTGAAAGATGTGCTCAAACGCACTCTGCTGTTCCTTGGGCTCAGTTTATGTACTATGTAGCGAGTAATATAAAAGAGTTTCCTGCTAGTCCCACTATGTTAAAACTACTTACAGCCTGACAAAGCCTGTGGAGTCTTTCACATCTTAGTCGAAGTCTGCTCAGTGATGATGTTGCTCTAACCAAGGAGAAGCTTGTCTTTGATACATGGCACGCACGATCGCAACAACAGCTTGTCATAATGGGATAAGAAGGAAACGTAGATAAATGGTAGGGGTTAAGGCAAAGAAAAAAGAAAATATAAAAAAAATAAGAGGTCGTTTACCGAAGTTGTAGCCTCGCATTAGTCTATAAAGATGTAAAGTTCCAATATGGATTTCGGTACATTAATTCTAAGCGATCCCACGTGATACAAGGCTAATTTATTATTCATTTAACTAATTAATTTACCGTAGGTTAATTCATTTGGAGTCTGCGTGACAAGCTGAAAGTATCAAAACTGGTTGACTTTTGTAATTATCAAATTATTTAAAATATACTTTATGCATTCTCAATTCAAAATGACCAGATATGTTAATTGAAGATTTTTATTTGAGAAATAAATTAATAAAAAGTAAGTTACACGTTTATAGTTCCGGAATGGCTGAATAGATAGCGGATATAATTTTTTTTAATATTTTAAATATTTTTTTATAACAAATGTTCGGAAAACTCATTGTTCTATGAATCCAACGTGATGATTTTGTCATAAAAAAATTTGGCGTACACACAAATGAAAAAATACAGTTTACAGTGAATCATAGCATGAAGACATCTAAATATGATAATTTTGTAACTATCATAATTATAGCTGACCATTTTTTTATACCTTCATTTTTATTCGAAAGATAAATAAATAACGCTGTTATAGTTTTGGAATGTGTGAAAAGAAATTTTGAAATTTCATAGATTGATTGGAAATTACGTTTACAGATATAATTTTTTTTATCTATCATTCAGAAATGTATATTTTTATATAATAAATATTTGGAAAGCTTGTGTGATGAATCGGTCGAAAAGCAACATTACGTGTCGCGTATTTTGCCGTACATTCAAATGAAAAGGTATACCGTTTATGGTGAACGATAAATCATAAAGACATCTAAGTATGATATTTCTCTAGCTGTTTTTATTATAGCTTACCATTTTTGTATACTTTCATTTTTACTTGAGAACTAAATAAATAACCAGTTTATAGTTTTGGAATGTATGAATAAAAATTTTGGAATTTTGTAAATTAATTTTGGAAATTACGTTTCCGGATATTATTTTTTAAATCTATCATTCAGAAATGTATATTATTGTATAATATACAATGTGTTTGGAAAACTTGTGTGATGTATTTTGTCGTACACTCGACTGAAAAAATCCCGTTTATGGTGAACCATAGACCATGAAGACATCTAAACATGCTATTTTTCTAGCTGTTATTTTTTTTATTGTAGCTGACCATTGTTTTTATATTTTCCTCTGTGCATATCGCTCGAGATACAATGCATAGGGTCGAAGGAACTTTATAGCGTACGTATATTCTAGCACCATAGACGACTATCGCTCTTTTGTCCTTTCTCCTTTTTTTTTATTCTGCAGCTTCTCGCGTCTGCTGTTGCTTGTTTCTTTGAAGAGGCTTTGCTTCTTTCTCATCCCCTTCATATGTATTCTTCACTTTATCATTCTCCACGCTGGAATTTTCGCGTGTTACGCGGGTGCGAAAACTCATGGAACTACTTACTGGGGTAAAGAAAAAGTCTCGATCCGATGACAGCGAGGGAACGTCTCTTCCATTGTGGAAAAACCAAGCCCTTCAACACGAGGGCGTAACCGCAACGGCTGTATCCTGTCAGATCGGGTTGGGGTGCTGTTGGTCCTGAAAAAACACAGAATATATATGTCTACGTAATGATATTTGCTTATGTCAGAGCTACGGATATTTAATAAATCATATAACCTGCTTTTCAGGCTCAGCTGCGAAATTTGTGTTAAGAAATTTTTTTAAAATACACCCGAGTAGAAATTTGGAGTGTTACATCAGGCATTAATCTGGTGCTACTATGGCCCTATCAGGGCCTTCTGATCGCCCGATCAGGGCCTGATTTGTGCCTGATGTAACGCTAAAAATTTCTTCTCGGGCACTGGTTCCTATAGTTGAATACACCGAGAGAAAAGATTTCATTGACGCCAAAGAAATGGGTGGATTAAAGAAATATTTCTTTGATTTCAATGAAATAGTGCATTTGAATTTCAAAGAGAACATTTCATTGCCTGTAAATAAAGATTTACTTAGTGAGCATAAAATAAAGAAACAGTTTCATTGTTTTAAAGAGACGTTTTCATTGGTTCAAAGAAACGTTTTCCGGTTCTCCCGAACGAACGGCTTCGAGTTTCGAGGAGCCAGAAGTTTAGCCTATTTCTGCTATACTTCCTTACATACTCACAAAATTTGAGCGTTATCTGCCGCGTACTTCAGGAAAAAATAGGTTTCGAAATTTTGAGCTGGTAAGAAGAAGGTTTCATTGAATCAGAGACGATATCTTTGAAATCAATGAAAAAGGTTCATTGGTTTAAAGAAATGTTTTTTCGAATCAATGTCACTACTTTTCATTGAGTTTGAGATCATTCAAAGAAAAGATAGTATTGAAATTCAAGTATTTCATTTAATTGGCAAAGATTTCCGTGAATCAATGAAACTTTTTCTCAGGATGCAAATAAGTGTTAAACCGAGAGAAAAGATTTGATTGACACCAAAGAAATGGGTGGATTGATTTTTTTTTCATTGATTTCAAAGAAATATTTCTTTGATTTCAATGAAATAGTGAATTGAATTTCAAAGAGAACATTTCATTGCCTGTAAATAAAGATTTACTTAGTGAGCATATAATAAAGAAACAGTTTCATTGTTTTAAAGAGACGTTTTCATTGGTTCAAAGAAACGTTTTCATTGATCTCTCTCTCGCACCTAACCTCACTTTTTTGTTTTCCGGTTCTCCCGAACGAACGGCTTCGAGTTTCGAGGAGCCAGAAGCTGAGCCTATTTCTGCCGTACTTCCTTACATACTCACAAAATTTGAGCGTTATCTGCCGCGTACTTCAGGAAAAAATAGGTTTCGAAATTTTGAGCTGGTAAGAAGTAGGTTTCATTGAATCAGAGACGATATCATTGAAATCAATGAAAAAGTTTCATTGGTTTAAAGAAATGTTTCTTCGAATCAATGTCACTACTTTTCATTGAGTTTGAGATCATTCAAAGAAAATATAGTAGGGGTGTGCGGGTTTTCGAAAATTCGGGTTCGGGTCGGGTTCGAGTTTTCTCGATCGGGTTCGGGTCGGGTTCGAGGAACCCGAAAATGTCGAGAAAACCCGATAATATCGAGAAAACCCGAAAACCTCAAGAAAACTCGAAGATATCGAGAAAACCCGAAAACCTCAAGAAAACTCGAAAATATCGAGAAAACCCGAAAACCTCAAGAAAACTCGAAAATATGATTTGATATTATCTAAATCATAAATATGCATTCAGTACAATACATCAAGAAAAGTATATAATGTAATATCGCGTTGAATATATTTTTATTCACTATATTTGTTGTTGTAATTTTGGCATTACACAGACCTGTTGTTTTCACTCTGTACATTTTTTTTATTACATATCTTTTTAGATGTATCTCTTTACTTCTTTAGATTTACTTCTTCTGTTAACGAAATCGCAGATAATTAAAGTGGGTCCTATAGCACAATCATCATCGAACAATCGCAACTCGAAAAATTGTCTTCAGAAATATCTAGAACTGCGATTGTGAATGTCTTTTTTAAGGTAGGTATACATTGAATATAAGCGATTTTGTTGTTGAGATATTCGAGTTTTCTCGACATTCTCGTGTTTTTTTCGAGATTCTTGGGTTTACTCGAGATTTACGGGTTTTCTCGATATTTTCGAGTTTTCTTGAGTTTCGGGTCTTCTCGAGATTTACGGGTTTTCTCGATATTTTCGAGTTTTCTCGAGGTTTTCGGGTTGCTTGAACTCGACTCGTACCCGATCGAGAAAACTTGAACCCGACTCGAGCATCGAGAACCCGAAATTTTCGAGAACCCGCACACCCCTAAAATATAGTATTGAAATTCAAGTATTTCATTTCATTGGCAAAGATTTCCGTGAATCAATGAAACTTTTTCTCTCGGTGTAGCCTGAAGCTAATTTTATGATTGGTTTATTATATAGCGGAGAGCAGGGCAAAATTGCCACGCGGGGTAAGTGAAAATATTTTATATAAAGATTATATTAAAATCATATATAAAGATTTTTATAAAAGTTATATACGAAAGTGGACATATGGAATCTTTATATATTTTGTATAGTCCATATAAATTTATAAAATTAATTTCTAAAGAACTATATAAAAACAAATATTGTTTATATATAAACTTTATATATATAATGTAAAGAAAATAATATAATCTTCTTTCAGGCTCGGCTGCAAAATTTGTGTTAAGAAATTTTAGTTTTAAATAAATACACTTGTTCCTGTAGTCGAATAGCCGGTAGCTAATTTTATGGTCCGTTTACTATAGATAATTTCTTGTATATTTAACTGCGTATTGAATATATGTTAAACATAGTGAACAGAGTGAGCGATATGAGAGGATGACAGCAGATGTTTACTCGTCATTCCTTCTCGTCTCTAGCATCTCAAGGAACACGCCGTCTTGAGGGAAAATTATTCGTGTGCTATTCGTCTCCATAAATAGGGCTGTCAAGTGTACATAGCGTAGCATCGCCAGACATCACTCGTTGCAGAGAGAATCTTACAACACATGTAAGAACGTTAAGGAGCTCTCAACGATTTATGTGCAAAGGTTTCACACCCAAACTCCAATGGAAGATGGCATAAAAAATTATTACTCAAAGATTTTAGAAGTAAATACTAGTCAAGAATATATATTTTGTTTTTTTTGGTGCAATATTGTGACGTTTATTAGAAATTAGTTTGTCTCTAATTTTGTAGGGATATCTACCATTTTAATGAATGAATATTAAAACAATAATTTTTCACCATTATAATGATGAAAAATTTGCAAAAAAATAATAATTGTTGTACAAATCCTCGTGGAAGGTTTTACAACTAAACTGAAAAGGAAGATGGTACAAAAAAATATTGTCCAAAATTTTTAAATACTGGTGAAGAATACATATTTAGTTTTTTTTCGGTGCAATATTTTGACGTTTATTACAAATTAGTTTATCTCTAATTTTCTAGAGATATTCACCATTTTAATGAATGAGTATTATAACAATAATTTCTCATTATTATAATGATGAAAAATTGTCATAAAAATAATAATTGTTTAAATCCTTGTGGAAGGTTTTACAACTAAACTAAAAAGGAAGATGGTACAAAAAATATTGTCCAAAATTTTTAAATACTGGGGAAGAAAACATATTTAGTTTTTTTTCGGTGCAATATTTTGACGTTTATTACAAATTAGTTTGTCTCAAATTTCCAGAGATATCAACCATTTTAATGGTTGAGTATTAAAACAATAATTTCTCATTATTATAATGATGACAAATTTTCGTAAAAATAATAATTGTCGTTCAAATCCTTGTGGAAGTTTTTACAACTAAACTAAAAAGGCAGATGGTACAAAAAAATATTCTCCAAAGTTTTTAAATACTTCTGAAGAATCCATATTTATTTTTTTTCGGTGCAATATTTTGACGTTTATGAAAAATTAGTTTGTTTCCAATTTCCAGAGATATCCATCATTGTAATAAATGAGTATTAAAATAATAATTTCTCACCATTACAATGATCAAAAATTTTCATAAAAATAATAATTGTCGTTCAAATCCTTGTGGAAGGTTTTACAACTAAACTCCAAAGGAAAATGGTACAAAAAAATATTGTCCAAATTTTAAATACTGGTGAAAAATACATATGTTTTTTTTTCGGTACAATATTGTGACGTTTTTTAAAAATAAGTTTGTCTCAAATTTCCAGAGATATTGACAATTTTTATGAATGAGTATAAAAATAATAATATCTCGCTATTATATTGATGAATAATGTCTATAAAAATAATAATTGTCGTTAAAATGGTACTCATCGTGGTTTTCCTATCCTGTCAAAGTTTTTAATCGATCCTCGTGCAAGGATAGGAACATAAAAATTCGGGTGATGTCTAAATTTTATTATATACCTGATGGAACGCTTTTTTTTACGAGGGATCCGAAAGCTTTCGGGATATGGAATATGGGAGGAAAGACTACACACATACACCAACATAATTCTAGTGGATATTGCGAACTGAAAAACTACTGAATATACCTAAGAGCGTTAGTACGATGAGCTTCACATACATGTTTAATATGCTGTTTTAGTGCATACTCGATAAAGTGTTCCCACCACGTGCAATAATATGAGAACGTGTATACCATTTTCTGCAGGTATTTGCTATTCTATGGTTCATCATCTGCTCGAGGCATAATATACTGCCAGGCTTAAATTTTCAAATTCTACGTCACTGAAATGAACTGACAGAAATAGGGAAAATTCGAATGGAAATTTTTTTTTCCACTAAATAATTATAGATTTTTTTTGCCTGCGAAATATTATTATTCTTTCATATTCAATTATTAATAATTCAAAGATAATATATACAATATATTATTATTAATAAAATAATAGAATTACGAAAACTATAACAATGATTATAATTATTAATTATTTTAAAAAATTTCACGGTTTTCCGTGACTATAAAAGGGAGAATTTAAATAACAACGAGAAAAATTAGAGATAAATTTATTCCATAGAATCCATGGATAGAAAATAATTACAAGAAATATACATATCATTTTAATGACTTACTAACTCAAGTCTTAACAATGAATTGGGAGTAAGAAATTATAATTTAAAAATAACGTATATAATATATCATAAATAATAAAATAATGTTATTGAATGTTACGGTTTTCCGTGACTATAAAGGTTGCAAATTTAAATACCATCGATGGAAAATAATTAAAAGAAATATACCTTTTCATTTTAAGGTTGTCCTTTCGAATAGTGTCGAGTTCGCAAAAGTTTTCGAAAAATGAGAGAGAATTGCAAGCACTTCTCGATAATACAAAAATCTGAAAAAAAATCATGCATATTAAAGGTGTGGAAAAGATTAATTTTGCATAATAATAATTCCAAAATGTTATTCACAAATTGATGAAAAATAAAATTGTTCCACAAATTTTTCGACAACCTAACTTTTTTTTCGGTAAAAATAATTCCTTTATGTTTCTGAATACGCATGAATTTTTTCAAATTTTTTAATTCACTTCGAATTTTGGGATTTTCCTAATGTAAAAAGACGAAAAATTCAAAGTGAACTAAAAAATTTGAAAAAATTCAAACGTTTTCAGTAAAACGAAGGAATTATTTTTGCCGAAAAAAAAAAAATTAGGTTGTCGAAAGATTTGTTGAACAATTTTATTATTCATCAATTTGTTAATAACATTTTGGAATTATTATTATGCTAAATTAATCTTTTCTACACCTTTAAGGGGAGGGAGGCAGGTAAAAAAATTGATTTTGGAAATTCAATATCATCCAAATCCTGTTGCATATAAAAATGCCCAACGTCTGACTTGCATATGCTTTTCAATATTATCTTAAGCAAAGTTCTTAGGTTTTGCATTCTGCGCATGATTCAGATCAAACTACTAGGCAGATTGGAATGGTTGACGTCTCATTTTCTTCTTCATGAAAAGATACACCGGCTAAATGGAGCAAATGTTAATAAAAAGTAATATTTTTTAAGTAACATAATTATTAATAAATAAATTTTATGTTATTTTCTAAATCAGTGATTAACTTTGCTTCCAGAATGAAAAAAAAATAGTTTGCTGCATTAAGCCGGTGTATCTTTTCATGAAGAAGAAAATGAGACGTCAACCATTCCAATCTGCCTAGTAGTTTGATCTGAATCATGCGCAGAATGGAAAACCTAAGAACTTTGCTTAAGATAATATTGAAAAGCATATGCATGTCAGACGACAGTAAAAAATCCTTTCATCCAGCACCAACAATATAGTGCATTGGGCATTTTTATATGCAATAGGATTTGGATGATATTGAATTTCCAAAATCAATTATTTTACCTGACTCCCTCCCCTTAATATGCATATTTTTTTTCAGATTTTTGTATTATCGATAAGTATTTGCAATTCCCTCTCATTTTTCGGAAACTTATGCGAATTCGATACTATTCGAAAGGACTACCTTAATGAGCTAACACTTACTAACTCAAGAATTAAAAATGACCTGGGGGTAAGAAATTATACGTGCAATTTTTGAGCAGAATAGAATGAAGTCATCCTGTCTATGCAATTCCCTCTCGTTTTTTGAAAACGTATGCGAATTCGATACTATTCGAAAGGACTACCTTAATGAACTAATACTTACTAACTCAAGAATTAAAAATGACCTGGGGGTAAGAAATTCTACGTGCAATTTTCGAGCAGAATAGAAATGAAGTCATCCTGTCTATGCAATTCCCTCTCATTTTTCGAAAACTTATGCGAATTCGATACTATTCGAAAGGACTACCTTAATGAGCTAACACTTATTAACTCAAGAATTAAAAATGACCTGGGGCTAAGAAATTATACGTGCAATTTTTGAGCAGAATAGAAATGAAATCATCCTGTCTATGCAATTCCCTCTCATTTTTCGAAAACTTATGCGAATTCGATACTATTCGAAAGGACTACCCTAATGAGCTAACACTTACTAACTCAAGAATTAAAAATGACCTGGGGCTAAGAAATTATACGTGCAATTTTTGAGCAGAATAGAAATGAAATCATCCTGTCTATGCAATTCCCTCTCATTTTTCGAAAACTTATGCGAATTCGATACTATTCGAAAGGACTACCTTAATGAGCTAACACTTACTAACTCAAGAATTAAAAATGACCTGGGATAAGAAATTATACGTGCAATTTTCGAGCAGAATAGAAATGAAGTCATCCTGTCTATGCAATTCCCTCTCATTTTTCGAAAACTTATGCGAATTCGATACTATTCGAAAGGACTACCTTAATGAACTAACACTTACTAACTCAAGAATTAAAAGTGACCTGGGGGTAAGAAATTATACGTGCAATTTTCGAGCAGAATAGAAATGAAGTCATCCTTTCTATGTAAGCCGAATGTGTATATATATAGGTAGAGTGCATGTTGGTATGTCCATGCCCATACCTAGACGTAATTATGGTCATCTTTCGTACATGCATGCTTTATGAAGGTAACGTAGAACGAAGAAGCCTTTCAGGAGGCCATTAGTCATTGTAATAATCCGAAGCAATTAACTGTGGTCAACTTAAGAGCTCGTTTATCATGTGCAACAAGACTAACGGCTGCACGTTTCGCATTTTCATTGCCCGTCCCCTGCAACCTGTAGACCGGATGCATCGTGTAAACTAGCACTCGTAGTATATCTACAGATGCACGAATATATATCTTCTCGACTCGACACTAGGGCTATGTGGTTAGGCCGGCAACGTCGGCTCAACTGGCTAAGCCAGCTAATGAGACATTAATTTAGCCAGCTAAACCGGCCAAAATGTAGTTGCGCTTAGGTCGAGCAAAAATTAGCAACAGCTAAGACGTTAAAGATACAAACGCTTCTAAGAATCGGTCCCATCGACTAAGCCAGGTAATTAATTTAGTCAGCGGCTAAGACGTCTAAGATACAAACGCTTAAAAAAATCGGCTCGACTAGCTAAGCCAGCTAATGAGACATTCATTTAGACAGCTAAGTCGGCCAAAATTTAGTCGCGCTTAACCCGAGCAAAAATTTAGTCGCGGCTAAGCCGAGCAAAAATTTAGTTGCGGTTAAGTCGAGCAAAAACTAGCAACAGCTAAAACGTTTAAGATACAAACACTTCTAAAAATCGCCTCGATCGACTAAGCCAGCTAATTTATTTAGTCAGCGGCTAAGACGTCTAAGATACAAACGCTTAAAAAAATCGGCTCGACTAGCTAAGCCAGCTAATGAGACATTTATTTAGACAGCTAAGTCGGCCAAAATTTAGTCGCGAGTAACCCGAGCAAGAATTTAGTCGCGGCTAAGTCAAGCAAAAATTTAGTCGCGGCTAAGCCGAGCATAAATTCAGTCGCGGCTAACCCGAGCAAAAATTTGGTCGCGGCTAAGTCCAGCATAAATTTAGACGCGGCTAAGTCGAGCATAGATTTAGTCGCGGCTAAGCCGAGCAAAAATTTAGTCGCGGTTAAGTCGAGCACAAATTAACCGTGTTTAAGACGTCTAAAAGTAAAATTTCTAGTCTCACGTAGGAACTCGAGTTCGAATTTAAGTATAAAATAACATATGAAATCCGGTCTTAAGTACGAACTTAAATTTAAACTTGGTGCTATAAATTCAACCCTAAGCTTCAAAAACTTCAAAAAAATGCCACAATCTTCATTTTATAATATATACAAAATTAATGGATTCAATAATAGTAATTCCACACACGATTTTGTAAAATAAATTTCATACTTTTACGAACATGTGGATTTTTTTAGTTGAGTTTCAAAGATGAACATCATTCGATTTAAAGGATATTTTCAGTAAAATAATTATTATTCCAAACTCTTTATAATAATTATTAAGAAATCACGACAGTTTTAATTCTTACACAATAATTATTAAGTTATAGTTTTTGTTCTTTTTAAAATAGAAAAGTATCTTGGACGTATCTTTTCCGTTTGAATATCATTGTGGCCATTTTTATAATTACTCTTTATAATTATTAAGAAATCGCGACAGTTTTAATTCTTACACAATAATTATTAAGTCATAGTTTTTGTTCTTTTTAAAATAGAAAAGTATCTTGGACGTATCTTTTCCGTTTGAATATCATTGTGGCCATTTTTATAATTACTCTTTATAATTATTAAAAAATCACGACAGTTTTAATTCTTACACAATAATTATTAAGTCATATTTTTTTTTCTTTTTAAAATATAAAAGTACCTTGGACGTATTTTTTCCGTTTGAATATCATTGTGGCCATTTTTATAATTACTCTTTATAATTATTAAAAAATCACGATAGTTTTTATTCTTACACAATAATTATTAAGTCATAGTTTTTTTTTTTTTTTAATAGAAAAGTATCTTGGACGTATCTTTCCCGTTTGAATATCATTGTGGCCATCTCCAACAGGGAATCGGAAACCTCTACTCACGAATGATACTATATTTAGTGGTATACTGGTCGGCTCATCGCAAGTGCCGCGGTGTTCAGTTAAATTGTCATTCCGCGGTTACGGTCTCGTGGCACGCCGACCGTAATTACATCCCTGTGATGAATACCACGTGGCCTATGCGGGTTGCGTCAATCACAGGAAATCCGATAACCGAGAACCGATGGCCTCATCGAATATGACATCGATAGATCGGATTGATCTCCCTTGTCTTTTGTTCTTGTAATTGATATAATATTGTTACGAAGAAAAAAAATTTGTGAACATGAATTTTGGCGTTGGCTCGCATAAATTGATTATACCGATCACGTCATTAATTTGTCAATACGAACGTGCACCACGATATTTTAGTCATTACTCATCATCAACTCATATCAGAAATTTCGAAGCGAATGATTAAAATCAAATTATCAGGATTGGAAAACTTTATGGGAAATCTAGGCAACGATGTACAAAGCGGAAAAGATATAATTGCGATCCGATTTAGCCTACGATCGAAAAAATTTCATAATCTTAGCTCAATCAGTTCGTTGGTTCAATCGGAATTCGCATTCTATTCATAGGATTTTCGTCTATATTCTGATTTAATGGATTCAGGTCTCTTTTTTGTATCTAGATTTCAGTCTTTGAATATCTTTAATCAATTGTCAGTTCAGTAGATTGCTGCTGTGAACAATCGTAATAGCTTTCACTTCATTTAATATTGGGTGATGAATTTAGAAACCACTTGTGGTCGATAAATTATTTAAGTGATTCATGCGCAAAAAAAAGTATGAAAATAGTATTAGAATGGTATAAAATAGAAAGTATGAGGAGTATCTCACATTCGAGTAAATAATACTGATATGATACTTAAATTATTCTCAAATATAGTCCATTTATAGTACTTTTCCAATAACTTAGCCTGTTTCAATGCTTTATAAGTAATTGAAGAAAAAATAAATAAAATTGGGTCGGATTTTCTGACCGGAAGTCGGATCTCTAAATTCTGACATCAGAAACGGACAAAAGTCACTTTTTTTCAAAATCACAGTAAAAAGGATTGAAATAGGTGTTTTCAGGGGTAGAATATACGACTTGAAAACGATAGTGAAGACCAAAATTCGATATCTTGAAGAAAAAAAAAATTGAGTCGGATTTTCTGACCGGAAGTCGGATCTGCGAATTCTGACATCAGAAACGGACAAAAGACACTTTTTTTCAAAATCACAGTAAAAAGGATTGAAATAGGTGTTTTCAGGGGTAGAATATGCGACTTGAGAACGATAGTAAAGACCAAAATTCGATATCTTGAAGAAAAAAAAATTGGGTCGGATTTTCTGACCGGAAGTCGGATCTGCGAATTCTGACATCAGACACGGACAAAAGACACTTTTTTTCAAAATCATAGTAAAAAGGATTGAAACAGGTGTTTTCAGGGGTAGAATATACGACTTGAGAACGATAGTGAAGACCAAAATTCGATGTCTTGAAGAAAAAAAAATTGGGTCGGATTTTCTGACCGGAAGTCGGATCTGCGAATTCTGACATCAGACACGGACAAAAGACACTTTTTTTCAAAATCATAGTAAAAAGGATTGAAACAGGTGTTTTCAGGGGTAGAATATACGACTTGAGAACGATAGTGAAGACCAAAATTCGATGTCTTGAAGAAAAAAAAATTGGGTCGGATTTTCTGACCGGAAGTCGGATCTGCGAATTCTGACATCAGAAACGGACAAAACTCACGTTTTTTTTCAAAATCACAGTAAAAAGGATTGAAACGGGTGTTTTCAGGTGTAGAATATACGACTTGAGAATGATAGTGAAGACCAAAATTCGATATCTTGAAGAAAAAAAAAATTGAGTCGGATTTTCTGACCGGAAGTCGGATCTGCGAATTCTGACATCAGAAACGGACAAAACACACTTTTTTTCAAAATCACAGTAAAAAGGATTGAAACGGGTGTTTTCAGGGGTAGAATATGCGACTTGAGAACGATAGTGAAGACCAAAATTCGATATCTTGAAGAAAAAAAAATTGAGTCGGATTTTCTGACCGGAAGTCGGATCTGCGAATTCTGACATCAGACACGGACAAAACACACTTTTTTTCAAAATCACAGTAAAAAGGATTGAAACAGGTGTTTTCAGAGGTAGAATATACGACTTGAGAACGACAGTGAAGACCAACATTCGATATCTTGAAGAAAAAAAAAATTGGGTCGGATTTTCTGACCGGAAGTCGGATCTGGGGATTCTGACATCAGAAACGGACAAAAGTCACGTTTTTTTTCAAAATCACAGTAAAAAGGATTGAAACGGGTGTTTTCAGGAGTAGAATATACGACTTGAGAACGATAGTGACGACCAAAATTCGATATCTTCAAGAAAAAAAAAATTGGGTCGGATTTTCTGACCGGAAGTCGGATCTGCGAATTCTGACATCAGAAACGGACAAAAGACACTTTTTTTCAAAATCATAGTAAAAAGGATTGAAACAGGTGTTTTCAGGGGTAGAATATACGACTTGAGAACGATAGTGAAGACCAAAATTCGATATCTTGAAGAAAAAGAAATTGGGTCGGATTTTCTGACCGGAAGTCAGACCTGCGAATTCTGACATCAGAAACGGACGAAACTCACGTTTTTTTCAAAATCACAGTAAAAAGAATTGAAACGGTGTTTTCAGGGGTAGAATATGCGACTTGGGAACGATAGTGAAGACCAAAATTCGATATCTTCGTATTTGCAATTTTTGCGGATAAAGTTGGTTTCAACAAATCTTGAAACGTGCCATCGATTTCCAAATCGATATCTCCATTGTTTTCGATGTCCACAAGTCGATATATATTTAATTCCCGATATCCAAAGACCACCTTTCCATAATAATCCGCATGCAGGTTACCATCAGTGTCCATGTCGATAACTTCACAATTTTCTGAGTCCAGTTCAATCGCTCCATAGTTTTGTGTGACAACTTGTTGAGTTGACATCAAATCCAACTGAGTGATTTAAACTCCGTGCAGTAAAAAATCAGTATACAAATATTCCTATACAAATAAGTCTTTGTGTGAAGATGAGATCAATTCTATTATTATGATAATTAAAAAATTTGATTTGATCTTTCAGCTACGTCGTCAAACAATTGCACTTAATTGGCACACATTCTGAATTCATCGAGTATTAAAATTACCGGCAAAAGTGTTGAATCATTTTTATTATGAATATTGCAAACAACGAGATCAATACGACGAATCTCAATCGCATTATATACGCTCTTTTAATTTTGCTCTAAACGACTCTCTCCAGTTTCAGTGTAATTATTCGTATCCCTTGTTGTAAGGGTTAAGAATAATCGCAAGAACGTAGCGTTTCACCAGCTTAAGGCGGTGCACGTCGACGCTTCACATTGCCATTCTCATTACAAAACTTTAAACTGTACTGTGTACTGTTACATAAGAGTAGCCAGAGTGCCTTCCAATTGGCTTCAAAGTTAGCCACCACCAGAAACTTGACGGTAACTATCCGTCGGTGGTCCACGAGTCTGACGCTGTGGTGCCCCCGGCCGTCATACGATCTTCTCGCTCCAACGAATGTTACACAACATTCTATAGTGTAGCAAGGAAAGTTCGACATAGCGCGAGTACATAGATAGATACACAGTTGCTTTACCCGTGAGAGGTTTTCTAGGGATGCATGAAGATTGAAGCTACGACCACAAAATTGTTCGGAATATCTATTTTCGCAACTATTTAATAAAAATTATCAAATATCGTCGTAACCATATCGTTGATACGGTTTTTCACAGACAAATTTATAAATGCGCAGACACTTGAGATTTAGATACATTTCTACCATTTTACAAGTTGGATCGTCGTATTGTCTCTTGAAATATGTAATTATGAATGTATGTGAGAAGGAAAATTTGACATAGCGCGAATACATTGGTAGACATAACATTGTTTTACCTAGGAGAGGATTTTGTGGGGCTGGGCGAAGATTGAAGCTACGAAGTCCACAGGATCATTCGGGACATCTATTTTCGTCAATGCTGCCACTATTTGATAAGCTGGCATCGTCGATACAGTTTCATAGTCAAATTTTCAAAAGTGCAGACATTTGCGTTTTGAACACGTCTCTACCATTTTTTTAATTAAACCGTCGCATTGTCTCTTAAAATATGCGATTATTCACACATGTGACAAGGAAAGATCAACATAGGGCGAGTAGATTAGTATTAGGGGGAGGATTTCTAGGACTGGGCGAAGATTGAAGCTACGACGTCTACAGGATCATTCGGGACATCTATTTTCGTCAATGCTGTCAGTATTTGATAAGCTGACATCGACGATACAGTTTTCGTAGTCAAATTTTTAAAAGGGCAGACATTTGCGTTATAAACACTTCTCTACCATTTTCTGAGTTAGATCGTCGCATTGTCTCTTAAAATATGCGATTATTCATACATGTGACAAGGAAAGTTCGACATATGGCGAGTAGATTAGTATTAGGGGGATGATTTCTAGGACTGGGCGAAGATTGAAGCTACGACGTTCACAGGATCATTCGGGACATCTATTTTCGTCAATGCTGTCACTATTTGATAAGCTGTCATCGTCGATACAGTTTTCATAGTCAAATTTAAAAATGTGCAGACATTTGCGTTTTGAACACTTCTCTACCATTTTTTTTAGTTAAACCGTCGCATTGTCTTTTAAAATAAGCGATTATTCACACATGTGACAAGGAAAGATCGACATATGGCAAGTAGATTAGTATTAGGAGGAGGATTTCTAGGACTGGGCGAAGATTAAAGCCACGACGTCCACAGGATCATTCGGGACATCTATTTTCGTCAATGTTGCCACTATTTGATAAGCTGGCATCGTTGATACAGTTTTCATAGTCAAATTAAAAAATGTGCAGACATTTGCGTTTTGAACACTTCTCTACCATTTTTTTTAGTTGAACCGTCGCATTGTCTTTTAAAATAAGCGATTATTCACACATGTGACAAGGAAAGTTTGACATATGGCGAGTAGATTAGTATTAGGGGGAGGATTTCTAGAAGCTATGACGTCCACAGGATAATTCGGGACATCTATTTTCGTCAATGCTGCCACTATTTCATAAGCTGGCATCGTCGATACAGTTTCAAAGTCAAATTTTCAAAAGTGCAGACATTTGCGTTATAAACACTTCTCTAACATTTTCTGAGTTAGATCGTCGCATTGTCTCTTAAAATATGCGATTATTCATACATGTGACAAGGAAAGTTTGACATATGGCGAGTAGATTAGTATTAAGGCGAGGATTTCTAGGACTGGGCGAGGATTGAAGCTACGTCGTTCACAGGATCATTCGGGACATCTATTTTCGTCAATGCTGTCAGTATTTGATAAGCTTGCATCGTCGATATAATTTTCACAGTCACGTTTCAAAATGTGACATTTGCGATTTGGATACTTTTGTACCATTTTCTAAATTAAACTGTTGCATTGTCTCTTAAAATATGTAGTTATTTACGTACGTGACGTGATGTGACGACGTCCAAAGGCGTAAAAATGATTGAACTAAAAAAATGTTTAAAGTTTGATTTGTATTAAACCGACATAGAATATTTGTTTCATTGCAGGAATATCTATTTTTCGAAATATTTTATGTAATTACTAGTCAAAAAGTCTCTCTAAATCTTCAATTGCGAGTGAGACTCTATTTTTCTCACAGGCAAACGCGACACTTTTCACAACTACACGACGTCCCTTTTTTAACTCTCTACTTAAAAAAAATGTGCACGTATTTCTCATGAAAAACTCATCTTTCGGTATGACATTTCAGTATCTCAGAGTCATTAACTAACTTTCACGATCCGTCAGCATAAAAACGAATATAATCAACGCATGTAATATGCTATAACAAATTTCCACCCCGTGAGTTAATATATCGTGTTTCTCCAAGAACAAGTATAATAAAGCGAAAAAAATTTGTTCTAATAATGCTCGTAAGAAGTAGTAAACGAAGTGGAGTGAAGCAGTAACTAAAGTAGCGCGAGACAATCACAAAGTTTGCTGGACCGTATCGCTTTAGTAGTCGGCGTTGGCATTTTTTTTTTAAGCTTCTCTTTCTCTTTGGTTGAGCTTAGTGGAAGCGCGCGGAGCTTTATCACCGTATCAACTTACGACTCTCTTTCTCTATACATACAGTAGAAGAGGCTATCACGCTCTGCCGCCCAGCCACCATATTTAACCATAATAACCGCTAACGACCGCGCCTAGGAATTTCCCCTCCGGAAGTTCCGGAGCGTCGACCAGCGTCGGCACCGGTGCTGCCTCTTTCTCCTCTTTCTCCTCTTTCTCTATCAGCTATGCACCACCCGAAAGGTAGCCCTGTCTGCCTCGTGGATTTAACACCATAGCACCAAACGGCATAACGCCCCGCTAAGTCCAAACGTTAAACGCCGATTACGACGCCGTACTCCTGGTAGCTAACTTAGCTGGGCCCGTCGCTAATTTGGACCACCGGAGAATATCGTAGTCTGAAACTTTTACTCGTTACCGACAGCCACCGTCTCGGCACCAACGAACCCACGAATTTGCAATACTCACCACCATGTCTCACTCTTGTTCTCAAAAGCCTTTGGCATATACGGAGAGAATAAATGTTAGTGCGAGAAATGAGAATCATGAACATCCGTTTGCCTAGCAGAGATTGAAGTATGCATGGAAAAAATAATTGGTTGAATTTGCTCCAAATAACAAAATTTCCACGGAAAAAAAAGATTAGTTGCCATAACCAAGAAATGAGTTGACACAACCAATCGATTATTCTATTTTCCTAGCAACTCAAATGGTAACACCAACGATTCGAATGATAATACCGACGATTCGAATGGTAGTCCCAACTATTCGAGTGGTAGTCCTAACGATTGGATTAGTTAACCTAACTAATCTCGCGAGAACTAATTGTGAATAGTTGAGGTTACTATTCGATATGGTTGAGGCAACTAATTTTTTAGGCATTGTGTACAGCAAATCGAAAACGTAGTTGCCACAAGCAAACTTTTTTTTCCGTGTGGTGGGATGATAAATTGGTTCTAGGACTAAATCTCCATAGAAAATATCTCCACGGTCAAAATCTCCCCGGACAAAATCTCCGCGGATAAAATCTCTCCGGACAAAATCCCTCTTAAACAAAACTTCCCCGGACAAAATCCCTCTTAGACAAAATCCCCGCACACAATATTCTCTCGGAAAAAATTCTATAATGACCTAAAAAACCTAAAAAACTACAACAAACCTAACGAACGTAAAGAATAAATGTAAGGAAAATACCAAACTAATTAACTCCCTAAAGAAACAAACGCCCAAACGAACCTAAAGAACAAATATAAGGAAAATACCAAACTAACTAACTCCCTAAAGAAACTAACGCCTTAACGAACCTAAAGAACAAATATAAGGAAAATACCAAACTAACTAACTCCCTAAAGAAACGAACGCCAACCTTACTAACGCCCTAAAGAACCTAAAGAAGTCAGTATAAGTGGATGATTCGCGTGATAATTTGTCATTGTGATTATTTCTTATTGTGATATTTTGTCGTTGTGATTTTTTCTCATTGTGATTTTTTCTCATTGTGATATTTTGTTGTGTGATCAAACGTTTGTGATATTCCGTCGTGTGATAATTTGACTGTTATATTATGTCGTGCCACCATATTATTCGTGCGGATAAACGGGTTCAAATCGGCGAATAAAATCTGAATTTTCGTCCGGAGAGATTTGGTCCGGGGGGGATTTTATCCGGGGGAGATTTTGTCCGAGAAAATAGAGTCCGGATACCGATAAATTAGTTCGTTAAAGAAACAAATCTGTTGGATGCGTCAGGAAATTAATTGATTGGCAATTTTACAATACTCATATTTTCCTCAAAGCTTTTGTCGTACGGAGATAATAATAATTATTGCGAAGAATGAGAATCATGGATATTGGTTAGCCTTGCAGAAAATGAGGTATAGTCTGCATGGAAAAAAATTAATGGTTGAATTGACTTCAAATGACAAAATTTGGTGGGACAACAAACTAGTTGGTTACAGAAAGCAATCAGTTAGTTGAGACGTCAAACCATCAGTTGGATTGATCAGCAAATTAATTCATTGGCAACTAACGAATTACGTCGAAGTTAGCTAGGTCAACCAATTTTTTGGTTATTCGCTTGGTGAATATTAAGCCATGCTAATGGTTGGGTCAACAAATTATTTCTCTACGTGTAACGAGAGTTTGAATAATAGGATTTGCTACCACCCCGCAAAAAGTTGGTCTGCCCAGATATATATAGAGAACTATAAAATATGATATCGTATTTTAAACCCACGAAGTAACTTCGTAATCCTATTTATTTTCCGATATTATATAATATGAAGCTTTTGCGGCTCTATTTAATGACCTAATGTTATTAATTATAGTTAGAGGAAATCCGTGTCGGTTGTGTTATAGACTCAAAACATTCGTAGCTGTATTTCCCGTTTATGAATACAAATATTTTGCCGGAAAATGTATAAATGTTATATATAGTATATAACATTTTGTTATATATAGTATATAACATTTATACACCTTTCGACCAGCAAAGATTTGATAATCTACATTACAAATGTTCTCCACAATGCAGAAATGAAAAATGTCATAGATATATCTTAAACGCATCGGATGCAACAGTTTTCTTGGCAACCTCCAAAACATCCGGAAATCTGTTGCATCAGATGGTTCACAAAAGCATAAACTTCAGGTCCTCTATGACAAGTATAGTAACATAATGTGCATGATGCATCATGCATATAATGTTAATCCACCATTTCGTGTAATATTGCAATTATTAATTAAATAAAATCAAAGCATTTTATATTTTAACCACATTAATATACCACATTAATATATTTTATATTTTACCACATTAACGCTTCAAATTTCTACTTGGGAATAAGTACTCAATTTTCCAAAAACATAAAAATATTTTTTATCCTGCAGACAATTATTTTTACAATATTGTTGGTCGCAGAGAAAATCATTGTGATTTTGTATTTTAGTAGCAGCAAAGTAACGCTCCAAATTTCTACTTGGGAATAAATACTCAATTTTCCAAAAACATAAAAATATTTTTTACCCTACAGGCAATTACTTTTACAATATTTTTGGTCGCAGAGAAAATCATTGTGATTTTATATTTTAGTACACCGAGAGAAAAGATTTCATTGACGCCAAAGAAATGGGTGGATTGATTTTTTTTATTGATTTCAATGAAATAGTGCATTTGAATTACAAAGAAAACATTTTATTGCCTGTAAATAAAGGTTTACTTAGTGAGCATATAATAAAGAAACAGTTTCATTGTTTTAAAGAGACATTTTCATTGGTTCAAAGAAACGTTTTCATTGATCTCTCTCTCGCACCTAACCTCACTTTTTTGTTTTCCGGTTCTCCCGAACGAACGGCTTCGAGTTTCGAGGAGCCAGAAGCTTAGCCTATTTCTGCCGTACTTCCTTACATACTCACAAAATTTGAGCTTTATCTGCCGCGTACTTCAGGAAAAAATAGATTTCGAAATTTTGAGCTGGTAAGAAGAAGGTTTCATTGAATCAGAGACGATATCTTTGAAATCAATGAAAAAGGTTCATTGGTTTAAAGAAATGTTTCTTCGAATCAGTGTCACTACGTTTCATTGAGTTTGAGATCATTCAAAGAAAAAATAGTATTGAAATTCAAGTATTTCATTTCATTGGCAAAGATTTCCGTGAATCAATGAAACATTTTCTCTCGGTGTAGCGCCAGATTAACGCTCCAAATTCCTATTTGGGAATAAATGTTCCATTTTTCAAAACCATAAAAATATTTTTTACCCTACAGACAATTATTTTTAGTGTTTTTGGTCGCAGAGAAAATCATTGTGGCAATTGGATTATCGGCGCGAATTTCGTAGCTTTCAAATACAATGAGAATGGTTGATTGGCTATCGCATTGGGCGACAAACACAGTAGGGACGTGAGGTCGGTCGAAATTCACGGATGAATTGCATTCATCGTTTTCACGTCAACGTACGTAACGTATATAGTATCACCGCTATATATATATGTATATCTCTATATATATATATATATATATATTCGTTATGCACAATGGATATATTGGATGCGCATTACTATTAATGGGTGGGGATAGTATTGAACCCACGAAATACTCTCCTCCATCTAATCCCACAGAATCACCAGCGTGTGAGGTGGGCCGATGAGAACGCACTGCGACACGGTGGCTGAAACACGCGTTGATCTGGGAATGGGCCACAGCCGGAAATAGGATGTCCATTGTCTCATGTGGTTTCGTGTCAGAGTCAGTCAAACGACACACCACCTCGTTTTCTATGATGTATATTATCCATCTACTTGAATACTATGTTAAAGATAAATTATATTGTCAATATCACATCGAGTTGACTAATGAGCTACAGTATGAAACTATGACAATTTCAAACACCGTGTCATAAGTGATTTATGTTTTTACCACTTCCTGATGGAATTATTCATAAATACAAAATTCTTAACAATAAGAATCTTCTAAACCCTAGCGAAAAAATTAAAGGACTTTCATTTTCACCTTGTTGAAAAAAATAGGTATAAATGGTGTAGATACTTGCAATTAATTTCAAATAACGGTTAAAAGTTATGAATAAATTAGTAAAAAAATGTAATTTTGTAATAAAATTTTTAACAAGAAAATTACGTTTTTTTTAGTTTATTATGTTAAGGGTTAATTATTATTCATAAATATTATATTATGTTAAGGATTAATTATTATTCATAAATATTAAATATTATAGAATTATTCATAAATACAAAATTCTTAACAATAAGAATCTTCTAAACCCCAGCGAAAAAACTAAAAGACTTTCATTTTCCCATGTTGGAAAAAAAATAGGTATAAATAGTGTAGATACTTGAAATTAATTTCAAATAATAATAATAATAATGGCTAAAAGTTATGAATAAATTAGTGAAAAAATGTAATTTTGTAATAAATTTTTTAACAAGAAAATTACGTTTTTTTTAGTTTCCTATGTTAAGGATTAATTATATTGTCAATGTCACATCGAGTTGATTAATGAGCTACAGTATGAAACTATGACAGTGTCGATGGAATTATTCATTAATACAAATTTCTTAACAATAAGAGGTGGAGTTTATCATTTATCAGCAAAAAATTATCTAGCGAAAAAATTATCACTCATGATGATGAAAAAAAAATCAATAGATAGGCAAATGCTAAAAAAAATAATTTCAAATAATAGTGCCTAAAAGTTATGAATAAATTAGTCAAAAATATACATTTTTAATAATTTTAGTAGTTTACAAAAAATTTTTTTTACTTATTAACTAGTTCATTTGTTTAAGTCATCAATTCATCGATTCTGGTCGGTTGATCAATTAATTACTTAATCGATTAAAAAGCTACAGACAATATTGTGTGTAAAAATTTCGCTTTAGTGAATTTTCGAAATGAATTTTGAAAATAATAATAAAAAATTAATATAGAATTGTTATTATTCGCAATGCAAATGTCGCTCCAATCTCTCAGTCCGTCATCACTCTAATCCGTACAATTCAATCTTGAATTTCCATATAGAAAACTGGCGGACACGCATGTTTTATCGATCTATACAGTAGAGTCGCTCAAATATATCTTCGCAGGATCGAATATGTGTGTGTGTCTGTGCAATATAACGTATAGAATATTATCTGTATTACCTTGTAACACGAGTGAAAGAGCCATTGAAGCATAAATTCGCGAATTGGAGAAAACAACAATAACGAAACGATATTTCTTGTTTTCTATACTCATGGGAACAAAACGATTATTAGTCGAAACGAATTTGCCAAGGAATTGTGTATGAAATTCTGCAAAAAATGATTGGTCGATATTTTGCTCATAACTGCGTTTCCGATATATCGTGACTCTGGCGTTTTAATCGAGGTAATGTATCGTCGCTAGCTCGCTGGCAGATGAATATTGTATCGCGATTGTAATCGGTACGAGAATTTTTATCGAACGTTTATCACAATGTGAAAAGAAGTTCTCAACGTGATGTGCGTTATTTGAAATACCAAACTTTTTCTATGTATCAATTTCTCGACAATGAAAAAAGGAGTAAAGCAAGATTTGTAAGAAGCGAAATAATTAGGAATTACGTGTTTTTCCAAATTTTCAAAAATCCCGACTAACAAAAAATGAATGTAATTAATAAAGAAATTGGGTAAATAAAAAAATGTGAAATAATATACGAATGATCATTATTTCACAATTTTTGGAGATTGGGCGAATAAAAAGTTATAAAATAATATGCGAATGATTATTTATTATTATTATTAATATTATTCAAACTTTTACGATGTGTCAATTTCTCGACTATGAAAAAAGGAGTAAAAGAAGATTTGTAAGAAGCGAAAAAATTAGGAATTACGTGTTTTTCCAAATTTCCAAAAACCCGACTAAAAAAAATGAATGTAATTAATAAAGAAATTGGGTAAATAAAAAAATGTGAAATAATATAGGAATGATTATTATTTCACAATTTTTGGAAATTGGGTAAATAAAAAATTATTAAATAATATGCGAATGATTATTATTTCACAATTTTTTGAAATTGGGTTAATAAAAAATTGAATGATTATTATTTCACAATTTGTGGAAATTGGGTAAATAAGAAATTATAAAATAATATGGGGTTGATCATTATTTCACAATTTGTTAATTAACCCAATTTCTTTATTAATTACACTAATTTTTTTCAGTTGGTAATTTTCTTTTAATTTACATAAAATTATTTTTATTCCAAGCGACTTTTATTCACGTTTGTGACTATATTAAGTATTAAAACATGAAAATTACAACAACAAAAAAAGAAAAGTCAATAATTCATTTCACGTTTCTCTATATTTACGAATTTCAAATATGAAATAAAAGTTTAATGTACATTGTCAATTATCCTATAATACTAAAATATTATTATTATTATTATTCTGCTCATTCATTCAGCTTTTTCATTTATTATTACGACACATGCGAAAACGAGCTTTTCAATTATTCGCGTCGGTTAAAATTGCTTGATTACCGTGGCGATAGATATGTTCGAAGGGTGAGTAAAAAATAGTTTTAATTATCAGAATGGTTTTCGATATATTCGATACTCAATAACATTGCACGTTGTCATATGCATTACGATCGCCCATGTACAGTTCGATCGAGGGTATCGAATAATGGCCTCACGTAAACGTTGCCAGACCGAAATGTTGCAGGGCAGAGTATGTTTTACTATTGGAAAATTGAAATCGTGACAAATGGTAGCTTTACCGAAACATCGCGACAAAACGATAAACGACTGTGGATCGTTGGAGCTATTGTGTTAACTCAGTGCATAAATTACATCAACGCGATTCTGTTACTATATATACATATATAATATCTTTATATATAAAAACACAATGTAACTGTGTTCCTCATTCTTCTCCTCCTAAACGGCTTGGCCGATTTTGATGAAATTTTTTTCTGGTATTGATGGAATCACTTGACCACTGAGAAAAAAATGTAGAAATTAACTAAATCGGCGTTTGCCCTCGTTCAAACGAATTTCTCGTTTAGGACAACCAAATGTTTAGTGTCTTCAATACTTATTTGATTCAGTTGACTAAAATATATTTGCGGTAAGCAAAATATTTGTTATACCAACTAAAAATTCATTTGAACGAGGGTGAACGCCGTTTTAGTTCATTCTAACATATTTTTTTCTCAGTGAATGGTTCTTAGCTATAGTTGGACCCGGTAGGTGGTGCCGGTGTCGAGATCCACAATGTTTTCTCCCCCCCCCCCCCCCCCGCCGAGTCCCTCGGGACCCCGTAGGGAAAATTTTAAAAATTAAAAAAATTTTTTGCTTCCTCATAGAGGAAGCTTTGTTTTCGTGAAATTTTATTTTTTCGAGATTTTCATGTCAGGACACTCAGAATGGTCTAAAACGTCAAGAAAAGTGGTTTAGAAAAAATGTCTGTATGTGTGTGTGTGTGTGTGTGTGTGCGTATGTGCACAATTTTTTGTTAGCACGATAGCCGTCGCAATTTTTAAGATATATGGCTCAAATTTGAACCACCAGTAAACTTTCGTTAAACAAGGTATGGGATTGACTTTGGAGTTAATCCATCAAGGTGTTCAAAATTTATGGCATTTTGAATTTTTTTGAAAATGTCAGTTCGGGCTCTAACTCGCGCAATTTTTATGATATCCGGCTCAAACTTGGACCAGACGTGGACTGTTATCAAATAGTATTTGGGATTAAATTTGGTGTCAATCTGTTAAGGGGTTCACAATTTATGGCATTTTTTAATTTTTTGACATTTTTTGTTCGTGCTCTAACTTTCGCAATTTTTAAGATATCGGGCTCAAATTTGGTCCACAAGTGGACTGTTATTAAATAAAGTTTGGGGGTGAATTTGACGGCAATCCGTTAAGGGGTTTACAATTTATGGCATTTTGATTTTTTTGTTTTTGCTCTAACTTCCGCAATTTTTAAGATATCGGGCTCAAATTTCGTCCACAAGTAGAGTGTAGGTAAACTAAGCATCAGCAAGTTCGTTCATAGCAAGTTCATAAGCAAGTTCGAATCTGGCGAGAATCTGTCAAGGGGTTCAAAACTAATGCCATTAAAAATTTTTTACAACAAGGCTGCAAAGTAAAACTTTGCCAATTGCTTCCTCATTATTGTTGGATTTTTACAAAGCTTCCTCTATGAGGAAGCCAAAATAGATTAACATGCTTCCTCATAGAGGTAGATTTTTAAATATCCAACAATAATGGGGAAGCAATTTGCAAAGTTCTACTTTGCAGCCTTGTTTTTATTTTTTTTCCAAACATTTTTTTCAAAAATTTTGTTACTTACATAATGGCGGAATACATTATGACGCCGCCATTTTTATTTATTTAAAGAAATATACTTAAAATTTTTTAAATTGTAATAAGATAATGTCAACATTTAAAAATGATGCGATTATTTTAATACCTTTAAAAAAATTCATGAAAATTTAGGTTCGCCAGCATACTTTTTTTTACTTCTCTAATGATTATTAGCAGGCTAAGCCACATATATATATATATACGATGGTGAATTGTTATTAAAGAGGTCTCGTCGATACAAGCATATCAAAGCATACTATACCTTTGATGAATTATTTAATAAAATTATGACAGAAAAATTGATATTAATGAACCTTCGCAATCGTTAACCCTTTGCGTCACAGTGGATTTAAATGATTTAACGTAATTTCCGACAATAATTAATTAATTCTTTCATTTCGGAAACGAAAAATGTATGGCTCAAAGGGTTAAAGCTTATAATATTTAAACAGCCACACAAGAGAGAAGAATTTTTATTATTTTATTAAATAATAATAAAAGCTATTAATTGTTAGTTGTTGTGTTTATTTTGTATTATCTTAAATATCTTCACTGCAACAAATTGAAAATAGTTATGGTAAGAATCAAACGAGTGAATTCAAATATACTAAATTTTTGTAAAATCTTAATTTGCAGAAATATTTAATTTGTTAATAATATTCTACAGGATTTATTTTCGTGTACGTTTTTCACAATTTTTATAATCATTAAACCGATGTAATTGCTTGAATGTCACGAAATTTTGTTCGTTGGAAAAAAAAAGCAGTCGAAACTCATAATCACTTGGAATTTTAGATTAAACACATACTCTGTGGTAAATATATTCCTATATAAAGTATATAATCAAGCGATAAAGTAGAACATTGCAAATTGCTACCTTTATGATGTTTACCAAACTTTTTCTATGTGGAAGTCAACATGGATCAACATATTTATTCATGGTGATGACTTTGTAAACATCGCACAATAATGAGAAAGCAATTTGCAAAGTTCTACTTTACGGCCTTTTATATTTTACCTCTCTCTTAATTATAAATAAATTAGTATTAATTAATTCTTTAATTAAAAACTATTAGCTCTCCAACGAGTTATGGTGCGGCCTGAGTTGACAAGATGTTTCTTTACAGGCGAACTACTCACCAACGTGAAAAGCGATGAGATGCCGAAGTTCCGGGTCGACTCCGAGTCGAGCTCTCCTCGAGATTTCCTGGTAACCCAATTGCTTAAGGAATTCGTCCTGATACTCCAGCGGCCTCTCGTGCGGTGCCATTCTTCGACTCGGTTCACCGCCGTACTGCAATAAAATGACTATTCGTTAGGTTTTTAAAGATTCAGAAAATACATATACATTATATTCCGTCAAATTGTGAAATAATAATCATTCGCATATTATAGTCCAAACATTAATTCGTCAAGGGTATTCTGATATTCTACAGACTATATTATGCAAATGATTATTATTTACACAATTTTTTTGTTTATTAATTACACTCATTTTTCCATTCGAGAGTTTTTTAATTTTTATAATATTATTTTTATTCTAAGCCACTTTTCTCCATATTTTAAATCTATATTAAGTATAACGACATGAAAATCACAACAAAATTTTCTCGAAAATAAAATTTCCTCTGAGGAAGCAAAATGAGAATTTCGTAGCTTTCAAATACAATAACAATTATATGTTGATTGGCCATCGTATTGGGCGACAAACACGGAGGTTGATGGAAATTCACGGATGACACAATTGCTTAAGGAATTTATACCAATGTGATGTTTTTTCGTGCAGTTTTTAAAAAGAATAAAACTTAAAAATAGTCCAATTATAACGAGCAATAGCTCATTTTGATTATTGGAAGATTCTTAATCGATTGACCGTCCAGATTTTTTATAGTATTAGTTGTTAAAAAAGTTACAGTCATTTGTATGGCGGATATTAGGTTACGACTCGAACTAGAATCAAACGTTTTTATCTTCGGAACTACCAATACTATCAAAAATCTAGACGGCCAATTGATAAATCAGCTTTCCACAAACAAAATGAGCTATTGCTCGTCATAATTGGACTGATATTACGGTTTGCGCTTTCAAAAGACTCGATGAAAAAAAAACAAAGAACATTTTATTAAACCACCAAATATTGTAGAAACGCTTTTAAAAATCTAGCACTTATTTGACTAGTGCGAAGCGCAGAAACTTCCTTAAGGAATTTGTTCTAATGGTTTCGGTGCCATTTTTCGGTTCGCTTTATCATCGTACTATAACAAAATTACTATTCATTACATGGAGAAAAATGCTTGATTGGGCTTACTAAGATTTTGGTTAAAAATTTGCTACCAAAATTTTTTACCAAATATTGTAGAAACGCTTTTAAAAATCTAGCAATTATTTGACTAGTGCGAAGCGCAGAAACTTCCTTAAGGAATGTGTCCGAATACTTCAATGGTTTCGGTGCCATTTTTCGGTTCGTTTTATCTCCGTACTATAACAAAATGACTATTCATTACACGGAGAAAAACGCTTGGTTGGGTTTACTAAGATTTTGGTTAAAAATTTTACCAAGAAAAATTTGGTAGGCGCAACCAAGTTATTGATTAGGCGTACTAAATACTTGTGATTGTCTTACCAAATCCTTAGTTATGTTAGCTAATAACTTGGTTATGTTAATCAATAACATGGTTGGGCTTACTAAGATTTTGGTTAGAAATTTGACCAAGAAAAATTTGGTAGGCGCAACCAAGTTATTGATTAGGCGTACTAAATACTTGGTTGTCTTACCAAATCCTTGTTTATGTTAGCTAATAACTTGGTTGTGCCTACCAAGTTTTCTTGATAAAATTTTTAACCAATATTTTGTTAATTCTAACTAAGCTTTTTTCTGAGTGTAGGTTTTGAAAAATTCAGAAAATAGATATTCATTAAATTTTGCCAAGCTGCTGTACATTCTTGTTATAGTTTATTTCATTCATATTTCGCCTGCTACCCTCGTTAAATCACGTGTTTATGACATTTTTTTTTTTAAATCACCGTGTGCGCGAAGAGGATTGTAAAGAAGATTGAGTGGTGAATGCGTCTGCAGTTGCAACTACCGACGCATTCAATACCAGGTGGAAATAGCCATTGCACACATGATGCACTCGCATTTACGATAAAAATAAAATAAAAATGGAGATGCCAGTCGTTACTTCACCGAGAGAAAATGGTTGAAGGGTAGTAGCGTAGAGAATGAGAAGCAGCCGAGAGCACGTCACACGCCGCCACTGAATTCCGATTTGAAACGATTCTGGACTGGATGCGGCGATAAACGTCAGCGCATCATTGATCGACCGTTAAATTGCGGGGAACGGCGAACGCGTTTCACGAGTGCGTGAGGCGGACGATCATGATGCCATTTCGTTGAGGCGTCAGCGAATTTATATATTCGGCGAAAATTTGAGTGTTTGATGAAATGATAATGCACATTGGGAAGCTGGGGGAGTTCGAGATTATCGAGGAATATCACCCTTTGTAGGACCTACGAAAAAGGGAATCCTCTAATAGCAGGCCAGTATTCAATGAAAAAGCAACCTAAATATATTTTTGCTTTTGCCTCTTAGAGGAAGCTTTTTTTCGTGCGCAATTTTTTTCTGTTGAGGTTTTATGTCAGTACTCTAAAAGTGATCTAAAACGTCGAGAAAAGTGTTTTAGAAACATTAGCTTGCAGTCCAAAAATAAATTAAAATTTTTTAAAAAATTTTCATATTTCAGGTAAAGTATCAGAAGGAGTGGAGATTTTGGATTGGATTTCAATAGCAAAACTAGGATTTGAATGCAGATAGCACATAACAAATTTCATTGCGTTCCATAGATTTTTTCAAAAGTTATTATGGTTTCGAACAATAAATACAGACAGACAGACAGACAGACAGACAGACAGAGAGACGGACGGACGGACGGACGGACGGACGGACGGACGGACGGACGGACGGACAGACAGACAGACGGACAGACAGACAGACAGACAGACAGACAGACAGACAGACAGACAGACAGACAGACAGACAGACAGACAGACAGACAGACAGACAGACAGACAGACAGACAGACAGACAGACAGACAGACAGACAGACAGACAGACAGACAGACAGACAGACAGACAGACAGACAGACAGACAGACAGACAGAAATGAGTTAATATGTTTTTTGGAACGAGTCGATTTTTTTTTTTGGATTGCAATACTTTCTCTTTTTACATACTTCGTATGTGATGAGAAAATAAAAAATGTATGGATGGATGTGCGCGTGTGTGTGTGTGGCTGTCATTCAAAATTCAAATTTACATATATCTCATGAACTGCTTTAACAATTGGGTTGAAATTTAGGAAATATATGAAGCAGCTCGATGCCTTTGTTTGTGGCAATTAAAAAAAAAAAAATCAAAAACATGTTCAAATTATATTTGACCATGTTTGTTCTCATTACATGTTTACAATTATAAAATTATATTTTACCGTGGCCTTTTTGCACTAGGGCGAAAAAGTGGCCTTTTTGCACTAGGGCGAAAAAGTGACTTTTTTGCACTAGGGCGAAAAAGTGTCGTTTTACGTACTAGGGCGAAAAAGTGGCCTTCTTACACTAGGGCGAAAAAGTGGTTTTTTTCACTAGAGCGAAAAACTGTTTTCCGCCATTCTCTCTGACGTTCATCACGGTTTATATCAACGATAAAAAGTGCTCGATTGGGGATCACAATGAAGGTGAAGAATTAGCAAATTTCATGTTTGCGTACGTCAATTTAGTTTTTTTCGAAAACGGTAATGTGTAAAATAGTACTTTTTGGACTTGGTTTGTGTGAAAAGGTGGACTTTTTGTGGCTTTAATCTGTGCGCAGAGACACTGTACGCAGATTGGAATATCCAGGTTTTTTTGCTCACTAGAGCGAAAAAATGTCTTTTTACATACTAGAGCGGAAGTGGCTTTTTACGTACTAGTGCGAAAAAGTATTGTTTTACGTACTAGAGCGAAAAAGTGTCGTTTTACGACTAGGGCGAAAAACTGGTTTTTTGCCCTAGGGCGGAAAAGTCGTTTTTTTTTCCTAGGGCGAAAAAGTGGCCTTTTTGCCCCAGGGCGGAAAAGTGGCCTTTCTTCCCTAGGGCGAAAAAGTGCGTTTTTAATCCTAGGGCGAAAAAGTGACTTTTTTGCACTAGGGCGAAAAAGTCGTTTTTTTGTCATAGGGCGAAAAAGTCGTTTTTTTGTCCTAGGCTGAAAAAGTGGCCTTTCTTCCCTAGGGCGAAAAAGTGGCCTTTCTTCCCTAGGGCGAAAAAGTGGCCTTTTTGCCCCGGGGCGAAAAAGTGGCCTTTCTTCCCTAGGGCGGAAAAGTGCGTTTTTTGCCCCAGGTCGAAAAAGTGCGTTTTTTTGCCCCAGGGCGAAAAAGTGGCCTTTCTTCCCTAGGGCGAAAAAGTGGCCTTTCTTCCCTAGGGCGAAAAAGTGCGTTTTTTTTGCCCCAGGTCGAAAAAGTGCGTTTTTTGCCCCAGGGCGAAAAAGTAGCCTTTCTTCCCTAGGGCGAAAAAGTGCGTTTTTTATCCTACGGCGAAAAATTGGCCTTTCTTCCCAAGGGCGAAAAAGTGCGTTTTTTGCCCCAGGTCGAAAAAGTGCGTTTTTTGCCCTAGGGCGAAAAAGTGGCCTTTCTTCCCTAGGGCGAAAAAGTGCGTTTTTTATCCTACGGCGAAAAATTGGCCTTTTTGCCCTAGGGCGAAAAAGTGGCCTTTTTGCACTAGGGCGAAAAAGTGTCGTTTTACGTACTAGGGCGAAAAAGTGGCCGTCTTACACTAGAGAGAAAAAGTGTTTTCCGCCATTCTCTCTGATGTTCATCACGGTTTATATCAACGATAAAAAGTGCTCGATTGGGGATCACAATGAAGGTGAAGAATTAGCAATTTTCATGTTTGCGTACGTCAATTTAGATTTTTTCGAAAACAGTAATGTGTAAAATAGTACTTTTTGGACTTGGTTTATGTGAAAAAGTGGACTTTTTGTGCCTTTAATCTGTGCGCAGAGACACTGTACGCAGATTGGAATATCCAGGTTTTTTTGCTCACTAGAGCGGAAAAGTGGTTTTTACGTTCTAGTGCGAAAAAGTATTGTTTTACGTACTAGAGCGAAAAAGTGTCGTTTTACGTACTAGGGCGAAAAGGTTGATTTTTACATACTAGAGCGGAAGTGGCTTTTTACGTACTAGTGCGAAAAAGTATTGTTTTACGTACTAGAGCGAAAAAGTGTCGTTTTACGCACTAGGGCGAAAAAGTGGCCTTCTTGCACTACGGCGAAAAAGTGGTTTTTTTTACTAGAGCGAAAAACTGTTTTCCGCCATTCTCTCTGACGTTCATCACGGTTTATATCAACGATAAAAAGTGCTCGATTGGGGATCACAATGAAGGTGAAGAATTAGCAAATTTCATGTTTGCGTACGTCAATTTAGTTTTTTTCGAAAACGGTAATGTGTAAAATAGTACTTTTTGGACTTGGTTTATGTGAAAAAGTGGACTTTTTGTGCCTTTAATCTGTGCGCAGAGACACTGTACGCAGATTGGAATATCCAGGTTTTTTTGCTCACTAGAGCGGAAAAGTGGTTTTTACGTTCTAGTGCGAAAAAGTATTGTTTTACGTACTAGAGCGAAAAAGTGTCGTTTTACGTACTAGGGCGAAAAGGTTGATTTTTACATACTAGAGCGGAAGTGGCTTTTTACGTACTAGTGCGAAAAAGTATTGTTTTACGTACTAGAGCGAAAAAGTGTCGTTTTACGACTAGGGCGAAAAACTGGTTTTTTGCCCTAGGGCGGAAAAGTCGTTTTTTTGCCCCAGGGCGAAAAAGTGGCCTTTCTTCCCTAGGGCGAAAAAGTGCGTTTTTAATCCTAGGGCGAAAAAGTGACTTTTTTGCGCAAGTCGTTTTTTTGTCCTAGGGTGAAAAAGTGGCCTTTCTTCCCTAGGGCGAAAAAGTGGCCTTTTTGCCCCGGGGCGAAAAAGTGGCCTTTCTTCCCTAGGGCGGAAAAGTGCGTTTTTTGCCCCAGGTCGAAAAAGTGCGTTTTTGCCCCAGGGCGAAAAAGTGGCCTTTCTTCCCTAGGGCGAAAAAGTGCGTTTTTTTGCCCCAGGTCGAAAAAGTGCGTTTTTTGCCCCAGGGCGAAAAAGTGGCCTTTCTTCCCTAGGGCGAAAAAGTGCGTTTTTTATCCTACGGCGAAAAATTGGCCTTTTTGCCCTAGGGCGAAAAAGTGGCCTTTTTGCACTAGGGCGAAAAAGTGTCGTTTTACGTACTAGGGCGAAAAAGTGGCCGTCTTACACTAGAGCGAAAAAGTGTTTTCCGCCATTCTCTCTGATGTTCATCACGGTTTATATCAACGATAAAAAGTGCTCGATGGGGGATCACAATGAAGGTGAAGAATTAGCAAATTTCATGTTTGCGTACGTCAATTTAGTTTTTTTCGAAAACGGTAATGTGTAAAATAGTACTTTTTGGACTTGGTTTATGTGAAAAGGTGGACTTTTTGTGGCTTTAATCTGTGCGCAGAGACACTGTACGCAGATTGGAATATCCAGGTTTTTTTGCTCACTAGAGCGAAAAAATGTCTTTTTACATACTAGAGCGGAAAAGTGGCTTTTTACGTTCTAGTGCGAAAAAGTATTGTTTTACGTACTAGAGCGAAAAAGTGACGTTTTACGTACTAGGGCGAAAAAGTTGATTTTTACGCACAACAGCGGAAAAGTAGCTTCTTATGCACTAGAGAAAGTGTCGTTTCCGTACTGGAGCGTATAAGTGTCTTTTTACACACTAGAGCGAAAAAATGTCTTTTTACATACTAAAGCGAAAGAGTGGCATTTTACGTACTAGTCCGAAAAATTGTTGTTTCACGTACTAGAGCGAAAAAGTGTCGTTTTACGTACTAGAGCGAAAAAGTGGCTTTTTTGCACTAGAGCGAAAAAGTGTTTTCCGCCATTCTCTCTGACGTTCATCACGGTTTATATCAACGATAAAAAGTGCTCGATTGGGGATCACAATGAAGGTGAAGAATTAGCAATTTTCATGTTTGCGTACGTCAATTTAGATTTTTTCGAAAACAGTAATGTGTAAAATAGTACTTTTTGGACTTGGTTTATGTGAAAAAGTGGACTTTTTGTGCCTTTAATCTGTGCGCAGAGACACTGTACGCAGATTGGAATATCCAGGTTTTTTTGCTCACTAGAGCGAAAAAATGTCTTTTTACATACTAAAGCGAAAGAGTGGCATTTTACGTACTAGTGCGAAAAAGTATTGTTTTACGTACTAGAGCGAAAAAGTGTCGTTTTACGTACTAGGGCGAAAAAGTTGATTTTTACGCACTACAGCGGAAAAGTGGCTTTTTATGCACTAGAGAACGTGTCGTTTTCCGCACTGGAGCGTATAAGTGTCTTTTTACACACAAGAGCGAAAAAATGTCTTTTGACATACTAAAGCGAAAGAGTGGCATTTTACGTACTAGTCCGAAAAATTGTTGTTTCACGTACTAGAGCGAAAAAGTGTCGTTTTACGTACTAGAGCGAAAAAGTGGTTTTTTTTACTAGAGCGAAAAAGTGTTTTCCGCCATTCTCTCTGACGTTCATCACGGTTTATATCAACGATAAAAAGTGCTCGATTGGGTATCACAATGAAGGTGAAGAATTAGCAATTTTCATGTTTGCGTACGTCAATTTAGATTTTTTCGAAAACAGTAATGTGTAAAATAGTACTTTTTGGACTTGGTTTATGTGAAAAAGTGGACTTTTTGTGCCTTTAATCTGTGCGCAGAGACACTGTACGCAGATTGGAATATCCAGGTTTTTTTGCTCACTAGAGCGAAAAAATGTCTTTTTACATACTAAAGCGAAAGAGTGGCATTTTACGTACTAGTGCGAAAAAGTATTGTTTTACGTACTAGGGCGAAAAAGTGGCCTTCTTGCACTACGGCGAAAAAGTGGTTTTTTTTACTAGAGCGAAAAACTGTTTTCCGCCATTCTCTCTGACGTTCATCACGGTTTATATCAACGATAAAAAGTGCTCGATTGGGGATCACAATGAAGGTGAAGAATTAGCAAATTTCATGTTTGCGTACGTCAATTTAGTTTTTTTCGAAAACGGTAATGTGTAAAATAGTACTTTTTGGACTTGGTTTATGTGAAAAAGTGGACTTTTTGTGCCTTTAATCTGTGCGCAGAGACACTGTACGCAGATTGGAATATCCAGGTTTTTTTGCTCACTAGAGCGGAAAAGTGGTTTTTACGTTCTAGTGCGAAAAAGTATTGTTTTACGTACTAGAGCGAAAAAGTGTCGTTTTACGTACTAGGGCGAAAAGGTTGATTTTTACATACTAGAGCGGAAGTGGCTTTTTACGTACTAGTGCGAAAAAGTATTGTTTTACGTACTAGAGCGAAAAAGTGTCGTTTTACGACTAGGGCGAAAAACTGGTTTTTTGCCCTAGGGCGGAAAAGTCGTTTTTTTTGTCCTAGGGCGAAAAAGTGGCCTTTTTGCCCCAGGGCGAAAAAGTGGCCTTTCTTCCCTAGGGCGAAAAAGTGCGTTTTTAATCCTAGGGCGAAAAAGTGACTTTTTTGCACTAGGGCGAAAAAGTCGTTTTTTTGTCATAGGGCGAAAAAGTCGTTTTTTTGTCCTAGGGTGAAAAAGTGGCCTTTTTGCCCCGGGGCGAAAAAGTGGCCTTTCTTCCCTAGGGCGGAAAAGTGCGTTTTTTGCCCCAGGTCGAAAAAGTGCGTTTTTTTGCCCCAGGGCGAAAAAGTGGCCTTTCTTCCCTAGGGCGAAAAAGTGGCCTTTCTTCCCTAGGGCGAAAAAGTGCGTTTTTTTCCCCCAGGTCGAAAAAGTGCGTTTTTTGCCCCAGGGCGAAAAAGTGGCCTTTCTTCCCTAGGGCGAAAAAGTGCGTTTTTTATCCCCAGGGCGAAAAAGTGGCCTTTCTTCCCTAGGGCGAAAAAGTGCGTTTTTTTTGCCCCAGGTCGAAAAAGTGCGTTTTTTGCCCCAGGGCGAAAAAGTGGCCTTTCTTCCCTAGGGCGAAAAAGTGCGTTTTTTATCCTACGGCGAAAAATTGGCCTTTTTGCCCTAGGGCGAAAAAGTGGCCATTTTGCACTAGGGCGAAAAAGTGTCGTTTTACGTACTAGGGCGAAAAAGTGGCCGTCTTACACTAGAGCGAAAAAGTGTTTTCCGCCATTCTCTCTGATGTTCATCACGGTTTATATCAACGATAAAAAGTGCTCGATTGGGGATCACAATGAAGGTGAAGAATTAGCAAATTTCATGTTTGCGTACGTCAATTTAGATTTTTTCGAAAACAGTAATGTGTAAAATAGTACTTTTTGGACTTGGTTTATGTGAAAAAGTGGACTTTTTGTGCCTTTAATCTGTGCGCAGAGACACTGTACGCAGATTGGAATATCCAGGTTTTTTTGCTCACTAGAGCGAAAAAATGTCTTTTTACATACTAAAGCGAAAGAGTGGCATTTTACGTACTAGTGCGAAAAAGTATTGTTTTACGTACTAGAGCGAAAAAGTGTCGTTTTACGCACTAGGGCGAAAAAGTGGCCTTCTTGCACTACGGCGAAAAAGTGGCTTTTTTGCACTAGAGCGAAAAAGTGTTTTCCGCCATTCTCTCTGACGTTCATCACGGTTTATATCAACGATAAAAAGTGCTCGATTGGGGATCACAATGAAGGTGAAGAATTAGCAATTTTCATGTTTGCGTACGTCAATTTAGATTTTTTCGAAAACAGTAATGTGTAAAATAGTACTTTTTGGACTTGGTTTATGTGAAAAAGTGGACTTTTTGTGCCTTTAATCTGTGCGCAGAGACACTGTACGCAGATTGGAATATCCAGGTTTTTTTGCTCACTAGAGCGAAAAAATGTCTTTTTACATACTAAAGCGAAAGAGTGGCATTTTACGTACTAGTGCGAAAAAGTATTGTTTTACGTACTAGAGCGAAAAAGTGTCGTTTTACGCACTAGGGCGAAAAAGTGGCCTTCTTGCACTACGGCGAAAAAGTGGTTTTTTTTACTAGAGCGAAAAACTGTTTTCCGCCATTCTCTCTGACGTTCATCACGGTTTATATCAACGATAAAAAGTGCTCGATTGGGGATCACAATGAAGGTGAAGAATTAGCAATTTTCATGTTTGCGTACGTCAATTTAGATTTTTTCGAAAACAGTAATGTGTAAAATAGTACTTTTTGGACTTGGTTTATGTGAAAAAGTGGACTTTTTGTGCCTTTAATCTGTGCGCAGAGACACTGTACGCAGATTGGAATATCCAGGTTTTTTTGCTCACTAGAGCGAAAAAATGTCTTTTTACATACTAAAGCGAAAGAGTGGCATTTTACGTACTAGTCCGAAAAATTGTTGTTTCACGTACTAGAGCGAAAAAGTATCGTTTTACGTACTAGAGCGAAAAAGTGGCTTTTTTGCACTAGAGCGAAAAAGTGTTTTCCGCCATTCTCTCTGACGTTCATCACGGTTTATATCAACGATAAAAAGTGCTCGATTGGGTATCACAATGAAGGTGAAGAATTAGCAATTTTCATGTTTGCGTACGTCAATTTAGATTTTTTCGAAAACAGTAATGTGTAAAATAGTACTTTTTGGACTTGGTTTATGTGAAAAAGTGGACTTTTTGTGCCTTTAATCTGTGCGCAGAGACACTGTACGCAGATTGGAATATCCAGGTTTTTTTGCTCACTAGGGCGAAAAAATGTCTTTTTACATACTAGAGCGGAAGTGGCTTTTTACGTACTAGTGCGAAAAAGTATTGTTTTACGTACTAGAGCGAAAAAGTGTCGTTTTACGTACTAGGGCGAAAAAGTTGATTATTTCGCACTACAGCGGAAAACTGGCTTTTTATGCACTAGAGAAAGTGTCGTTTTCCGTACCGGAGCGTATAAGTGTCTTTTTACAAACTAGAGCGAAAAAATGTCTTTTTACATACTAAAGCGAAAGAGTGGCATTTTACGTACTAGTCCGAAAAATTGTTGTTTCACGTACTAGAGCGAAAAAGTGTCGTTTTACGTACTAGAGCGAAAAAGTGGCTTTTTTGCACTAGAGCGAAAAAGTGTTTTCCGCCTTCTCTCTGACGTTCATCACGGTTTATATCAACGATAAAAAGTGCTCGATTGGGGATCACAATGAAGGTGAAGAATTAGCAATTTTCATGTTTGCGTACGTCAATTTAGATTTTTTCGAAAACAGTAATGTGTAAAATAGTACTTTTTGGACTTGGTTTATGTGAAAAAGTGGACTTTTTGTGCCTTTAATCTGTGCGCAGAGACACTGTACGGAGATTGGAATATCCAGGTTTTTTTGCTCACTAGAGCGAAAAAATGTCTTTTTACATACTAGAGCGAAAAAGTGCTTTTTTTATCCTAGGGCGAAAAAGTGGCCTTTTTGCACTAGGGCGAAAAAGTGGCCTTTTTGCACTAGGGCGAAAAAGTGGCCTTTTTGCACTAGGGCGAAAAAGTGGCCTTTTTGCACTAGGGCGAAAAAGTGACTTTTTTGCACTAGGGCGAAAAAGTCGTTTTTTTCCTAGGGTGAAAAAGTGGCCTTTCTTCCCTAGGGCGAAAAAGTGGCCTTTTTGCCCCGGGGCGAAAAAGTGGCCTTTCTTCCCTAGGGCGGAAAAGTGCGTTTTTTTGCCCCAGGTCGAAAAATTGGCCTTTTTGCCCTGGGGCGAAAAAGTGGCCTTTCTTCCCTAGGGCGGAAAAGTGCGTTTTTTTGCCCCAGGTCGAAAAAGTGCGTTTTTTTGCCCCAGGGCGAAAAAGTGCGTTTTTTGCCCCAGGTCGAAAAAGTGCGTTTTTTGCCCCAGGGCGAAAAAGTGGCCTTTCTTCCCTAGGGCGAAAAAGTGCGTTTTTTATCCTACGGCGAAAAATTGGCCTTTTTGCCCTAGGGCGAAAAAGTGGCCTTTTTGCACTAGGGCGAAAAAGTGTCGTTTTACGTACTAGGGCGAAAAAGTGGCCGTCTTACACTAGAGCGAAAAAGTGTTTTCCGCCATTCTCTCTGATGTTCATCACGGTTTATATCAACGATAAAAAGTGCTCGATTGGGGATCACAATGAAGGTGAAGAATTAGCAAATTTCATGTTTGCGTACGTCAATTTAGTTTTTTTCGAAAACGGTAATGTGTAAAATAGTACTTTTTGGACTTGGTTTATGTGAAAAAGTGGACTTTTTGTGCCTTTAATCTGTGCGCAGAGACACTGTACGCAGATTGGAATATCCAGGTTTTTTTGCTCACTAGAGCGAAAAAATGTCTTTTTACATACTAGAGCGGAAAAGTGGCTTTTTACGTTCTAGTGCGAAAAAGTATTGTTTTACGTACTAGAGCGAAAAAGTGACGTTTTACGTACTAGGGCGAAAAAGTTGATTTTTACGCACAACAGCGAAAAAGTGGCTTTTTATGCACTAGAGAAAGTGTCGTTTTCCGTACTGGAGCGTATAAGTGTCTTTTTACACACTAGAGCGAAAAAATGTCTTTTTACATACTAAAGCGAAAGAGTGGCATTTTACGTACTAGTCCGAAAAATTGTTGTTTCACGTACTAGAGCGAAAAAGTGTCGTTTTACGTACTAGAGCGAAAAAAAGGCTTTTTTTTCACTAGAGCGAAAAAGTGTTTTCCGCCATTCTCTCTGACGTTCATCACGGTTTATATCAACGATAAAAAGTGCTCGATTGGGGATCACAATGAAGGTGAAGAGTTAGCAAGTTTCATGTTTGTGTATGTCAATTTAGTTTTTTTTCGAAAACGGTAATGTGTAAAATAGTACTTTTTGGACTTGGTTTATGTGAAAAAGTGGACTTTTTGTGCCTTCAATCTGTGCGCAGAGACACTGTACGCAGATTGGAATATCCAGGTTTTTTTGCTCACTAGAGCGAAAAAATGTCTTTTGACATACTAGAGCGGAAAAGTGGCTTTTTACGTTCTAGTGCGAAAAAGTATTGTTTTACGTACTAGAGCGAAAAAGTGTCGTTTTACGTACTAGGGCGAAAAAGTTGATTTTTACGCACTACAGCGGAAAAGTGGCTTTTTATGCACTAGAGAAAGTGTCGTTTTCCGTACCGGAGCGTATAAGTGTCTTTTTACAAACTAGAGCGAAAAAATGCCTTTTTACATACTAAAGCGAAAGAGTGGCATTTTACGTACTAGTCCGAAAAATTGTTGTTTTACGTACTAGAACGAAAAAGTGTCGTTTTACGTACTAGAGCGAAAAAGTGGCTTTTTTGCACTAGGTTGAAAAAGTGGCCTTTTTGCCTTAGGGCGAAAAAGTCGTTTTTTGCACTAGGGCGAAAAAGTGGCTTTTTTGCACTAGGGCGAAAAAGTGTCGTTTTACGTACTAGGGCGAAAAAGTGGCCTTCTTGCACTAGGGCGAAAAAGTGGTTTTTTTTCACTAGAGCGAAAAAGTGTTTTCCGACAGAAATGAGCTAATATGTTTTTTGGAACGAGTCGATTTTTTTTTTTTTTTGGATTGCAATACTCTCTCTTTTTACATACTTCGTATGTGATGAGAAAATAAAAAATGTATGGATGGATGTGCGCGCGTGTGTGTGTGTGTGTGTGTGTGGCTGTCATTCAAAATTCAAATTTACATATATCTCATGAACTGCTTTAACAATTGGGTTGAAATTTAGGAAATATATGAAACAGCTCGATGCCTTTGTTTGTGGCAATTAAAAAAAAAATCAAAAACATGTTCAAATTATATTTGACCATGTTTGTTCTCATTACATGTTTACAATTATAAAATTATATTTTACCATTTTTTTGTTCTCAGTGAAGAAATGTAAGATTTTATCCCAAAGTTTTGTAGATATTTTCCGAGTAAAGTAGAGATGATTATAAGACATTCACTGTACTAAAGTCAAAGGCAATTTGTTAACGTTCAATAGCAGAGATTAAGCTGAATGAGAGACACTTGAGAGACAAATAGATCAAAAATTAGAACATCAGCTTAATAGTGTGTTGTTCTATAAAGCAAACTAAGCTGGTAGGAGCTTTATTCAGTCCTTATCCCTCTTTCGCTAACAGGATATTGCGTCCTTACTGTCCGGTGCGTAAAAAAAGATAATAGCTTTGCCTCCGTATGTCTACCAAATCGATACGCGGCAAAAAAATATCGTTTAGGGGTTTTTGAGATCTAAAAGCTTATATATGGGCTGGTCGAAATTTACGAAAATGTTGTAACTCCTTTATCCTAGAAAAATAGTAAACTACCGACCATGACGTGTATAACACTTTTATAGTAAATCGATTGACGTTATCCTAAGTAAAAAAAAATTATATACAGAATATATAAAAAATACGTATAGTTTTAAAAATAACGTATTTATAATTTTTTACTTGAGAAAAAAAAATTATGTATAGAGTATATATACAATTTTATAAATAAATTATAAATATATTTTTTTACTAAAAAAATTATAAATATATTTTTTTACTAAAAAAATTATATAAACAATATACAAAAAATACGTATAGAGTATATATATAATTTTATATATATAATTTTATAATTAAGTTATAAATATATTTTTTTAATAAAAAAAATATATAAAGAGTATATAAAAAATACATATAGTTTTAAACATAGAATAGTTTTTATAATTTTTTACTTGGGAAGTAGAAAAAATTATTTATAGAGTATATATATAATTTTATAATTAAGTTATAAATATATTTTTTTACTAAAAAAATTATATAAAGAGTATATAAAAAATACATATAGTTTTAAATATAGAATTTGGCATATATAATCGACATACACTCTATATATAATTTATATATCATTTATACATAAACCCAATTTCACAGGTGGTCTTATATATGAATTGGAAATAGAATTTATATAGACTATATATACCCAATTCCACGTATCGAACTATATATAATTTTTATATTGGGGATATTTTATACAACGTCTATAATCGATCCGTTTCTGAAAGCCACCGAGACAGTTCAATAATAAATGGTGCTAAAAAAAAAAAGTTTAAAAAAGACAAAAGAGGTTAAGTCGTCTCAGCCAATTGAAAGCCTTTTACTGTTAAGTGGCTGAAGTCTTAAGATTATGACTTCAAAATACCATAATATTTTCATAGCAACAAAGCTTATGAGAAAAAGTCATCTACGCTGAAAATTATCCGCACAATCGTTACCAAATCCATCAAACGGAAACCTTATCTGAAATTTTATATAAAATTATGGTTGACATAAAAGTGGTTTGACTACCTGCAGTATAATATATACGTTTATGGGTGAACCAGAAATTATGATGACCTCAATAAAGAGGGTTAATTTCGAATGTACCAGATGAACCCTACGAAATTGTTACTACGTCGTTATTCTTTCACGACACGGAGAGAAAGTATCGAGATAAGCCTAAGCGACAAATCTGACGGAAATGAACTCCTGCGAAATTTCGTCCGACTCAACGCAATTTTCCACTTCCACTTTTATAGACATAACATCAATCATTCTTAGATTGCTACACCATGCGTTTATTGGTATTGTACAGATGGAACGGAAAATAATAAGGTTATGATGTATTGTAGTTATAAAATAATCAACTAGAAATTATTCATGGCAATTTCTTTTATTTAAATATTATTTAAAAAATGTTATAATATTTGCAGGAATTTTTCATGAAATTTCTAGTTAATTTCTCAACTACCATATAATTTTGAATTTTTTTTTCAAAATTTCATCTGTGTGTAATTTTACCAATATAATTCTTACTATATATAGTTTTTAATAATTTAGTGTTATAATATTTGCAGGATGTTTAATTGAAATTTCTAGTTAATTTCTCAACTACCATAAAATTATAATAATTTTTTTTCAAAATCTCGTCTGCGTGTAATTTTATCAATTTAATTCTTACTATATATAGTGTTTGATACTTTAGTGTTATAATATTTGCAGGAATTTTTATTGAAATCTCTAAAAAAATTCTCAACTACCATAAAATTATGATAATTTTTTCCAAAACTCCGTCTGCATGTAATTTTACCAATTTAATTTTTACTATATATAGTTTTTAATAATTTCGTGTTATAATATTTGCAGGATGCTTAATTGAAATTTCTAGTTAATTTCTCAACTACCATAAAATGATGATATTTTTTTCCACAATCCTGTCTCCGTGTAAATTTTACCAATTTAATCCTTACTATATAACTGCCCAAAAAAATGGAACTTGAAAAATCGATGATGAAAATTCTGATAAAATAAAATCCGTGGACAAGATTGAAAAGGAAATGAACAAAAGAAAATGATTATATTTTATATAGCTGCTATAAAACATGATAGTTCGATTAGTGACGTTATGCGAGGCCACATGAACGTGAATATGAATTTCCAGGATGACGAGGTTGGCAGACGAATGCGCGCAACGGGTGGCGCGCAGTTCTAAAGTAAATTAAAGTCGAATTGGAAGAGCATCACAGAGAGCTGCGGCTAGCTCAGCTGGATTTTCAGAGTGATTCTCATGTGGCCTCGTTTCCACTGTCGTTCTCGTTACCTCGGACGGTACGTCCGTGTGCGTCCATCCGTAATTACGGCTGACCGGATCGGTCCGGACATTTCGTTCTTCTCCGCACGGGCTTAAACTTGCGATTCTTCGAAACGCGTGCTTCATCAGGATACCGTTCCTTTCTTTCATACATCTCATTGAATTCACCCCCTTTTATTCAACCTTTTTTTACCGGTTCATAAGCTTCAACCATTTCTTTACACCCTGCATTTAAAAAAAAAGTGATAACCGAAAAGCTCGACCTAAAATGGAAAAAAAAAAAAAACAAAAATAACCGTTCAACTTTTTATCAAGATTTATTAGTCTAAAAATCATTTTACTTCCCTAGTTTTGGTAAGAATATCCTTAAGAATCTATCAACCGATTAGGTTATCAATACATAATTAAGGAAAATATATCGTAATAGGTATATTAATGGCAAGTGTGTAAAAAGACACTTTTTCCACTAGTGTATAAGGAGATACTTTTTTCCGCTAGTACGTAAAAAGACACTTTTTTCCACTAGTGCGTAAAAAGGCACTTTTTTCCACCAGTGCGTAAAAGACACTTTTTTCCACCAGTGCGTAAAAAGATACTTTTTTCCACTAGTACGTAAAAAGGCACTGTTTCCCATTAGTGCGTAAAAAGCCACTTTTTCGCTCTAGTACGTAAAACTACAATTTTTCGGACTAGTACGGAAAACGACACTTTCTCTAGTGCAAAGAGGCCACTTTTTCGCCCTGGTACGTAAAACGACACTTTTTCGCCCTAGTGCAAAAAAGCGACTTTTTCGCCCTTGTGCAAAAAAGCGACTTTTTCGAACTAGTGCGAAAAAGTCACTTTTTCAACCTAGTGCGAAAAAGCCACTTTTTCGCCCTAGGGCGAAAAAGTGGCCTTTTTGCACTACGGCGAAAAAGTGTTTTGCGCCATTCTCTCTGACGTTCATTACGGTTTATATCAACGATAAAAAGTGCTCGATTGGGGATCACAATGAAGGTGAAGAATTAGCAAATTTCATGTTTGCGTACGTCAATTTAGTTTTTTTCGAAAACGGTAATGTGTAAAATAGTACTTTTTGGACTTGGTTTATGTGAAAAAGTGGACTTTTTGTGCCTTTAATCTGTGCGCAGAGACACTGTACGCAGATTGGAATATCCAGGTTTTTTTACATACTAGAGCGGAAGCCACTTTTTCGCCCTGGTGGAAAAAAGCCACTTTTTCGCTCTTGTGCAAAAAGACCACTTTTTCGCCCTAGTGCAAAAAAGCCACTTTTTCGCTCTAGTGCATAAAAGCCACTTTATCGCCCTAGTGCATAAAAGCCACTTTTTCGCTCTAGTTCAAAAGCCACTTTTTCGCCCTAGTGCAAAAAGGCCACTTTTTCCCTGTAGTGCAAAAAAGCCACTTTTTCGCTCTAGTACGTAAAACGACACTTTTTCGCTCTAGTACGTAAAACGATACTTTTTCGCTCTAATACGTAAAACAACAATTTTTCGGACTAGTACGTAAAATGCCACTCTTTCGCTTTAATATGTAAAAAGACATTTTTTCGCTCTAGTGTGTAAAAAGACACTTATACGCTCCAGTACGGAAAACGACACTTTCTCTAGTGCATAAAAAGCCACTTTTCCGCTGTAGTGCGTAAAAATCAACTTTTTCGCCCTAGTACGTAAAAGCCAGTTTTCCGCTCTAGTATGTAAAGTCATTTTTTCGCTCTAGTGAGCAAAAAAACCTGGATGAGTGCGTAAAAAGGCACTTTTTCCCACTAGTGCGCAAAAAGATACTTTTTTCCATTAGTGCGTAAAAAGGCACTTTTTTCCACTAGTGCGTAAAAAGACACTTTTTTCTACTAGTACGTAAAAAGGCACTTTTCCCACTAGTGTGTAAAAAGGCACTTTTTCCACTAGTGCGTAAAAAGGCACTTTTTCCCACTAGTGCGCGAAAAATTAACTACTTACCTTTTTTTTTTACATAAGCAGTACAGAAAATTATTTTATTTATTTTTTATTTATGATTCCCAGCGTAAATATTTTTTAGAGATTTTTTTACTGTTCTTCCGCAACTCTTGAAAAAAGTTTTGCATAATTCTGACGATCTATCGAGTGCATCACACTTGAATAACCTCTATCTAGTACCGATATCATTAGGCGCTACATCCAGTTTTCCGCTCGCTTGAACTTTGAAGAGAGAATTCGGAAAATTGTCTGTCTCATGCATCTCTTGATCCTCTATCACCCTCGGGAATTCTCAACTCACCCAACCTCCAACCTTTTATCCATTGTTCGTAATTAACAAAACTCATTATAAGCTCTTCCATCCACGAGCCAATATATCCAACGGTAGGGAAAGCCCGCAGGGATAGGTCTGTGGATTACGAGTATTATTCGCTACTCGCCCTATGTAACGCATGCCAATGTTTGGGCGGAAACTCCAGATAAAAAACCTTATTTGGTTTGAGGATGATGCCACTGTAATGGTTGAAAAATTCTTTTTTTATTTTCGTAATTATTGGGGTGAAAATATAGAGCATGTGAATTTCTATTACAGGCCATTATAACAAAAAACCTATGATTTTTAAATGTGTAAATAAATATTTATTTATCATTGCTACGAATAATTATTTAGAATTACTATCATTATTAGTATATGTATATATGTTCATCTTTTTTGTTATTGTTATAATGGAATTTTTGATCTGCAATTTTTAAGCTGTCACTTTATATTAAAAATGTATAAATGATGTAAAAGGAGGAATGTGTTAATAAATTTAATTTGAATTTAATTTGAAAACATTTATTTAAAGCTCATTAAATAATTGGTTACAATTAATACAATTAATTCCACTGCATTCTGAATTGCTATAATAAAAAGGGAATCCTCTCTTTAACAGATAAAATCAGAATAATTTTACTTTTCATATCATACTATTCTGGTGTATAAAATTGCAGAATTGGAGTGCTTGATATGTACTTGATGAGCAAATCAACAAATTTCCTGAAAATCCACTTTTTTTTTTACGAAACTGATTCGATCATTTTTTTAAATGTGGGTTTCCGGTAGATTTTTTAAACTATTTTTTTTTCATTAATTTGTTAATAACATTTTAGAATTAGTATTATTCAAAGTTAATCTTTTCATTACCTTTAACATGTATGAATTTTTTCAGATTTTTGTACCATCCAGAAGTGTTTGCAATTCCCTCTCATTTTTCTCACACTTACACTGAGAGAAAATGATGATATTAGTAACTATAAAGTGACAACTATTCATTTTTACTTCGTACGACCATTTTTTTAATAGTTACCATAACTATTTTCATAGTTACTATAACTATTTTCATAATTACTATAACTATCAAATAGTTACCATAACTATTTTCATAGTTACTATAACTACCAAATAATTACCATAACTATTTTCGTAGTTACTATAACTACCAAATAGTTACCATAACTATTTTCATAGTTACTATAACTACCAAATAATTATCATAACTATTTTCATAGTTACTATAGCTACCAAATAATTACCATAACTATTTTCATAGTTACGGTAACTATGAAAATAGTTGCATGGACTAAAAATTAATAGTTGTCACTTTATAGTTGACTGTACAACTACGATTTCTCTGAGTGTATGCGAAATGAATACCAGGCGCAAGGACTACTTCTTACATAGCTTAAAGGAAGATGCACGGTAAGGAAGTCTTTGGGTGTTACTTTTTTTTTTGTTATTGTAGATATTTGAGAAAGTTTGTGTAATCACCGATGAAGCTGGAAAAACACGCGAGGAAAGGGGTGGAAAGTCATTTCGAAGAGCTTAAAAATAGCCAATTAGGCTTAACCGACCCTCCGACATTGGCCCGTCGTCCTCTCTTTTACTCACAATCCTTGGCTCGGTTCGACCTACTTACTGGCTAACGGCCGCGTCGTTTCGAGTTTGACGCGAGATTGAGTTTGAAGGGGACGCTGAAAAATGTGCGCGGTAACCATTCACGAGAGCCATTGAGGAAGAAACAGAAAAATGGGAAAATAGGGGAAGCTCGGGATCTGAGCCGTACATGTATGCGACAAGTGTCTCAAGAACGACCCTTCTCACGGCTGAACACCTACTTCGTCCATTGTTTCTCGGAGTAATGGTTAAGCCTCGCGACTATTGTGCACATCTTTAAGTTCTTCGAGGTTTCTGAAATTTTCAAGCCTCGCGGTCTCTTCGAGTGGGACGTTAAAACGTTCTCGTCATGGATCCGACAATCATACTACAATGGAAATGTATAAAATCCATTTGCTCTAATTATACAGGATATTCCGTGCCTGGAACAACAGCAATTATTGATTATTCTGATATTATTTTAAAGTACATTTAATCAATTTATTCGGTCTTGTTTACTTCAATAATTTGCGCGTTTCTGTGAATTTATTTATTGGCTCTACTGATAAAAATAATTTATCCCGTGGTGGTGGAAATTTATGATTGATTTATTGAAAATATTAACAAATATTGCAATTTTCATATAATTTTCGTTGGCTTATTTTAAAGCGGATAAAGGTAAATATTGAAAATATCACATCGTAATAAATTATTGACTGAAAGTAAGTGTTGATAATTAATAATAATTATAAGTAAATATTATTAATACTAATTATTATTATTGAATAATAATTACTTATAATTATTATTGAATAATAATCACATATCATTATTATTCACTAAAATTAATTAAGAATATTAATATGTTATTTAATTTCTTAACTTACTCGCAAATTGTAATATTTTTACTGGCAAACGGACATAGCACCTTAAATCGGATATAAGTCGATCACGCATTATAGTTAATGGGTTAAACCCAATTTGAGGTTATCTCTCAACCAATATACTGTTCGCAGAAACTCCGGCAGTCGGAAGTAACGTTAGGCTGCCAGTTATTTTGGCGAATGAATCTGCCAGCTAGGTTGACCAAGGGCCGGATGTAATTTGACGTTGGATGGACGTCAATGTGATCTTCCCGTTGCTGCCTGATTCCGGAGTAAGCTAGGAAACGGAAACTAGCGACTGTTCTGCACAGTGTTACACCGTTCAGACTATTCTCTACTGCTACTACGATCTAACGTGCCTGACGTACCAGCGTCGAGAGAATTAATCCATTGCTTCTATTGTTTGCATTGTGAAAAGTTATGGAATTACTCAGTAACGATTACCTCTCTATTAACATATCCACTTCTCGCTTTTTATGGGAAAGTTTGTGAGCATTCGATGAAGTATATTTATCAGGGGTTTGCGAATATTCGAAAATATCGAATATTCAAAAATATCGAATTTTCGAAAATATCGAGTATACGAAAAATATCGAATATTCGGAAATATCAAATATTCGAAAATATCGAATATTAGGAAATATCGAATATTCGAAAATATCGAATTTTCGAAAGTATCGAATATTCGAAAATATCGAATATTCGAAAATATCGAATATTCGAAAAATATCGAATATTTGAAAATATCGAATTTTCGAAAATATCGAATATTCGAGAAATATCGAATATTCGAAAATATCGAATATTCGGAAATATCGAATATTCGAAAATATCGAATTTTCGAAAATATCGAATATTCGAAAATATCGAATTTTCGAAAATATCGAATTTTCGAAAATATCGAATATTCGAAACATATCGAATATTCGAAAAATATTGAATATTCGAAAAATATCGAGTATTCGAAAATATCGAATGTGCGAAAATATCGAATGTTCGAAAATATCGAATATTCGAAAATATCGAATATTCGAAAATATCGAATATTCGAAAATATCGAATATTCGAAAAATATCGAATTTTCGAAAATATCGAATATTTGAAAATATCGAATATTCGAAAAATATCGAATATTCGAAAAATATCGAATATTCGAAAAATATCGAATATTCGAAAATATCGATTGTTCGAAAATATCGAATGTTCGAAAATATCGAATATTCGAAAATATCGAATATTCGAAAATATCGAATATTCGAAAATATCGAATATTTGAAAATATCGAATATTCGAAAATATCGAATATTCGAAAATATCGAATATTCGAAAATATCGAATATTCGAAAATATCGAATATTCAAAAATATCGAATATTCAAAAATATCGAGTATTCGAAAATATCGAATGTTCGAAAATATCGAATGTTCGAAAATATCAAATGTTCAAAAATATCGAATGTTCGAAAATATCGAATATTCAACTTTAAATCGAATTATTCTTTTTGTACTTCAAGTTGCATAATTAGAGCATTGAAATCCGAATAAAGCTAAAAGTTTAATAAGGAATAAATGAGCTTTTGTTCAATGAACTTAAATGAGGTTTATTATATTTGGGAATTTTTTGATTATTCGAGAATTTTTGCGACTAATCAAGAATTTGTCGGTTATTCGAGAATTTTGAGACAAATTAAGAATTTTTCGATTATTCGAAAATTTTGCGACTAATCAAGAATTTTTCGGTTATTCGAGAATTTTGGGACAAATCAAGAATTTTTCGATTATTCGAGAATTTTGTGACTAATCAAGAATTTTTCGATTATTCGAGAATTTTGAAAATAATCAAGAATTTTTTGATTATTCGAGATTCAGTTACTTCAGTTATAAATATTTAAAAAAAGTATATGAATTCAATTATTTAAGAATTATTAGAGAATTTTTTTAGTTATTCGAGAATTATTCCATTATTGAAGCATTTTTTGGATTATTCGAGGATTATGTAAGAATCGTTCGACAATTGGAGAATTGTTCGAGTATCGAATAATGGAACTATGAAAATGGGTGGTGTATTAATAGAATTAATTGATTAGCATAACTGCTGCATAAAATCAATACTAATGTTTCTTGTCCATATGTGTGTACGCATTATGAAACACGAGATAACTATTAACGTGCTGTCATATGCCGGTTTGTGTTCGGTATAGTGTGCGTCTTCCTACGTAGTCTGAAATCGACGGGTACGTTTCATTTCAGTGAAATGACGAGTGCAACCAGGCTTCTCGAGAAAATGCATTGGTAGCTGAGGCGGGAATGCACGGGAAGTAGCGGGGCCACACGTTTCTCGCGAAAATACGTTTGCTCCGCTAGGAATGTCAATATCGAAAGGGTGCTACGTAGCGAGAAAAGCTTTAAAAAAAAAAGGAGAGAGAAAAAAAGCTTGAAGTGGTACCACACGCTCACGAGGTCTTTTCTTCTATTCTAAAAATTCTTTTTCTTCCAGCACTCGTGCTCTTTTTTTCTTTTTTCTTCTTCTGGCGTCGCTTTCTTTTCTCAATGCGCCTTTGGTCCGGCGTTGCGCAGTTGCCGTGCTGATAGTTGCGCCAGCGTAAGACAGTAAACTCTCACCTATTTGACCGCAATTGCGTATTTAACGATGCGGATTATATCATTAAAAATAATATAATTAAAAATAGTTAAAAAATATTTTTTGCAATAAATTGGCCGAGTAAAAAAAATTATATATATAATTGTCAAAAACATAAATGCTCACGGTTTTACAATAATTACGAAAAAAAACACGGTGACTGCCTACGATGTATATTTTAAGAAATGACTATAAATTAATAATTGTAAATAATTTTTAATAATAGGATTTTATTTTGATCAAAGAGAGTTTATTTAATTTTAATAAATCGCATTGATTTCAAGTAAGTAGTAGTACAAGTATTTTATTAGACAATATTTATACTGTTTTATGTAATCACATATATTATATATTAATAATTACACCTCGCAATGCTATGAAATATTCTTTTAACTTAAGATGAGGATGATAGAAAAATAAAAATAGAAACGAAGTTAATTTATGTTCGGAAATTACGATGAAAAAAGAACAAGAGGAAAAAGAAAAAAAGAAAAAAGGAGAGAAAAAAAACTAGTAATAAAGTAGTATTAAGGAGGTTGGAACGCTTCACTCTAGTCAAATCAGTGCTAAATTTTTAAAAGCGTTTCTACAATTTCAGATGGTTTAATAATCTTTTCCAAGGTGTTAATCACATAGCAGCATTAGTTCTTGATATTCAAATACATTCACAGCTGTCATATGAACAGTAAATCGATCAATATCTCCAAATTTCCGATGTCATGTTTTTTCATCCAGTTTTGTAAAAGGGTAAACCGTAATATCAGTCCGATTAGGACGAAACATAGCTCATTTTGATCAGTGGAAGATCCTTAATCGATTGACCGTCCGGATTTTCTATAGTATCAGGCGTTCAAAAGTTACAGCCATTTGTATACTTGATGTTAGGTTATGATAGGATAAACAAATGGTTGTATCTTTTGAACTACTAATACGATTTAAAAAAATAGACAGCCAATCGATAGAATATCTTTTAGTAAACAAAATGAGCTATTGGTCGTCATAATTGGACTGATATTACGGTTTATCCTTTTAAAAAACTGGATGAAAAAACATAACATCGGAAATTTGCAGATATTGATCGATTTACTGTTGATATCATAGCTGTGAATGTATTTGAATATCAAGAACTAATGCTGCTGTGTGATTAACACCTTGGAACAGATTATTAAACCATCTGAAATTGTAGAAACGCTTTTAAAAATTTAGCACTGATTTGACTAGTGTGGAGCGCTCCAACCTCCTCAAGAGGCAGTGATACTCACTTCGAATTTTTGAAAGCTATTTTCTTTCAAAATACTCGGCAGATAAAGCTCAGATTTTAACAGAATGTGCGGAAGTATGGCAGAATTGGGCTAAGCTTCGGGCTCCTGGATCAAAACAGCCGTCGGGTCAGGAGAATTAAAAGAAAAATAGTGCGAGAGAGACAGAGCTATGTACGAGAGAGACAGACCTATAGGCGTTTAACATTGGGCGAAGAAATTCCAGCCGGTGTATCATTGCCTCTTAAGTATTAAAATAAATCTGCTCCTATTTTAGTTTTATTAATTTTATTCATTATTATTATTATTTTTTTTCCAAATTTTACTTGATCGAAATAAAATGTTATTAATTTGAAATAAATCCTGTATTTAATTCATATAAACTAATCGAACCGATTTTTCTGGGTGCACGATTATATGAATGTACTAAAAACGTTCCTCGTAGAAAAATCCGTCTATTATGACATATAAAACGTGGTGGATTTTTTTACCGATAATTTCAAATACTTGAGAGTGCACTGTATTCGTAAGTAGAGACGCATTGCCACACGGGGTGCAACACCGCGACGCCAGTCACAACTGCACAATGTTTCACTCTTGTCTTCTTTTTTGTTTTTTTTCTCTCTCCTTCGTTCCTAACCGGAGATTCAGAGTCCCGACGTTTCACGGGTAAGGCCACAAGAGCACGTGCCACACCACAGCGTGGGGCGCTCAGCCGACGGGCGGTCAGCAGGCAAAGTGGAATTCTCTGATGCACCTGTCACGCCACCAAACACGGAAAAGGCAGGTGGTTGTTTCCCCGACTACTACACGACACTGATGTCCTACGCCGCCAAGATATAGGACACTTCACGTTAGCAGTTGACTTTCGGAAAATAGTGATAAACCTCGGAACGATTAAGTGACAATTACTAATTTGGCAAATTTTCATGATGACGTTAGTTTTATTATATTTTAAAAAATCCAAATTTATATACATACTTTCGTGATAAACCTGAACGATTAAATGATAATTATTAAAATTGGGAAATTTTCATAATGTTAACTTTATTATTTTTAAAAAATCAAAACTTATATGCATACTTTCGTATTTATCGGAAAATAGTGACCTGGGATCGATTAAGTGACAATTATTAAAATTGATAAATTGCCATGATGAGGTTACCTTTATTATTAAAAAAATAAATGATGACATGATGAAGTTGCGTTTATTATTTTTTTTTTAATCTACAAATTTATATGCAATCTTTTGTATTTACCGGAAAATAGTGATAAACCTGGGAATGATTAAGAGATTATTAAAATTGGCAAATTTTCATGATGACAATTCCTTGATCATTAATTTTTTTAAATCCGAGTTTATATGCAACTTTTGTATGATTTTTACAAAAAACAATTATTTTTCTTTTTTTTTGTAATTACATTTTTCCAATTCTTCTTTACATAATTTTTGTTGGAGTGATACGAAAAATAAGACTTTTTAGGCGAAAACATTATTTGAGATGGATTGTCCTGTATACATACGATTGCTGGTGTACACAGCACTGGCGCCGCTACGGGTTCAACATTACGACCACCACTCCTTTTCTTGGTTCGTTAGTGCTCTTTAGCTTGTGCTTGAAATAACAAAATTTTGAAATTCGTTGGATTCTGATGCACCTTAATGCAGCAGTTTCAGGGTCGATTTCGAGAGAACAGGTGGCATTTTTGAGAATCATCAGCTGGACCTATAGAACAGCTGACAATATAATTCGTCCAAAGGGCCGAATTCTTCTAAGCGCAGATGTGAAGTTCACCTTTCTTAAAATTACATAGGTTTTCAATTCCATGACAAAATCGACAATTAAAATAATTCTTCCGGATCAGCAAATCTTTTGTTAAAATAATGACAGCGTTATATTATTTTTTAAGCTAGCTAAAAATGCTACCTAGAAAAATTGTTAACCTTATGGTTAAAATTTTTATTACTGGAATTAGTATTTTCGATGATTTTTTTATTTAAACGTTGAATCGTTATTGCCATTTGTCTTAGTCATTTAAACATGATGTGGTCTTTTGTCCAAATCCTTTTCACCCTTGTATTAGGTGAGATAAGAATTCTCGTCGATTGTGGATAAAAGTGAAAAAAAAATCCTAAAAATCTTTCCCCTAGTCGAAAGAAAAAAACTAACGTATTTTATAACTTAGCTTGATCGTACCTAATTCGATACCGATTAGTTATACAAGTTATCGGGTCAGACAAAACCGCTAAAGTCGCACCGTACACTCTTTCTCCAGAAGAAACTTTGGTATCGAATTCCATGACTGCTGAGAAGAACATGAGAGATCGAGGTTCGAGAGTACCTACTTTATTCGCCAGGGAGCTATACTGCTAACCTGGAGAGCTCGCTCGCTGCAAACTATGAGGATCCGCTTTGCAATGGGGCGAGAGCAAGGTAGAATTTTATCGACATTTCACGAACCCCCGAGAAAGCCAACCCTCTTCAATTCACTTCTCTTTCTTCTCCACTGCTTTTCTTCGCGACGTATACAAGCCTGAAGTATTCAAACTGTGCTGCTATACATATATCCTACGGGATCGAAGATGAATAGTCAGGTCTGACGATTGGACCAAGACTTTACGCAAAGAGGTACCCTCGAATGTTTTCTGATTGAATTCTTCAAATCATGCTGTTAACGTCTTTGACGTATAATGTATTTGAAATCAGATTTACAATTTTCTCATGAAAGAGCGAATAACGGTCGCTTAAATGATTTGTAAATGACTAAGATGGGTGGATATCAAAATAGCGAATTTAAACGTAATGAACTTCTGAATGTAGAATGGTCATTATTATGAAATTCTCTATTTAAGCCATTCGCTATGTTGGATCATTAGCTATGTTGGATCATTCGCTATGTTGGATCATTCGCTATTTTGGATCATCCGCTATTTTAGATCATACGCTAATTTAGATCATTCGCTATTTTGGATCATTCGCTATTTTGGATCATCCGCTATTTTGGATCATACGCTAATTTGGATCATTCGCTATTTATCATTCACTATTTTGGATCATTCGCTATGTTGGATCATTCGCTATTTTGGATCATCCGCTAATTTGGATCATCCGCTAATTTGGATCATGCGCTATTTTGGATCATTCGCTATATTGAATCATTCGCTATTTTGAATCATTCGCTATTTTGAATCATTCGCTATTTTGAATCATTCGCTATTTTGGATCATTTGCTATTTTGGATAATTCGCTATTTTGGATCATTTGCTATTTTGGATCATTCGCTATTTTGAATCATTCGCTATTTTGAATCATTTGCTATTTTGGGTCATTCGCTATTTTGGATCATTCGCTATTTTGGGTCATTCGCTATTTTGGATCATTCGCTATTTTGGACCATTCGCTATTTTGGAACATTCGCTATTTTGGATCATTTGCCATCTTGAATCATTCGCTATGTTGGATCATTCGCTATTTTGACCCCCACCCGCCTAATTAGGCTATCTAGACGTTCCTTTTTCAACCAAGGTTGTTTCATATTCTATCCGCGGCAGATTTCAATCCTATCGATAATGAGAAAACGTTGTATCGCGTGGGATCTCTTTTTCTGCGTAATCCAGCTATATCAATCGATCGGGTCGTTTGTCCGTTCTTGCAACGAGCGAGTGAACGGTGTACGGGTACACCCGTCAGGAGCCATTCCAGTAGTGCGGAGGTCCTGTTTCCACAGCGAGCTGCTACCGACGAGAAAATCCTGTTCCAGATTGGAATAACGTCTTATCGCGTAGCTTTGGCCGTTCGCATGACCCAGATGGGACTTGGATATCAGTGGATATTCCCAGAGTCCCCATTCGAAGAAATCCTTAAGCCTGGATAAACGCAACACGAGCCGACGAAAACTCTTTTACCTCGAATAGTAGTCTCGTTATTGCGAGATTCTGCGACGACATTGGTGGCGAAGCCTATGCCTCGTTCATAACATATATCGGCGCTTCATTCTTTTTACCCAAAATAACGATGTCATCACTCATACACTAAGAAAAATGAATGTGATGGATTGCTAAATATTGTGAGTTCTAATTTTTAAATAATTACTTGTGCCAAAATGTAGTTGCTACTTAGATTATTTATCATTCCAGCTGCTATAATAACATTGTTACACTCGCAGGTAAACATGTGTCTAGTAGAATTGATCATATATTTTTCTGAGTGCACTCGTGGTAGAAATTCAATGAGTTCTAAAATGAAGGATGATTCACTTAATTTCATTGAATGCATAAAAGGTGCTTTAGCAATTGGACGAAGTCATTCTTTTTAGCAAAGATACCGATATCCAAAAAGGCATTTTTTTCAGTCAGAGAATTCAGAGAATTCAGTCAGCTTTAATCACATCGAGAGCGTCACTCACACACTGAGAGAAATGAATGTGACAATTTTGCTACATACAGTGAGTTCCAGTTTACAAATAATGACTCGTGCCAAAATTCAGTTACCATTATTATCCTCTCAGGGAAACATGTGTCTAGTATTTTAAGTGCACTCGTGATAGGAATTGAGTGAATTTTAATACGAAGGTGGATCCGTTGAATAATTGTTTCATTGAATGCATAAAAGGTGCTCGAGCAATCGGACAAAGTCGTATTCTTTGCTTTATGCAAAGATCAGCATATTCCGGTGAGCCGATAAATGATGGATATAGGGCATTGAAGCCGAATGCGCTTGGGGTGGCACGGATTTTGCCGTTCCGTTTCTTCGTGGGTGCTGGTACGAACACTCTGTGCATTCTAAATTCCCAAAGGAGTCCTCTTCGAGAGCTCTCACGTTTTCGCCGTTGGAACGTTCCAAATATAGACGACGTGATGCGGTCTCGATATCTAATCTGGGCGGAAGCGCGATGATCCTTGAAGTTTCCACATCCCACTTCACAAGAAGGCGTTGCCATCGAAGATGGACGATCGACAGAATCGAGAAAGGAATCTGACGAGGCTTTGAATCAAGCTGCTTTGAATGGCATCGCTCCGTTCAAGCATTATCTTTTTCCCTTCGGTCCTGTTCCCTTCCTTAGTACTCTGTTTCTTTTTGCCTCTCCAGTTTTCTCTCCATCGCCCTCTGTGTCGCATTTTACCCGTCGACGAAAATATATATGCTTGAAAATCTTCGGAATAAATTATACGACGTAGATCGATATAAACGAAGCCAGTATTTGTGACGAATGGGCTTGGAGAAGATCCTCTCATCCTGTTCTTTCATCCTTGCGCCGGATGTGAAAATCATTATAATTCCAAAGGTGCCGGATAGACTGAAGTGACTTGGAAACCGTTTCTTGGACAGACGGAAAGGATAATGCATATCTCACGCGAAACCGAGCGACTCAGGCTCCTGGGGATATTTGCATCAAACGACGCTCTTTGATTATTATTCCTCCGTTATCTCTCCTCTCAGCTATAGGAAAAGAGTAATGACGTTTTTATGGTCTTTGCACCTCTGGTAAATAAGTATTAAAAGTCATAGAAGCTTTGAGCCCTCGAAGTCTATGTTGGCACTGGATAACAAAAGCCCAAATGAAGTTACTCAGGATGCCACAGAAGTTAGAAACATTGTTGCAATAAAATCATTTGGATTACGCAAACTTTTATGCCATATGAAGAAAAGAGTGGTTAAATATGTGAATGCTGATCAAACATATTATTGATTCACACAGTTAACGAATTTATCGTTAACGAATTAGTCAGCTATGCTGACTAATAACTTGGTTGGTCTAAGCGAAATTAATCGACTGTCACATATTTAAGGAGGTTGGAGCGCTGCTGTTACGTCCGGGCGGCAGACTCTCCTGAGTTGCCCTATTGGAAGTCGTAACGGCGGTCTCTCTTTCGAGTCAAGGCGTTGGCCCTTTACATCGGGGACGGAGACCTCGTCATGCGCTACCTCAATTCGTATGTTTCTTTGGGATAACTGGAGACTTGGAGACAGAGTCTCGAAGTAGGAAGACCAGCATGCAATGCAAAATAATTCCAATCGCAGAGATATATATTCTTTTATACTCACAATTTATTTATTCATCGAAACATTGATCAGAAGAGTACAGACTTTAATTTACTCGAAGAGATTAACCACGCAGGGTTAATGTTGTAGCTAGGAGCTTTGCGCGCTACTTCGAAGTGTTACAGCAGATCGGTGGTCGGAGAATAACTGAATTTTGGGTAATTGTACGCTGCTTATATACTATTGTCGCCCTAATGATTTTTAGATAAAGTGCTAGGGATACCCGAGAATTAGGGTCCAGATTTATGGTGCGAGGCGTATGGGAAAATAGGTGTCATACGTGTTTATATAAAGTTGAGATACATTTCGTTAACCGCGGGCTTTCGTTTGAAGGGTTTGCGGCGCGTTTATACTCTACAGTTCAACATGTGGTCTGTAAGAGATTCTTACTTGTACTATTTGGAATCTTGCTAGTAGCATGCGACATTTGATGAGGGGCTCGCGTCTGCGTTGACAGCAATCTTTCTTAACGGTAGTGTGATACTTATAGTTACGCGAGACGTAACACTGCACACTAGTCAAATCAGTGCTAAATTTTTAAAAGCGTTTCTACAATTTCAGATGGTTTAATAATCTGTTCCAAGGTGTTAATCACATAGCAGCATTAGTTCTTGATATTCAAATACATTCACAGCTGTAATATCAACAGTAAATCGATCAATATCTGCAAATTTCCGATGTGATGTTTTTTCATCCAGTTTTTTAAAAGGGAAAACCGTAATATCGGTCCGATTATGACGACCGATAGCTGATTTTGTTTACTAAAAGATATTCTATCGATTGGCCGTCTATTTTTTTTAATCGTATTAGTAGTTCAAAAGATACAACCGTTTGTTTATCCTATCATAACCTAACATCATGTATACAAATGGCTGTAACTTTTGAACGCCTGATACTATAGAAAATCCGGACGGTCAATCGATTAAGGATCTTCCACTGATCAAAATGAGTTATGTTTCGTCATAATCGGACTGATATTACGGTTTACCCTTTTACAAAACTGGATGAAAAAACATGACATCGGAAATTTGGAGATATTGATTGATTTACTGTTCATATGACAGCTGTGAATGCATTTGAATATCAAGAACTAATGCTGCTATGTGATTAACATCTTGGAACAGATTATTAAACCATCTGAAATTGTAGAAACGCTTTTAAAAATTTAGCACTGATTTGACTAGTGTTGAGCGCTCCAACCTCCTTAAAGCAGTTGGTTGATTAAATCAAGGTTATTTACTATTGTTTTGAAAAAGTACATCAAAATGTCGAATGCTAAGAGAAAATTTCTAAGAAGGAACCAACTGAATTTACTTTGAGCAAAATGAAAATAATCTGCATAGTTTAGTCACTTTCAAAGCTTTCACAGAATCCTTAAATATTCATCGACTGTACAGAGGAAATTATTATTCCATAACTGATAAACCGTCAGAAATATTAAAAAGGCAAAAAAATTGATTTATCATTGCAAAACTCACTGCTCATTTGACGCTTATAATGATTTCCATCTTTCACGTACTTGGACTAAGAGCATAGTCATTGAAACTCCGTCTTCACTCACATAGTTGCGAGGATAAGCCAAGAGAAACTTTTGATCGAAGTGTCGAAGACTACGGAAGAAAATGCGAGAGAATAGTTCAGTTCGCTGCTTCTTACATTCATCTCTTATCTTCTCCATCGTTTTTTACAACCCTTCGCTTAGTTATTCCATTTTCAGCCACTAGACGCTGAATTCCCTCATGCGTAGAAACGTGCAGATTTCATCACATCAAAAAAACATTTAACTTGAAACTTGCTGGAATCGATTTCAAACAAGACGAATTACTGATGATTTTGTTTTTTTAATTAACAATATCGCATTTGTAGTTGTTTCGAAATTAATTCTCAAAAATTAGTTTGTTTAGACGCTGGTAACAATAAAATAACCCCTTAAAAGCCAAAGTATGAGACAACAAAAATTCTATGATAAATAATATATTTATTCATTCACTTATTTTTGTAGTTAAAATTAATATAAGCTGATTTGACTTTTCATAAGTTTATTTATTATTTATAAAAAATAATATATTTATTCATTCACTTTTTTTGCAGTTAAAATTAATATAAGCTAATTTGACTTTTTGTAAATTTATTTATTATTGTGTTTGTAAAATATTTCAGTTTTTCAATATCGAGAGAAATAAAGATTTTTCGAAGCGGATTCGAATAAGAGCCGAAATGTAAGGAAAAGGATTTCATTTATTTTTCCTGCGACCGAAGATTACCGCAGAATATCCTTATATTATATATACATCGGTCACGACCTTATTAATTCGATTTTATGATAAAATATGAAATACGCAGGTGGCAAACATGGACGTCTTAATTTACTATCTATTCTTGTTACGACCGAGTTTCCTAGAGAATTTTATTTATCAATTAAATTTGCAGTACCCAACAGACGAAAAATAAAAACGAATGTTCTTTCTCGTTTTCTTGCGAATATTTTTCTACCGCGCGAACAACAGCATCACTGTTTATTCAGTACTGGTATCGGCTCTTCGGGGTTGGGAAACGACAGCATTTCAATACGCGATGAATGAGTAACAACTGTTATGCGTATTCCAGCGGCATGCTACAACTTCCTCTTTCTACGTTTATATTCCGCCGTTGGATGCGCAGCAATATCGATTATCGAAGGAAAAAAAATGCTACATCCTGTCTCACAATTCCACTTCATAACTGTTCCTTGATTTTCGATCATTTTTGTTTAGTTCTTTTATCAAATTTACAACGAATTTCCACTAATCAACCTCTGCATATTTATTCCCGTCTTTATCAGCAAACCATTTTTTTAAAAAGAAAAATGGAATTAACACCGTCGATAGTGGATATATCTGCTCTTATTTCTTTCCACTTCGTTTCAAATCCTTCGTCCCATTTCCTACCAAATCCTCTCTGTTTTAGATTTCCACTTATTTTCCTAACTCGTTTTCCTAAGCCTTAGCACTTCACCTAACTCCCTTCAAGACTTTTTGTTGTTTCTTTTTTCAATTCTCTTCTTTTCCTTTTTTTACTTCCATTTCTTGCCTCTTTCTTAGGTAACATTGTCGTAACTCAACTCGATGAGAATAAAACCCTTGCAAATATAAAATTATTAAATAACTAAAAAAATCGATCCCAAAACAGTTCCACTGTTCGACCTCCGCATATTTATTCCGCCTTTATCAGCAAACCATTTTTTTTAAGAAAAATGAAATTAACATTGCTGTTAGTGGATATATCTGCTCTTATTTCTTTCCAATTCTTCGTCCCATCGCCTACCAAATTCTCTGTTTTAGATTTCCACTTCTTTTCCTAAGTCGCTTCCCTAAGCCTTAGCACTTCACCTTAACTACCTTCGAAACTTTTTGTTATTTCTTTCTTTAATTCTCGTCTTGTCTTTTTTTTAGTTCCATTTTTCCATTTGTTAAGAAAAATAAAATTAATATTGTCGATAGTGGATATATCTGCACTTATTCCTTTCCATTTCTTCGTCTCATTTCCACAAATTTCTCTCTGTTTTAAACTTCCACTTCTTTTACTAACTCGCTTTCTTAAGCCTTAGTACTTCACCTTAACTTCCTTCAAGACTTTGTTTTGCTTCCTCATAGAGGAAGCTTTGTTTTCATGAAATTTTTTTTTTTTCGAGATTTTCATGTCAGTACACTCAGAATGGGCCAAATCGTCGAAAAAAGTGATTTAGAAAAAATGTCTGTATGTGTGTGTGTGTGTGTATGTTACACGATCGAAAAATGTAAACCTTTATAACTCGGGAATGCCTTGAGATATCAAACTGAAATCTAGACCATAGATAGAGGGATCAAGCCTCATCGTTCATACAGATTTTTGTTAAAATCTACTTCATCGTTAAATAATTACGCGTTTTTTAATTTTTTGAAAAATGTCTGTTTACGCGATAACTCTTTCAATTTTCGAGATATTGATCTTAAAATTGGTACGAATGTGAGCTTTCATACGCCGGTAATCGCTATTGAATTTGGTTAAGATCGGTTGAACCGTTAAAATTTTATGATGTTTAGAATTTTTCAAAAAATTGACATTATCGCTCTATTGTAACTTTTTCAAAACGTAAGATAGCGAGCTCAAATTTTGTATATAAATGAAACAATATTCCGCCATTATATATGTATAATTTAGTGACGAACGGTATGAAATTTTTGATTTTATGGAATGTTGAATTATTTTTAAAAATATACATTATCACATTCACTTTCGGAAACGCTCTAATAATCACGAAATAACGTAATAACGAAATAGAAAAAGCGAATCCACAACATGTATATTTATCTAATTAAAACAAGGATGCAAAGTAGAACCTTGCACATTGCTTCCTCATTATTTTTCGCGTTTTACAAAGCTTCCTCTATGAGGAAGCCAAAAATTTAATAACATACTTCCTCATAGAGGTAGCTTTGTAAGAAGCGAAAAATAATCAGGAAGCAATGTGCAAGGTTCTACTTTGCATCCTTGTTTCTCTTTCATCAATTCTCTTCTTTCCCTTTTTATTACTTCTATTTTTTGCCTATTTCTTAGGTAACATTGCCAGAACTCAAGTCTTTGAAAACCAAACCATTCTAAATATAAAATGATGAAATAACTAAAAAATCTATCCCAAAATAGTTCCACGGTTCGACCTCCGCATATTTATTCCGCCATTATCAGCAAACCATTTTTTTTTAAAGAAAAATGGAATTAACATTGTTGATAGTAGATATATCTGATCTTATTTCTTTCCACTTCTTTTCCACTTCTTTGTCCCATCTCCTACCAAATTCTCTCTGTTTTAGATTTCCACTTCTTTTCCTAACTCACTTCCCTAAGCCTTCGCACTTCACCTTAACTCCGTTCGAAACTTTTTGTTGTTTCGTTCTTCAATTCTCGTCTTTTCTTTCTTTTTAGTCCCATTATTCCATTTGTTAAGAAAATCAAATTAATATTGTCGATAGTGGATATATCTGCTCTTATTCCTTTCCACTTTTTTTCCAATTCTTCGTCTCATTTTCTCAAATTTCTCTCTGTTTTAGATTTCCACTTCTTTTACTAACTCGCTTTCCTAAGCCTTAGCACTTCACCTTAACTTCCTTCGAGACTTTGTTTTTTCTCTTTCTTCAATTCTCTTTCTTTTCCTTGTTTTTTTTTACTTCCATTTCTTGCCGCTTTCTTAGGTAACATTGCTGGAACTCAACTCGTTGGGAACCAAACCCTTCCGTCCTAAAGTCCCAGGAGATGGCTGCGAATATCCTCTTTACGTGATCCGCTCGGAGATCTCTCGCGATTCTTTCACGATCTTTCTTTTCGACGCCATCGTCTATATTTTCGGTAATCGGGTTAAAGGTGTTCACCGCGTTCTCCTTTTCGTTCTGTTACCGTCTAGTCGTCGTCCTTCTCGCCGCAGTCTCGGTGCAACCCTCCTGCCCTTCACCCTTCACCCCTTCTCCCACAATACCCTATTTTCATCGCGCGCTCACGCCGTTCGAGAAATTGCGAAAGGAAACACGCTTTCATTTATATCTGTACGTGGCCAAGACCTGTCCTCTGGCTTTCCAGTTTTCCAGCCTGAGATCATTGGATCCAGACTGGAAAAGTTTCCATTCACCAAACTAATTCGACACATTTGTTTTCGACCCAGCAATATTGCACACGTGTCCGTTTGCCTCTGTCTAATTTTGACTTATTTGATCGAAACAACTGTTTGCCTATGTAACATCGAATTGGGCGAAATTTCGGAGACCAGACTAATCAGTTTGCTTTACGATATAAATCAACCACGTAGAATTTCACTCACGAGTGAATTTACAATTAATTTACAGTCATTAAAAGCGCAATTTTAAAAAAGGAGAACTATTTTGGAGATATTAAAAAACGAGGAGATAAATTTTTCTATAATTATCGTAAATTCACTTTATTCAAATTTATAATTTAATTACAGCAATCGGCCTTTAAAAACACAATTTTAATTTTGAAAAACAATTTTGAAGATGTTGAAAAACGAGAAGATTAATCGGTGGTAAATGTTTTTAAGGAGTGAAATAAAATTTTGTTCACTTTAAAATTGGAATTATTTTCACTTTCATGAAATTTTTATTCAGTTTCTCTTTACTGAAATTAAAATTAGCAGTATTTAAATAAGAACTTTAATTGATTTAATTAAAAATCATTTCAGAGTTACGGACACATATGGATACTGATATAAATTATGTATCGCTTGTCCCTGTCTCTCGAATCCCAAGAAACTGTCATGGTGTCGTCGTAGGACATCGATTTTCCGTAATCGGATTAAATCGCGCGGAGCGTTCGCAATTTCGCGAGACGTCGTCGACGTGTTACGTGAGGGGTTACTACTGATGGTTGGCTCTCAGCGTACAGATTCGTAGATACACAGATACGAGGCTCTACATATATACGAATTCTCATTATCCCCTTTCAGCGATATGAATTCTGTCTCTCGGGCACGGGTTTCTGAATATATTTGATTGGTCGATATAGGACTCATCTCTCATCACTTCATTAAGAAGCTCGAGAATGGATTTGACAATTATCCCGCAATTAGTATAATTAATGACTCAGTAGTTAAATTTTGATTTTTTTCCAACGATATTTAATTACGACCAATTCATTCAACAGATGTGAGAAAACGCCCTTAAACTACCATTTAGAGTTTTCAATTCAGCTGGTTGTCTCTGATATATAGACTTTATATCTATATAAATAACCTGTCATAAAGTGCAATCTCCAGGCAATTCGATGGAACTCTTACAGGTAATTCATGAGACAATGTAATTTAAGGGGCTATTTCATGCGAATATTTTTCCTCTGAGGACTTGATTATCTTCAATTAATGTGTATAATAGTTTTCAGTCAAAAGCCCTGCAAGAATGAAAGTCAAGAATAAAAGAAAGAAATAGTTTCCTTGATTGGTAAAATAAGGAACTGCAGACTCCATTTTTTTTGCTTTCTCATAGAGGAAGCTTTGTTTTCATGATTTTTATGTCAGTAGACTCAAAATGGTCTGAAAAGTGCTTTGGAAAAAAATGTATGGATGGATGTGCGTGTGTGTGTGGCTGCACTGAAAGAAAAAAGTAGTTGGAAGAACCATCTCCAGCATATGCTGTACCGCTGAATAGTTGCAGCAACTAACTCGCTCCTGTAACCAATCGCAGTGCTGTTTTCACCAATACAATAGTTGTCATAACCCACTGAGTAGTTGTCATAACCCACTGAGTAGTTGTCATAACCCACTAAGTAGTTGTCATAACCCACTGAGTAGTTGTCATAACCCACTGAGTAGTTGTCATAACCCACTGAGTAGTTGTCATAACCCACTAAGTAGTTGTCATAACCCACTGAGTTGTTGTCATAACCCACTGAGTAGTTGTCCTAACCCACTGAGTAGTTGTCATAACCCACTGAGTAGTTGTCATAACCCACTAAGTAGTTGTCATAACCCACTGAGTAGTTGTCATAACCCACTGAGTAGTTGTCATAAACCACTGAGTAATGACGCTATTTCAACTCTTTCGAATGGTTGTCGGAACCCATTTATTGGTTTGTCCAACTACTTTTTTTTCTCCGTGTGTCACTCAAAATTCAAACTTACATGTCTCAAGAACTGTTTTAATAATCAAACTGAAATTTAGCATGTGAAGCAGGTTAACGGCTTTGTTTGTGATAATTTTCAAAAAATTCAAAAATATGTTCAAATTTTAGTTAACTTTGCAATTTTCGAAAAATGTCTGTACGCTCTCTAGCATTCGCAAATTTTTAGCTATTGAGCTAAATATTTTTTTATGAATAAAGCTATGTTAAAGGAAGATCGGTATTGAATTTAGAATGAACCTGTAAAAAAGTTCGGTTTTTATGGGATTTTGAATTTTTCTCACCAAATCAACTGAAATTTTCTACAGATTAAAAATAACATTCATCGCTGCTACCTACCAACTTTAGTCGTGATTGGTAAAGCGGTTTGCATTTTTTTTTCTATACATGATTTCTTTTGCAATTTGAATTGCTTTTCAAGGTTTATTTATTTTTTTATTTTTTTACGACAAACGGAAATTTTTTCACTACCATCAACTACAAATGATTCTCTATAAGAATCAACCGTCAGATTCGTGTTTCGTTGAGCTCGGGGCATGGGTATTTTTCAAAGTCCCATAATTTTTTTAAAGTTTTACTACAAACGAAAAAATTGTTACTACAATCAACAACAAGAAATAATATTAATTTCTACTTTGTAGTTCTTATAAATGAAGATTATATTTATTCACGTCTAGGTCCATGATACAATTATGTCAGATTGATAAAACAAACAAAGTAGGGACAGGATAATAAACAAATATGAGAAGGGTGGTTGCTAAGTTGTCTTGTCATCCGTTGTAATCTTATAACGCGTGTTGTCAATGTATATTTCCATAATAGGAACAACATACTTTATAAATAATATAATAAAAATACTGAAAGAAAAAAAAATTGCAATAAAGTAGAAATAATATTTATTTCTACGTCATTGCAATTTTTTTTTCTTTCAGTGTTTTTATTTATATTTTAATAGATTATTTATAAAGTACGTTGTTCCTATTATGTATATATACATTTGAAAAAAAAATTGCAATAAAGTAGAAATAATATTTATTTCTACGTCATTGCAATTTTTTTTTCTTTCAGTGTTTTTATTTATATTTTAATAGATTATTTATAAAGTACGTTGTTCCTATTATGTATATATACATTTGAAAAAAAATTGCAATAAAGTAGAAATAATATTTATTTCTACTTTATTGCAATTTTTTTTCTCTCAGTGTGGTGAGTGCATCGTGTTGACATGAAGTGCCCGATTGATGAGAACTATGAAGAATCTTTACCTGCATGAAGAGAGACAAGTCCTCGCCGAGAAGCATGTCTCTGCAGATGTCCTTGACGGTGGTATCAAGAGTGAGATAGACAAGGCTGCTCTCAATTCCTGTATGTATTCTGACCCAGCCGTTTCCTGTTCCAACGTCGACCCCGACACCAGAGTCCCATGAGGAATTAAACGTTTCCTGAAGACACGTGTTCTCACCGAGAACCGGAGAACTCTTCAGCTTCGATGTTGGACTCGTGCTCTGAATCGAATCCGTACTGAAGCTCTCGCTACCGCCGTCACGCGATTCCGTCTCGTCGACGTAAGTCTCCATTATCCTGTCATTCTCGATTCCATCCTCATTGTCGAACCTGCCGATTGTTTCGTTGAGGTTGTCAAGAATCTCCTTCTCCAATATCTCCTGTCTTTTTGATTCCATCGATTTACTTTGATTATCAATCTTTCCAACGTTTTCCTCAAAGGTCACATCATGTTCTTCGTTTCTCTGGTCTTTTTCAGTCTCAACACAAACCCTAACTACACAATTGGTCCCCGAAATCTCGAACCGCTTTTCATCCACTGCTGATGGTTGTTTTTCTTCCTCTTTCATTTCAACAGAGCCCCGGAAAACATGTTTTGACGGTTCGGGATAGAGTCTGGAATTTTCCAGACATTCGACCTCCACATTAGTTCCAACCGAGTCGATTTTGTTGAGACATCTCCTACGGGAATCATCGTTCGACTGCTGGTGATTGTGTTTCGCGTGGAACGCTGCAGGAGTTTGCTTGCCGTAACTTGGCGCTTCCTCGAACTTGGAACGAAGCTTCTTAATTGGTGATTCGCATTGTCCTCCCGTGGGAATATTCGTTTCAACGTGAAATTCCGGCTTAGCCGCAAGGCTGAAGTTCTCGTTCGAGGACTGGCCCGAAGGCTTCTTCGACGACTTTGACGACGTACCACCGCTGCTAAAGTTCCTCAAAGCGCGTGACACACTAGACTTGGATTTGTTCTGTACACTTTCAAGCCTTTCCTGAGTAGATCGCGTAGCTCGATCGTTAAATTGACGTTCCTTTGACGTAACCGAGTTTCCGGTCGTATTAGAGTCCTCTTCTTGTATCCGTCGACAGGAAGATTTTTCAGCTACCTGTCGCGACGTAGAAATCTTAGTTTTCCGTTTTGGACCAATCTCCGAATAAATGTGTTCTTTATTTCCAGGAGAATCTTTCAAATCTGATAATACACGTCTCGACGTTTCCACATCCTTTTTTCCTAGACTATTCTTCGGACTTCCCTTGGCGTCAACATCCGAAGAATTTTTTCCATATGGCCTCTTGGATTTTTGCTGAAATCTCTCGTAATTCGCCAGGATCTTTTGATTCAGCTCGTGTATCAATTCCAGCCTTTTGGTTATTGAGTCGTTGGTCTTGTCCACATTGTCTTTGGATATTTCCCATCGTCTTCTGACACTTGTGCCGGTTAGATCGTTGCGATCATTCTTTAAGCTCATTGATTTTGTCGTCACTTGATGACAAGACGGTCTGGATTGTTTCTTTTTCTTTCGCAGCATCGTGCACTCTCCGGGTATACCAATTTCGTACTTTGAATCGCTTTTGATGACATTTCCATCGACGTTGGAAGGATCGCGAAAGACGTCAACGTTTGTTGATCTCGAACTATAGATCTTTCGATGTTTATCAGTTGGACTGAATCCTGACACATTCAGGAGTTCCAGAGTTTGTTTAGAAATGGCTCTGGATGATTCTTTCGGTCGATGAGCGACGGAACTGACTAGATTCGCCTTTGGTGAATCTTTTGAATTCTCCTCCTCGGTTTTTCGCCTGTCACTAATGCCAATTCCTTTTGTCGTGTCCGGCCGAATTTCGATACCCATACTGGAACTACTGCTCAGACTTATCCTCTCGTTTAACTCCCAGTTTATGATCTTATCAGACATAGCTTCGTTTGCCAACGAACTCGTGAGTTTTGGTTTGAAGTTTTGATGCTGTGGAACTATTTTGTGATTTGATGAAGTGGAACTGTTTTGCGTGACGTTTGATCGCAGTAAGCCTCGCGTTGATGATAAACGTCTTGATCTTCGTAATTTTGTTGGTGCCCCGGAAAATGTATCTGGATCCATAACAGTTGTCACAACCATTTTTGTTTAGTAGCGTTTTTGTTGTTAATCCATCAACTGGCCTGTAATCAAAAAAGTTAAATATTCTATAATGCATTCACTTAACTTTAGAGAAATGGTTTTTGAAGTTTTCAATTCACATAAAATGATTTTGCAGATTTATGAGTCGTTTAATTTTAGACAAACTTGTAAGTGAGTGGAAATTTGCTAAGTTTTAAATGGCAAAGGCTTAAGACTCGGTGAGATGTTGGCAGGAACGATAAGTTCTCAGGAATGATTGCCATTCTGGTATCGTACTTGCTGCTGGCATCCGAGAATCTTATCCCTCCGTCTCCTTACCCCGCTTCAACGAAACGCAATGCATACGACAAGCGTCTGCAGTCTTGCATACCACATGGTAGGAACAGTGCTAAATCGTCAGGAGGTGACACGCATGGCATCTCGTATCGCTCTTCGGCAACAAGGGTGGAAACTTGGAGGTAGCCATGTGTCCTCAGAGACATTTTAACATCGACGGATATTGTTCCGAAGTAAGTTACGTTATCGAGAATTTTCGCTTGTGAGAAGAGAAAGGGGTTTATAAAACTTTTCACCGAGAATTGACTTACAAATTGTTACTTGTATTTTTTTTTTACTTAAATATTTCAAACATGGTGCTCCAGATTAATTTCTTTTGGTTCCTCGTAGAGGAAGCTTTGTTTTCGTAAAAAAATTGTTTTTTTCGAGATTTTCATGTCAGGACACTCAGAATGGTCCAAAACGTCGAGAAAAGTGGTTGAGAAAAAATGTCCGGATGTATTTATTTGTGTATGTTTGTGTGTGGCACGCTTGCGAAATTCAAACCGCTGTATCTCGAAAACGGCTTTAACAATCAAGCTCAAATTTGGCACACTGGTAGAAGAGCAACTCCCCTTCCTATGTATACATTTTCGAAAAAATTGAAAAAAAAATGCAGATTTTATAAGCTTTTCAATTTTTCGAAAAATGTCTGTATGTTCTCTAGCTTCCGCAATTTCTCAGCTAATGAGCTAAATAGTTCTGGACAAATAGAGAAATGAAAAATGAAGGTCGGTATTGAATTTGAGCGAAATCCATAAAGCGATTTGGATTTTATAAAATTTTGAATTTTCGAAAAAATGTTGTTTTCGTTCTTATTCAAGTTAAGTTCGACCAAACCTGCTCAAATATTTTGCAAGGTAAATTTAACATTCAGTTGTAATAGATATCGAATTTGGTGAAGATTGGTAAAGTAGTTCAGATTTTAAAAGATATTGAATTTTTCAAGAAATCTCTGTATGGTTTCTAGCTGCCACAATTTTTTAGATAATGAGGTTAAACAGTTTTTGATGAATAAAGCAATGAAAAATGACAATCGGTATTGAATTTAAGCGAAATACATAAAGCAGTTTAGATTTTATAGAATTTTGAATTTATAACAATTTTTGTTTTCGTACTTCTTTAATTTGTATTTAAAATAAGGATGCAAAGTAGAACTTTGCACATTGCTTCGACAATAATTTTCATCTATCGCAAAGCTTCCTCTACGAGGAAGACAAAAATAAAATAAAGAAACTTTCTCATCGAGGCGGCGTTGCGAAAGATGAAAATTAATAAGGAAGCAATGTGCAAAGTTCTACTTTGCATCCTTTTTTAATTTCATTTAATTACAAGGAAAAAAGTTACAGAGAGAAAAAAAATCTGATTTTTTACCATGATTTTAGAAAAAGTGACTTTTTTCCGTTTCTGATTTCAGAATTCACAAATCTGACTTTCGGTCGGAAAATCCAACCTAAATTTTTTTCTTCTTCGAGATATCCAATTTTGGCCTTTACTATCGTCCTCAAGTCGCATATTCTAGCTCGGAAAGTAATGATTACAAGCCTTTTTACGATGATTTAAAAAAAGTGACTTTGTCCGTTTCTGATTTCAGAATTCACAGATCTGACTTTCGCTCACAAAATCTAATTAAAATTTTTTTCTTCGATTTATCAAATTTTGGCCTTCACTATCGTACTGAAGTCGCATATTCTATAACAGAAAATACCGATTACAAGCCTTTTGTATTATGTTTTTAAACAACTATGCAAGATCGATGCATATTGCTTCCTCATTATTAAAAAAAAAATTAAAAACGCTTTGCGTAATCGGAGATTACATGCCAAGTAAATTCTCGATGAAAATTTAAATACTTTTTAAATTTACTTTAACTACAAGAAGAAAAGTTGCAGAAAGACAATAAAAATTCCGATTATGTTGATTAAAAATCGAAAACGCTCCAAGCGATCGGACATTCTAGGCCAAATTAAAAAAGGAGTTAAATCGATAAATACCATAAAAAGCACATAGAAGAAGAAGTACGAGCAGATGTAGTGTTTGCCTACTGTTACATGCTGCCTCAATATAAATATCGCGAATGAAGCGATAAATTTCACGCGTATCCGTGGGGATCTCACGGGGATGGATGGACGGGTGGTAAACGGATACGACGTGACCCGGAAGGCCGATTTTTTTGAAATCCCATCGGTCCCCGTTTCCGTCGGTATGCGTATGTTACGTACTCCATGTCACTCCCAATTCGCGTCGGTTTTCCAAAATCATTTTTCTCGACAAACCGAGTCACGTCCCGTCGTTTGTCTCGACGTTCGATGCGAGTATGAAGCGATCAATTTACTTCGAAGAAAATTGTACTGAACATTATTTTATATATCGAACAAAAAAAAAGTAGTCAAACAAATAAGATAATAACCTTATTTTATTAATTAATCGAATGATTATTTACATCGTTTTAATGTTCGTAGAAAACTATTGCCATATAGTTATTGCATGAAAATGACTCAATTGATGATTACAACGATAAGACGTTAAATACAGATCAAATAAATAAGATAATAACCTTATTTTATTAATTAAGGGGAGACAGTCAGGTAAAAAATATTGATTTTGGAAATTCAATATCATCCAAATCCTATTGCATATAAAAATGGCCAATGCACTATATTGTTGGTACTCGATGAAAGGATTTTTTACTGTCGTCTGACTTGCATATGCTTTTCAATATTATCTTTAGCAAAGTTCTTAGGTTTTCCATTCTGCGCATGATTCAGATCAAACTACTAGGCAGAATGGAGTGGTTGATGTCTCATTTTCTTCTTCATGAAAAGATACACCGGGTAAATGGAGCAAATGTTAATAAAAGGTAATATTTTTTTAAGTGACATAATTATTAATAAATAAATTTTATGCTATTTTCTAAATCAGTGATTAAGTTTGCTTTCAGAATGAAAAAAAAATAGTTTGCTACATTTAGCCGGTGTATCTTTTCATGAAGAAGAAAATGAGACGTCAACTATTCCAATCTGCCTAGTAGTTTGATCTGAATCATGTGCAGAAAGGAAAACCTAAGAAATTTGCTTAAGATAATATTGAAAAGCGTATGCAAGTCAGACGACAATAAAAAATCCTTTCATCATGCACCAACAATATAGTGCATTGGGCATTTTTATATGCAATAGGATTTGGATGATATTGAATTTCCAAAATTAATTTTTATTACCTGACTGTCTCCCCTTAATCGAATGATTATTTACATCGTTTTAATGTTCGTAGAAAACTATTGCCATATAGTTATTGCATGATAATGACTCAATTGATGATTACAACGATAAGACGTTAAATACAGGTCAAATAAATAAGATAATAACCTTATTTTATTAATTAATCGAATGATTATTTACATCGTTTTAATGTTCGTAGAAAACTATTGCCATATAGTTATTGCATGAAAATGACTCGGTTGATGATTACAACGATAAGACGTTAAATACAGGTCAAATAAATAAGATAATAACATTATTTTATTAATTAGTCGAATGATTATTTACATCGTTTTAATGTTCGTAGAAAACTATTGCCATATAGTTATTGCATGAAAATGACTCAATTGATGATTACAACGATAAGACGTTAAATACAGGTCAAAAAAATAAGATAATAACCTTATTTTATTAATTAATCGAATGATTATTTACATCGTTTTAATGTTCGTAGAAAACTATTGCCATATAGTTATTGCATGAAAATGACTCAATTGATGATTACAACGATAAGACGTTAAATACAGGTCAAATAAATAAGATAATAACCTTACTTTATTAATTAATCGAATGATTATTTACATCGTTTTAATTTTCGTAAAAAAACTGTTGCCATATAGTTATGGCATGAAAATGACTCAATTGATGACTACAACGATAAGACGTTAAATACAGATCAAATAAATAAGATAATAACCTTATTTTATTAATTAATCGAATGGTTATTTACATCGTTTTAATGTTCGTAGAAAACTATTGCCATATAGTTATTGCATGAAAATGACTCAATTGATGATTACAACAATAAGACGTTAAATACAGGTCAAATAAATAAGATAATAAACTTATTTTATTAATTAATCGAATGATTATTTACGTCGTTTTAATATTCGTAGAAAACTATTGCCATATAGTTATTGCATGAAAATGACTCAATTGATGATTACAACGATAAGACTTTAAATACAGATCAAATAAATAAGATAATAACCTTATTTTATTAATTATTCGAATGATCATTTACATCGTTTTAATATTCGTAGAAAACTATTGCCATATAGTTATTGCATGAAAATGACTCAATTGATGATTACAACGATAAGATGTTAAATACAGGTCAAAAAAATAAGATAATAACCTTATTTTATTAATTAATCGAATGATTATTTACAGCGTTTTAATGTTCGTAGAAAACTATTGCCATATAGTTATTGCATGAAAATGACTCAATTGATGATTACAACGATAAGACGTTAAATACAGGTAAAAAAAATAAGATAATAACCTTATTTTATTAATTAATCGAATGATTATTTACATCGTTTTAATGTTCGTAGAAAACTATTGCCATATAGTTATTGCATGAAAATGACTCAATTGATGATTACAACGATAAGACGTTAAATACAGGTCAAATATATAAGATAATAACCTTCTTTTATTAATTAAATCGAATGATTATTTACATCGTTTTAATGTTCGTAGAAAACTATTTCCATATAGTTATTGCATGAAAATGACTCAATTGATGATTATAACGATAAGACGTTAAATACAGGTCAAATAAATAAGATTATTTTATTTGACCTATACCTTATTTTATTAATTAATCGAATGATTATTTACATCGTTTTAATGTTCGTAGAAAACTATTGCCATATAGTTATTGCATGAAAATGACTCAATTGATGATTACAACAATAAGACGTTAAATACAGGTCAAATAAATAAGATAATAAACTTATTTTATTAATTAATCGAATGATTATTTACGTCGATTTAATATTCGTAGAAAACTATTGCCATATAGTTATTGCATGAAAATGACTCAATTGATGATTACAACGATAAGACTTTAAATACAGATCAAATAAATAAGATAATAACCTTATTTTATTAATTATTCGAATGATCATTTACATCGTTTTAATATTCGTAGAAAACTATTGCCATATAGTTATTGCATGAAAATGACTCAATTGATGATTACAACGATAAAACATTAAATACAGATCAAATAAATAAGATAATAACCTTATTTTATTAATTATTCGAATGATTATTTACATCGTTTTAATGTTCGTAGAAAACGATTGCTATATAGTTATTGCATGAAAATGACTCAATTGATGATTACAACGATAAGACGTTAAATACAGGTCAAATAAATAAGATAATAACCTTCTTTTATTAATTAAATCGAATGATTATTTACATCGTTTTAATGTTCGTAGAAAACTATTTCCATATAGTTATTGCATGAAAATGACTCAATTGATGATTATAACGATAAGACGTTAAATACAGGTCAAATAAATAAGATTATTTTATTTGACCTATACCTTATTTTATTAATTGATCGAATGATTATTTACATCGTTTTAATGTTCATAGAAAACTATTGCCATATAGTTATTGCATGAAAATGACTCAATTGATGATTACAACGATAAGACGTTAAATACAGGTCAAATAAATAAGATGATAACCTTATTTTATTAATTATTCGAGTGATCATTTACATCGTTTTAATGTTCGTAGAAAACTATTGCCATATAGTTATTGCATGAAAATGACTCAATTGATGATTACAATGATAAGACGTTAAATACAGCAGGTAACTGTTATTATGCCGCGCCAAGGAGGAACGGGTTAAGAATAGGTATAGTATGTTAGGCAAGTTGCCATGCGGAGAGAATGAAAGTAAAATCTCGTACTCGACTCAAGGACGTTAGAAGAGCCTCGCATAGTGAATTTATATAGCGACAAATTGCGGAAATCCATCGCCGGATACTCCGCCCATCCAAATTTTGGAGAACCATAAAACCCATAATTAAAAATAGAATAGATTTGATCTATTGTAATTTCGGATCATCATCATTGCTTATACTCTGACTTCAGCACTTTGTTTTCGTAAATTTTATAATAATATTATTTCGAAAAAAGACAGTTAGAAATATTTTTAAAAATTGTTAAAAATGTTACCAAGAAAACTTGGTATGCAAAATCATCGCTTTTTCTATAGAGAAGTAAAAACTCATTTGTACAATACTTTATTCCTTTTCCAGGTAATAAATCTCATACGTATCGATTTTTTTGGAATTTATGTTTTTCAAATTTTTCCAATATTTCTTGTTGCTTTTGCATACTGGGAGTAAGTTCGTTTTTTGTAGATGACTTTTATGCACATAAAGTTGTTATAGATTTCCTTCGCATGCCAGATACATATTCCAGTACTATAAAACCAGATACTAAATCGTGGAGAATAATGAAAAAAAAAATCCCGTCAAATTTCGTCATATGATAAAAGCTTTTCACCGTACCATTTTTATTCAATTATTTGTTTATTAGAATAATATGCTGAAAGGTTTTTACTGTGTTATTTTAACAGATTTTCAGATTTAGTTACCGTCATGTACGAAAAAGTGTATATATAGTTTTTCAACAAATTTACTTTCAGCGTACATGTTTTTAATTGAAGATTAACCTGGCGCAAATAGTAAAGTTTATATGTTAAGAGTAACGACGATAATTGCTAATTCATTACAGTATGTAATTAATTTACTATAAGTATAATATGATAAAAGGTTTTTACTATGTTATTCAAACTTTTTCAAATTTAGTTACAATCATGTATAAAAAATCCATATATAGTTTTTTAATAAATATACTTTTAGCGTATATGTTTTTTAATTGAAGATTAATCTGGCGCAAATAGTAAACTTTATATTTTAAGAGTAGGCTGCAATTCATGACAGTATGTAATTAATTTATTATAAGTATAATATGATAAAAGGTTTTTACTATGTTCCCGCGTAGAAAAAAAGAATCTTGTGAAGAATCTTTTAAAGAATCTTAAAAAAAGTCTTGAAAGAATCTTTACAGGAATCTTGAAAAGAATCACGCATAGGAGTCGGAGCAAGATTCTTTTCAGGATTCTTTTCAAGATTCTTTCCATCCGAAAGCGTTTTGAGAATCTTTGAAAGAATCTTAATGAAATTCTTCAGAGGAATCGAGCGAAACCTGTTGATGCTTTCCAGGATTCTTTTCAAGATTCTTTCCATCCGAAAGCGTTCTGTGAATCTTTTAAAGAATCTTCGAAAGAATCTTGAAAAGCGTCTTTAAGAGAATCGTGAAAAGATTCCGTCCATTAAATAGAAAAATCGTTGAAAATTTTTTAATGAAATTCTTCAGAGGAATCGAGCAAAACCTGTTGTTACTTTCCCTTGGAGTCGAGACAGTACATTTCGGTACGTCAACGAAGGGTAAACCCCTCGTGTATAGTCGAACTCAGAACAGCTTTGCAGTCTTATAGCGGAGTATTGGATATAAGTGTTTCGTACGATGCCACTAGATGGCGAGCGGTCGAAGCGTTTCTCGCAAGTGACTTGAAGCCTGAACGTATATAAGACTGCAAAGCTGTTCTGAGTTCGACTATACACGAGGGGTTTACCCTTCGTCGATGTACCGAAATTTACTGTCTCGACACCAAGGGAAAGTAACAACAGGTTTCGCTCGATTCCTCTGAAGAATTTCATTAAGATTCTTTCAAAGATTCTCAAAACGCTTTCGGATGGAAAGAATCTTGAAAAGAATCCTGGAAAGAATCTTGCTCCGGCTCCTATGCGTGATTCTATTCAAGATTCCTGTAAAGATTCTTTCAAGACTTTTTTTAAGATTCTTTTTTTCTACGCGGGGTCTTATATAAGTTCAGGCTTCAAGTCACTTGCGAGAAACGCTTCGACCGCTCGCCATCTAGCGGAGTATTGAATATAAGTGTTTCGTACGATGCCACTAGATGGCGAGCGGTCGAAGCGTTTCTCGCAAGTGACTTGAAGCCTGAACGTATATAAGACTGCAAAGCTGTTCTGAGTTCGACTATACACGAGGGGTTTACCTTTCGTTGACGTACCGAAATGTACTGTTTCGACACCAAGGGAAAGTAACAACAGGTTTTGCTCGATTCCTCTGAAAAATTTCATTAAAATTTTTTCAACGATTTTTCTATTTAATTGACGGAATCTTTTCACGATTCTCTTAAAGACGCTTTTCAAGATTCTTTCGAAGATTCTTTAAAAGATTCTCAGAACGCTTTCGGATGGAAAGAATCTTGAAAATAATCCTGGAAAGCATCAACAGGTTTCGCTCAATTCCTCTGAAGAATTGCATTAAGATTCTTTCAAAGATTCTCAAAACGCTTTCGGATGGAACGAATCTTGAAAAGAATCCTGGAAAGAATCTTGCTCCGGCTCCTATGCGTGATTCTATTCAAGATTCCTGTAAAGATTCTTTCAAGACTTTTTTTAAGATTCTTCACAAGATTCTTTTTTTCTACGCGGGGTCTTATATAAGTTCAGGCTTCAAGTCACTTGCGAGAAACGCTTCGACCGCTCGCCATCTAGCGGAGTATTGAATATAAGTGTTTCGTACGATGCCACTAGATGGCGAGCGGTCGAAGCGTTTCTCGCAAGTGACTTGAAGCCTGAACGTATATAAGACTGCAAAGCTGTTCTGAGTTCGACTATACACGAGGGGTTTACCCTTCGTTGATGTACCGAAATTTACTGTCTCGACACCAAGGGAAAGTAACAACAGGTTTTGCTCGATTCCTCTGAAAAATTTCATTAAAATTTTTTCAACGATTTTTCTATTTAATTGACGGAATCTTTTCACGATTCTCTTAAAGACGCTTTTTAAGATTCTTTCGAAGATTCTTTAACAGATTCTCAGAACGCCTTCGGATGGAAAGAATCTTGAAAAGAATCCTGGAAAGCATCAACAGGTTTCGCTCGATTCCTCTGAAAAATTTCATTAAGATTCTTTCAAAGATTCTCAAAACGCTTTCGGATGGAAAGAATCTTGAAAAGAATCCTGGAAAGAATCTTGCTCCGGCTCCTATGCGTGATTCTTTTCAAGATTCCTGTAAAGATTCTTTCAAGACTTTTTTTAAGATTCTTTAAAAGATTCTTCACAAGATTCTTTTTTTTCTACGCGGATTATTCTAACTTTTTAAAATTTAGTTACCATCATGTACAAATAATTTTTCAAAAAATGTGTTTTTATCGTATATATTTTTCAATTGAAAATTAAGCTGGCGCAAATAGTAAAGTTTATATTTTCTAAGAGCAGTGACGATAATTGCCTCAACGTCATTAGAGAATGACGCTGCGGGCAAGCAAGTATTTTGCGAAATAGGAGCAAAGCTTTTATTGCGCCACACTTGTATGGACTACATATACATAATACATATGCCTCAAGGCAATAGGAATAGCATGTGGAAAAACGTTAGGCCCACTGCCATGCAAAGTGGATTTTAAGAGTACATGGCATGTACTTAGACTCGCGCTTTCATCGCGATAAGTACGCTCGAACGAATCGCAGTCGTGCGTTAACGCGAGATCGGCGGCAAACTCGACGGTCGGCTCGTACAAACGACAGAGAGACGTACGTGCGAGGTGCGAGATTGCTTTGCCCGCTTTGGGTTCCCAGCAGTCGCACTCTAGTTAGCCAACGTCAACGTTTTTTTTTTCCATTTCCAATTAGCTATGTGCGGAGTCCATTTATGGCTCATAGTTTGAAAATAGTATCTCGTAATCAGGCCAGTGCGTTCGTACTTATTTTTTTATCGCAACATTCATTGAACCACATAACCATAAATGTAAAATTACAAACTATTGTGAAAATAAAAAAAAGCATGCAAAGTAAAACTTTGCGCATTGCTTCCTCATTAATTTTCATCTTTCGCAACGCCGCCAACTATGAGGAAGTTTCTTTATTGTATTTTTGGCTTCCTCATAGAGGAAGCTTCGCAAAAAATTAAAATTATTGACGAAGCAATGTGCAAAGTTCTATTTTGCATCCTTATTTTAAATGCAAATTTTTTAATCTGTAATTTATATTTAATATTTATATTTAATATTAATTTAGATGAAAAAATATAATTTGGTAACAAATTTTCAAAAAGAGAAAGAAAAACGAAAAGTCAATAAATCGTAATCGTGTATGATGCCGAAAATAAATTGTAGTCATAAAATTGAAAAAATACATCACCTTAAATAAGAAAAAATTCAGAATGACGTAAAATCCGTTTTACCGTTTTACCGATCATCACCAAATTTGGTACGTAGCAGGGCTGAATGTTATTGTTCTTGTGCAGAAAATTTCAGTAGATTTGTCTAAATTTTATCTGAATTAGAGCAAAACAAAAATTTTTCGAAAAATTGAAAATTTCATAAAAACCGAACTGTTTTACCGATATGGCCCAAATTCAATACCAAAGGCCACATCACTTTGTTCAATTTATATACGAAGTTTCAGCCCGATAGCTAAAAATTCGTTCGAGCTACAGCGTTTACGTATTTTTTTCAAAATTTCAAAATACTTATAAAAATGAAATGCAAATGCATTAAGCGATTTTTATAAAATTGATACCAATCGAAGATTAGCCAGTACTGTACATGTTATTCAAATTTGAGCTGATTCGGTCGAATAGTTTACGAGTTACAGTTACATAAATTTTTGGCCTTTAGTCACACAATAACATACATACATCCGGCCAATTTTTCTAAACCACTTTTCTCGATGTTTCAGACTATTCTAAATGTTCAGACATAAAAATCTCGAAAAAAAAAAAATTTGCATAAAAACAAAGCTTCTTCTATGAGTTAGCAAATATATTTCAATATAAAAATCGGATAGGCGACGTAATTAGTCCTTAATAACTAACCTTAGATATTTTGTTCTCACGTTAACTGCAAGTCCAAGTTAATCCGCTATCACACACATTTTATTTCACGCTGATAATTCGCTGCGTTTTTTTATTTCACTGATAACTGCGTTAATCCACTTTTTGTCTAAGCTAACAATCACTTTTTAAATAACTCCATTTAAATAACACTAAAAAGGCACCGAATAAACACACACAGTAAAAGGCAAATGATAAAAATATTATTCACAAAAAAATGCACTATAATCGTCCAAAATCTAATGAATATACGAACTTTTTTTATTATCTTTATATTTTAAAAAAATTCACTGGCTAAATTATGACACTTGTTATTTACCAAAAAAAAAAAAATTATACTAACAATACGAAGAATTTCGTTTAGGATTATACGTAGAGGTCACACAAAACGGACGCGCTAGTACGAATTGAATAAGGAACTGATGGCGGACGACACATAAACACACGCGATGAGCATCACCGTGAGCTGACTGACCATCAGCCTTCCGTCTCAACGATTCTGTCGCGCATACAGTTGGTGGAAGGCGAGGATATCGGTCGGCCACCTGTGCTTTCCTCTTTCTACCTGTTGGCTACGCAAGCGAGAAAGAACTATCGAAAAAAAACACACACACACACACACAAAACATAAAGAGAGAAAAAGAAAGAACGATCGGCTTCCCTCATTTTAGTTCGCTTTCCCTCTCACTTCCATTGCAACTCCCCTTTTCCTGCACGTGGGCCACGCGTATATTTTACGTTACAAGTAAAACGGTGGAGGGGAACGATGAAAATAGTGGGGATATAGGATGAGATACGAGACCAGACAGTATAATGAGCAGCAGTCGCGCCCTCGTGTTCTCACCAGCTGTTTTATTGTCTCAAAAGTGTTTGGTACGTTTGTCACTGCGCGGAACGATTTATCGTAATCGCGTGAGCTTCGAATGTTTGACATTGTGCAAAAGAAATAACATATCCCGTGACATTCGGGTTGATGTGAAATCCATAGTAACAATGTTTCGTAATTTATAGAGGATTCGTTGAGACGTTGAAGTGAACTAATTTATTACGAAAGACGAGAATTCTTCAAGAAATCAATGTAGAGTAGAAGTATTATGGTTCTGGCTTATGAAGTTTTCCTTTTTCAAGTGCTTGTGATTGCGACCAAATTTTGAACCTATACTTTTCGTATCGGAGAAGAATATAATTTCCGATTTCTAGCATTGAAATCTTAATATGTGTCGAGAAAACACTGGAAAATAGAAATAAAAGTAGGGGTATCGCTATTTCACCGGTTTTGGCAAAATCTTGTCGAATTATGCTAAGAGTTGAGAATTTGGTGAATCAGCTGATGATACTTTAATTATCGATACAGTATTTTTTGTAATGACGACGAACTGACGTCAATATGATGGATAAATGTTTCCAAAATATGCAACTTTATTTAAAAAATCATGATTAAATACAGGCACAGAATTACTGTAGCGACGAAAAACGTATTTAAGTGTGCGGGGTACCCTACTGAATTCTCCGAAAGAATCCAGACTTACAATGCTCTATAAAATGTAATTGTTCATTGTTTATCCTCCACCTTTTGTATCTTTTCTATTTGTACGTATCAAGAATGGGCAATATTCGAATGAAAATGTATTCAGAATACATTCCATTTGAATAACAATAATTCGAAACTAAGACCAATAATACGATTTTTTATCATGAATTAATTTAATTTACTTTTTGTCATTTAAGAAAAATATAACGCTCATAAAATTCTATTACAATTACTCATAGTTATTCAGAGTGAAATGTATTTTGAATACAATTTTATTCGAATATCGCTCATCTTTGTTACGTATTGTATCTGTATAGTTGCTAATAACCTTAAATAAATAATAATATAAATAAAAAATAAAGGAAATGAAAAATATACTCTTAAATATATAATAACATCATAAATAATAAATAAAGGAAATAACAAAATGAAAATAAAGAATTCTTCAAATGGATAAAGTAACATGGGAAAAAGTTGTAATAGGGTTAGGTACGAAATAACAATAATTCGAAACTAAGACCAATAATACGATTTTTTATCATGAATTAATTTAATTTATTTTTTGTTATTTAAGAAAAATATAACACTCATACAATTCTATTACAATTACTCATAGTTATTCAGAGTGAAATCTATTTTGAATACAATTTTATTCAAACATCGCTCATCTTTGTTACGTATTGTATCTGTATAGTTGCTAATAACCTTAAATAAATCATAATATCATAAATAATAAATAAGGGAAATAAAAAATATACCCTTAAATATATAATAATATCATAAATAATAAATAAAGGAAATAACAAAATAAAAATAAAGAATTCTTTAAATGGATAAAGTAACATGGGAAAAAGTTGTAATCGGGTTAGGTACGAAATAACAATAATTCGAAACTAAGACCAATAATACGATTTTTTATCATGAACTAATTTAATTTATTTTTTGTTATTTAAGAAAAATATAACGCTCATAAAATTCTATTACAATTACTCATAGTTATTCAGAGTGAAATCTATTTTGAATACAATTTTATTCGAATATCGCTCATCTTTGTTACGTATTGTATCTGTATAGTTGCTAATAACCTTAAATAAATCATAATATCATAAATAATAAATAAGGGAAATAAAAAATATACCCTTAAATATATAATAATATCATAAATAATAAATAAAGGAAATAACAAAATAAAAATAAAGAATTCTTTAAATGGATAAAGTAACATGGGAAAAAGTTGTAATAGGGTTAGGTACGAAACGAGACACCGGCAGTAGCTACATCCTTCGTCGAATACGTATACACAGCGGCGAACATGATATATTCAGAGCTCGTTGCAGATATGTATGTGGAAGTAGATAGTAGTGGCATTTTATATACATAGGTATAAAAAGGGATCGCGTAAGGAGGAACGAGCTGCGAGTTCACGAATGTTCCGGCCAAAATGGTGGGGGACGGATGTACTTCCGCCCCTCGAACTCTTTCTGTGCCGATGCACCGGGTAATGACGCGAGTGTACTGGGTGACGGACCGTATACTGTGTACATCGATCCTGTCTCTCGACGCGAAATTCATGGGATAACCGATATAACACGTAACGATATAAACTCGGTCAGCAATAGACTTATTAACAATTTTTTAGCACACTGAGGCAAACGTCCCAATTGCTGGACACTTAATTTCATTTATTTATTGAATTTAAAAATTTGAAAAAATTGTTAAATCTATATTTATTTACTTAATTTATTTATTATAAGAAATAAATAAAAAGATTTAACCATTTTTTAACACATTGAGGCAAACAGACCAATCAATGGACACTTAATAGCGAGAATCCAATCATCGGATATATATAAAAAATCGGATTTCTCTCTCTTGCACTCACGCGTTTGCGTATTTCAAGTCTTATTGTCTCCCACAATTGAAGGGCCGAATTGCTTGCTTTGATAATTTTATCCACTGCAATGCTGTGTAATTAAATGTGTGTTATATTTGTACTTTGTGAAAAATTTAATTTTTTATTGATATTAGCGGAGGGAGATTTTTATTAAAGCGTGAAAGTTAATTCAATGAAAATGTATTTAGAATAATTTTTTAAACTGATAACTATTTTTATTTTTTAAATTTTTTTTTATTATTGGTTTCTTCCGTATGCCTTCTTCAGGCTTTTACGTTTCCGATCTCCCCTTTTCCCCGTTCCTTCATAGAGACCCCTCTAGAGTGTTGTCCGCAGCCACTCATCCTAATGCACTACTGTATCGCATTTGCACGAGGGCACAGGGAAACTGCGGAAAACCTGGCCGATACAGTCGGCTTTATTTTTACTGAGTTTCTACTGTATGAGAATACATTAGAAACTCAGAAAAAGTGCCTCCCGCTCAGCAGTTGGCGCGCAAACCAGTACAAGGCTAAGCGGTCACCCATCCAAGTTATGACCGCAAATAATGCTGCTTAACTCTGCAGATCGCCGAAGCCACACACCGACCGCGCGTCCACTGCTGTCGGTGATAACTATTTTTAATTATAGTGCAAAACTCATGAATGCCCAACCCCATTAATATTAATAAATTAGGCAAAAACAAAAATACATTATTAATAAACAATTGTAACAAATTATAACTTGATTTTTACTTTATTTTGCAACTGTATGCATCAAACTTAACATTATAAAACGTATAAAATTATTAAATTTTATGTAAATGAAGCATTTTGGATGCCAAACTGGCACAAAAATACAAGACCTTCATTATTCTTTAATGTTCTTCTTCCATATCTTCCATTTTCGTTATAACGCAAAAGCCTTCGAAGGGTAAAAGAACAATTATAATAGCCAGTTTTAGCGACCGGATTTATGCCGAGCTCGTTTCATGGGGCAAAAGTGGCCCTCACTATTTTTCGTGTCCTTGCTTTAATTCATTTTAATGAATGTCGCAAAAAAAAAAAAAAAAAAAAAAAAAAAATTAATGAACAATTGTAAAAAATTGCAACTGGAATTTTAAAAATTATAAAATTATATGTATGTTTTTCAATTTGCAGAAGACTGTACATCGTAATGAAAAAAAGAATGTTTTTCGAATGCCAAAATGACACAAAAATACAAAAGCTTGATTATTCTTTAATGTTCTTCTTCGATATCTTCCATTTTCGTTAGAACGCAAAAACCTTCGAAGGACAAAAGAACAATTATAATAGCCAGTTTTAGCGACCGGATTTATGCCGAGCTCGTTTAATGGGGCAAAAGTGGCCCTCACCACTTTTCGTGTCCTTGCTTTAATTAATTTTAATGAATGTCGCAAAAAAAAAAAAAACATAATTAATAAACAATTGTAAAAAATACCAACTGGAATTTCTAAAATTATAAAATTATTATATGTATTTCAATTTGCAGCAGTCTGTACATAATTAATAAACAATTGTAAAAAATTGCAACTGGAATTTTTTAAATTATAAAATTATTATATGTATGTTTTTCAAAAATTGCAACTGGAATTTTTTAAATTATAAAATTATTATATGTATGTTTTTAAATTTGCAGAAGACTGTACATCGTAATGAAAAAAAAAATGTTTTTTGAATGCCAAAATGACACAAAAATACAAGACCTTGATTATTCTTTAATGTTCTCCTTCGATATTTTCCATTTTCGTTATAACGCAAAAGACTTCGAAGGACAAAAGAACAATTATAATAGCCAGTTTTAGCGATCGGATTTATGCCGAGCTCGTTTAATGGGGCAAAAGTGGCCCTCACCACTTTTCGTGTCCTTGCTCGACAGAATTCCTTGTCGGTTCCGCCCATCGTTGCTTTAGCACTGTACGTGTTACATCGGGGATGGTAAACGTTGGTACATTCAACGGTGTATATATCCTGCAGGTAGAATAAAACGTAGGTTGCTGCTCGGTTTTAACAATTCCTCTCGCGAACGTATTTTCTACGTCGCTATCTTTGTCTACCGCATCGTTTCTCGCGTTGAACGAGTTTGCTGCATCGCAATCGCGCGCAGTATCCACCGTTTACCGCGTGACGCCCCTTGGCTCAGCTCGGGCGCGAACCAACGGAGCGAATCCTTCGACTGTGTCGCGTCATTTCGAGGGACCGCAGACACGACACACCTTTGCCACGGCCACTTCCGGACACGAAGGGCGAACACTTGTATCTCTTTACACAGCCATCCGGTGAAGCTGATACTTTTACTGATATCTCTGCTAGGTATTCCACAGTAAAAATTTAACTGGATCCGACAGTTTCATCGTGCGCAACTCACTACACCGAATATCCATGGATTCTCGAGTATCCAGCAGAATGGTAGCTGGAGAAAGTGGATAACTTGAGAATCGTGGGAAAATTCGCTGCTAACTTTTATGAACATTTAATGGTTGTGTATATTTAATTTTGCAATTCAATTTTATTTAATTTTGTAATTCAATTCAATTCCATTTTGTAATTCAATTTTATTTCATTTTGTAATTCAATTTTATTTCATTTTGCAATTCAATTTTATTTCATTTTGTAATTCAATTCAATTCCATTTTGTAATTCAATTTTATTTCATTTTGTAATTCAATTTTATTTCATTTTGCAATTCAATTTTATTTCATTTTGTAATTCAATTCAAGTTTATTTTGTAATTCAATTTTATTTCATTTTGTAATTCAATTCAAGTTTATTTTGTAATTCAATTCAAGTTTATTTTGTTGTTCAAGTCAATTTTATTTTGTAATTCAATTTTATTTTGTAATTCAATTTTATTTCGTAATTCAATTTTATTTCGTAATTCAATTTTATTTCGTAATTCAATTTTATTTCGTATTTCAATTTTATTTCGTAATTCAATTTTATTTTGTAATTCAATTTTATTTCGTAGTACAATTTTATTTTGTAATTCGATTTTATTTCGTATTTCAATTTTATTTCGTAATTCAATTTTATTTTGCAATTCAATTTTATTTCGTAATTCAATTTTATTTTGTAATTCAATTTTATTTTGTAATTCAATTTTATTTCGTAATTCAATTTTATTCCGTAATTCAATTTTATTTCGTAATTCAATTGTATTTTGTAATTCAATTTTATTTTGTAATTCAATTTTATTCCGTAATTCAATTTTATTTCGTAATTCAATTTTATTTCGTGTTTCAATTTTATTTCGTATTTCAATTTTATTTCGTAATTCAATTTTATGTTGTAATTCAAGTCAATTTTATTTTGTAATTAAATTCAATAATATTGCTCGTCGTTAATTAATTAATTATAAGTTAATAATTTATTATTTCTATTAAACAATTTAAAAAATCATTGAATTTCTTATTTCTATTTATTTTTATATACTTTCCGATAAAAATACGATAATATTTTTACACCTACCACATAATTCAACATTCTAATAATCCATAAAAAATTTTGCAGTCTGGAAATATAATATTTTACAGAAACCCATGATAAAAAAAATCCTTTTGCTCAACTATTAATTTACCCTATGATCGGTATGAAAATCGACAAGAAGGTAAACCTGTTGGTCAAGCATCGATGGATTTATCGAATGGGATAGAAAAAGCAAAGATCAGGATGTTGGAATGAGTGCTATTAAAGAAAAGCTCAACAGCAGAGTCACGTCTGTTTGCGTTCCATTAACGCCGATAATAAATCTCACGGGTAAAAAAGATAGTCGATTCTCATTGCATCCATGTATAGATCAGTAATAACGTACGTACATGAAGTCGCTGGTGAGCTTCAACGAGATCCGCCCATGGTGTAAAGACGACTTGGGTGCCGTAGAGAAAATTGAGAGCCCTGGTCGAGAGCACGTATTGAATAATGAAGCAACGAAGTCTCGTTTCTCCTATCAGACGGGGAATACACGGTAGTATAGTCAAGTAAATCCTCAGTCTTCTTCTATCTATAGTCCCTACCACGCTCGGATCTATATAGTTTTGGCCTCGGTCGTTTCCTGGAGCTAATATTACTTGACTCACGTATACCCACGGATAGTATAACGCAGACACGTCTAACCCAATTATTGCCAAAAATTATCATGATTAATTTGCTTTATCTAGAAAAAGCGTTTCGAAACAATAATTATAATAGATCCTAAGTTTTTATGCATAAACACATAAAATTAATGTACCTTTTGCAGTAAAATTAAAGCAAATTATTTTAATTAATGTAATTTTGTAGTAAAAGTAAAGTAAATTATTGAAAATATTGTAACATATATGAATATTACATGGCAAGTAGTATGTTTATATATTTTATAGTATTTTCAATAATTTACTTTACTTTTACTACAAAATTACAGTAATTTGAATAATTTGCTTTAATTTAATTTTACTACTGGCTTATATTAGTATATTACTGTATTATTACTGACTTATAAGTAGTATATTAAATTTACTTGTACATTCAAAATTTCAAGTAAATTTTTTTCAGTTTTGAATAAAAATATAAAAACAACAATGTCGAAATAATAATTTACATGTAACACATTTGAAAACAAAGAAATTTGAAAAAAAATACAATTATTTTTACAGTAAAAGGGGTAGTGAGGCTCGGCGTTAGGTTAAGTTCAACATTTTTTTTTAAGTCTAATTATAAGCAGAGTTGTAAATGCCTAATACTTATAGAAATAATGATGATGATCCGATCAGTTCTATAATTATGATTTTATAATAATAACATGTAGCGATTGTAATACGATTATTAAACTTTGGAATGGCTGCAAAAATTATTATTTTTCAATAAAAATTCACGGTAATCCTTTTGAAAAAATGGAAAAAAATAAGTAATGCATTAAGAAAGTAATGCATTACTTATTTCTTCCATTTTTTCCACTATTTCTTGCAATATTAAAGCGAAAATTAGTATTTTTTCAGCTATTCAAATGTTTACACTCTATTTTATAATCACTACATATTATTATTATGAAATCATAATTACAAAACAAATTGTACTGTTAACTATATCTTATGAATTAATGGGGATTTACAACTCTGATTATAAGTATACGCTGTATTTCTCTAATTTTATTTTATTAGTATTTTTATTTTATTTTTTGTTTTTATTTTTTTTCTCCTGATGTAATGTAACTAAGTATGTATCAGTGCTCTTAGGAGATTTATCCCAGAGCATGAAATAAATTTCATTCATTCAATAATAAAAAAAAACATTAAAAAAAAATAAAGTAAATTATTTAAATTAATGTACTTTTGTAGTAAAAGTAAAGTAAATCATTGAAAAAACTGTATCATATATTATATATTACATCGCAAGTAGCATATTAAATTTAGTATACTCATTTATGCATAAAATCTTCCACTACATGTACATTTAATTATAACATTTTTTTTCAGTATTGAACAAAATTATAAATACAACAATATCGAAATAATAATTAATCCGGTCTGATTTTAATGGGATATCAAATTAAAGTCTATTCATGATTTTGATACGGGATATCATGGCGTTGCGAATTAAATTTGAGTGGGATGCAAATACAGACGAAACGATTCGTTTTTTTTTTTTTTTAATTTATATGCTCAGATTGTGGAAAGCACTTCATTAAGCTAATTAAATTGAAAGAACGACAGCGCTGGTAGTATTACGGTCAAGACAGAAGAGACAATAGAGGGCTTGGGCTCGCGGCCTACGATAACCGAGATGGAATATGCCAGTCCAATTAATGTAATTATAGAAAATTTACTTTGTTACGTAGCCGTTTCTTTTCTCGGCAGGTGTCTCGTTTCACTTCGCCTCTCGTTCTCTCTACCGTCAGTGCATAGCGGAACGCTCAAGAATTCTTCTTTATTAAAAATCTGAATATCCTGAGTATCCGGTGACCTCGTCTGATCTTGTTACTCTAGTGCTCTTCGTATGCATTGCGAAAAATCCTCTTTCTTGTGTTTGGCTGAGATTCCGCTCTACTTTCGAGAGTAGCAACTACGAGTCCGTTTCAAATCTTAAGAAAATCGGAATTCACAAATGGGTCGTTATAATTTCAAAGAAATTCTACGTGGTTGTTGAGTGTAGTGGAGAGTTTGTTAATTTTAATTTTAATTTTAATTTTAATTTTAATTTTAATTTTAATTTTAATTTTAATTTTAATTTTAATTTTAATTTTAATTTTAATTTTAATTTTAATTTTAATTTTAATTTTAATTTTAATTTTAATTTTAATTTTAATTTTAATTTTAATTTTAATTTTAATTTTAATTTTAATTTTAATTTTAATTTTAATTTTAATTTTAATTTTAATTTTAATTTTAATTTTAATTTTAATTTTAATTTTAATTTTAATTTTAATTTTAATTTTAATTTTAATTTTAATTTTAATTTTAATTTTAATTTTAATTTTAATTTTAATTTTAATTTTAATTTTAATTTTAATTTTAATTTTAATTTTAATTTTAATTTTAATTTTAATTTTAATTTTAATTTTAATTTTAATTTTAGTTTTAATTTTAATTTTAATTTTAATTTTAATTTTAATTTTAATTTTAATTTTAATTTTAATTTTAATTTTAATTTTAATTTTAATTTTAATTTTAATTTTAATTTTAATTTTAATTTTAATTTTAATTTTAATTTTAATTTTAATTTTAATTTTAATTTCTAAGTTATCTACAGTGCGGGAAAATGGATGTCGTGTATAATGATTGAAACTCGATAAGGTCAGGTCGATAATTATGTTACGGTGAACAGAAACATGAGGACGAGAAAGGAAAAACTGTTCAATATGTTTCAGTGCTCTGCGGCTCTTATATACTAAGGACATAAACTGGGAAAACATAATGGTAAAAAGATAATATTAGTGTAGTGTATTAAACAATGTATTTTATAAATTACATTTAATAATTTATCTGAGTGTAGAAAATATATACTGCCTATGTCTTGTAACGTGAAGGACGGAAATAAAACCAAGATGAATTAATAATTACTTCTATGAAATCCAAAACAGACAGTTTATCCGAGTCTGTTGATATTTCCGGCAATTACGTTACGAATTTCTAGCCATAAAATAGGTGTCGGCTTTTAATTAATATTCTGGGCGAATAGGTTAGAAATAACCACTGTCTAGTCATTAAATACATACTTGATAGCTTTTACCTAAAATAACAGCCAAATCGGATGGATTAATTGTAATCAGTTACTTTGTTTCGAGGGTTTTAAGATTAAATCGTGGATTCGATAAAAGTTTTGCCAAAAAAATTTGTTTTTGCTTCCTCATAGAGAAAGCTTTGTTTTCATGAAATTTTTTCGAGATTTTCATGAAAAGTGGTTTAGAAAAAATGTCCGTATATATGTGTGTGTGTGTGTCCTGGGTTCCGAAAATTCGATGAACTATTACTCAGTAACCGTTCGAGCGATATGGCTCAAATTTGGCACGCAAGTGGAGTAGTTGCCCCGCTTTGAATGGTGAGATTTTTGAAAAAAATAAAATCTGCCATTTTGATTTTATGGTACTTTTAATTTTTTGAAAAAAGGGCGTGGTCGCTCTAACTTTCGTAAAAATTAGACGATTTTGCTAAATAGTTGTTTATAAATAAATATACGTTCAATGTTGTTTGGCATTGCATTTGGGCGAAATCGGTAAAGCGGTTCAGATTTTATAGATGTTTGAATTTTTCGAAAAAAATCATTTTTTTTTATAAATCGCGTCGAATTTCACCAATTTGACTGAAATGTTTTACAGACGAAAAGGAACATGCAGCTATGCCACGTACCAAATTTGACGATGATCGGTAAAGTGGTTCAGATTTTACGACATTTTGAAATTTAAAAAAAAAAAACGATTTTCGCTCTAGCATCAGCAAAAGTTGATAATGTGAGACAAAAGTTTGTACTCAATGTAAATAAGAATGCAAAGTAGAACTTTATACATTGCTTCATATATAATTTTAATTTTTTTAAATTTATAATGACCGCTTGTCCCAAAATAGAATTGCTCATAATTCTCGAACGGCGTGACGAATCGAGATGAAAATTTACACAAAAGAGGAGGATAAACTCCGTTTTCGTTATTTCGATTAAGGTAGTCCTTGCGCATTACGCTGAGGTCAAATAAGTTTTCGAAAAACGGGAGGGAATTGCAAACACTTTTCGCCAATATAAACAAGGCTGCAAAGTAGAACTTTGCAAATTGCTTCCTCATTATTGTTGGATTTTTACAAAGCTTCCTCTATGAGAAAACCAAAATAGATTAACATGCTTCCTCATAGAGGTTGATTTGTAAAAATCCAACAATATTGAGGAAGCAATTTGCAAAGTTCTACTTTGCAGCCTTGTTATAAGATAAAATTCGAAGACAATTCCGACATATTTACTTTATATGGTTATAATGCAACATACAGTTAACTTTGTTTTGTCAGTTCAGTCTGACAATGTAAAGTCTCATTTTGTTGGCAAAACGGTCAGTAAAGGACTTCACATGAAGTATCGATTTCCGAGCTATTTGCTCGACTTGTTTCACGATCGACCAGTGCCTGGAGTGCCTTTTCTCGTGTGCCCATCGTATACCCAGCAACGGGTAGTATTCACGTATTCGTATAAACGCACAGCGAGGGGGGCACATCGCTCCTTTATTATGCGGGAAACGTTGGGTTTGGTTCGTTTGCTATACTCTCACCGAAGTTGCTGCTAGGTGCCTACTAAAGACTGCAAAAACGACGTACGCAGAATGCTTAAACGACTACAGTATATCTTTACGATTCGCGCTAGCAGTACGTCTGCATTTGCCGGTCAATTAAAGTAGGTAGAAAGAGGAGATAAGGTATATATGAGTGACGGGACAATTAGAATCGTCCATGTCAGAAAAATTTCTATAAAAATACATTTTACATAGTATAAAAATATATTTTATATATTCTTATACTATACATTAGTTATATTTATATATTAGTCATATTATTATATTATACAAAAATCCGGGCTTCGGGGGCCCTGGGCGGTTTTAGAAAAATCTGGGCTTCGAGAGTCCTTGAGGACTTAGAAAAATTCAGAATTCGCAGATCCAACTTTTGGTCGGAAAATCCAACCTAAAGAACCTAAATTTTTTTCTTCTTCAAGATATCGAATTTTGACCTTCACTATCGTTCTCGAGTCGCATATTCTACCCCAGAAAGTACCGGCTACATGCCTTTTTACGATACTTTTTTAAAAAGTCACTTTTGGTCCATTTTGACTTCAGAATTCGGAGATCCGACTTTTGGTCGGAAAATCCAACCTAAAGAACCTAAATTTGGTTTTCTTCAAGATATCGAATTTTGGCCTTCACTATCGTTCTCAAGTCGCATATTCTACCCCAGAAAGTACCGGTTACATGCCTTTTTACGATACTTTTTGGAAAAGTCACTTTTGGTCGGTTTTGACTTCAGAATTCGGAGATCCGACTTTTGGTCGGAAAATCCAACCTAAAGAACCTAAATTTTGTTTTCTTCAAGATATCAAATTTTGGCCTTTAATATCGTTCTCAAGTCGCATATTCTACCCCAGAAAATACCGGTTACATGCCTTTTTACGATACTTTTTGAAAAAGTCACTTTTGGTCGGTTCTGACTTCAGAATTCGCAGATCCGACTTTTGGTCGGAAAATCCAACCTGAAGAACCAAAATTTTTTTTCTTCAAGATATCAAATTTTGGCCTTCACTATCGTTCTCAAGTCGCATATTCTACCCCAGAAAATACCGGTTACATGCCTTTTTACGATACTTTTTGAAAAAGTCACTTTTGGTCGGTTCTGACTTCAGAATTCGCAGATCCAACTTTTGGTCGAAAAATCCAACCTAAAGAACCTAAATTTTTTTTTCTTCAAGATATCAAATTTTGGCCTTCACTATCGTTCTCAAGTCGCATATTCTACCCCAGAAAATACCGGTTACATGCCTTTTTACGATACTTTTTGAAAAAGTCACTTTTGGTCGGTTCTGACTTCAGAATTCGCAGATCCAACTTTTGGTCGAAAAATCCAACCTAAAGAACCTAAAATTTTTTTTCTTCAAGATATCAAACTTTGGCCTTTACTATCGTTCCCAAGTCGCATATTCTACCCCAGAAAATACCGGTTACATGCCTTTTTACGATACTTTTTGAAAAAGTCACTTTTGGTCGGTTCTGACTTCAGAATTCGCAGATCCAACTTTTGGTCGAAAAATCCAACCTAAAGAACCTAAATTTTGTTTTCTTCAAGATATCAAATTTTGGCCTTCACTATCGTTCTCAAGTCGCATATTCTACCCCAGAAAATACCGGTTACATGCCTTTTTACGATACTTTTTGAAAAAGTCACTTTTGGTCGGTTCTGACTTCAGAATTCGCAGATCCAACTTTTGGTCGAAAAATCCAACCTAAAGAACCTAAATTTTTTTTTCTTCAAGATATCAAATTTTGGCCTTTACTATCGTTCTCAAGTCGCATATTCTACCCCAGAAAATACCGGTTACATGCCTTTTTACGATACTTTTTGAAAAAGTCACTTTTGGTCGGTTCTGACTTCAGAATTCGCAGATCCGACTTTTGGTCGGAAAATCCAACCTGAAGAACCAACATTTTTTTTCTTCAAGATATCAAATTTTGGCCTTCACTATCGTTCTCAAGTCGCATATTCTACCCCAGAAAATACCGGTTACATGCCTTTTTACGATACTTTTTGAAAAAGTCACTTTTGGTCGGTTCTGACTTCAGAATTCGCAGATCCAACTTTTGGTCGAAAAATCCAACCTAAAGAACCTAAATTTTTTTTTCTTCAAAATATCAAATTTTGGCCTTTACTATCGATCTCAAGTCGCATATTCTACCCCAGAAAATACCGGTTACATGCCTTTTTACGATACTTTTTGAAAAAGTCACTTTTGGTCGGTTCTGACTTCAGAATTCGCAGATCCAACTTTTGGTCGAAAAATCCAATCTAAAGAACCTAAATTTTGTTTTCTTCAAGATATCAAATTTTGGCCTTTACTATCGTTCTCAAGTCGCATATTCTACCCCAGAAAATACCGGTTACATGCCTTTTTACGATACTTTTTGAAAAAGTCACTTTTGGTCGGTTCTGACTTCAGAATTCGCAGATCCGACTTTTGGTCGGAAAATCCAACCTGAAGAACCAAAATTTTGTTTTCTTCAAGATATCAAATTTTGGCCTTTACTATCGTCCTCAAGTCGCATATTCTACCCCAGAAAATACCGGTTACATGCCTTTTTACGATACTTTTTGAAAAAGTCACTTTTGGTCGGTTCTGACTTCAGAATTCGCAGATCCGACTTTTGGTCGGAAAATCCAACCTGAAGAACCAAAATTTTTTTTCTTCAAGATATCAAATTTTGGCCTTCACTATCGTTCTCAAGTCGCATATTCTACCCCAGAAAATACCGGTTACATGCCTTTTTACGATACTTTTTGAAAAAGTCACTTTTGGTCGGTCCTGACTTCAGAATTCGCAGATCCAACTTTTGGTCGAAAAATCCAACCTAAAGAACCTAAATTTTTTTTTCTTCAAGATATCAAATTTTGGCCTTCACTATCGTTCTCAAGTCGCATATTCTACCCCAGAAAATACCGGTTACATGCCTTTTTACGATACTTTTTGAAAAAGTCACTTTTGGTCGGTTCTGACTTCAGAATTCGCAGATCCAACTTTTGGTCGAAAAATCCAACCTAAAGAACCTAAAAATTTTTTTCTTCAAGATATCAAACTTTGGCCTTTACTATCGTTCCCAAGTCGCATATTCTACCCCAGAAAATACCGGTTACATGCCTTTTTACGATACTTTTTGAAAAAGTCACTTTTGGTCGGTTCTGACTTCAGAATTCGCAGATCCAACTTTTGGTCGAAAAATCCAACCTAAAGAACCTAAATTTTGTTTTCTTCAAGATATCAAATTTTGGCCTTCACTATCGTTCTCAAGTCGCATATTCTACCCCAGAAAATACCGGTTACATGCCTTTTTACGATACTTTTTGAAAAAGTCACTTTTGGTCGGTTCTGACTTCAGAATTCGCAGATCCAACTTTTGGTCGAAAAATCCAACCTAAAGAACCTAAATTTTGTTTTCTTCGAGATATCAAATTTTGGCCTTCACTATCGTTCTCAAGTCGCATATTCTACCCCAGAAAATACCGGTTACATGCCTTTTTACGATACTTTTTTAAAAAGTCACTTTTGGTCGGTTCTGACTTCAGAATTCGCAGATCCAACTTTTGGTCGGAAAGTCCAACCTAAAGAACCTAAATTTTGTTTTCTTCAAGATATCAAATTTTGGCCTTCACTATCGTTCTCAAGTCGCATATTCTACCCCAGAAAATACCGGCTACATGCCTTTTTACGATACTTTTTGAAAAAGTCACTTTTGGTCGGTTCTGACTTCAGAATTCGCAGATCCGACTTTTGGTCGGAAAATCCAACCTGAAGAACCAACATTTTTTTTCTTCAAGATATCAAATTTTGGCCTTCACTATCGTTCTCAAGTCGCATATTCTACCCCAGAAAATACCGGTTACATGCCTTTTTACGATACTTTTTGAAAAAGTCACTTTTGGTCGGTTCTGACTTCAGAATTCGCAGATCCAACTTTTGGTCGGAAAATCCAACCTAAAGAACCTAAATTTTTTTTTCTTCAAGATATAAAATTTTGGCCTTCACTATCGTTCTCAAGTCGCATATTCTACCCCAGAAAATACCGGTTACATGCCTTTTTACGATACTTTTTGAAAAAGTGACTTTTGGTCGGTTCTGACTTCAGAATTCGCAGATCCAACTTTTGGTCGGAAAATCCAACCTAAAGAACCTAAATTTTGTTTTCTTCAAGATATCGAATTTTGGCCTTCACTATCGTTCTCAAGTCGCATATTCTACCCCAGAAAATACCGGTTACATGCCTTTTTATGATACTTTTTGAAAAAGTCACTTTTGGTCGGTTCTGACTTCAGAATTCGCAGATCCAACTTTTGGTCGAAAAATCCAACCTAAAGAACCTAAATTTTTTTTTCTTTAAGATATCAAATTTTGGCCTTTACTATCGTTCTCAAGTCGCATATTCTACCCCAGAAAATACCGGTTACATGCCTTTTTACGATACTTTTTGAAAAAGTCACTTTTGGTCGGTTCTGACTTCTGAATTCGCAGATCCAACTTTTGGTCGGAAAATCCAACCTAAAGAACCTAAATTATTTTTTCTTCAAGATATCAAATTTTGGCCTTCACTATCGTTCTCAAGTCGCATATTCTACCCCAGAAAATACCGGTTACATGCCTTTTTACGATACTTTTTGAAAAAGTCACTTTTGGTCGGTTCTGACGTCAGAATTCGCAGATCCGACTTTTGGTCGGAAAATCCAACCTAAAGAACCTAAATTATTTTTTCTTCAAGATATCGAATTTTGGCCTTCACTATCGTTCTCAAGTCGCATATTCTACCCCAGAAAATACCGGTTACATGCCTTTTTACGATACTTTTTGAAAAAGTCACTTTTCGTCGGTTCTCACTTCAGAATTCGCAGATCCAACTTTTGGTCGGAAAATCCAACCTAAAGAACCTAAATTTTGTTTTCTTCAAGATATCGAATTTTGGCCTTCACTATCGTTCTCAAGTCGCATATTGTACCCCAGAAAAAACTGGTTACATGCCTTTTTACGATGATTTACAAGATCGAGCCCTCTTTCCGTTTCTGATTTCAGAATTCGCGAAACTAATAAAATGGTACGAGTTCTTATATCGAAAATGCAAGTTATTTCAGCCACGATAACCTGCAAAAGTCACTGAACACTAATAAAAATTTTGCTAGTTTGAATAAAAACGTTATCAAAAAAAAAAAAAAAAATTGGTAGGCACAACCAAGTTACATGTTAACATATCCAAGGATTTCGTGAGACAACCAAGTATTTAATACGCCCAATTAATAACTTGGTAGCGCCTATCAAATTTTCCTTGGTAACATTTTTAATCAAGATCTTAGTAAGTCCAACCAAGACTCCTTATCCCCTATAGAATTAGATATCAGAGTTTTAATTTTGATCACTTTTTGATACGTTATTTAAATATTCATATTACCATATGTTATTTAGTAGAGAGTGAAGCGGTTCAAAGCCTTTGCCGTAACGAGCATTGGGATGAAGAGCTCGCCTCGTTAAGGGTCAGTCACGGCGAGGGAATCCTCTTCGACGACAAAAGAGAGACGCACACATGCGAAAAGTGAGATGGAAGCTTCGTCGGGGGCTCTGTAATTGCCATGAAATTGGAAACTCGCTCTTCTGGCTCGCGGATATTCGTGGGCTCGGTAGTGTCCGGCCTGTGTGCGAATTCCGGTCGTTTCTGATTCGTCCAGTCTATTCGTCGTCCTTGCAACAGAAAGTGGATCAACGGAAAAAAAAAGAAACATTCAACTTCGAGCTATTTCATAAACGTGGAATTTAATGATGCTAACTAACACTTATAAATCATCTGGAAAAATGATGAATTATACTTATTACTGAATAATTTATATTCCACTTGAAAATTAAAGCTGCTGCTAATGATTAAAACCGTACAAATGCACGTTTAATGCTTATAATCAGAGTTCTCGAGTTGCTACTCCACATAAATGTTATATTTTTGCTCCATTCTGCAAAGTCACTTCACATATGAAATATATTTTATTTATTTTATTATTCACATTCAGGTTTAGAGACAGAAGTGCTTAAATCTGTCGACAAGTGAAAGTCCCAGGGAAATGATGAGTTGTTACTCGCCAGAGAAGAAACATCCGATGAGATTCGTTCGCGAATTGACAGAAAACCGGTTGCAATATCGGCGCTCCAAAGGAAAAGTGCAATGGGCTGAAGAATGGGCAGAGTGATTGCGTTTCGTTACGAGCAAGGGTTGAAACCCCCTTTGGCACCTATTGAGTTGAGTGGTGCCGTATTTTCGCTTTATGCACTAGGAAAAGCGATCGTGGAGAATTTCGAAGATATTATGTTATCGATTTATAACGTTGCACTTTTAGAGAATTCATTGTAATTAAGCCATAATAGATTTTTAATCCATGCAACAATTTGAATAGTTATTTTAACTGATTTAATGGTTAATTTATAGTTACTGAATTACAGTTAATTTATAGTTAGAGTTACTATATGTGCTATATAGTTTATAGTTACTGTAACTAATTCGTGGTAATGCTGGCATCCCGCGCAAAAATGGAAGTATAAAAACAGTATTTCCCAAATATTAAAAGTGTCTGGAATAATAGTAGGCTGGCGTATTGGAATACGACATACGGAATAATATTTCGCCGAAATAAAGAAGGTATTAAAATACAGTATTGAAAATCTTTCCAAAAGTGAAAAGTCTTAAGTGTGATCTATTGGACTCAATACTAGTAAAGAATATTGCAACGTTTTATTAGTTCTTATGGTCCAAGTCGATATCTACATAGCTTCCGGTGTCCAGATCGATATTTCCATGGCTTTCGGTGTCCAGGTCGATATCTCCATGGCTTTCGGTGTCCAGGTAGGTATTTCCATGGTTTTTGGTGTCCAGGTCGATATCTTCATGGTTTGCACTGTCCAGGTTAATTTCCCCATGGCTTTAAGTGCCCAGTTCGATATCTCCATAGCTTGCTGTTTCCAGCTGTCAAAACTGTTGAAAAATATACCCAGACATCAGAAACTATGGAGATATCGAACTGGTCACTGGAATCCGCGGAGATATCGATCTGGGCACTGAAAGCCATGGAGATATCGACCTGGACACCGCAAGCCATGGAGATATCGACCTGGACCATAAAAACTAATAAAACGGTGCAATATTCTTTACTGTTATTCAGTCCAATAGATCACGCTTAAGACTTGTCACTTTTGGAAAGATTTTCAATACTGTTTTAATACCTTCTTTATTTTGGCGAAATATTATTCCGTATGTCTTATTCCACTACGCCAGCCTTGGCATACTATTATTCAAGACACTTTTAATATTTGGGAAATACTGTTTTCATACTTCCATTTTTGCCCGGGCTATTAAGCCATAATAGATTTTTAATCCATGCAACAATATGAATAGTTATTTTAACTGATTTAATGATTAATTTATCTACGTTATAGTTACTGTAACTAATTCTATAATAAGTTGCCTTATCATAATATCGTAGTTACTTTTACAGTAAACATATAGTTAAATACAAATATCAAGCAACAACTTTATTAATATTAACTATTGCACTATTTCACTATAAATTTATAGGTACCAGTATCTTTTCTTTTCTCTTCGTGTGCACAGACAATATACAGAATAGTACGAAGAGAGAATATAGTTTTGTTAATTCGCTACACTTTCATTTCGCGATCATTAGATTAATTTTTTTTAAATGACTTTTTTAAAATTACATCGTTCTCTCATGGCGTTACTTAGTTATCATACTCTATTTGTTTTAATAGCCTCTGACATAAATTCCATAGCGGATATATACTCGAATCGCATACTACTTTTTTTAATGTTTTGCATATTAATGTAATGTTTTAAGTATTAGGGCAAATTCTGAGTTCGTGCAGCTATTTTCTAATGCCGTGTAGACTAGCTTGACCTCGTACGAAGGCCTCATCAAGCCTGCGCGCGCAGTTCTTCTAAATTGCAACAGCGCGAAACAAGAGCTGCAAAGAGTTGAGAAAAAAAACGTGCATGCGCCCATTCATTCGAGACACGAATGCAACTGAAAGAAGGGTCTATGTGTTTCATCTTTCACCTCGTTAAATGAATAAAGAATTTTACTTGCGACCTTTGATCTCTAAAACCTTGTCGTTTGTATGTCAAACTAAAGATAAAAGTTTTAAAAAAAATAACACCTTAAAATACAATTTTTGAATAATAAATTTTAACGACTAAAATATTCACTTATTCGGATTCGAATAAAAATTGTTACTAACGATTTTTTATCTCTAAAACCTTGTCTTTTGTTTTAAAATGTTTAATAAAAAATAACACCTTAGAAAATAATTTTTTAATAATTAATTTTAACGACTAAAATATTTACGCATTCGTCTTCGAATAAAAATTGTTACTAACGATTTTTTATCTCCAAAACCTTGTCGTTTGTATGTCAAACTAAAGATAAAAGTTTTTAAAAAAATAACACCTTAGAAAATGATTTTTTAATAATTAATTTTAACGACTACAATATTTACGTATTCGTGTTCGAATAAAAATTGTTACTAACGATTTTTGATCTCTAAAACTTTGTCTTTTGCATGTTAAACTAAAGATAAAAGATTTTTAAAAAATAACACCTTAGAAAATAATTTTTTAATAATTAATTTTAACGCCAAAAATATTTACTTATTCGGATTCGAATAGAAATTTGTACTAACGATCTTTGGTCTCTAAAACCTTGTTGTTTGTATCTTAAACTAAAGATAAAAGTTTAAAAAAAATAACACCTTAGAAAATAATGTTTTTAATAATAGATTTTAACGCCAAAAATATTCACTCATTTGTACTCGAATAAAAAAGTTTACTAACGATCTATAATCGCTAAAATCTTGTTGTTTGTATGTCAAACTAAGATAAAAAATAATTAAAAAATAATACTTTAGAAAATAATTTTTTAATAATAAATTTTAACGATTAAAATATTCACTTATTCGTATTCGAATAAAAATGTCAAACTAAAGATAAAAGTTTAAAAAAAATACCTTAGAAAATAATTTTTTGATAATAAATTTGAACGACTAAAATATTCACATATTTTTATTCGAATAAAGAATTTAACTGGCAACTTTTGATCTCTAAAACCTTGTCATTTGTATATCAAACTAAAGATAAATTTTAAAAAAAATGATAATACCTTAGAAAACATTTTTTTAAATAATAAATAAATAAAAAGAAAATTTATCCTGCTAGTATTAATAAAATAAAGCCAGAAATATATTGCAAAATTGAATTCTACAGAAATAGTTGGATCTGCAATTATAGTTATCGAAGATCAGATTCATCCGATCGGATTAGAGTTACCGATTAGGATTCCCCTATATTGAAGTCCGTCTGAAATACTGACTATACATATACACTATTGAAGCGTGTGTAAGTATCGGTGACTTCTACCCCAATCTCGAAATCAACGGTGCTCACTTCCTTCCAGATGCGCAGAGTTAATAGGCTAGTAACGAAACCGACCCTCTGGCTTTGCCAGAACCGGGGGAACAAATCTCCGAATCACTTCCCATGTCCAAAAACGCCATAAGGGCGAGTTAACTTTTGGAGCGCGACCAACGACCAAATTACTCACTTTTTTCTTCACGACATATACCTATATTTAACAGACAAGGTTTATTAACTAAGACATTTTTTTTTAATGCAAAATTTTTGTTAGGTTATCCAAATGTTTCGTTTTTTAAATAATTATTATATTCATATATGTAAAATCTATTAGCGAAAACCGAAATATTTGTTGTAGTAAAAATTCAAAATGCCTTTATATAAATAAGTACTAGGGGAAAAATGATATATAGGACTGCGGGTCATGACACATACCTATATTTAACGAACAAGATTTATTCACTGAGAAATTAAAAAATCTGAATGAACAATTTTCGAATTTTTCGTTAAAACAACCAAATATTTAGTTTCTTAAATAATTATTATATTCACTTGTCTAAAATATATTAGCGATAACCAAAATATTTGGTGTACTTAAAAATTCATGTGAACGAGATTGTACACCAATTTAGTTAATTCAAACATTTTTTTTCTCAGTGGTAAAATAATCCTCTAGACGTATCCAAATTTTACCTAGAGATAAAGAATTTTTTTTTCAAAATGCCTTTATATAAATAATCACTAGTACAAAAATTATATATAGCACAGTGGATCATGACACATACCTATATTTAACGAACAAGATTTATTCATTGCGAAATAAAAAATCTAAATGAACAATTTTCGAATTTTTCGTTAAAACAACCAAATATTTAGTTTCTTAAATAATTATTATATTCACTTGTCTAAAATATATTAGCGTTAACCAAAATATTTGTTGTACTAAAAATTCATTTGAACGAGATTGTACACCAATTTAGTTAACTAAAAAAAAAATTTCTCATTGGTAAAATAATCTTGTAGACTCATTCAAATTTTATCTGGAGGTAAATAAATTTTATTTCCAAATACCTTTATATAAATAAGCATTAGCGCAAAAATGATATATAGCACTGTGAATCATTACTCATATTTATATTTAACAACGTTTATTCACTGCGAAAAAAAAAATCCATGAAAAATCTTCGAATTTTTCGTTAGAACAACCAAATGTTTAGTTTCTTAAATAATTATTATATTGTACACCAATTTAGTTAATTCAAACATTTTTTTTCTCAGTGGTAAAATAATCCTCTAGACGTATCCAAATTTTACCTAGAGATAAAGAATTTTTTTTTCAAAATGCCTTTATATAAATAACCACTAGTACAAAAATTATATATAGCACAGTGGATCATGACACATACCTATATTTAACGAACAAGATTTATTCATTGCGGAATAAAAAATCTAAATGAACAATTTTCGAATTTTTCGTTAAAACAACCAAATATTTAGTTTCTTAAATAATTATTATATTCACTTGTCTAAAATATATTAGCGTTAACCAAAATATTTGTTGTACTAAAAATTCATTTGAACGAGATTGTACACCAATTTAGTTAACTAAAAAAAAAATTTCTCATTGCTAAAATAATCTTGTAGACTCATTCAAATTTTATCTGGAGGTAAATAAATTTTATTTCCAAATACCTTTATATAAATAAGCATTAGCGCAAAAATGATATATAGCACTGTGAATCATGACTCATATTTATATTTAACAAAGTTTATTCACTGCGAAAAAAAAAATCCATGAACAATTTTCGAATTATTCGTTAGAACAACCAAATGTTTAGTTTCTTAAATAATTATTATATTGTACACCAATTTAGTTAATTCAAACATTTTTTTTCTCAGTGGTAAAATAATCCTCTAGACGTATCCAAATTTTACCTAGAGATAAAGATTTTTTTTTACAAAATGCCTTTATAAGTAAATAAGCACTAGCACAAAAATGATATATAGCACAGTGGATCATGATACATATCTATATTTAACGATCAAAATTTATTCACCGAGAAAAAAAAAATTTGAATCAACAATTTTCGAATTTTTCGTTAGAACAACCAAATGTTTAGTTTCTTAAATAATTATTATATTCTCATGTCTAAAATATATTAGCGTAACCAAAATATTTGTTGCACTAAAAATTCATTTGAACGAGATTGTATACCAATTTAGTTAACTAAAAAAAAATTTCTCAGTGGTAAAATAATCTTGTAAACTCATTCAAATTTTATCTGGAGGTAAATAAATTTTATTTCCAAATGCCTTTATATAAATAAGCATTAGCGCAAAAATGATATATAGCACTGTGAATCATGACACATATTTATATTTAACAAAGTTTATTCACTGCGAAAAAAAAAATCCATGAAAAATTTTCGACTTTTTCGTTAGAACAACCAAATATTTAGTTTCTTAAATAATAATTATTATATCTCATGTCTAAAATATGTTAGCGTAACCAAAATATTTATTATACTAAAAATTCATTTGAACGAGACTGCATTCCGATTTAGTTAATTTAAAAAAAATTCTCAGTGATGAAATAATCCTCTAAGCGCATCCAAATTTTGCCTAGAGATAAAGAACTTTTTTTTCAAAATCCTTTTATACAAATAAGCACACGCGCAAAAATGATAGCACTGTGGATCACATACGTACAGTAATAGCGGATTCATAGTTTTATAAAACCTATCGCGAAATGAAATGAAATTTTAGTGAAAAGCTATTTTAATTTCGAGTGAGGATAACGAGTTTTCTCCTTCAATCATGTTTCTGATAGATACGTATGTGGCAATGCGTAGTGAATTGAGAGAGTGGAAAATACGTTGGGAGAGAATATGTTGGGAAATTCATTTGACCATGTGGAACAAGAGAGGCGTTGCGGAGAACGATTGGAAAAACAAAGAGATGACGAACATAGGAGAGAAGGGAAATTCGATAATGCTCTGGACGTTTGTTGCATTCGTGAGACTCGTGTGCAACCGCTTGGCAAGATAAAAATTGTGCTGACGAGAGAGAGAGAGAGCGAGGCGCTCTGAAGACTTATGGATTACAGGATTACACCATAATATCGGGGGTTCTTTACTATGGCACGAACTTCTATTTCATATACATTAGCCACGCTCGCCGAGTGCCATTTTCAACTCGGCTTATCAATACTCACAGTCAACTGTGATCAGAAATTACTGTGAAGCCGAATGAACCTGAATACTCGACAGGATAAAAATTAAATTGTTCTGATGGAAAAAATTCTACAACTCACTGCGTCACTTCAATAATAAATTATTTATTTCTTTGACAAAGTGTGACATATTTTTAAATTATTGGTTTTATTTAAAATTGTAGTTTCTTGTACAACATTATTGTAATATATTTTTAAAGTATTGGTTTTAATAAAAATTTGTAGTTTCTTGTACAAAATTCTTGTAATATATTTTCAAATTATTGGTTTAATAAAAAATTGTTGTTTCTTGTACAAAATTTTTGAAATATACTTTCAAATTATTGTTTTTATAAAAAGTTGTAGTTTCTTGTACAAAATTCTTGAAATATATTTTCATATTATTGGTTTTATTAAAAGTTGTAGTTTGTTGTACAAAATTCTTGAAATATATTTTCAAATTATTGATTTTATAAAATAATGTAGTTTCTTGTACAAAATTTTTGAAATATATTTTCATATTATTGGTTTTGTAAAAAGTTGTAGTTTCTTGTACAAAATTCTTGAAATATATTTTCATATTATTGGTTTTGTAAAAAGTTGTAGTTTCTTGTACAAAATTCATGAAATAAATTTTCAAATTATTGGTTTTATAAAAAGTTGTAGTTTCTTGTATAAAATTCTTGAAATATATTTTCAAATTATCGGTTTTATTAAAAGTTGTAGTTTGTTGTGCAGAATTCTTGAAATATATTTTCATATTATTGGTGTAATAAAAAATTGTAGTTTCTTGTACAAAATGCTTGAAATATATTTTCAAATTATTGGTTTTATTAAAAGTTGTAGTTTCGTGTACAAAATTCTTGAAATATATTTTCCAATTATTGGTTTTATAAAATGTTGTAGTTTCTTGTATAAAATTCTTGAAATATACTTTCATATTATTGGTTTTATAAAAAGTTGTAGTTTCTTGTACAAAATTCTTATAATATATTTTCATATTATTGGTTTTATAAAAAATTATAATTTTTTGTACAAAATTCTTGAAATATATTTTCAAATTATTGGTTGTATGAAAAGTTGTAGTTTCTTGTAAAAAATGCTTGAAATATATTTTCAAATTATTGGTTTTATTAAAAGTTGTAGTTTCTTGTAGAAAAATCTTGAAATATATTATCAAATTATTGGTTTAATAAGAAATTGTAGTTTCTTGTACAAAATGCTTGGAATATATTTTCAAATTATTGGTTTTATAAAAAGTTGTAGTTTCTTGTACAAAATTCTTATAATATATTCTCATATTATTGGTTTTATAAAAAATTATAATTTCTTGTACAAAATTCTTGAATCATATTTTCAAAGTATTAGTTTTATAAAACGGTGTAGTTCCTTGTACAAAAATCTTGAAATATATTATCCAATTATTGGTTTAATAAAAAATTGTAGTTTCTTGTACAAAATTCTTGAAATACATTTTCAAATTATTGGTTTTATAAAGAATTATAATTCCTTATACAAAATTCTTGAATTTTCTATAACCAGCTACAAAAAGAAAATAGTAATGCAGTGCCATATTAATTACAACTATTTATTATAAAGTTCAACTTTCTACATAACAGTATAAATAATATTCAATCTGAACGAAAAGAGGATTTCGTTGACTAACCAAGATATTTACTTAGCCATCTGCAACCGAAGATTTTATTGATTCAACTATTTTTTTTTGTCCGCTTGAGGAATGTAAAACTGGAAATAAAACTTTCACATCACCTCAAATATAAATTTCGTCTCGTAGGGCCGCACTTCGATAACACACAATCGACAAGATCAATATTATTTCCGGATTTTCTGTTGCAGAAAGAAGCAAGCGATGTTTCAGTCGAATGTCAGCAAGTCCTGGGATGTCAACACAAGTTGGAAGAACGTTGCAAGAGGACATACTAGCTTTAGGGAAAAGCACCCCGAGGGAGTGAAAGCTCTTCTCAAGAGGCATGTTTTCCAATCGTCGTTACATCCAACCAATACGAATGTCCCATACCAGCCCTATCGAACAGCAAACATTCGTCGCGGATTTATTCTCGTCGAGTGGTCACTTCTCTAGTCGTCCACTCGCAATCGGTTCCTTTAACAACCAGGAAGATCTAAGGGTCGTTGTACATCCACGTTTATTTGCACACTCCTCTTTATCTTCCTCGAAATTGGCGAATAACCGTCGCCATTTGTTATTTTACGATATTTATACGAATTTAACATTCATAATTATTAACATGTGAAATTAACAAATTAATTGGCAATAAATAATTGCAGAGGAAAACGATTCATTTTGCCGATTAAATTTCAAATCGGTTTCAATCGTCACGATAAAAATGTTACGACAGTAACAAATGTGACAAGAAAGTCACATCGTGCAACATCCCAGTAAACACATAATTGAACAGCAATGTAACCTGGAAGTTACATGAGATTGTAACAATGTAACGCTAGCGTTATGTTGCGGTTATGTAACGTAGGTGTAACATGTAATGTTTCATTTGTTACATGCAGGTAATGTTACTGTTATGTGACATATTTTCGTTGCAGTTATGTAACAAAAGCTATGTAACCGTAACGCAGCGTGCAAGTAACAATTGGGACGTCACTTTTGTGACAGGAAGTCAGTGTTACAGTTATGTAACGTGGCACCATTGCAAGAACGTTCCAAGGGAATGTAACATTTATGTAACATGTATATTACAGTGTGGTTATGTAACATCGTAAACATCCACGTTATGTAACTGTCATATGCCGTAGTTACGTTACAGTTATATAACGAAAGTGTGTAACTGTAATAATGCAACATGTATGTAACGATTGTGATGTAACTGTTGCGATAGTCCGATCATGTTACAGTTATGTAACGTGGCAACGTTGCAAGAACGTTACATACTTATACAGAATGTTATGTCCGCTAGGTGGCTAACGACTCAAAAGTTTCTCGCAAGCGATTCGTGACCCTAGCGTGTATAAAAGTGAGCGACTTCGCAGCTCAAAATAAACAGTGGGAGATACTCTTCGGAGCCCTAGCTGGTTGGTATTATTCGCCAATAGCTCGTTCTACTTTTAATTCTAGCAGCTATTTTTTTTACCTTCTAAGGTTAGCGATTTCGCAAACCGTGAAGCTCTTTTGTGGACTTTCAGTCTACAAAAGAACCTCACGTTAAGTTACCTTTCGAAGCTGCGGTTTCGTAACTTTTACGTTACTTGTATCACATCAGTAACATTACGCAGCATGCTTCTAACTTTCGGTTACATTTCTGTTACGTTGCAGTTACATTGGGCAATACACTAGCAACATTATGCAAATGTAACGGTTATGTTATGCAAGTCATGTAACATATGTATGTTACTTGGTACATAGCAATTACATTATGCAAATGTAACGGTAATGTTATGCAAGTGATGTAACATATGTATGTTACTTGTTACATAGCAATTACATTACGCAACGTGCGGGCAACATAACTGTAATGTAACGGTTACGTAACGAATGTTACATAACATGGTAACATTGTTGAGTGGGAAATAATAACTTACATGTAAGTTACAGGTGATGTTACTTGTTACATTGCTGTAACATTACCGTGTTTGCTGGGATCTTTCAAATAACATCGTAAAAATCAAGCAAAATCCAGTTTTTATAAAAATACGTAAAAATATTTTTGTTTATTTATTGGCATTGTTGAGAGCATATAATAATTAATCAAAAACCTTATTTTATTAATAAGTAATCAATTTATATGACTCTTCTCGAACTCTCTGTAAATATTATTTTTTTAGTAACAATTAAACCACCATTAAATTAATTAAAACCTTACATTAGATTAATAAAATTAATTAAAATATACCATATCATTAATTATGTTAAGCAATAACTTGATTGTGCTTATCAAGTTTTTTTGGTAACATTTTTAACCAAATTTTTGGTAGTTTTAACCAAGCCATTTTTTCAGTGCAATGTAATTATATGAAGTTAAAAATATATAATTTGAATATGAAGTTAAAAAGCCAAAATGGTAACTTCAATCAAATGCAAATAAATTATTTTATAAATTTCGAAAGCAAAGTTCGGTCTTTTTCCGCTTATGAAAACCGATCACGAAAGGAACCAAATTTCGTAAAAAAAAAAGATCCGTCCGTGTTTGGTTGCGGAAACCGAAAGAAGACCCAGCTGCCAACAGAAAAACGCTGTCCTTTTTCCCATTTTTTGCGGTCCGTTTCGTTTTCCAACGTACGTGTCCGTTTTCCAGTTTATTTCGTGGTTCGTCAAGTTGTTAGGGCGCTCATGTATATTCATCGCTGTTGTGATGAACTATTATTATTATAATTACTATTATCAACGACGGTTACAGAAAATAAGTTGTTACGTTGACATCCAAAAAAATTATTATTATCATTCATCTTTTTTTTTCATAGATTGTATGTATTAGGTGCAATTTCCAAAAGATATAAGCGTTTAAACAAAGAGTCTGCTTGCCTGTTTAAATATATATCGAAATGCCACAAGATAAAATTACATTAATTTTATAAAAATAAAAAAAATTTCCGACTAAAAAAAATTAGAGTAATTAATAAACAAATTGGGTAAATAAAAAATGGTTAAATAAGAATCTTTCGCATATTGTTACTCTATGTTATTATTATGCTATATTATTACTAATGAAATGAAAATAATTTTATAAAAATTCAAAAATCTCCCGACTGAAAAAAATTAGTGTAATTAATAAACAAATTGGGTAAATAAAAAATAGTTAAATAAGAATCATTCGCATATTATTACTCTATGTTATTATTATACTATATTATTACTAATGAAATGAAAATAATTTTATAAAAATTCAAAAATCTCCCGACTAAAAAAAATTAGTGTAATTAATAAACAAATTGGGTAAATAAAAAATAGTTAAATAAGAATCATTCGCATATTATTACTCTATGTTATTATTATACTATATTATTACTAATGAAATGGAAATAATTTTATAAAAATTAAAAAATCTCCCAACTGAAAAAAATTAGAGTAATTAATAAACAAATTGGGTAAATAAAAAATGGTTAAATAAGAATCTTTCGCATATTATTATTATATGTTATTATTATACTATATTATTACTAATGAGATGAAAATAATTTTATAAAAATTAAAAAATCGCCCGACTGAAAAAAATTAGAGTAATTAATAAACAAATTGGGTAAATTAAAAATGGTTAAATAAGAATCATTGGCATATTATTACTCTATGTTATTATTATGCTATACTATAACTAATGAAATGAAAATAATTTTATAAAAATTCAAAAATCTCCCGACTGACAAAAATTAGTGTAATTAATAAACAAATTGGGTAAATAAAAAATGGTTAAATAAGAATCTTTCGCATATTATTATTATATGTTATTATTATACTATATTATTACTAATGAAATGAAAATAATTTCATAAAAATTAAAAAATCTCCCGACTGAAAAAAATTAGAGTAATTAATAAACAAATTGAGTAAATGAAAAATTATTAAATAACTATCATTCGCATATTATAATCGGGAGATTACCACACCCTTGACGAATTAATTTCCGGACTATAATATGTGAATGATTCTTATTTAACCATTTTTCATTTACCCAATTTGTTTATTAATTACAATCGATTTTTTCAGTCGGGCGATTTTTTTTATTCTCAGTGGATAACGATGCACTCGATGCGATCTGAGAATTGATGAAACTCTTTCTTTGCCGAGCATCATCAACAAGCTAACAGTCGAAAATTCTTCCGAGTGACTTACTTCCATTCTTCTAAGACGAAGAGGAAAATAGGGGAAAACAAAACAGTTAACAAGAGGAGCAAAACCCACGGAGTCTTCGATCCGATTCCCGCATCACGTTTCTGCGGTACAAACGTGTGTTTCAGGTCCTAAGGCGTTTTCCGATCTTCTGGTCCTTTATTAAATTTTACCCTCGAAAGCCCTTATTCCTTTTGTTTGGAGTGCTCTCGGGCAAACTATAGGGCAATGGGGTCACAGAACGATTTTCTCGTTTTCTCTGCCAAGCCACGATGCTGGAATCGAATAGAGCTTAATTAGTCCCGACACAATTATATAGAACTGGATATCCATGAAGTGACACATAAAAGCCAAAAAAACATATTGCCAAGACTTTTCTCGATTTATATGAGCTATTGGAAATGAAATTAACAAAAAAATGGTTCTTCTAAATTGTTCCATATTTTGAACAATAATATTTTTTATTCCCTGGTTCCCATTCCTAAATATAGAAAACACATATTAATTTAAATTCCACATATTTTTATTATTTATTTAATTCATAAAATGAATAATAATTTTATTAATTTTATTGATAATAAAAATAAATTTTTATTATTCACATTTAATAAAAAATAATAATAAATTGGTTCGAAGATCTTATTAAATAATACTCGAGCTAGATAATAATGAATTGATTTTTTTTTAGCAATAAAAATAACGTTAATAAAAAAGTGATTCTTCCAAATTTTTCGGTAATTTAAACAATAATATTCTGAATAATTTTTTTTATTCCCTGGTTCCCATTTCTAAATATAGAAAACACATATATTAATTTCAATAATAATAATAAATTTTTATTGATAAAATTCAATAAAAAATAATAATACATTTTTTCGAGGATCTTATTAAATAATACTCGAATTAGATAATAATGAATTGAGTTTTTTCAGCAACATAAAGGACGTTAATAAAAACGGGGTTCGTTCAAACTGTTCGGTATTTTAAATAACAATATTTTGAATGCCTTTTTTTTATTCTCTCGTTCCTTTTCTAAATATAAAAAACCCATATTAATTCAAATAATAAAAAAAAAATTATTATTTTTACTATTTAATAAATTTAGTAAAAATAAAAATTATTATAATACAATACTCAGAAATAATATATAGTTTCGAGGACCTTATGAAATAATGTTCGAACTAGATAATAATTAATAATTTAGGGAATTGTAAAATTCAGTTTCTATACTCTCGAACATAAAAAAAATGTTTATTAATATTGTAGGACAAGTGGGAAAAGTTTATCCGAAGGTTCGTTAACAATTGATAAACAATCGATAAATTTATTTATTTCCGAACAGTATATAAACATCCAGCTTGGCAGTATTGCTTGGGGGACTACAGAAAGCTTCAATCGCGGCCAATCAATGCATCCCCTGTTAGAAAATAATTACGGCAGGATGGGAGGAAGGCTGGCGTGATTCTGAACAGCCAGAGGGCAGAACCTTTCGCGATTCGATTTTGCTGGGGAACACGCGTGAGTTTACGTGGCCTTTGGTCGCCCACTTGAACGACATAGGTATCTATGCCCATCAGTCTACCCAAGCCTCGATATATCGGTGCTCTTCACCACTCACACCAGCAACACCCTGCAGAGCTTGGAAAAATCAGAAAAATTCAGAGCCAAACGAGAGTCAGTTGCCTCTGGCTTATTTACCGGACCATCGATGCGTCTAGTTTATACCTCTTCTCGTTACCTCTCCACTATGGATCATTCCACCAACTGCCGACAGAAATCCCCACGGATATTTTTTTTATTTGCCTTAAAATTTTACAGAATTTTTACTACGATACAAAGTGAAAATCTGCACGATATAAGACTCCTACTATTTTTTGTTTGTAACTAATATGAATTAATTAATTTTGCTTCCTCATAGAGGAAGCTTTGTTTACATGAAACATTTTTTTTTCGAGATTTTCATGTCAAAACGGTTAAAATAGACTGAAACGTCGAGAAAAGTAGTTTAGAAGAATTGTCCAGTTGTATGTATGTGTGCGTGTGCGTGTGCGTGTGTGCGTGTGCGCGTGCGCGTGCGCGTGCGTGTGTGCGTGTGCGCGTGCGCGTGCGCGTGCGCGTGTGCGTGTGCGTGTGCGTGTGCGCGTGCGTGTGCGTGTGCGTGTGCGTGTGCGTGTGCGTGTGCGTGTGCGTGTGCGTGTGCGTGTGCGTGTGCGTGTGCGTGTGCGTGTGCGTGTGCGTGTGCGTGTGCGTGTGCGTGTGCGTGTGCGTGTGCGTGTGCGTGTGCGTGTGCGTGTGCGTGTGCGTGTGCGTGTGCGTGTGCGTGTGCGTGTGCGTGTGCGTGTGCGTGTGCGTGTGCGTGTGCGTGTGCGTGTGCGTGTGCGTGTGCGTGTGCGTGTGCGTGTGCGTGTGCGTGTGCGTGTGCGTGTGCGTGTCCGTGTGCGTGTGCGTGTGCATGTGCGTGTGCGTGTGCGTGTGCGTGTGCGTGTGCGTGTGCGTGTGCGTGTGCGTGTGCATGTGCGTGTGCGTGTGCGTGTGCGTGTGCGTGTGCGTGTGCGTGTGCGTGTGCGTGTGCGTGTGCGTGTGCGTGTGCGTGTGCGTGTGCGTGTGCGTGTGCGTGTGCGTGTGCGTGTGGTGAAAGTCCAAAAATTCATATAACTGTAACTTATAAAGTATTCGACCGAATCAGCTAAAATTTAAACAACATGTACAGTACTGGCTAATCTTTAATTGGTATAAATTTTACAAAAATCTTTTAACGCATTTCGTTTTTATAAGAATTTTGAAATTTTGAAAAAAGTACGTACATGCTCTAGCTCGAACGAATTTTTAGCTATCGGGCTGAAACTTCGTATTAAAATTGAACAGTCATACGACCTTTGGTATTGAATTTGGGTCAAATCGGTAAAGCGGTTCGGTTTTCATGAGATTTTGAATTATTCGAAAAAATTTCATTTTGCTCTAATTCAGGTAAAATTTCAACTAATCGACTGAAATTTTCTACACAGGAAAAATAACATTCAGCCCTGCTAAGTACCAAATTTGGTGATGATCGGTAAAGCGGTCCGGATTTTACAAGATTTTGAATTTTTAAAATCTTATTGCCGTCGCTCTGGATTTCATAAAACGACAGAAATCATCAACTTCGTCAATAATTTTCATCTTTCGCAAAGCTTACTCTATGAGAAAGCCAAAAATAAAATAAAGAAACTTCCCCGTAGAGGCGGCTTTGTAAAAAGCGAAAAAGAATGAGGAAGCAATGTGCAAGGTTCTACTTTGCATCCTTTTTTGATTTTCATTCAATTGTTTATTTTACATTATTTTTAACCAATACAGGTGAAAATATTAAATTATTTTAAAAAATGTTATTTAGGCAAAAATGTCTAAACTATCTAAAAAAAATATTAGTTCTTGTGTGAAAAAATTGTTAAAATCTGAAAAAACCGTTTTTAAGTTTTTAAATTTTTTTCAATGCGTTTTTCAGGTATTTACAAAAATGGAATATGCAACGTTGAAAAAGATCAAGGATTTACTAATTTAACCCCGAAATTTAGAAAGTGGAATGGGATCGGTTTATATTAAAATTTAGTGAATGAATAAATTGAATAAATTTTTATTTTATAATATTTAAATGAAAGTAAATATATTATTATGATGTTCCTAGTTTTTTAATCAAACTCCGAAAATATTTATTACATTACTCGTAATTTGGAAAAAAATTTCGAATTAAAAAAAACAAATTTCATTTGCTATATTTTTATCTTAAACTGTGTTGAATCAGGAAAATATAATTCTGGTTATTTTTGTCAATATGATTTTCCCCCTTGAATTTCGATTACTTAACCATTTTTGAAAAAATAAATCGAACAAATTTACAATAAAATTGTAAAAAAAAAATTCACAGATGCTGCACTCGCTTTTAGCAATGACATGAAAAAAATTGAAGTCGTTCGGGTTTTTGGCTGTGTGAAATACTGTGGAATGCTTCATATAATAGCGGGCTTAGTTATTGGGTTGAATATTTGTCAGATTTGGCATGTGAATTCGTCATTCAATTCGTCGAGATTGAATGTTTCTCTCGTGAATAATACCCGGATATTTATGCGTTGAAAATTTCACTCTCTGCTTGGTATGTAACATTTCATAGGCCGGCGTTCCGTTGGTGCTTTTGGGCGACGTGTACGTGGCGGAACAACCACTGGCGCGCGTATAGCACCGCGAAATATGACCAAGCTGCCGTACATATCTGACGGGTTCCCAGAGGCCGCATCCCTTAATCCCTTTACGACAGTAAAATGTATAATGTCCCTTTATATGTGCCATCCAGTGCCGAGGCCGTGGAAGGTCAAATATTCATACTGGCAACACGCATTGTGTAGAATGGGACAAAATGAAGGGCCAGCAAACTGCGTTAGCTTGTTTTTCACGATACAAACGGCATAAATCAACTGTTTACCATGTAAAGTTTTATCCGTTCGTCATTTTCCACGCTCCTAAAAAAAATGTCTTCATCATTTTTATAGACTCTGAAAAAGGCAAAAAAAATCTTGGAGCAGGATCCTAAAGCAGGTTTCACGAATTTAAAACAAAATGAGAGGAGAATTAATGAGCTCGTGCACTCAGAGAAATTGTGGAAGTCCTGTGAATTGTATGGAAAAAAATAATTGGATGAATAGGCTCCAAATGACAAAATTGGTTGGAACAATAAATTAGTTGGTGACACAAAAAAATCAGTTAGATTTTTTTTTTAATTTTAATAATTAGTTGGAAAACTTTTTTTTTATTTTAATAATTATATAGAAAAAAATAATTAGTTGAATAGGCTCCAAATGACAAAATTGGTTGGAACAATAAATTAGTTGGTGACACAAAAAAATCAGTTAGATTTTTTTTTAAATTTTAATAATTAGTTGGAAAACTTTTTTTTTATTTTAATAATTATATAGAAAAAAATAATTGGTTGAACAGGCTCCAAATGTCAAAATTGGTTGGAACAATAAATTAGTTGGTGACACAAAAATATTAGTTAGATTTTATTTTTTTATTTCAATAATTAGTTGGCAATTTAGCAACGTATTTAGCCCTGCCAATTTAAGAGAAATAATTAGTTGGGGCAACTAATTATTTTTCTCCGTGTACAAAGTGATAGTTATTCATTTTTAATTCATGCAATTTTTTTTTTATTAGTAAGAGTAACTAAAAAATTGTTACAAATATATTTTTATAGTCGCGAGATTTTATATTTATCGTAACTATAAAATAAATAGTCACATAGACTTACAATGAATTCTTGTCACTCTATAGTTACCGTCACCAAAATTTTTTCTGAGTGCAGAAAAAATTGCGACTAAATACTCTTAGCCCAAAGACCGATTTGTGTGTAGTGCAGGTACCTTACTGAGGCTCCCTTGGGCAATTCTCAGAGGTTGCGGAGACGCAGCGGTTGTTTCCAAGTTTGAGTTCTAAAACGCTTTGGTAACTCCGAAATTACTGGGAAAGCAGTAGAGGCTCACTCCACCTCTGTAGTATCGGCGTGGTAAACGTCGACTTTGAGGTTTCCACTAGACTCGTGGACTTCCGCTTAACGCATAGAAGAAAATCCTTTCTGGTGAAAGTAAACGGGTGTTTGGCCGAGAGTGAAAAATCATTTTTCGAGACTACACATTTTTTTAAAATACTTGTAAAAATGCTACATTGTCTATTGATATAAGATATTTTACATATCCTTTTAATTAATTAATTTATTTATTTTTATTTATTTATTCTACGATGAACGTGACAAGTTCCTTCAACTTAATGATAATAATGGCATATAACATTATAACATATTACACATTGAACCTAAAACAAGGCTGCAAAGTAGAACTTTGCAAATTTTTACAAATCTACCTCTATGAGGAAGCATGTTAATTTATTTTGGTTTCCTCATAGAGGAAGCTTTGTAAAAATCCAACAATAATGAGGAAGCAATTTGCAAAGTTCTACTTTGCAGCCTCGTTTAAAAAAATTTTAAATGGCATTAGTTTTGAACCCCTTGACAGATTCTCGCCAGATTCGAACTGATGCTTAGTTTACCCACACTCTACTTGTGGACCAAATTTGAGCCCGATATCTTAAAAATTGCGGAAGTTAGAGCACGAACAAAAAATTCAAAATGCCATAAATTTTAAACCCCTTAACGGATTGACGTCAAATTCACTCCCAAACTTTATTTAATAACATTCCACTTGTGGACCAAATTTGAGCCCGATATCTTAAAAATTGCGAAAGTTCGAGCACGAACAAAAAACGTCAAAAAATTTAAAAATGCCATAAATTGTGAACCCCTTAACGGATTGACACCAAATTTAATCCCAAACACTATTTGATAACAGTCCACTTCTGGTCCAAGTTTGAGCCGGATATCATAAAAATTGCGGGAGTTAGAGCCCGAGCTGACATTTTCCAAAAAACTCAAAATGCCATAAATTTTGAACACCTTGATGGATTAACTCCAAATTCAATCCCATATCTTGTTTAACGACAGTTTACTTGTGGTTCAAATTTGAGCCCGATATCTTAAAAATTGCGATGGCTATCGTGCTAACAAAAAATTGTGCACATACGCACACACACATACAGACATTTTTTTTAAACCACTTTTCTCGACGTTTGAGACCATTCTGAAAATCTTTAAAAAAAAATTTACACGAAAAAAAGCTTCCTCTATTAGGAAGCAAAAATGTACGATAAATCAAGTAACGAAAAATCAATGAGTGTTATATATTGGTTTACTTCCTTCATTAATCGAAATTTCAATTTTTTTTATTCAACGGGAAAAAAAGATGATCTTTTTTATTGAATATTATATGATTAATCTTATTTAGCCTTTAGACACCAAGTTCTTAATAATAGAATCTTAAAAAACGAATATGGCCTTCGTCACGTTTTGTCCATGAACCGTAGACGGTAAAAAAAAACGTCACTGCTCTGATTCTGATCCTGGTCCTCACCCACCTTGGAATTTAATTATTCTGGAGCAATGTTTTATTATGCGATGCATACCAACGCGTTTTTTTCAGAGCCGCGTTTCTCGATTTAACACTCGACGACGGTGTAATTATTTCAAATATTCATTACTAAATAACGTGAATGATGGAATTTTTCTGGAGGAAGCTCCGATCGCATGAGAACTATAAAATAAAACAGAATTAAAAAATGAAACAAAAATTGCAAATAATTGCATTAATAGCAATAATTTTTATGAAAAAAAACTCAACAAATTAAAAATGTTAAAACATCTCCAGAAACTTATGTTAATTCTTAACTACAATGATAACATATATCTACTATGATATAATATAATATAATAACTACAATGATAATATATATTATAACATTAAATTAAAAATATGGATTAAAATAAGACATTCATATAGCTGTATAGTTAGAATTTAACACAAATCGTACAATTTATAATAATATTACATATAATTAATTTTAATTTTATTACTATATATTTTTTAAAAATTATTATTAAATAATTTATAATACAATTCTTTCCTAATTAAATAAGTTCAGTAATTTTGATGATACTTTCATCAATACTTTCTGTTGATTGCATTTTAGGAGTCGAGACGTGCGTTCATGTCGAAAAATTTACAATTTATATTTAGAATTTTTTTTTTTTTCGTAAGGAAATATAGTATTTAAAAACTTAGGGCAAACTAATTACGCGAATTTCATTCGAAAACGTACAGGTTTAATTCAACATTGAGACACGTAGGTTTCACATGATATCCTAGTCCATTTCTACGTTTGCCAAAGTGCAAAGTTGACTCTGTACAGTGAAGGCGAGGAGAGGAGTTAAAGCAGACTAGATTTTCTCACCAGCGTCGTATTCTCGAGTGTACCGTCAGATACGTTGGGGTAAGAAGGAACCACGGGGCCCTTGGGTGTCACTGTGACGCCACGTCCAAGATATTCGAATTTCTGGATTGGAGCAGACTCAACAACTCTATGGTTGCGACGACTTTACTTTCTATACAATCTCCACATGCACAAAACTTCCAATTTACCTCATTGTACTTTGCTACGCTCGCCTAATTTACCTATTTGAGAAAATGCTCCACGAATGAATTGAGTGAGGCAAGTCATGCGAATGCAATTGCCACTTCAATTCTTCATGAGTAAACGCAGTTTACTTTCTTATTTATTAATTTTCATTTCATTCAAACTCATGCAATATTCTCCACAGGTTAAAGATTAATTTGACAAAATGAAAAACAGTAAATGAAAATATAATTAAAGGCTTCATTGCTTTATGAAAAAAAAAAAAAAATGTATTGCGATCGAAGTGCAGCATAGATTAATGGCAATTTTATACTTGATGAATAAAAGAGGAATATTAGTTCTTTGTACTTAAAAATTAATTTGGCAAAATGAAAATAAAGAGAGTAATATGATTAAATTTTTTTTAAAATTTTATTTAGATTTAATTGTTTTTAAAAAATAATAATTGAATTTTTTAAATTTTTTATTTAATTAAAATAAATATTTATAACATTGTTAAATTTTTTTTAAATTAAAATTTTCTTTATTATTTAATTTAATTAAATAAAAAAAGAAAAGTTAATTAAATAAGTTAAATAAAAGTTAAAAATAAAGAGAGTAATATGATTAAATTTAAAAAAAAATTTATTTATATTTAATTGTTTTTAAAAAATAATAATTGAATTTTTAAAAAATTTTATTTAATTAAAATAAATATTTATAACATTGTTAAATTTTTTTTATATTAAAATTTTCTTTATTATTTAATTTAATTACATAAAAAAAAGAAAAGTTAATTAAACTCCATTGCTTTATGAAGAAATAATGTATAGCGATCGAAATGCAGCACAGATGAATGGCAATTTTGTATCTGATGAATAAAAGAGGAATATAAGTTCGTTTTACTTGAAGCTTAATTTGGCAGAATGAAAAAAAGAACGATATAATTGAAGAGAAATTTTCATAGCTTTATGAAAAAATAATGTATAGCGATCAGAATGCAGCAGAGATTAGTAGCAGTCATGTAGTTGATGAATAAAAGAGGAATATAAGTTCGTTTTAATAAATTGCTATTAATGTTTGATAAAATGAATTTATTAGTGGCTGATCTCCATAATTCTCCATGGCTTATTACTGGCTTGAAGGAAGAGAAAATAATCACAGAACCACGTACGAGAAGGTTATCGCAGTTGAGTAAACGTGAAATAACTCCTCCAGCAGTTTTTCTCCTTCATAGAGATTATCCGCCGGTATTACCGCTCCCGTCTGACTAAAAAGCTGGCACTTCTACTTGGGCCAGAACGTGAGCGTCCCTTCAACGTTTCTTGCGACTGTAATTACGTCAAGACAAACTGTATCGCACACGTGCCAAAAAAAAAATACGAGCAACCTTGTGGATTTAATATAATAATTTATGACACAGATTTACATACAAAAAATATGGTAATTATCGAAAGTAAAAGTTTTTCCCACTTTTTAATTTTTGTCATTTTTTACTCTGCAAAAAAGTGTACTTTGAAAATAAGAAAATCATCTAGGCGTTAAATATAATTCTTGTCCGATTTTTTTAAATTACAAATTTCCTCCAAAATTATAGATTTTTTTGAAAAATCCAAAAATAATTTTATTTTGGAAAAGCTTTGATATTCTAACGAGTTGCCAAAAATAATTGATTGTTACATGAATAAATATATGAAATCAAGAAATTTCTTTTTTTAATTTGACTTTTTATGGGTTTCAATTTTAGCGATTTATTCAATTTACTGTAATATGTTTTCGACGTAATTCGCAAGGAAAAACAAGATCCGATATTCGTGGACCTTTCTCTATTATATTAAGAGGGACCAACCCTCAGTGAAGTTTAGTTATGATGCGATAAACCGTATAGTGTAACGTTATCAATTTCAGGCGGTAAAGGCGATAGGAACGTCTGGGACACTGTAAATCGCCCGAACAACGATAGGAAATTTAATATAGGTTCACTGAAGTGTTTATCAATGGTGAAACAGGCTTTGTCTTTTCACTACCGCGTTAAAATTAAAATAACATTTTCAACAGATTGTAATTCCTGCACGGAAAATTAATAATAACCATTGAGAAAATCACTACTATGACAATAAATATAAAAGTTAATCACTTTTTTGCAACTTTTTTTGTTTCTGAAAAATTCAAAATCACGTAAAATCGAAAGCGCTTTACCGATCACGACCAAATTTGGTAGGTAGTAGTGCTGAATGTTGTTTTTCATCTATAAAAAATTTCAATTGATTTGGTGATATTTGACTTGAATTAGAGCAAAACGAATATTTTTTGAAAAATTCAAAATCCCATAAAAACCGAATTTTTTTTACAGATTCATTCCAAATTCAATACCGATCCTTCTTTAACATAGTTTTATTTATCAAAAATTATTTACCTCAATAGCTAAAAATTTGCGGATTCTAGAGAGCGCACAAACATTTTACGAAAATTGCAAAATCAAGTAAATTTGAACATGTTTTTGAATTTTTTTGAAAATTTCCACAAATTTCGATCTGCTTTACATGTTTGCTAAATTTCAGCCCGATTGTTAATACACTTCTTGAGATATATACATTTGAATTTTGAGTGATGGCCACACCGACACACACACACACACACACACACACACACGCACATCCATCCATAGATTTTTTTCTAAACCACTTTGCTCGACATAAAAAACGGGAAAAAATGTTTACACGAGAACAAAGTGGAAGCAGAAATGAAAACTAATGAAAAGCAAACGATCAACTTTACATTAATTTTTTGTAACACGTGCATGAACAACGGTGCTTTCCATAGCAGTTTTACGAGACGAAAGTTTCCAGTTTCATAGCAGAGTTCAAGCAATAGGTTGGCGCATGCGCAAACAGAAAGAAAAAAGTAGTTGTAAACACTGATTTATCGCTCCCGACAACCAATGGAAATAGTTAGCATAGCGCCAACTACTCGGTCAGTTGAAGAAACTATAACCTCGTTGGTATAGTATCGACAGTAACAATGACCAGCTGAGATCATAACCTCAACTCACCGGTTGGTTGGCGTAACGAATCATTTGGATTGGATAGCAGCCGTGATAGTTGCAGGAACCAAGTTGTTGGTTATACGTATTATTTTTGCTACCAATCGAATAAAGTTGAGACTGCGATTCCGATTTAGTTTCAGCAACTAACACGCGGCACAGCATATGCTGAAATTGGTAGCCAGAACTACTTTTTTCCCTTGCGTGATTCACTTTCGTCCCTAGAGATGGTAATTTGTAACCTTACTTTTTCCTGTTCGTTCCGCAAAACTACCATTCAAAGCACCAGTATATTCATGTACTTGATACAAAAAATATAGTGTGCGACAAGGGTCAAAATTGACGTTTGCGACTCGTGTGATTGCAGCCCTCGCATTCCTCACACTCATCGCAATCGCCATCTTTCGACTCTTGTCGCACAATATACTATTGCTTTAGTTTTCTATTCGCAAAATTTGAAAATCGTTATTATTATTAAGGTAGTTCTGTCGTGAAGGCAAACCAAACTCATATGCATGAATTTTTGACATGTTGTAATTTAGCTATTCAATTTTACTTGCACAAAATCTTGAAGGCTTTTACCGAGTATTTGAATGAACAATTAAAACTTGAAAATCGATCTTTTTACACGGCGCTAACGGGAGAGCTGGAAAAATTGATCTTTAAATCGAAAATTAACATACTTAGATCAAAGATAGAGAAAAAATAAAAAGTACTACGGATTCGCAAATCATTCAGGAATTGATGCATCATGAAAAAAGGTGAAGTCTCCGGAATAATGTTTAATTGAACCAATGTCAAAGTGCACAATACCGGGCCAAATGACATTTCCTAACCTAATTATCGTAAAAATGAAGTCAAATCCGCACTAAACATATCAACTATTTACAAATAATCGTTTTAATTTGATTACGACAATTTCGAAGGATTCTCGATTATTTTTTATATTATTATTGAGGCAGTCAAAGTGATGCGTATGATTATTTTTTAATGTCATATAGACTCTGAGATTTATGACTCCGGCGTACAGACAGAACTACCTTAATCGACTTGACAGGATAAAATCGGAACACCGAAATAGATGTAAATTTGCGTCGTTTCGCAGCCGTTCTCACATTGTCTTTCCATTTATCTTTTTTTACTGTTGTAAATCTTCGCCGTTTATAGCGAAGCTTGTCCGTCACGGACGCCGCCATATTTATTTACTGCCAGCCGACGCCGGAGAATCAGCTGGGCCCACTGCTACCAACGCTCAGACATTACGGCGTTGCCAAGTCGTTTCGCTGCAAGAACAAATAACTTTTGGCCGCGTTAATCACGAATAACCCTAATTAAACTGTCTGTATTTACTAATAATCACTCAGAAGATATGCATATGTGGTCTGCCTATAAAAAAACCGACATGAATATTTATTTTCAGCGTTAAAAAAAACTTCGTTTTTTGATTTTAAGAGTTATCGTCAGGAAAAAGATAAAAATCAAATCAGCAACAAAACATGAAGGAAAAAGTCGAAAAACAACATTTCTAGACAATGTTTTCGATTTCAACCACAATAATCTTCATTTTTTGCTAAAGTCGTAATTTCAGTTATTTTAGTTGGTCATTAAACACAATATTTGTAATGTTTCTTACTAGTTGCTCAATGACTCTAACGTATCTGAAATACATCCTTAAATGCTCGAATCGTTAGATGTACACGGAAAAAAATGTTTGGTTGTGGCAACTTCGTTTTCGATTTGCTGTACACAATATCTAAAAAATTAGTTGCCTCAACCATATCGAATAGTAACCTCAACTATTCACGATTAGTTCTCGCGAGATTAGTTAGGTTAACTAATCCAATCGTTGGGACTACCACTCGAATAGTTGGGACTACCATTCAAATCGTCGGTATTACCATTCGAACCGTCGGTATTACCATTCGAATCGTTGGTATTACCATTTGAGTTGCAAGGGAAATAGAATAATCGATTGGTTGTGTCAACTCATTTCTTGGTTATGGAAACTAATCTTTTTTTCCGTCTAGTTTGGTTGGCATTACTAATCGGTTGGTGGCATTACCAATCGATTAGTTGGCACTAAAAACCGGTTGGTTGGCATTACCAATCGATTAGTTGGCACTAACAACCGGTTGGTTGGCATTACCAATCGATTAGTTGGCACTAACAATCGGTTGGTTGGCATTACCAATCGATTAGTTGGCACTAACAACCGTTTGGTTGGCATTACCAATCGATTAGTTGGTACTAACAATCGGTTGGTTGGCGCTACCCAATCGGTTATTTGACATTATCAATCGGTTGATTCTGACACTCAATAACTTGCTAATGCAATATTCTACCATGCCTGTTGGTTGGGAGATATCAATTGCATGGTTCCTACAACTATACCCTTTTCTCCGTGTGCATTTATGTCGATGCATTGTGTCGAAATAAGGTAATTTAAATCGATATCGATTTGATTATACCTGGTGGGTCTGCACGCTATTGTAAATTTGCTCTGCGACGAATTTTGGTATTCAGTATTCAATCTACAATTTATACTCCCACGAGGCTGCTGTAACCATGCTTGCTTAGTTACTTTGAGCAAAAGTGAGACGGTGAAGGTTCGTGGCGTGAGGGTCTACCGAGTCTCTCGATACATACATGAATGTATTTAACTTTTGCTGCACCCATTACTCTCTGGTACAGCAGATACAGTATATAACATATTCACTGTTGGTTGGAATGCGAATTGTTGCACGCGATTCGAGACGAACGTGTTGTTCCTAATCATTCCCGTACTGGCACCGCACTTAAGTTCGTAGATTCCCTCAGTAGTAGTCCAATTATTCTGAAATAGTTGAAAATACATTTGGACCATTTGGAACGTTTCCAAACCGAATTAACCGCCTTACACGTATGGTCTACTTAGCTATATGGTAAATATCTTGAGAATCTTTTGAAAGGCCTTGTCATTTTTAAAAAATAACAACGGATTATATTCTATTCGATTTCAAATTTGAAAAAAAGTTGCAAACCAGAACTTTTCACATTCCTCATTAATTTTTATTTTTCACAAAGCCACCTCTATGAGTAAACTAAAAAAATGAAAATTAATGAGGAAACAATGTGCAAAGCTCTACTTTGCAACTTTTTTGGTTACCTATATAGGTCTTGAAAAATTCAAAATCACGTAAAATCCAAACCGATTTACCGATCACCACAAAATTTGGTAGGTAGCAGAGCTGAATGTTATTCTTCATCTGTAGAAAATTTCAGCTAATTTGGTGACATTTGACGTGAGTTAGAACAAAATGAATATTTTTTGAAAAATTCAAAATCCCATAAAAACCGAATTGCTTTACCGATCACAACAAAATTTGGTGGGTAGCAGAGTCGAATGTTATTTTTCATCTGTAGAAAATTTTAGTTAATTTGGTGAGTTTTGACATGAGTTAGAGCAAAATGAATATTTTTTAAAAAATTCAAAATCCCATAAAAACCGAACCGCGTTACCGGTTACGATGAAATTTCATAGGTAGCAGAGTCGAATGTCATTTTTCATCTGCAGAAAATTTTAGTTAATTTGGTGAGATTTGCCGTGAATTAGAGCAAAACGAATATTTTTTGCAAATTTCAAAATCCCATCAAAACCGAACCGCTTTACCGATCACGACAAAATTTGGTGGGTAGCAGAGTCGAATGTTATTTTTCATCTGTAGAAAATTTTAGTTAATTTGGTGAGAGTAGACGTGAGTTAGAGCAAAACGAATATTTTATAAAAATTTCAAAATCCCATAAAAACCGAACTTTTTTACGGATTCATTCTAAATTCAATACCGATCCTCCTTTAACATAGCTTTATTGATAAAAAAATTATTTAGCTCAATAGCTAAAAATCCGGATGCTAGAGAGCGTACAAACATTTTTCGAAAATTGCAAAGTAAAAAAATCGATGCTTGGAGTTCTTAAAAAAATACGTTAAAAAAGTGTTTGGCAACCCAACATTTTAATAAAAATCAATAAATAAATAATAATAAAAATAACATTATTTTCGCCACGCTTTACAAGCACGGAATGGGCGACTTTCCGTGCACGGGTTAAAAAAACAATTTGTAATAGTTAAAAAAGTAGTAACTCTTTTTCCATCAACTGGAATACATGATATAATTTTCCCATAATATTTACCCATAAAATCTGCGTAACGATCGTGATCTAATAAGCCAAGTTTCTATTTACCTACCTACTTGTTTAACGACCGCACTGGAGTGAAGTTGAAACCTAACGGCGTGGTTCTTACATAGTGCAGCGTAAATATTTATGGCTACAGGCAACCTGTGAATTTGCTCCATGCTCCCAGGACATTAGGTCAACCCTGCCTCAACCCCGTCACTTAATTTATCGGGCTATTTCTGTCCGGGAGTGAAAGCGGCACGCGAGGCATTCGCTTTCGAACAGCGTGCGCCGGACGAAATCGAATCATTGACAGGTAATCCGATTCAGATGCTCCGGAGACACTCTGTGCTATTCCCCTCAGCAGTATGCTATCATTTTATCTCGATGCTCGGTTTTGGTCCTGCAGCAAACTATATGACATTAAGCGGATATATAGAGAAAATAGGACAAATTATTCAACTTTACTCTGCCCTGCAAAAAAATATTTTTTAAAATTAATATACCGGTATAAAGCTCGGATGCATATAACGTATATTAATTTTCAGATGCATTCGTCATTGACAAATACAATATTGGTATATTGAAATGGAGATTATAATACTAACGTACTGTAATTTTCAATTACCAGTATCGTAAAATTCTTATACTATCCTAATATTTACGATATAGATAAAATACTAAACTGTAATTTTCAACTACCAGTATTGTAAAATTCTTATACTATCCTAATATTTACAATATAGATAAAATAGGACAAATGTTTCGACTTACTCTGCCATGCAGAAAAGTATTTTTGAAAATTAATATACCGGTTATCGGATGCATATAACGTATATTAATTTTCAGATGCATTCGTCATTGACAAATACAATATTGGTATATTGAAATGAAGATTATAACAATAACGTACTGTAATTTTCAATTATCAGTATTGTAAAATTCTTATACTATCCTAATATTTACAATATAGAGAAAATAGCACAAATGTTTCAACTTTACACTGCACTGCAAAAAAGTATTTTTGAAAATTAATATATCGGTTAGAAAGCTCGGATGCATATAACGTATATTAATTTTCAATTACCAGTATTGTAAAATTCTTATACTATCCTAATATTTACAATATAGAGAAAATAGGACAAATGTTGCAACTTTACACTGCACTGCAAAAAAATATTTTTGGAAATTAATATATCGGTTATAAAGCTCGGATGCATATAACGTATATTAATTTTCAGATGCATTCGTCATTGACAAATATAATATTGGTATATTGAAATGGAGATTATAATACTGACGTACTGTAATTTTCAAATACCAGTATTGTAAAATTCTTATACTATCCTAATATTTACAATATAGAGAAAATAGGACAAATGTTTCAACTTTACTGCACTGCAAAAAAGTATTTTTGAAAATTACTATATCGGTTATAAAGCTCGGATGCATATAACGTATATTAATTTTCAGATGCATTCGTTATTGACAAATACAATATTGGTATATTAAAATGGAGATTATAATACTAACGTACGGTAATTTTCAATTATTAGTATCGTAAAATTCTTATACTATCCTAATATTTGCAATATAGAGAAAATAGGACAAATGTTTCAACTTTACACTGCACTACAAAAAAGTATTTTTGAAAATGAATAAATTGTTATAAAGCTCGGATGCATATAACGTATATTAATTTTCAGATGCATTCGTTATTGACAAATACAATATTGGTATATTGAAATGAAGATTATAATACTGACGAACTGTAATTTTCAAATACCAGTATTGTAAAATTTTTATAATATCCTAATATTTACAATATACAGAAAATAGGACAAATGTTTCAACTTTACACTGCACTGCAAAAAAGTATTTTTGAAAATTACTATATCGGTTATAAAGCTCGGATGCATATAACGTATATTAATTTTCAGATACATTCGTCATTGACAAATATAATATTGGTATATTGAAATGGAGATTATAATACTGACGTACTGTAATTTTCAATTATCAGTATTGTAAAATTCTTATACTATCCTAATATTTACAATATAGAGAAAATAGGACAAATGTTTCAACTTTACACTGCACTGCAAAAAAGTATTTTTGAAAATTAATATATCGGTTATAAAGCTCGGATGCATATAACGTATATTAATTTTCAGATGCATTCGTTATTGACAAATACAATATTGGTATATTGAAATGGAGATTATAATACTGACGTACTGTAATTTTCAATTATCAGTATCGTAAAATTCTTATAATATCCTAATATTCACAATATAGAGAAAATAGGACAAATGTTTCAACTTTACTCTGCACTACAAAAAAGTATTTTTGAAAATGAATAAATTGTTATAAAGCTCGGATGCATATAACGTATATTAATTTTCAGATGCATTTGTCATTGACAAATACAATATTGGTATATTGAAATGAAGATTATAATACTGACGTACTGTAATTTTCAAATACCAGTATTGTAAAATTTTTATAATATCCTAATATTTACAATATACAGAAAATAGGACAAATGTTTCAACTTTACACTACACTACAAAAAAGTATTTTTGAAAATTAATAAATTGTTATAAAGCTCGGATGCATATAACGTATATTAATTTTCAGATGCATTCGTTATTGACAAATACAATATTGGTATATTAAAATGGAGATTATAATACTAACGTACGGTAATTTTCAATTATCAGTATCGTAAAATTCTTATACTATCCTAATATTTACAATATAGAGAAAATAGGACAAATGTTGCAACTTTACTGCACTGCAAAAAAGTATTTTTGAAAATTAATATATCGCTTATAAAGCTCGGATGCATATAACGTATATTAATTTTCAGATATATTCGTCATTGACAAATACAATATTGGTATGTTGAAATCTATAATATGAGCCTAAATATCGTACAATTTTTATACTATCCTAATATTTACAATATATGTATATTAATATAGAATTCATTTACTTGATTCATAAATCTCATATCGTTTTGTATATTAAATGTATCTATATTTTGTATATTTATTTAAGTATGCAAAATTGAAACTTGTTTTTTCATTATTTTTTACTGTTTACAAAGCTACCTTTAAGAGGAAATTTGTAAAGATTGAAAAATAATAATGACTAAGGTTCTATTTTGAATTCTCCACTGTCAAAATTTTTTATTTCGGCGAGTTTATGTTTTGCAAAAGTTAAATTCATTATCTTTAATTTTTCGAAATTATTCAAAACTCCATTAAAACCGAACCTTTTTCGATTTTGGTGAAATTTAATAGCAAACAACATTAAATGCTCCAGCACTGACCCATTTTTGTTTTCTTGCGTAGCTAAATTTAAGCTTTCCACAAATCTATGAAAGTGTTTTTTGAATGCATAATATTTATTCTCTGAATTTTCGAGAGCTTTTTTTTTTAATTCCTAAGCCACACAACATGTTCAATCTTCGTCCGGTGCCAACTTTTTCTCACTTAATCATTTGAGGCCACATTTTTTTTTTTTTTCGTTCGTTCGCTCTTTCTCTCCAAATTCGATCGATACAACGACAGGTGCATTTTTGGCAGCTGGTTGGCTCACTGGGTCGAAAAGCTTCGCCCTTTCACCAACATCGACGTTGTGCTGAGGTCCAATTTACATTATCAGAAATTTGATTCTTCAGCTGATAATTAATTTTAAATATCATAACATAAATTTAATTTTATACACGGGTTGCAGCAAAATTACAAATTTTTTATATTAAATTTCCTAATTTTCATAGAATTCTGTTGAAAAATCTGTCATTTTAAATTTCACTTACATGCCAATTTCAATATACCAGTTTATGTAAAAGAGCTTATTTTACCTGTAATGGAATTTTATACAAAATATTTTTAACAGTGAGTTTGACAACACATTTAAAATTTAATTATTAATCAATCTAGGAGTCATAATAACAAAAATCTATTTAATTCTAAACTATTTCGAGTTTATTCTCCTTCAATTCCGAAAATTTAGATATTTTTATATTTTAAGCTAGGAATAAATAAATAAATTATTTCGCAGAATACTAATTTTACTTTTAATTTATTAACGCATTTCTCCTTTTACATAATTTATACATTTTTAGTATAGAATGACACAAAAAAAAATATATATATATACTTATGTATATATATATTTATCTTTTTTGTTTATTTAGAATTACTGCGATATTAGCATAAACTATTCTAGAATTCTAAACATATAATTAAAATATACTAATTCTAGAATAAACTAATATCACAGTAATTCTACTTTCGACAAACGTTGAATAGTTGAATTTCTCATATATTTCGACGGAGTTAATTTTTGTTAAAAAAGTTTCTAGTTTTCTGTTTGAACGATGAAAATTTAACAATGAGAAACTTTCAGCTATACATGCATTATATAAGGATTTATTAAAAGAAATCATAAAATCAGCTTATATATCGATATAACAATTTAACAAGTTCATAAATTTATTTAATTAAGGTCAGTAAGTCAATCAACGACGACCCAATCAGTCTCCGATGTTCAATTATAGACGGACTAATTATCGGATGATGTCTTCGGACTCTTGCGTTATATACGACGAGCCACTCGTTTTTCAGCAATCTCGTTCCATTTTGCAGGACGTCCAAGTTCTTCCCGGTGGCAATAAATCACGACATCCCGTCCGAAGATTCACTAGAGGCTTGTCGGCGATACGGTTGGACGTTGTTTACGTCCGATAGAGAACGAGGAGGTTGAGAAGTTGAGCTCCGGCTTAAGCGAGGCGAAATAATTAAGTCCTTTCTCGAAACTCAGTTTTGCGAAGCAATCTCTTACCAACATCAACAAAAATGCTACACACGCTCAGTCAATCCGTTGGAAAATACACCAAAAAAAAGCTGCTAATCGACAGATATTAATTTCCATAGTGTAGTTTCATCCGACGTATTTATTTTTTGATCCTGAAAAAAGCTGTTAATCGACAGATATAAATTTCTATAGTGTGATTTAATCCGTCGTATTTATTTTTTGATCCTGATATTCCCTTTTCTAAAGGACTATAACGGTTTACACTTTTTTTTGGTGTAACAATTAGTAAGTTCGAGAAGGAAATTAAAAGATCAAAATGACGTGTTTAATTAAGCGCAAAAAAATATATCTTGAATTTTATTTTTTCAATTTCGGTTCGGTTTTGTGTTTTTTTTTATTTGGTCAGAATCAATATATTGCACATTTCATTGAAATACATATATGTTTGATGGAAAGCAATTTTTAGTCAAAACAAATAAAGACAAATTGAATATATGTATTGATTCACGTTAAATAGACCTTTTTTCTGGGTGCAACGTTAATTTGCCTTTTATGCAAATTGCTTATGATTATCCGGCAATTGTCGTAAATATTTACAACGAAAAATAAATAACTCGTATATTAAAAGCAAGACACTCGAAGTAATGGATTTTCGAGTACAGGAAAATACCAGGGGAGTAAGCGCAAAAAAATATATTTTGTATTTTATTTTTTTAATTTTGCTTCATTTTTTGTTTTTTTTTTTGTTTGGTCAAAATTAATACATTGCACATTTCAATGAAATACATATATGTTTCATGGAAAGTAAATTTTAGTTAATGTTGAGTCACGTTAACTAGACCTTTTTCTGGGTGCAACGTCAATTTGCCTTGAATTGTCTGGTATTGAATTTGGGCGAAATCTGCAAAGCGGTTTGGTTTTTATATTTTGAATTTTTCGAAAAATATTCGTTTTGCTCTAATTCAGGTAAAATTTCAACAAATCATCTGAAATTTTTTACACTGAAACAATAACATTCAGCCCTGCTACATACCAAATTTGGTGATGATCGGTAAAGCGGTTCGGATTTTAGGTTAATTTGAATTTTTTTAAAATTGACTGGTGTCGCTCTGGATTTCGTAAAACATCAGAAAATTGGCAGTGATATCGAAGGTGTCCGAATGAGTAAAAAAAATAGTTTAACATTTTTTTTCTGTGAATAGCTTTTACAACACGAATAAAAATATGAAACATATTGCAATACAAAGTTAAGTGAAAAACAACATTTTTTTGTATGTGTGTTTTTTTGTCAGATTTACTCCATCGAAGTTATATGAATAATAAAATAAAAATACATTTCCCAAATGGATTGTTTTAAAAATCTGAAAAAAATTCACAAAGAGTGCTTTCAAGTGGTACTAAAGTGTCCAATTATGGGATAGATCTGAGAACGTCGAAAAAAAAGTGGCTGAACTGACAGAGAATGCCTCATATGTTTCATGGAAAGTAAATTTTAGTTAATATTGAGTCACGTTAACTAGACCTTTTTTCTGGGTGCAACGTTAATTTGCCTTTTATGTAAATTGCTTATGATTATCCGGCAATTGTCGTAAATATTTACAACGAAAAATAAATAACTCGTATATTAAGAGCAACACACGCGAAGTAATGTATTTTCGAGTACAGGAAAATACCAGGGGAGTAACCGCAAAAAAAATATATTTTTTATTTAATTTTTTAAATTTTGCTTCATTTTTTTATTTTTATTTTTTGGTAAAAATCAATACATTGCACATTTCAATGAAATACATATATGTTTCATGGAAAGTAAATTTTAGTTAATATTGAGTCACGTTAATTAGACCTTTTTTCTGGGTGCAACGTTAATTTGCCTTTTATGTAAATTGCTTATGATTATCCAGCAATTGTCGTAAATATTTACAACGAAAAATAAATAACTCGTATATTAAGAGCAAGACACTCGAAGTAATGTATTTTCGAGTACAGGAAAATACCAGGGGAGAAAGCGCAAAAAAAATATATTTTTTATTTAATTTTTTAAATTTTGCTTCATTTTTTGTTTTTTTTTGTTTGATCAAAATCAATACATTGCACATTTCAATGAAATACATATATGTTTCATGGAAAGTAAATTTTAATTAATATTGAGTCACGTTAATTAGACCTTTTTTCTGGGTGCAACGTTAATTTACCTTTTATGTAAATTGCTTATGATTATCCGGCAATTGTCGTAAATATTTACAACGAAAAATAAATAACTCGTATATTAAGAGCAAGACACTGGAAGTAATGTATTTTCGAGTACAGGAAAATACCAGGAGAGTTAGCGCAAAAAAAATATATTTTTTATTTAATTTTTTTAATTTTGCTTCATTTTTTGTTTTTTTTTTGGTCGAAATCAATACATTTCACATTTCAATGAAATACATATATGTTTCATGGAAAGTAAATTTTAGTTAAAATTGAGTCACGTTAATTAGACCTTTTTTCTGGGTGCAACGTTAATTTGCCTTTTATGTAAATTGCTTATGATTATCCGGCAATTGTCGTAAATATTTACAACGAAAAATAAATAACTCGTATATTAAGAGCAAGACACTCGAAGTAATGTATTTTCGAGTACAGGAAAATACCAGGGGAGTAACCGCAAAAAAAAATATATTTTTTATTTGATTTTTTAAATTTTGCTTCATTTTTTTATTTTTATTTTTTTGGTAAAAATCAATACATTGCACATTTCAATGAAATACATATATGTTTCATGAAAAGCAAATTTTAGTTAATATTGAGTCACGTTAATTAGACCTTTTTCCTGGGTGCAACGTTAATTTGCCTTTTATGTAAATTGCTTATGATTATCCGGTAATTGTCGTAAATATTTACAACGAAAAATAAATAACTCGTATATTAAGAGCAAGACACTCGAAGTAATGTATTTTCGAGTACAGGAAAATACCAGGGGAGTAAGCGCAAAATAATATATTTTGTATTTCATTTTTTTAATTTTGCTTCATTATTTCTTTTTTGTTTGGTCAAAATCAATACATTTCACATTTCAATGAAATACATATATGTTTCATGGAAAGCAAATTTTAGTTAACATTGGTTTACGTTAACTGGATCTTTTTTCTGGGTGCAGCGTTAATTTGCCTTTTATGTAAATTGCTTATGATTATCCGGCAATTGTCGTAAATATTTACAACGAAAAATAAATAACTCGTATATTAAGAGCAAGACACTCGAAGTAATGTATTTTCGAGTACAGGAAAATACCAGGGGAGTAGGTTGGTCGTGAAATCGTTTATTGCGAAACAACTTGCCTGGACGACCTTATAATGGATACAGACTGGCTATTATGACATCCGGAGTATCGCCCTCTAGTGGTTATCTTCATTGTTACTGTTACTGCAACGTAGTCCCATCGATGCTACGTGGCCAGCAAAGAACTATACAACTGTTGTATTGTATGTACATACTATACTATCATGCAGTAGAGATACTCACTGTGTAAAAGCATCTCGCCTCGAGGAATTTGTATTCCATCGGGGAGAAATTCTCGAGTATATGGAGACACGAAAAAATTATCTCTCCGAAGTGTTTTCGTTTGCAAAACGTGCACCACGAACACCGTCAGCTTGCGCTCGTTTTCTAACCTCCATTGCAAAAGGGAACCGCGTTGAAGTACGAGGGACGCCACGGGAACTAATCTGGCGCTGGTTGCCTTCAGCAATCTCCCGAAGATTGCCATTCAATGACCCGGCATTCACCTCGACCGTGGCGTTTGCGCTACGAATTTCTTGCAAATTTGTATTCGTCGAGTGCGCAGTCCTGGTATGCATGAGAATTTCTGTGATAGTGGATAGCGATACTACGAACATAAATCTACAGGAAATTTTGAACATAGAAGTTTTTATGTCTACACTGTTAAAAAAATCGACTAGAGAATTACAGTATCGGAGTGAAAGTTTTTATTCACAACCTGTACCACAAATTTCTTGCCAATCAATATTAAGTATTTGGAGCAGAGTTGTAAATCCCCATTAATTCATGAGATATAGTTTACAGTACAATTTGTTTTGTAATTATGATTTCATAATAATAGTATGTCGTGATTATAAAATAGCGTGTAAACATTCGAATAGCTGAAAAAAATACTAATTTTCGCTTTAATATTGTAAGAAATACTGGAAAAAGTGGAAGAAATAAGTAATGCATTACTTATTTTTTTCCATTTTTTCAAAAGGATTACCGTGAATTTTTATTAAAAAATAATAATTTTTGCAGCCACTCCAAAGTTTAATCATCGTATTACAATCGCTACATGTTATTATTATAAAATCATAATTATAGACCTGATCGTATCATCATCATTATTTCTATAAGTATTAGGCATTTACAACTCTGATTTGGAGTAACAGTACTGGAAAAGATTTGAGAAATGTTTATATTTAATGTTACAAAATACTAGAAATTTACATCCTGTATTTTTTTTGCATGTCGTTTGTGAATCTCGTGCACATTTTTATTATAAAATCAACAAATACCTACAAAGAAAACAAGTTTTGTAAATTTCATATTAATTGTCACAGTCAATTTACAATCTTTTTTAACAGTGTATGATTTTCTTGTAGATGGCGTTTATATAAATAGTACTTGATTATTTACTAGAGATTTTTAAAAATAGTATCAATAATAATAGTTTTTAGTGAAATTCTACGACTTGATAGAAAAACTGTTAAGAAAAATCTACTTGTAATGTGATGTACAATAATTGGAAGTTTTTATCCATAAACTGGTATATTAAATTTTGCTAGTGGCAATTTTGAGAATAGGATTTTTAATGCCTATAACTTTTTTTCTGTAGATGGCGTTTATATAAATAGTACTTGATTATTTGCTAGGGAATTTTTTCATTGCAATAATAATAGATGCCTATAACTTTTTTTTCTGTAGATGGCGTTTATATAAATAGTACTTGATTATCTGCTAGGGAATTTTTTTATTGCAATAATAATAGCCTTTAGTGAAATCCTACGATTTGTTAAAAACATTGTAAACAAATCTTTAAAATCTTTAAATTTAATGTACAAGTATTGAAAATTTGTATGCATAAACAGGTTTATTAAATTTGACATATAGTTAAATTGTATAATTATATAAATTATATAAATTATATAAAATAAATTATGTAAATTTAACGTATGAATATTAAAATTGTAAGCTTCATTTTAATATACAAATATTGTATTTGTCAATGACGAATGCATCTGAAAATTAATATGCGGCATATGCATCCGAGCTTTATATACTATATATTAATTTTCAAAAACAAATGTTTTACACTGTTAAAAATGCAAGTGAATTTAATATACCAAACGATATGAGATTTACGAAACAGGTATATGAATTCCATATTAATATACTTTTATAGTAAATTTAAGAATAGTATAAGAATTCTCCAATACTGGTATTTGAAAATTACAGTACGTGATTATTTTAATATACAAATATCGTATTTGTCATTGACGAATGCATCTGAAAATTAATATAACGGTATATGCATTCGAGCTTTATATAATGTATATTAATATCCAAACAAAAATTTTTTTACAGTATATACGAATTTCCAAAAAATTTACATAATGAAAGATTCTTTAGATATAAGAATTTAGATGCAACTATATGCATTCCCATTTTCTTTTATCCCCAACAAACGGGACGATATGATCTATGTTCGCATATAATATTCCTCTTTTGACATTCTACATGAAAAGCTCACTTTCATTGACATCACGAACTCCAAGAGTCACGACAGCAGCAGTTACGTATCAAAAATTCCTCCATTGCACTTGCATGAACGTCTAGGAATTCGCTGACACGTATCATAATTCTTTTTGTAAGTTCTCCAGCCCTTTTGCCATATAGTGGACTATTCCAGGTTTCTATTGTCATACAATACAGTACGGGCTTGGAAAATTGAATTCTTTGAAAGAAATCTTTGAAAGAATTTAACACAAATTGAAAGAAATCTTTTAAGGGGAGAGAGTCAGGTAAAAAAAATTGATTTTGGAAATTCAATATCCTCCAAATCCTATTGCATATAAAAATGCTCAACGCACTATATTGTTGGTATTCAATGAAAGGATTTTTTACTGTCGTCTGACTTGCATATGATTTTCAATATTTTCTTAAGCAAAGTTCTTAGGTTTTCCATTCTGCGCATGATTCAGATCAAACTACTAGGCAGATTGGAATGGTTGACGTCTCATTTTCTTCTTCATGAAAAGATACACCGGCTAAATGGAGCAAACTATTTTTTTTCATTCTGAAAGCAAAGTTCATCACTGATTTAGAAAATAGCATAACATTTATTTATTAATAATTATGTCACTTAAAAAATATTACCTTTTATTAACATTTGCTCCATTTAGCCGGTGTATCTTTTCATGAACAAGAAAATGAGACGTCAACCATTTCAATCTACCTAGTAGTTTGATCTGAATCATGCGCAGAATGGAAAACCTAAGAACTTTGCTTAAGATAATATTGAAAAGCATATGCAAGTCAGACGACAGTAAAAAAATCCTTTCATCGAGTACCAACAATATAGTGTGTTGGCCATTTTTATATGTAATAGGATTTGGATGATATTGAATTTCCAAAATCAATTTTTTTGACCTGACTCCCTCCCCTTAAGCACTACAATAAAATATTTCTGTAATTGTGGCCATTTTTTCTGATTTACATTCACTAATCAAGCGGCGTAGCCATTTTCCAGTGACTTCACTTTGTATCGCAGTAGAATTTTCAGACGAATTGAAAAAAATCTTTTAATTACTACGATAAAATATTTTTGTAATTTTGTCTATAATTTTTAGTGCATTTTGTACGAATACATCCCTCGATGTATTTTTAAACACCTGCACAATAAATTGCCTAAGTTCTAAAGGAACTTCAGAAAATTATTACGAAAACTTTGTATCACTATCAAATATTCTGTTTGAGGGATTCTTAAATCTTCACTTCGTATTCTATTAAACATTCTGTAAAATTTTCAGGCAAATGAAAAAAATAGACAAATTGCAAAAAATCTTTTAGGCACTACGATAAAATATTTTTGTAATTTTTTCAATAATTTTTGTCATGTCCCTCGATGTATTTTTAAACATCTGCACGATCAATTGTCCAAGAACTAAAGATACTTCAGCAAATTTTTACAACAACTTTCTATCATTATCTAATATTTTGTGTGAAGAATTCTAAAAATACTGATCTTCACTTCGTATCGTATTAAACATTCTGTAAATTTTTCAGGTACATAAAAAATTGGACACATTGACAGAAAATATTTTTTAGGCCACACGATAAAATATTTCTGTAATTTTGTCGATAATTTTTCTCATTTTCCAAGCGCAAGTTGTATGAATACAACCCTCAATGTATTTTTAAACACCTGCACGATCGACTGCAAAAGAGTTATAGACGCTTCAGCAAATTAACAGGAAAACTTTGACCACGAAAAAAATCTTTCAAGTACTACGATTTAAATATTTTTGTAATTTTGTCTATAATTTTTCTCATTTCCCAGTGACTCAAGTACATTTTGTATGAATACATCTCTCGATGTATTTTTAAACGCCTTCACGATCAATTGTCTAAGATCTAAAGATAATTCAGCAAATTTTTTTAACAACTTTCTATCATTATCTAATATTTTGTTTGAAGAATTCTAAAAATACTGATCTTCACTTCGTATCGTATTAAACATACAATTTTCAGGCACATAAAAATTGGGCAAATTGAAAGAAAATATTTTAGGCCCCACGATAAAATATTTCTGTAATTTTTCTCATTTTCCAAGCGCAAGTTGTATGAATACAACCCTCAATGTATTTTTAAACACCTGCACGATCGACTGCAAAAGAGTTATAGACGCTTCAGAAAATTAACACGAAAACTTTGTATTATTATCAAATATTCTGTTTGAAGGATTCTAAGAACATTGAGAACGGAAGTTTTACAACTCGCATCAATTCTGCCATTCGTATGAGCGTTTTACTATGCTCTAAAATCGATAAGTTGAAAAGTTACAACCCTTCCCGTCAACCGCCTTACAGTAGTCTCGTTCATGCATTGACTGTCACGCAGTTTGCTGCACAGCTGTTCGAGGACCCATGGACATGACATAAAATGCATCAAATCGAATATAAATTTTTTTTACATAAAATTGACCGTGAAAAAATGTCTACCCTACAGGAATACCATCAGCAGCGTGAACGACCGAATAAAATTACAGAACATTACTTGCACTCAGAAAAACGCTTGGATAGAACTACCAAAATCTCATAAAAAATGTTAGCAATACTAAAAAATTTCATTCCGAAAATTAATATACTATTACCGGATGTTTTAATTCATAAATCGGTATATTAAGGGATGTTTCCAATGTGAAGAAAATCGATTTTTTTTAAAGCGAAATTCGAAATAAATTAAATTACATTTTTAAAGCGAAATTCGAAATACTTCGCTGACATACTTTATGGACCTGGCATCGCCGATTAGTCATAAGTACACAATTTAGGTATATGAAATTTCTACACTCGAAACTTTAAACGCGTTTTTCTCGAAACGACATTTTTCAAAACGGTGGACATTCTCCAGGGAACAGTTTTCAAGCGATCGTTTTCAAATTTTAGGAGAACATTCTTCACGCTACTCTCTATCGTGCTATGGAAGCTCTTTTTTTTTAAATCTTCCCATTTTTTTAAAAGAAAAACTGTCGAAAAAAACGGCTAAAATCGGTACTTTTTGTTCAAACCGCCGCCATTTTGTCCATTTTGATATAAAAAAGCCTCCATAGTGCGATCGCCAATCGCATACTAATTAATAATCCTTTGGGTTTTTTTAGATCAAATTTGCGACCCCTAGGATGTCCACCATGAGGCTATCTTTTTTATCAACATTATTTTCAACAATTAAAAAAATATATTTAAACAATAAAAATCGTCTTATAAAAAATCATTTTCTGTCATTCATGATTACCTTAATAAGTGATAAAAATTTCAGATTGATCGGCGTGTAGTAACCGTCTGAAAAAAAATCGTGAAAATAGGCTATTTTTCGGGCCGTCACACTGGAAAAATCCCTTAATTTTAATATAAGAGTATGATATAAAATTAATCAACGGTATATTAAACACTTGGAACTATTGATAAAGAAAGTGATGTTTAATATAATAGTACTGTAAAAACAATATATGATGTGATAAAATTGTCATATAATTTTATATTAAATTTAATATACCCAATTATGCATTAAAAAATCCGATATATGCATATTAATTTCCTGAACTTTTTTGACAGTGAAGAAAACTTTTGGGAGGCACAATCACATTATTGGTCAACATATTCAAGGATTTGGTAAGACAAACAAGAATTTCGTTCGCCTAGCCAACAATTTGGTTGCGCCTACCAAATTTTGCTTGGTCAAATTTTTAACCAAGATTTTGGGAAGCCCAAAAAAAAACTTTTTCTAAGTGTAGTCTCGAGCTTACGCGAATAACTTTGAGACGCGTTTACAAGGGGTCGCAGTCGTTCGAACTACGTGCAAGGACGATTGACAAATACCGTAATCTAACTTTGGCCATCTCGACACGAATGGCGAATGACTCTCGACCAGCTGCAACCACCCCGTCACGAAGCGGCAGCAAAATGGAATGACCTTTGTCACGCAACGTTCCGCGACATTCTTTACAACAATGAGAAATCACCGTAACTCTTTTGGTTGCCTGAGTTCTTTTTTTTTTTCTAAAAGTTTAGACACTTTTTTCTGGGTATAGATTTAAACTTGAAACTGCATTCTTGGAAAAATAAATGACGCTATAGGAACTATTCGTCAACGTAGTGACTTTTTTTCTGATCCGTTAATTTTTATTTAATCATCTAACTTTTTATGATTGATCCTAATGAATATATACATGCAGCACTCAAAAACGTTGCACCCAGAGAAATCAGTCTTTTGGGTTTATTTAAAATGAATATGGGATCTATTTAAATTTGATTATAATAAAAATAAAAAATTATTGAAAATTAATACGATTTATTTCTAAGCTTTTATATTTAAGCAATTATATTTGATCGAAATCAAATTTTCTTTGGCCTGGCATTAAATAAATTTCTTGTTTAAATGATAGCATAATAGAATTTTATTTTGATCAATTACAATTTATTTCATTCAAATAAATCGTATTGATTGCAAATATGTTTTATTTGAACGAAATAAAATTTTATTAATTTAAAATAGATCCTTATTTAATTTCAAATCTTTCGAATAAACCCATCAAATTAATTTTACTGGGTGTATAAGCATATAATAATCGGTTAAAAACCTAATTTGACTTCAAATTAATTCAATAAGATTTTTGGGAATAGCTCGGATCGTTAGTTTTGTGATGTTATGGGAGTTTTTGGAAATTTTTCACTACAAGACAATTAAACAAACTAAACATTTCTCAAATGTAGTAGATCAAAGACGGATTTTTGTTGAATCAAGTAAACGTAATTTAAGTCCCACAATTTTGTAAGTCTTGAAAAGCTACAAGATATAAAAAAGATGCACACAAATGGAAATGAAATTATCAAGAATTCCATCCGAAAACGGAAAAACCACTTGTCGCTTCTTCATAAAGACATTTCACTGAAAATGCTACCATTTCAGTCTCACAAACGAATCAGAAAACGGATAAAACGGATAATCAGTCAAAAAACTAATTTGATATCTAATTAATCAAATAAGGTTCTTGGAAAGAACTCGGAAATTTAGGTTTGTGGTTTTATGGAAGTTTTTGGAAAAATTTCACTACAAGATAATTAAACAAACTGAACATTTCTCAAATGTAGAAAATCAAAGACGGATTTTTGTTGAATCAAGTAAACGTAATTTAAGTCCCATAATTTTGTAAGTCTTGAAAATCTACAAGATATAAAAAAGCTGCACACAAATGGAAATCAAATTATCAAGAATTCCATCCGAAAACGGAAAAACCACTTGTCGCTTCTTGATAAAGACATTTCACTGAAATTGCTACCATTTCAGGTCATAAAACTAATTTGATGTCTAATTAATCAAATAAGGTTTTTGAAAAGAACTTGGAAATTTAGGTTTGTGGTTTTATGGAAGTTTTTGGAAATTTTTCACTACAAGAAAATTAAACAAACTGAACATTTCTCAAATGTAGTATATCAAAGACTGATTTTTGTTGAATCAAGTAAACATAATTTAAGTCCCACAATTTTGTAAGTCTTGAAAAGCTACAAGATATAAAAAAGCTGCACACAAATGGAAATCAAATTATCAAGAACTCCATCCGAATACGGAAAAACCACTTGTCGCTTCTTCATAAAGACATTTCACTGAAATTGCTACCATTTCAGTCTCACGAACGAATCAAGAAACGTATAAAACCGCTCGAAGTTGTAAAAGAAATGATAAGTAAGAGAGTGTAACTCCACTGGTCAAATAAAACACCTGAAGTTCACGTACCGACGAGAAGGATTTAAGAGACAAACTGCACTTCTGTGTCATAATTTCCCATGGGTGTAATTCACATCTGTACATTGTCATGTATAGAGCACTTTATCTGCTGTCACCATCGTTTTCCACTTCCTATGTTCGCAACCCCTGTAATATTTGTTCGTTACTTACCAGCGAGTTTACTATTCGTCCATCGCAGAGTCTTCAACTAATCGTTCAGTGTCATTGCCAAGAATTTTTCTGCCGTTAGCCTTAATGTCTCTTTTCTCGTTTCGTCTAGATTAGGAGTGTAGCTCCTTTATTTACGATTTCCACTGTCGCGACCTCGTGTTTTTTCTGCGCTATGGTATTGTAGTGTCGGTTTTCGCTGGACCTGAGGAAGAAAGATAATTCGAATGACCCTCGACAGTGGCATTACAACGTTGAAGAGCAATGAAAAGAAACACCAAACTGGAAACTGTTGATGATCGTGTAAAAAAAAAAAAAAAAAAAAAAAAAAAACGAATCCTTATAACGACCCGCGCGTCGTAAAGGTAGAACTTTATGAGGTACTTTCTTTGAATGAGGAAACACAATTTCAAGTCTACTGCAGTCTTGAGGTGAATTTTTTTTGCGGGTGAAACGAATTTAACGAAGTGATGAAGATATACGTCAGCGTATACTTTTTCCGTTTCCGATTCCGGAATTCACAGATCCGACTTTCGGTCGAAAAATCGAAACTAAATTTTTTTTTAAGATATCGAATTTTGGCCTTCACTATCGTTCTCAAGTCGCATATTCTATCACAGAAAATACCGGTTACAAACCTTTTTGTCATGATTTTTAAAAAAGTGACTCTTTTACGTTTCTGATTCCAGAATTCACAGATCTGACTTCCGGTCGGAAAATCCAACCTAATTTTTTTTTTTTAAGATATCGTATTTTGGTCTTCACTATCGTTCTCAAGTCGCATATTCTACCTCAGAAAATAGCGATTACAAACCTTTTTACCATGATTTAAAAAAAAGTCACTTTTTTCCGATTCCAAAATTCATAGTTCCGACTTCCGGCCGGAAAATCCAGCCTACATTTTTTTATTGAGATATCGAATTTTGGTCTTCACTATCGTTCTCAAGTCGCATATTCTACCACAGAAAATACCGATTACAAACCTTTTTACCATGATTTTAAAAAAAGTCACTTTTTCCGATTCCAAAATTCACAGTTCCGACTTCCGGCCGGAAAATCCAGCCTAATTTTTTTAATAAGATATCGAATTTTGGTCTTCACCATCGTTATCAAGTCGCATATTCTAGCACAGAAAATGCCGGTTACAAGCTTTTTACCATGATTTTTAAAAAAGTTACTTTTTTCCGATTCCAGAATTCACGGATCCGACTTCCGGCCGGAAAATCCAGCCTAAATTTTTTTATTGAGATATCGAATTTTGTTCTTCACTATCGTTCTCAAGTAGCATATTCTACCACAGAAAATAGCGTTTACAAGCGTTTTTACCATGATTTTAAAAAAAGTCACTTTTTTCCGATTCCAGAATTCACAGTTTCGAATTCCGGCCGGAAAATCCAGCCTAAATTTTTTTATTAAGATATCGAATTTTGGTCTTCACTATCGTTCTCAAGTCGCATATTCTACCACAGAAAATACCGATTCCAAACCTTTTTACCATGATTTTAAAAAAAGTCACTTTTTTCCGATTCCAAAATTCATAGTTCCGACTTCCGGCCGGAAAATCCAGCCTAAATTTTTTTATTGAGATATCGAATTTTGGTCTTCACTATCGTTCTCAAGCCGCATATTCTACCACAGAAAATACCGATTACAAACCTTTTTACCATGATTTTAAAAAAAGTCACTTTTTTCCGATTCCAAAATTCATAGTTCCGACTTCCGGCCGGAAAATCCAGCCTAATTTTTTTTATTAAGATATCGAATTTTGGTCTTCACTATCATTCTTAAGTCGCATATTCTAGCACAGAAAATACCGATTACAAGCTTTTTTACCATGAATTTAAAAAAAATCACTTTTTCCGATTCCAAAATTCACAGATTCGACTTTCGGATGAAAAATTCAGCCTAAATATTTTTTTGACGTAAAAACAACGCTTTCTCTATGAGGAAGCAATACTCGTTTAGTGTTTATAAAATATGTTGAAGATAACTAGGGAGGATGATTCATCACCCCTGGTGACAATCCACCGTAATTTTTTTTTTCCACCACGGCAGACCAATGCGTGTGTACATTGGTAGGCCATGTCGGCGTAGTTTACAAATGTACAGCACCCGGCGGCATAAATATACGGTCCAAGGCTAACGCAGTATAATTGGAAATTATTGGTCCAACAGTAGATCGTTTATCTTCGTTTGGTCGGCTAATGTTGAAACATTCTGCGTGAACCTGTAGAGCCTAGTACACGCGCCATAGGAACGTTCGCCAAGTGTGAATATGTTTCGCCTATTTCGATATAGTATATCGAAATAACCGAAACATATTTAATAAACACGGGAGGTACGAAATATTTCGAATCCCAAGAGATCCAAATTATTTACAATTCGATAGCTAATACTTTTTTTTAATACTTCATACTTGAGAATTTTTTTCAATATTTAATACTTGAGACTTTTTTTAATACTTAATACTTGAGAATTTTTTTTAATATTTAATACTTGAGACTTTTTTTAATACTTAATACTTGAGAATTTTTTTAAATATTTAATACTTGAGACTTTTATTCAATACTTTTTTAATACTATTCTATTACTTTCTTCTTTTGCGCGGGAGGCCTCCAATAGTCGTATTCAGCATACAACCTAATAACTAACATCACTAAAACTTTTGCGCTGAATAATATTGAAATATTAAAACAATGGAAAATATATAATTGATCACAAATCACAAAGCCAATAAATTCATGTTAATTTTCTTAGAAAATTATAGGTGTGTAATATATGCTAGTAAACACCATGTAAAATTTTCAGGCTAATGAAAAATGATCCTAATATTTCGTGAAAAGCAAAGTTTTGTTAAGGGGAGGGAGTCAGGTCCAAAAAATTGATTTTGGAAATTCAATATCATCCAAATCCTATTGCATATAAAAATGCTCAACGCACTATATTGTTGGTACTCGATTAAAGGATTTTTTACTGTCGTCTGACTTGCATATGCTTTTCAATATTATTTTAAGCAAAGTTCTTAGGTTTTCCATTCTGCGCATGATTCAGATCAAACTACTAGGCAGATTGCAATGGTTAACGTCTCATTTTCTTCTTCATGAAAAGATACACCGGCTAAATAGAGCAAACTATTTTTTTTCATTCTGAAAGCAAAGTCAATCACTGATTTATAAAATAGCATAACATTTATTTATTAATAATTATGTCACTTAAAAAATATTACCTTTTATTAACATTTGCTCCATTTAGCCGGTGTATCTTTTCATGAAGAAGAAAATGAGACGTCAACCATTCCAATCTGCCTAGTAGTTTGATCTGAATCATGCGCAGAATGGAAAACCTAAGAACTTTCCTTAAGGCAATATTGAAAAGCATATGCACATCAGACGACAGTAAAAAATCCTTTCGTCGAGTACCAACAATATAGTGTATTGGGCATTTTTATATGCAGTAGGATTTGGATGATATTAAATTTCCAAAATCAATTTTTTTGACCTGACTCCCTCCCCTTAATACAAATAGAGATAAATTAAATATACGAATTTAGTCACGTTATCTAGACTTTTTCTGGGTAATCCGATATGCAAGCTGATTGACTAGCTAACCTTTCGAGACGACCGCTATAGTATAAGCTGTTTCCACTAGCAGGCGAAGAGGATCATCCAGATTCTTTTTTGAAGTGGATCGAAGATAGCTTTGCGCACCCTTGGCTCACGTGTATTGCCCAGTCGAGTATGTCTTTGATCGACTTCACTGGAAATTCACTGGATAATCCACTCTACGAAGTGGAGTTGCGGATGCGTTGTTTGCACAGCATTCACGGATGCTCGATAAACCCGGCAGAAATATTACCCTCTGTTTCATTGCGAGAATGGAATTCCTGAAAGTACTAACCCAGTATGAATTGCCTCTTGGTTAAAGTCTCGTTGCTTGTGGCAGAAACTATTCAATATTTCAAAAGTAAACTAATCAGCTGAAATTAATTGTCATAAGTCGAATTTTATGTTAGATATTTATTCACTATTGCTACAAAAATATAATGCAATTATGCATATAATAGTTATGCTGAGTAATAATAGAGGATTAACCAGTTAAATGATCCTATTGGTTGGTTGCTTAAGGGGAGGAAAAACCTACTTAGTCGGTAACAAAAACTGTATCCATTTTTTTAGAAGATACTGAATGTTTTTGAATTTTTTTGCATATCTTACATCATTGGTCTCTTAATTCTACATGATGTAAAACTTTCATTAAAGAAAAGATCAAGTATCCGAGAATTCTTGATCCAATTCTTGCACTTATACATGTTTCTCCTTCCCTTAAGAGGAGGTCAAATCTTCTCAGTTGATAACAAAAACTGTAGCCAATTTTTCTGAAGATGCCGAAAGTTATTGGATAAAAAAAGTCTTAAATCATTGGTTTCTTAATTCTGCATGATGTACCCGCGTAGAAAAAAAGAATCTTGTGAAGAATCTTTTAAAGAATCTTAAAAAAAGTCTTGAAAGAATCTTTAAAAGAATCTTGAAAAGAATCACGTATAGGATCCGGAGCAAGATTCTTTCCAGGATTCTTTTCAAGATTCTTTCTATCCGAAAGCGTTCTGAGAATCTTTCAAAGAATCTTCGAAAGAATCTTGAAAAGCGTCTTTAAGAGAGTCGTGAAAAGATTGCGTCCATTAAACAGAAAAATCGTTGAAAGAATCTTAATGAAAATTTTCAGAGGAATCGAGCGAAACCTCCCGCGTAGAAAAAAAGAATCTTGTGAAGAATCTTTTAAAGAATCTTAAAAAAAGTCTTGAAAGAATCTTTACAGGAATCTTGAAAAGAATCACGCATAGGAGCCGGAGCAAGATTCTTTCCAGGATTCTTTTCAAGATTCTTTCCATCCGAAAGCGTTCTGAGAATCTTTGAAAGATCTTAATGAAATTCGTCAGAGGAATCGAGCGAAACCTGTTGATGCTTTCCAGGATTCTTTTCAAGATTCTTTCCATCCGAAAGCGTTCTGGGAATCTTTTAACGAATCTTCGAAAGAATCTTGAAAAGCGTCTTTAAGAGAAACGTGAAAAGATTCCGTCCATTAAATAGAAAAATCATTGAAATTTTTTTAATGATATTCTTCAGAGGAATCGAGCAAAACCTGTTGTTACTTTCCCTTGGTGTCAAGACAGTAAATTTCGGTACGTCAACGAAGGGTAAACCCCTCGTGTATAGTCGAACTCAGAACAGCTTTGCAGTCTTATATACATTCAGGCTTCAAGTCACTTGCGAGAAACGCTTCGACCGCTCGCCATCTAGCGGAGTATTGAATATAAGTGTTTCGTCCGATGCCACTCGATGATCAGCGGTCGAAGCGTTTCTCAAAGCTGTTCTGAGTTCGACTATACACGAGGGGTTAACCCTTCGTTGACGTACCGAAATTTAATGTCTCGACACCAAGGGAGAGTAACAACAGGTTTTGTTCGATTCCTCTGAAGAATTTCATTAAAAAATTTTCAACGATTTTTCTATTTAATGGACGGAATCTTTTCACGATTCTCTTAAAGACGCTTTTCAAGATTCTTTCGAAGATTCTTTGTAAGATTCTCAGGACGCTTTCGGATAGAAAGAATCTTGAAAAGAATCCTGGAAAGAATCTTGCTCCGGATCCTATACGTGATTCTTTTCAAGATTCCTTTAAAGATTCTATCAAGACTTTTTTTAAGATTCTTTAAAAGACTCTTCACAAGATTCTTTTTTCTACGCGGGTAAGACTTTCCTTGTTCCCAAAAAAGATCAAGGTTCTCAAAATTCTTGTTCCAAAAGTTATTCACTATCTTTTTCGCACCCATGAAAGATTCGCCTTCCCTTAAGACGATGTGTCACACCGATTGCGTCGAGATGTGAGTTTGTCTTGAACAGAACTGAACGTAGTGTAGGACTCGGATGAAATTAATTGAAATCCCTAGATGATATAGGGACTGTGCACAGGGGGACGTACGTTTTGATTTAACGTATGTGAGTTCCAGAATCTTTTATATATTACCAAACAGGCGATGCTGTCAAACCCTGGCGGCCATTTTGATTTCGGGAGGTTTAGTAATATACGATTTTTTTTCATTTATTGTACATTTTCACCAAATATTCAAATGTACGTCCACTCCTTTATGTTGATATTACAATCGTGTACAATTTGAAGCATGTGTATAGCGTATTAATGAAGAATAATCGAAACTACGAAAAAGCCTGTTTTTACCACCAAAGTCGGTAATAAAATCTACTCCAGCATCCCCTTAAGACGATGGGTCACACCGATTACGTCGAGATGTGAATTTGTCTTGAACAGAATTGAACGTACTGTAGGACTCGGATGAAATTAATTTAAATCCTAAGATGACATGGGGGCTTTGCACAGGGGACTAAAATGTCACCAGCTTCTCGCAAGGTTAACTCCAGGTGACCGGGACGTTCTACAATCTTGCTGACAAGATGGAGCTTGACCTGAAGATGTCTCTCGAGATCCAGGTGTTCCACGAGACGGACCCTGACGTTCAGCTTGGTCGGGCAGCGTTTCTCCTTGTCCAGGCGTTCCGAGAGGATATCCCAAAGGCCAGCTTGACTGGAAGATCGCTCTCGTGGTCCATATGGTCTATGAAACTGTCCTCAAGAGTTAAGTCGCCTAGCGGCTGCGGTGATTTTTTTAAAAGGTGAAAAATAAGGAAGTAATATGTAAGGCCTAACTTTTTGTATAAAGTGCTAAATGTTTCGACATATAACAAATTAAGGAAGATTTTTATTCTAATTTTTGTTATGTTATAGAGAAAAGTACGACACATTTCCAAATATTTTTCTGAACATTTTTGTCCACATGGTTGCTGAGATATAAATTCACAAAGTTCATGGAATTCAAACTATCGAATATTGCTGATATTGTTGTGAAAAGATTTGCACTAAAAAAAATGTACTAGTGGCAAGGACTATCAGAAAACATATATTTAAATTTCACGAAATGGAACTTAACAGCTTTTTCTCGACACGAAAAAATATATTGTGAACAGAAAACAGTTCTGTACAACAAATAACTCGCAGAGACAATTTGTACGAAACCGATGCAGTTGATTAATGATATTGTACGTGATTCAAAAAATCTGCACGTAAAAAAATGAGAATTTTCGTATTTTTTAAGTTACAATATATTTTTGGATTATCGAGATATCACCAAATCGATCAAAATATAACAGAGTTGTAAACTCCCGTTAAATCATGAGATTTAGTTTACAGTACAATTTGTTTTGTAATTATGATTTCATAATAATAATATGTAGTGGTTATAAAATACAGTGTAAACATTTGAATACCTGAAAAAAATACTAATTTTCGCTTTAATATTGCAAGAAATAGTGGAAAAAATGGAAAAAAGTAATGCATTACTTATTTTTTTCAATTTTTTCAAAAGGATTACCGTGAATTTTTATTGAAAAATGATAAATTTTGCAGTCATTTCAAAGTTTAATCATCGTATTACAATCGCTACATGTTATTATTATAAAATCATAATTATAGAGTTGATCGTATTGTCATCATTATTTCTATAAATATTAGATATTTACAACTCTGTATTAAATATAAGCAAACAGTTTATCGCGTAAACAAAACAGAATGTAAAATACAATACCGCAAAATTACAACATTTTTTGGAAACATTTAAAAATCAGATGGCTGAATTGATGTGAAATAACTCAACAAAATGAGAATCCGTGAATTATGAATGTTTATTTGCTTTTTCATATATTATTGTTGCTGTTATGCGTGTAAGAGAAATGGCATACGATAATAATTCTGGTTTGAAGCGTTAACGGGTGCGACCATATTATCGTGTCGCCTCGGGAAATAATTATTAAAAGCATTACTATAAAACTCGCAAACAATATATGCGTTCCAGCACCGCAACTACGTGTTGATTTGCTCGGAAATGATAGTATTAACGATGCTACTTTTGCTTCACACTAAAGAGTATAATCAACGCGAGATACAATATGCAGCGATCTCTTGATTGCAATCGTCGATGCGTGATGCGTATAATTAATTAACGGGAATAATACGAGAAACAGCTTTGTACAATTGCTCATACAATGTAGATACAATGTGCAAGTATATTAGTGAATAGATGTTGAACGTCTTCTAGCGTATAACTATGTGCTGGAAGGCATTGAGCAAATTGGCCACAATTTTGCTAATTCCAGAAACATAATAACCCATTAACGTGTAGCTTTGTAGTATCAAAAGCCAAGAAAATAATCGTGGGTAAGTAAATAATTGCTAAAAGAAAATCCATACAGCCAATTATTGTTGTTATAGACTGTGTCTTATAATAAACTTAATTTTTTCTCGCATCTCCAGAATGTAATTTGTTCATCCTGTGGCCGGAACCTCCAAATGTTCAACATTATCATTCACTCTTTTTACGAGAATTTTGCTTCCTCATAGAGGAAGCTTTGTTTTCATGAAAACATTTTTTTTCGAGATTTTCATGTTCGAGATTCACTCAGAATGGGCCAAAACGTCGAAAAAAGTGATTTAGAAAAAATGTGTGTGTATCTGTGTGTGTGTGTGCGTGCGTGTGTGTGTGTGTGTGTGTGTGTGTTGGGTATGTGTGTATGTTACACGATCGAAAAATGTAAACCTTTATAACTCGGGAATGCCTTGAGATATCAAGCTGAAGTTCGGACCATAGATAGAGGGATCAAGCCTCATCGTTCATACAGATTTTTGTTAAAATCTACTTCATCGTTAAATTATTACGCGTTTTTTAATTTTTTGAAAAATGTCTGTTTACGCGATAACTCTTTCAATTTTCGAGATATTGATCTTAAAATTGGTATGAATTTGATCTTTTATACGCCGGTGATCGCTATTGAATTTGGTTAAGATCGGTTGAACCGTTAAAATTTTATGATGTTTTGAATTTTTCAAAAAATTGACATTATCGCTCTATTGTAACTTTTGCAAAACTTAAGATAGCGAGCTCAAGTTTTGTATATAAATGAAACAATATTCAGTCATTATATATGTACAATTTAGTGACGAACGGTATGAAATTTTTGATTTTATGGAATGTTGAATTTTTAAAAATATACATTATCACATTCACTTTCGGAAACGCTCCAATAATCACGAAATAACGTAATAAAGAAATAGAAAAAGCGAATCCACAACATGTATATTTATCTAATTAAAACAAGGATGCAAAGTAGAACCTTGCACATTACTTCCTCATTATTTTTCGCGTTTTACAAAGCTTCCTCTATGAAGAAGCTAAAAATTGAATAACATACTTCCGCATAGAGGTAGCTTTGTAAGAAGCGAAAAATAATGAGGAAGCAATGTGCAAGGTTCTACTTTGCATCCTTATTTTAGTTTTTATTTATCACAGAAAAACTGCGCTAAAAATCACCCGTAATTTGTAATTTTTGCTTCCTCATAGAGGAAGCTTTGCTTTCGTGAAAAATTTTTTTTTCGAGATTTTCATGTCAGTATGCTTAGAATCACCTAAAAATTCGAGAAAAGTGGTCTGGAAAATATGTCTGTATGTGTGTATGTGTGTGTGTGTGTGTGTGTGTGTGTGTGTGTGTGTGTGTGTGTGTGTGTGTGTGTGTGTGTGTGTGTGTGTGTGTGTGTGTGTGTGTGTGTGTGTGTGTGTGTGTGTGTGTGTGTGTGTGTGTGTGTGTGTGTGTGTGTGTGTGTGTGTGTGTGTGTGTGTGTGTGTGTGTGTGTGTGTGTGTGTGTGTGTGTGTGTGTGTGTGTGTGTGTGTGTGTGTGTGTGTGTGTGTGTGTGTGTGTGTGTGTGTGTGTGTGTGTGTGTGTGTGTGTGTGTGTGTGTGTGTGTGTGTGTGTGTGTGTGTGTGTGTGTGTGTGTGTGTGTGTGTGTGTGTGTGTGTGTGTGTGTGTGTGTGTGTATGTATCCAGACACTGAAAATTCAATTGCCCATAACTCACGAACGGCACGATGGATCTAGCTAAAATTTTGCACGCAGGTAGAGTATTGACTCCTCTGTTATTGACGTGATTTTTAATTAAATGTATCAATGTAAACAGATTTTATGCAATTTTTAATTTTTTCATAAAATGTCGTGATCGCTCTAACTTTCGTAAAAGTTCGCCAATTTAGCTAAATAGTTCTTTATAAATGAAGACACGTTAAATGACGTTTGGTATTGAATTTCAGCGAAATCGGTAAAGCGGTTCCGATTTTATAGAATTTTGAATTTTTCGAAAAAAATACATTTTGCTCTAAATTACGTCGAATCTTGAGAAATGAACCGAAATGTTGTACAGTCGGAAAATAACATACAGCCCCGCTGTGTACGCAATTTGGTGATGATCGGTAAAGTGGTTGGGGTTTTACGGCTTTTTGAATTTTTTAATAAATGTAGAATTTCGCTCATAAGTTCCGCGAAAGTTAAGAAAGTAAGATAAAATAAAAAGAATTAAAAATAATAATCGTCGAGAAATGGAGAAAAGCAGATATTGTAGAAAAGGCAGATCCGCCTTTGATGTCGTCGTCCTCGTCGTCGTCGTCGTCGTTGTTGTCGTCGTCCTCGTCGTCGTCGTCGTCGTCGTCGTCATATTTAAATATACATTATCACATTCACTTTCGGAAACGCTCTAATAATCACGAAATAACGTAATAACGAAATAGAAAGAGCGAATCCACAACATGTATATTTATCTAATTAAAACAAGGATGCAAAGTAGAACCTTGCACATTGCTTCCTCATTATTTTTCGCGTTTTACAAAGCTTCCTCTATGAGGAAGCCAAAAATTGAATAACATACTTTCTCATAGAGGTAGCTTTGTAAAACGCGAAAAATAATGAGGAAGCAATGTGCAAGGTTCTACTTTGCATCCTTTTTATTTTTTATTTTTATTTTGTTTTTGCTTCGACTTCCACCATTTTTTAGACATCTAGATAAAATTTGGTACACAAATTTCTATTATCAGACAAAGTTTGGGCTTCAATTTTGCGTTAATCCATTTAGGAATTGCAATTTTGTGGAATTTTGTGGAATTTCGAATTTTTTGAAAATCTTTGCTCACCCTCTAATTTTCTCTTTCACACATTTTTTACAGTTGCAATTATTTCATACTCTAAAACTACCATAAAATAATTACCCACCGTCGCAGTGATAACCAGAATCTCGACATTCATGTAATGCAAAAAAAAAAATGTAAAAATATTTATGAGATTTCACAGAAAAAAAATTTTAAACAAGAAAATTAAAAAATTTCCTCTCGTCCTCTACATATTTTTTTATCTCATTGATGACTTATGAGGAATTGTTTTTCATACTATAAAACAATCTTGAGGGGTACCCCGTAAAAAATATATATATTGTGCAAAAATGGACCACCCTAATACACATTTTTCCATGAGAGGACAACAATGTTGTAACAATAAAGAAAATAATCATCAACGAAATTATGCCACGAGTAATAATTTTTATGTAACAACGCAATCAATCATATTCATTTTTCTCAGTGCAGCGTGTATTAAAGTGAAAACAGTATTGTGAAGCTTGCAGATTCACTAATCTTGTTTGTTTTGACATCGTGTCTGCATTCTGAAGTTTAATCTAGCCACCTCTGGGCAAGCAAAACAGTAAAACCATTGCCGTGAATTCTGATTTTTATCGCGAGACTAGTTAGAGGGTAACACAGCTGTAGTGTCGGAGAGAGAGTAGCAACAGAGACTTGCGTACTGTGTATAGCTCTGCACGACCTCAGTATAGTCGGCAAAAAAAAAAAACGATAATTTAATATTCCATGAAAATACGAATGAAATTATTCTTCGCTTCCGTAACGAGCCATGTAATTAGCTACTTGCGCAAATTGCCTCGTTCCACTAGCCATCCCAACTCATTCCTACGTCCCAAACCACGCTGTAAACCACCACCCCTCTTGTTTTTCTTTCCCTTGCCTCTGGTGTAGCTGTAAAACCGCGCTACTGCCATAGAAAGCAAGTACAACGGTCACGACTATTATCTTTATCCCTTGACTTGCCGCGTTTGTTTTCGTATCCCGTAAGATTAAAAAAATATCACGTCCCAACGTTCCAAGCTTGTGGCGTGCTTATCAATTTGCGAAAAGTGTCATAGAATGTTATTATTTAACTTTAATTTTGTTGCAAGTGGAAATGAGAAATTAGACAACTCTGTTAGTAGTCCATAATTCTTACATTTAAAGACTTCCTTTTACTTGAAGTTTCTGCATTTAAATGATGACGTACCTAAAATTTATAGTCTAAGAAAAAAATGTATAGTTTGAAGTATATTTTATTTATATGTAGACGATATAGTTTTGTCAAATATTAACATTTCTTGAAACTCTCTTTAAACATTTTACAATAATTTATTTCTACTCCAACACACAAATGTCAAAAATTATCCTATGGCATTTTATGTACATTTATGTTATCCTTTGAAGCTCTCTATAAACATTTTATAATAATTGGTTTCTACTTCAAACACGAATGGCAAAAAATTATCCTATGGGGTTTTATGTACATTTAGTTTTTATTTTATCATAATGTAATGAAATATCTGAAGAGGGCCAACAATAAATGTGTTCCTCGTAGATGATCATTATGATTGATTGCCTTTGGGTTTTCATTTGATTTCGTTTTTATATTTTTTTTTTATCACTTACGTCATTTTATCTGAAATCTGTGCATTTATATGATGTCGTACCTAAAATTTATAGTCTGACAAAAAATGTATAGTTTGAAGTATATTTTATTTATATGTAGACGATATAGTTTCGTCAAATACTGACATTTCTTGAAACTCTCTCTAAACATTTTACAATAATTGGTTTTTACTTTAATCACAAACGTAAAAAACTTATCCTATGGGATTTTATGTACATTTACTTTTTATTTTATCATAATATAATGAAATTTCTAAAGAGGGCCAACAATAAATAGCTTATCATCTGAGAATGTGCCAATTGGTTAATTGCAGCTGCAGTTGTTTCTTCGTATTCATCGTAGATGATCATTATGATTGATTGTCTTTGGGTTTCATTTTGATTTCGTTTTTATATAGTTTTTCTTTATTACTTACGTCATTTTACCCGAAATGTCTGTATTTAAACGATGACGTACTTAAAATTTATAATCTAACAAAAAATATATAGTTTGAAGTATATTTTATTTATATGTTAACGATATAGTTTCGTAAAATCTCGCGTAGAAAAAAAGAATCTTGTGCAGAATCTTTTAAAGAATCTTTAAAAAAGTCTTGAAAGAATCTTTGCAGGAATCTTGAAAAGAATCACGCATTGGAGCCGGAGCAAGATTCTTTCCAGGATTCTTTTCAAGATTCTTTCCTTCCGAAAGCGTTCTGAGAATCTTTGAAAGAATCTTAATGAAATTCTTCAGAGGAATCGAGCGAAACCTGTTGATGCTTTCCAGGATTCTTTTCAAGATTCTTTCCATCCGAAAGCGTTCTAAGAATCTTTTAAAGAATCTTCGAAAGAATCTTGAAAAGTGTCTTTAAAATAATCGTGAAAAGATTCCGTCCATTAAACAAAAAAATCGTTAAAAAAATCTTAATGAAATTCTTCAGAGGAATCGAGAAAAATCTGTTGTTACTTTCCCTTGGTGTCGAGACAGTAAATTTCGGTACGTCAACGAAGAGTGAACCCCTCGTGTATAGTCGAACTCAGAATAGCTTTGCAGTCTTATATACGTTCAGGCTTCAAGTCACTTGCGAGAAACGCTTCGACCGCTCGCCCTCTAGTGGCATCGTACGGAACGCTTATATTCAATACTCCGCTAGATGGCGAGCGGTTGAAGCGTTTCTCGCAAGTGACTTGAAGCCTGAAGAAAGCCTCTTTTAAAGACGCTTTTTAAGATTCTTTCGGAGATTCTTTAAATGATTCTCGGAACGATTTCGGATGGAAAGAATCTTGAAAAGAATCCTGGAAAGCATCAACAGGTTTCGCTCGATTCCTCTGAAGAATTTCATTAAGATTGTTTCAAAGATTCTCAGAACGCTTTCGGATGGAAAGAATCTTGAAAAGAATCCTGGAAAGAATCTTGCTCCGGCTCCTATGCGTGATTCTTTTCAAGATTCCTGTAAAGATTCTTTCAAGCCTTTTTTTAAGATTCTTTAAAAGATGACGTACCGAAATGTACTGTCTCGACACCAAGGGAAAGCAACAACAGGTTTCGCTCGATTCCTCTGAAGAATTTCATTAATATTTCTTCAACGATTTTTCTATTTAATCGATGGAATCTTTTCAAGATTCTCTTAAAGACGCTTTTCAAGATTCTTTAAAAGATTCTCAGAACGCTTTTGGATGGAAAGAATCTTGAAAAGAATCCTGGAAAGCATCAACAGGTTTCGCTCAATTCCTCTGAAGAATGTCATTAAGATTCTTTCAAAGATTCTCAGAACGCTTTGGGATGGAAAGAATCTTGAAAAGAATCCTGGAAAGAATCTTGCTCCGGCTCCTATGCGTGATTCTTTTCAAGATTCCTGTAAAGATTCTTTCAAGACTTTTTTTAAGATTCTTTAAAAGATTCTTCACAAGATTCTTTTTTTCTACGCGGAAAACTGACATTTCTTGAAACTCTCTCTAAACGTTTTACAATAATTAGTTTCTACTTCAAATACAAACGTCAAAAAATTATCCTATGGGATTTTATGTACATTTATTTTTATTTTATCATAATCATCTGAGAATGTGCCAATTGGTTAAGTGCAGCTGCAGTTGTTTTTCCGTATTCATCGTAGATGATCATTTTGATCGATTGTCTTTGGGTTTTCATTTGATTTCGTTTTTATATTGTTGTTCTTTATTACTTATGTCATTTGACTACATAGTGATTTAAGTAAGTAGCTCTCGTTGGATCTGAATTTTACACGTGACACGAACTCACGTGAAGTTACAAATTGAAGCTTACACACGTGGGACTGTGGGTGAATATACGTGTTGGCGCTCTCTACGTGATTAGCCCCTCCTGACCTCGGTGAACGTCAACTGTTTACGAGCGTGTCCTGTTGTGTAGCTTTACGGTATTACCGGATCCGGCCGACCTACGAATTGGCTTAACAGCTTTGTGTCATAGCTCGTTAACAAAACAGACAACGAAGATATTTAATAACCTCTGGACATTAAAATCAAATAAAATACGCTACCATGAAACATTTAATCCACTTGGTGAGTGGAATGTACAATTACTTTAAAAACAGGCCCTTGAGAACATGATTAAATTTATCACGAACTTGAACGAAAATTTACTATTAAATTGTTGCAAATAATTAAAACATAACAAAAAAAATCTGAAAAGTTGAAAGCTTAAGATAATTAAATCGGTCAAGCGATAAAAAGACTGAAAAAATAGGAAAAGTTGAAAGCTTAAGATAATTAAATCGGTCAAGCGGTCAAAAGACAGAAAAAATAGGAAAAGTTGAAAGCTTAAGATAATTAAATCGGTCAAGCGGTAAAAAGACAGCAAAAATAGGAAAAGTTGAAAGCTTAAGGTAATTAAATCGGTCAAGCGGTAAAAATTTCAGGACACTTTGAATTTTTAGAAACATTTCAAATAAACAAACCTGCAAAGTTGGAACTTGCAAATTGCTTCCTAATTATTTGACGCATTCGACGAAGTTTTTTGATAATCGGTGGAAATTAAAATCAAATAAAATATGCTTCCATGAAGCATTTAATCCTCTTGATGAGTGAAATGTACAATTAGTTCAAAAACAGGCCCTTGAGAACATGATTAAATTTATCACGATCTTGAAAGACAATTTCATTGTTAGGAGTCATGTAACATGATGAAGTTCACCATAGCCTTGAACTCAAATTCATTATTAAATTGCTGCAAATAATTAGAACATAACAAAAAAATCTGGAACGTGTAATTAAATCGGTCAAGCAGTCAAAGTTTCACGACACTGAATTTTCAGAAAAATTCAAATAAACAAACCTGCAAGGTAGGAACTTGCAAATTGCTTTCTATTTTACACATTCGAAGCCAAAATTGATAAACGAGGAAGCAATTCGCAAGCTTCTACTTTGCAAACTTATATTTTTTTGTAACTTCTGACATGTCAATTAGCCATTTCGTTTGTGCTTTTTGCTTCCTCATATAGGAAGCTTTGTTTTCGTGAAAATTTTTTTTTTCGAGATTTTCATGTCAGGACACTCAGAATGGTCTAAAACGTCGAGAAAAGTGGTTTAGAAAAAATGTCTGTATGTGTGTGTGTGTGTGTGTGTGTGCGTATGTGCACAATTTTTTGTTAGCGCGATAGCCGTCGCAATTTTTAAGATATCGGGCTCAAATTTGAACCACGAATAAACTGTCGTTAAACAAGGTATGGGATTAAATTTGGAGTTAATCCATCAAGGTGTTCAAAATTTATGGCATTTTGAATTTTTTGGAGAATGTCAGCTCGGGCTCTAACTTCCGCAATTTGTATGATATCCGGTTCAAACTTGAACCAGAAGTGGACTGGTATCAAATAGTGTTTGGGATTAAATTTTGTGTCAATCCGTTAAAGGGTTCACAATTTATGGCATTTTTAAATTTTTTGACATTTTTTGTTCGTGCTCCAACTTTCGCAATTTTTAAGATATCGGGCTCAAATTTGGTACACAATTAGACTGTTATTAAATAAAGTTTGGAAGTGAATTTGACGTCAATTCGTTAAGGGGTTTAAAATTTGTGCCATTTTGAATTTTTTGTTCGTGCTTTAACTTCCGCAATTTTTAAGATATCAGGCTCAAATTTGGTCCACAAGTAGAGTGTAGGTAAAATAAGCATCAGTTCGAATTTTGCGAGAATCTCTCAAGGGTTTCTAAACAAATGCCATCTAAACATTTTTTTAAACAAGGCTGCGAAGTAGAAATTTGCAAATTGCTTCCTCATTATTGTTGGATTTTTACAAAGCTTCCTCTATGAGGAAGCTAAAATAGATTAACATGCTTCCTCACAGAGGTAGATTTGTAAAAATCCAACAATAATAAGGAAGCAATTTACAAATTTTTTTTTTACTTCTGACATTATAATGATTTTCTATTTATTTTCTCTAAAACTCTTATTAATTCAAATAATTCTAATTTATTAAAAGAGATATTAATTTTCAGTTAATAACATTTATAAGATGACAAAACAATAATAAATCCGTTTTCTAAAATCAGTGTATATAATTGAAGTCAATTTTCAAATTCGCGTTATAATTGACAGACAAATTGATATAGTAAAACAACGCATAAATCACGAACAATACAACGATTACGGGAACATTTAAACTTATGGAAATTGGCATAATTACGAGACAACATATAAATATGACAAATTTATGAATCACTCTATTTAATATCAACGATATAGTCTCTATATTCTAGTCGTAACACAATTAATCAGGTACAAAATATCGTTATTCATTGAATTACATTTACAAAGTCTTACAAACTAAATCACACACACAATCATACACATGAAATAATCGTATCCTTTAGATTTGTCCAAATGCGTTAATGAATTTATCAAAATATAAGATCAAATATCGATGTATGTCGATTAATATTTGATATACACGTCGAATTTGATAATTAAGTACTTATCTTATAAACGTATAGTTGTTGCGCAATTTCTCAGAGATATCTGGAGATCCTGGCCAGGAATTATTTCTCATAATATGACAAATACGTTTTCAAAATATAATATTATATATGATAATGATCATGACGGTACAATAATTTCAAGAAGTGTTGTCTCGGCGATTGCCCGAGAGTTTCTCCTATCGAGCAAGACCAATGCGATCGAACCCAGCGTCGATCGGAGAAATCCCCTCCAGGACCATGACAAGTGATGGGGACGTGAATAATCTTCGCGCACACGTTTAGAGTTATTAGTGCGTAGAGCGTATTTTAAAATCACTACAACATGTCAATTAGACATTTCATTTCTGCCTTTTTTATATTGGAGATACATACAAATCATGCCAGCTTCAAGTATTATCGCTAAATCGGAGAAAATTTTTTCATATGTTTACATAAAATGTTCAATAATGTATGTGGCAAGTTTTGACAAATTCTTTCATGAAATCGTGAAGCTACTGCCTCCAACAAACCTCCAAACAAAGTGTGTTTAAAACTTGCATTCAAAGTTTCCTAGGCACGTATTCCACTGCGTTATAATGAGAAGATTGTAACGTCGAAAGGAACACGATCTTACATAACGGCTACTTTGACTTTGCTGTGGTAAACAGCGGATAATAGCGTAACGATGGGGAAGTTTACCAGCTTGCGTTGCACAGTTTCGTGATTACCCGCTTGTGCGTTAATTCGTACAGATGGAGGCGAGCGCATAGCTTTAGCAGCGTAGTAAAAGCCATTGGCATGATGGAGAATAGTGATTGGCTCGCAGATTCGAATACCGGAGGCTTTATACGCAGTTCCGCTAAATGCACTTCGTATACCGACGGCTGGTGTACATCGGTATTGTATGGCCAATGTATAGTCAAAGTGCAGCAGATACCGCGATGCTACTTCGCTTTCTCGCTGGTATCCTGCGTTTCGATGCAAAGCTTCTAGCAATCCTTTAATCTTGCAATTGTTCCCAAGCTTTTGGCCAAAACCTTCTCTTCATCCACTTCTCGTTGTACAACACTGTTCCCCTGTGTTCGCGAAGTCTTTTATGCTTAATTTCGATGATTATGTCAATTAACCGACAAGGCAATTAAAATATTTCTGTACTGCAGAGAGCGAACAAAAGGCATTATGAAATTGATGGAAAGACCCTGTTTGACCGAAATCGTCCCTTCATCCATCTCTCATTGTATACTGAGAAAAAAGCTTTCATTAACTCCAAAGAAATGGATGCATTGAATTTTTTTCTTTTTCATTGACTTTAAAGAAATGTTTCTTTGCTTTCAATGAAAGGGTTTTATTGATTCGCGAAAAGTCGACAAAAATTAGTACGCAGGTATCGAAATAAAGTATTTTCTTTATAAACTTTTTAAAAAACTAGTACGGCTAACTTTTAGCCATGTCATTTTATAGATTACGTTTTTCTTTTAGTGTCTCGAAGATGATTTTTTTTGAATCAATGAAAAACAGTTTTTTGTTTCATGAAAAATATTCATTATTATTTCATTGATTTCTTAAGAAATGTTTTATAGGTTGGGATTTTTGTGAAATTTCTTTGCATCAAGGAAACTTTTTCTCTCGCGTTCCGCTGGATTCGCGGAGTTTTTTATGCTTAATTTCGATGATTATGTCAATTAACCGACAAGGCAATTAAAATATTTCTGTACTGCAGAGAACGAACAAAAGGCATTATGAAATTGATGGAAAGACTCTGTTTGACCGAAATCGTCCCTTCATCCATCTCTCATTGTATACTGAGAAAAAAGCTTTCATTGACTCCAAAGAAATGGATGCATTGATTTTTTTCTTTTCATTGACTTTAAAGAAATGTTTCTTTGCTTTCAATGAAATGGTACATTTGAATTTCAAAGAAAGGTTTTTATTGATTCGCGAAAAGTCGACAAAAATCAGTACGCAGGTATCGAAATAAAGTATTTCCTTTATAAACTTTTTAAAAAACTAGTACGACTAACTTTTAGCCATGTCATTTTATAGATTACGTTTTTCTTTTAGTGTCTCGAAGATGATTTTTTTTAAATCAATGAAAAACAGTTTTTTGTTTCATGAAAAATGTTCACTTGTAATATCACAAGAGCTTTGAAATTATCGGATATCTCCTGACAGGTTCGTTGCAAACAAATGAACGAGTCAAGTTTTCCAGGTTAAAAAATCACGAGCGCGTAGCGCGAGTAATTTTTCTGCAAAACTTGACGAGTTTATTTGTATGCAGGGAACCTGGAGGGAAATATCAGATTAATTTCGAAGCTCGAGTGGTATTCGGGGGATTATTTTTTCTATTCAAATTGCGACAAATGGAATTGCACCATGAGACAAAAATTATCGTTCTGTTAAGGAAATTTCATAATCAGAACAAAAACCTTTTAATTCATGTTTAAAGTATTGCAGTTAAATACACAATTGTTATAGACATTTGTATATTGATTCCAGACTGAGGTTTTCGATTTAATCGTATTAACAGGGACATTTCCCTTTACTTTTTCATCAATAGTTTGCAAGGATTCAACTCCAAACCTACTCACATCAAATAAAAATCCTTTGACTGCCACAATAAAATTCAATCTGTCAGTTTGACAGATGGTTGACGCGGCTAAATGATTTTTTGTTTTATATATATAACCAACACGCAAAATTATCAAAAAATTATCACTTGTAATACCACAAGAGCTTTGAAATTATCGGATATTTCCTGACAGGTTCGTTGCAAACAAATGAACGAGTCAAGTTTTCCAGGTTAAAAAATCACGAGCGCGTAGCGCGAGTGATTTTTCTGGAAAACTTGACGAGTTTATTTGTTTGCAGGGAACCTGGAGGGAAATATCAGATTAATTTCGAAGCTCGAGTGGTATTCGGGGGATTATTTTTTCTATTCAAATTGCGACAAATGGAATTGCACCATGAGACAAAAATTATCATTCTGACAAGGAAATTTCATAATCAGAACAAAAACCTATGTTGCATCCAACACATATTTTCTCTCTGCACAAAATGCAGTGAATTGCGCCCAAATCGATTTTTTACTCTTTTCTGTATTTGCCGGGACATTTTGTTTTATTTTTTTAGCGATGTTCTGAAGCGATTCATCACCAAATCGCTTTTTTGACTCACTCATATTGACGACCGTTAATAGTACCTTGACGTTTTAAAGATTCGCAGAGGTTACAAGTGTCAAAAAAATTATTGTTTATCGCTTAGCAACCGAGCCGGGAAATTTTCGAAAAATTATCGATATAATTTTACCCTAGCTGTACCACGTGATGTTGAATACCGCGCTCTGATTGGTCGAAATTGGAGTTGAAAAAATAATCAGTATAATACCGTGTAGCTTGCTCCACGTGACGTCGAATGGTGCAATTCCATTGGTCGAAATTTGGATGGAAAAAATAATCAGTATAATACCGTGTAGTTTGCCCCACGTGACGTCGAATGGTGCAATTACATTAGTCGAAATTTGGATGAGATAAATAATCATTATTATTTCATTGATTTCTTAAGAAATGTTTTATAGGTTGGTATTTTTGTGAAATTTCTTTGAATCAAGGAAAGTTTTTCTCTCGCGTTCCGCTGGATTCGCGGAGTTTTTTATGCTTAATTTCGATGATTATGTCAATTAACCGACAAGGCAATTAAAATATTTCTGTGCTGCAGAGAGCGAACAAAAGGTATTACGAAATAGACGGAAAGACCCTGTTAATTATTACAATTGTTTCTGAATTGAATTTTTTATCGTATATAATCGTTGGTGGATTTTATTTGCCCTGGGAAAATAAGGTGACCAGTGGTCAGAGAAATTTAAAAAATGAGAGGACGTTTTTGAAATATCTAATCAGGAAAAATTAGTGGCTGTAGGGTATTGGAAAAATATGCTCGCTACATGAAGCAGATAAATTCAATGAATATTTTTGTTACTACATGCCAGAGATTCTTAATCGATCGAAGCGACATGTTGAAATTTTAAGCATATTTACGTCGGAAATTCCATAATAAACATAACGGCACGCGAAAGAGGGGCGGTGGAATATTGATAGAGTGCTCGGCTCACACGCAGTGGGTTAAGATACGAAAAATCGATTTATAAGAAATTCAATGGCATTATATTTAAAAAAAAATTATAAAGAGGTCAATACGTAAAGAAAAATAAAAGAAAAAATTAGAAATTAAAAATGTAAATACAAAAATGCAAAAACTAATTTTTAATTTGTTCACAAAATATTAAAGAATTATAATGTTACACTGAAAAAAGTCATTAATTTCTTCCAAACTAATTACTGTCCTAAATCCATTTTCAAAATTTATTTCTAAGCCACTATACGTCATAATTACTTGGTGTATTCTATACTCACTGCAGTAAATCAAAGTAGAGATCACTAACGATAAAATATGTGAGCATGGGTTAAAAAAATATCAACAGAGCCAATGATTTTCTTTTTCATCAGTTTCATCAATCATTGTCTAGACTTTAATAGAAATTGAAAAAATTCAAATTTTAAATGCAAAAACGCAGAAAATCCTTTAAAATTTATTCACAGATTATTAAAAAAGTATAATGTAACACTGAAAAAAGTCATTCATTTCTTTCAATCTAATTACTGTCCTAAATCCATTTAAAAAATTTATTTCTAAGCCACTATGCGTCATAATTACTTGGTGTATTCTATACTCACTGCATTAAATCAAAGTAGAGATCACTAACGATAAAATATGTGAGCGTGGATTACAAAAATATCAACAGAGTCAATGATTTTCTTTTTCATCAGTTTCATCAAGCATTATCTAGACTTTAATAAAAATTGAAAGAATTCAAATTGTAAATACAAAAAAGCAAAAAATCATTTTTAATTTATTCACAGATTATAAAAAAATGATAATGTAACACTGAAAAAAGTCATTAATTACTTCCAATCTAATTACTGTTCTAAATCCATTTAAAAAATGTATTTCTAAGCCACTATGCGTCATAATTACTTGGTGTATTCTATACTGCAGTAAATCAAAGTAGAGAGCACCAACGATAAAATATGTGAGCGTGGGTTAAAAAAATATCAACAGCGTCAATGATTTTCTTTTTCATCAGTTTCATCAACCATTATCTAGGCTTTAATAGAAATTGAAAAAATTCAAATTGTAAATCCAAAAACGCAGAAAATCATTTGAAATTTATTCACAGATTTTAAAAAAATGATAATGAAACACTGAAAAAAGTAATTAATTACTTCCAATCTAATTACTGTTCTAAATCCATTTAAAAATTGTATTTCTAAGCCACTATGCGTCATAATTACTTGGTGTATTCTATACTCACTGCAGTAAATCAAACTAGAGAGTACTAACGATAAAATGTGTGAGCGTGACACGCTGGACACATTACGAGGGGTCCGCTGGTTCCGGTGACACAGTTTTCCAGGCCGAAACTTTTAATATTCTCGGGCAACCACAACAGAGAGGACAAAATAAAAACGAGGAAGATGAAAGAGGGAGGAAAAAGGTCGTGAGGAGAAAAAGGGGAGAAGTGAGGGGTAGGAGAGAGTAACGCCTATGGTAATGCTACTAAATATTGAAAATTGCGAGGCTCGTTACAAGCCGGAACGCGCTTCACCCCCTTCGCGTGTAATAAGAAACCAGGCATCCCTTCCGCTTGCTCCACCAAAGCGCTGTTTCCCTCGGCCTCCACTCGACGCTCTATCTCATCTTTCCAGCGCCAACCACCTCAACGTCCGTATATTTTCAGTTGCTCGGTGCATGGCGCTGGGCGAAAACGCAAGCAGCCTCATATCTTGAAGCTAGTTTAGCATTTTTATCATACTTGTTTATTCAGCGATCCAGTGGCCGGTTACGTGAACGGCCCGGGAGTATCTACCATCCCTCGTCCTCTATTCTTTTTCACTCTAGTGCTTTTCCCAGCAGCCGCTTGGGCGTGGATTTTCCCTTCCTACTACTTACTTGCTGGATGTGCTTTGGGCTGGAAGACAGCAGTGGGATAAGTGATTGCTGACTCTCGTTGGTGGAGAGTTTAGAGTATTTTTCAAGGAAACTAGGGCAATACTCTAATCCTCAAGTAGGTGAGTGCTTCACACTTGTCGGATAAGTCCTAAAAAAAATTTTTTTTACATTCTTTACAACATTTTATGGATTATTTAACCGCAATGAAGTGTGTTTTATGTCGGCGCATTATTAGGTTTATAACCTTATGTAATAGTATTTTGAGCCATTACATCTGAATTTTTCATACTTCCGCCCTTCAATAATTTTAACAATTTTTTTATCAGATAGTATTTTGAAAAATAAAAGACACGTATTTTTTTGTTTGACAATGTAAAAAAAATTTACTTGAAATTTAGTGTACTTTTACTGGAAGTTTTTATTCGTAAACTGGTATATTAAATTTAGTATACAAGTGTAATGTAAAATTAATATATGGTACAGTACTTTCAATAATTTACTTTAATTTTACAGTAAAAGTACTTGAATTTTAATAATTTGCTTTAATTTTACTGGAAAAGTACATGAATTTTATACCACAATTGTATATTAAATTTCGATTACGAGTTTATGAATAAAAACTTCGAATCTTTTTTAATGTACGAGCAATATTCCCGACAGACCGAATTTTTATAAAAAATTGAATTTTACGGTGTTTATGTTTTTTTTATTCGTTAATATCTTGAAAATTAATAGTCCTGTCAAAAAATGTCCACGATCAAATTTGTTCAGTTTATGAAGAGCTACACTGTTAGAAAAGATTTGAAGTTTTTATGCATAAACGCGTAATTGAAATTTAATATACAATTGTGGTATAAAATTCATATACTTTTTCAGTAAAATTAAAGCAAATCATTAAAATTCAAGTACTTTTACTGTGAAAATAAAGTAAATCACTGAATCTGCTGTACCAAACATTAATTTTACATTACACTTGTATATTAAATTTAATATACTAGTTTATGCATAAAAACTTCCAGTAAAAGTACATTTAATTTCAAGTAGATTTTTTTTACAGTGTATATAATGTATATAAGAAATATTATTTTCGTTTTCCTAACGTTTTGTTTTATGACGTTAAACAACAAAATATCGTTTTTCAAAAAAACTTCCACTTTTTATCATTTTTATATTCTGACGGAAAAATTCTGTTTGAAATTACGGAATTTTTGAGACCATGAAAGATTCAGAGCATGAAAAATTCAGCTGGAATGCCCCATATACAACATATATAAAAGATGTATCGTAGATGTACAAGATATTACTTTCCCAACATTTTCTATATGACGGATATATTTCAGGATATATACGATATATATGCGGAAAAATATATCTGAGATACGTCCTAAATAAATTTAAAAAATTGTTTATATTATCGCCTGGAAAGTTCTATATGTCAGATATATTTTCGTATATATTTCAGTGAAAATAATATATAAAGATTATGTTAAAATTATATATAATGATTTTTATAGAAGCTATATACTTAATTGAACATATCGAAACCTTATATATTTTGTATAGTCTATATAAATTTATAGAATCAATTTCTAAAGAACTATATAATAAAAAATATATTTTATAATTTATAGAATTTATATAATAAATAGTCGGCCTCATGGTTTGTAATATGAGATGGTAAAAATCAAAATACTACTTTTTTCCATTAACTTCATTTTAAAATGGAATCAGAAAATTGCTTTATAACAAAGTACAATTAAAGATATTTATCCCAAAGGATATTCTCCTTATTTTTCTCCTTCTGTTTCATTAAAAAAACACAGGAATACTGAGAAAACATTTGTTGAATAATTTCCTGGAACTGAGAAATGTAAAGAGAAATGTGAGATGGTAAAAATACCATAATTTTTTTCCATCAACTTCAAGCATCGCTTTTTCAAAGTAGAATCAGGAATTTCTTTTAGTTGTTACAGAGTGCAATGGAATTAAGAGAATAACGAGCTTTGAAACAAGTTAATTTAACGAAAGATATTTACCCCAAAGGATAAACAATTATACAAAGGAAAATTATTCTTTTTTCGTTCTGTTTCATTAAAAAAACACAGGAATACTGAGAAAACAATTTATTAAATAATTTCTAACAACTGAGAATACAGGAATTAGTAATTCCTTAAGCACAGGTGAGAAAAGCTGTTGTTATTTTTTTCTTGATTTCGTGAGTTCCAAAATGGAATAAATATTCTGAAAACGCGTCGGGGGAGAGATAAAAGGTGAAGAGGGTTGATGGGGCCGAAGGGCAGGGTAAGAATGAGTATTTAACTGTCGCTTCTTCGCTGCTTCGATCCAGCAGGAAGCTTGAAGAAAGTGCCGAGCGAGTAACCGAGAAAAGTAAGCACTTGGCAATTTCTCACCCTCTGATATTTTCATCGGCATGTAGTACCCGAGAAAAGCTGTTGCACGTCGTTTCCTTCCTTTTCTTCTTGTTGCTACTTTTGTGAATGAGCATGTTGAAGTTTCGTGAGCGAATTCAATTTATAAATCGAAAGTTTCAAGTGGAGATCATTGGAGGAAACAGAAAAATACACTATTTCACTTATAATTCTTTATTACACACCCTATGACCTTACATTACTTCTTCCGCGATAAATTATTATTATGGTTAGTTGAAACGAGTATATATAGCTATAATACATTATTACGAGGGTTTTTTTTTCGTTCTTAACGCCCTCGTCGCGTTTACCATAAGTTCGAGATATTCTACTTGTATTAATCATTCTCACTCGTACATGATACATTTGTTCTTAATCCAGTTATATAAACATAAAATTTGATTCGAAAACGCAATTTTCTGAGCCAATTTATCGTGCAATTAATAATTGTATTGTTTTTTAATTAACAATTGAATGTATTAATAATTCGTATTAACGATGACAGAAATTATATTTTCTTTACGTTAACGAAAAAAATGAAAAAATTTATAATTAATCATATTTAATTATGCTAAACAAAATATATGGATGTATATATTTTCGGAAATTTATTTCAATTTTGGACGCAAGCATTTGCATCTCAAAGTTAGTCAGGTGATTTTTTCATTTCAATTCGCGAGTCAGAATATGGAGCAAGTTTTATTATAACTTGAAAACAATATAAACTGTACAATGCAGCAGCAGTGGCAAGAATATTAGCAAAATCCGATAGGATTACTCAGAGATTCATTCGACTTATCGATATTCTATTTATGAACGAATATTTGAATTAAAACTAATTCTAAGATCATCGATTGATTCTTTTTCACGATTTTTTTTTTCATTTTCTCATGTACTTCGCTGCTACCAGATAAGCAATTGAAATAAAATTTCAAGATGTAGAAAGAATTGTGTTGAGTGAAAATAGAAAACTTTGAAAACTTTCATGTAAAGTTAATATAGAACGAAATAAAAGGTTTATCTACTTTGATAAGAATAATTAAGTCGAACGAATAAAAAAATTATCGAGGTCTTATTAATTTCTCTTTTGGATGTATTTTCTTTTTTTAACTTGATCATTTGCTTACCAGGTTGCTGCGGAGTAGCGTGTCAATATATTTGTGCCTGCCCAAGTAAAAAAATTATATATAGGGTTTGAGCATATAAAGTCTGCATAAAATCTATATACATTTTATATGCAATCTATATGCAATTTATATATAAAACCAACAGTGTAGTTGGGTTTATGTATAAATTGTATATAGATTGTATATAGACCATATACAGACTATATATGCTCAATTCTATGTGTAAAACTATGTATGGGCTATTTTTGGTCGACTCAGTAAGCGTTCAACTCTGACCTCTCCAAATTCACTCCATAATTTTATATACTATTCTACATACTCGAAAAAAACACTTTATTTTTTTTAGATTTTTTTTACAGAAAACTTTTATTTCGTGATTTTTTTAAGTAAAAATTTTGCGTCCCAATTAAAAAATTAAAAATTATTCTCAAATCCATTCCATTTTTAACGGTTTTTTTTTTTCGATAAAAAATGTTGATATCTAATATATCCTGTATTAGATATCAAAATAATATTTTGATTTCATTTTTAAAATAATATTTTGAGAATAATTTCAAATTTTTTAATAGTGGTGCAAAATTGTTATTTAAAAAAATAATGAAAAAAAAGTTTTAGTAAAAAACGTCTAAAAAAAATTAAAAGTGTTTTTTCGAGCATATGGAATAGTATAAAAAATTATGGAGCGAATTGGAAGGATTGAACGCTTACTGAATTGGCCAGGAATGCCCCATATATATTTTGTTATATACTCTATAGATATTTTTATTTATTTGGGTGGCCATAGAGTAGTCCAACCGACATTCGTAGCCTTATTACCTCCACGTATGCTCAACTGTTTATACGTACATATCATTTACCTATTTACACGACATGCATAAATATGGACAGCTTATCGTTTACAGATATAAAAAAAACTCTCTACTGGAAGAGAGGTTTTCGTGTCGCAAGCCATTCGTGATATCGCCGAACTCTCGGTATCCCAAATGTTTAAATTTGCCATGCAAATAATGTTATATGCCTGCCTGTCGATCCGTATAATTTCCACCCGCCCCCGGAAGGCCTTGTGGTCACGCAAATAATCCAAACGAGCACACACAGAGCAGCCCGTGTGTAAATATTCCAGCCAACTAATATCTCCACTCCCTTCCGATGGCGGAGATTTATTGTTATACTTTCTCAAACTCTCACGTATATTTGCAGTATTTATACAAAAAAAGAAAAAGAAAAAGAAAAAAAGATTTGTTCAAGCCTTAAAGCGAAAATTTTTTGGCATTAAAAAAAATTGCTTCGATCGGATGAAAGAAAAAAAAATGTTTGGAGGATATTTTTGGATCGGCAAGTTCGACGTAAAAAATAATTTATTGGATCTATCCAAAAGATTTATTGTTACACTTTCTTAAACTCTCACAAATATTTGCAATATTTATACAAAATAAAAGAAAAAAGATTTTTTTAAGCCTTAAACCAAAAAATTTCAGGCATTACAAAAAATAATTGCTTTGATCGGATTAAAGGGCAAAAAATGTGGAAAATTTTTAATTTTAATTTTACATAATTAAATTTAAATTAATTTTAATTTTAAATGTTTAAATAATTTTAAGAGTGCGCGGTTGGTAGATGTTTTTGGATCGGCAGATGTGACGTAAAAAATAATTTATTGTATCCATCAAAAAGATTTATTGTTACACTTTCTCAAACTCTCACAAATATTTGCAAAATATTTATACAGAATAAAAAAAAAAGATAACTAAAATAAAAGAAACAATATTTATACAAAATAAAAGAAAAAAGATTTTTTCAAGCCTTAAACCAAAAAATTTGAGGCATTATCAAAAATATTTGCTTCGATTGGATAAAAGGGAAAAAAATGTGGAAAATTGTTAATTTTAATTTTAAATAATTAAATTTAAATTAATTTTTATTTTAAAAGTTTAAATAATTTTGAGAGTGCGCGTTTGGTGGATATTTTTGGATCGGCAGCTGCGACGTAAAAAATAATTTATTGTATCCATCCAAAAGATTTATTGTTACACATTCTCAAACTCTCACAAATATTTGCAGTATTTATACAAAAAAAAAGATTTCTTCAAGCCTTAAACCGAAAAGTTTTCGGCATTAAAAAACTATTGCTTCGATTGGATTAAAGAAAAAAAAATGTGGAAAGTTGAAGACAGGAATTGCGCCTTTCGTTAATTTTAAGAGGGCGCGTTTGGTGGATATTTTCGGATGTGGAAAAATAATATATTGCATTTATCTAAAAGATTTATTGCTACACTTTCTCAAACTCTCACAAATATTTGCAGTATTTATACCAACAAAAAAGAAAAAAGATTTCTGCAAGTGTTAAACCGAAAAGTTTTCGGCATTAAAAAACAATTGCTTCAATTGGATTAAAGAAAAAAAAGTGGAAATTCGAAGCCAGAAATTGCGCTTTTCATTAATTTTAAGAGTGCGCGTTTGGTGGATATTTTTGGATCTGGAAAAATAATTTATTGTATCTATCTAAAAGATTTATTGCTACACTTTCTCAAACTTTCACAAATATTTGCAGTATTTATACAAAAAAAAAGATTTCTTCAAGCCTTAAACCGGAAAGTTTTCGGCATTAAAAAACAATTGCTTCGATCGGATTAAAGAGAAAAAAAAAGTGGAAAGTTGAAGACAGGGATTGCGCCTTTCGTTAATTTTAAGAGGGATGTACGTCTGCGGGCGAGTTTGGTGGATCTTTTTTAGATCGGCAGGTGCGACGTAACGAATAATTTATGGTAACCATCGAAAAGTTTTCTTTTCGTTCTTTACAGGGATAAGCATGATAACAACGCATGGCTGACGACCCGAAACCCCTGAGCTCCGATTCTCGCGCCCACTACTTTACTCTCTCTTCCTCCCCCAATATTTCACTTTCTTTACGCTCACTCCCTCGTCATTCGAATGCCACTTGGGATTTTCATATTCACGTTCTTTTGTAAAACACAATTTTCTACACACTGAGAAAAACAAAATTGGTATTGGAGAATATAATTAGTGGGTTAAAAAACATTTCTGAAGTTATCGTATTATCAGTAGCTAATCAGTAGTAACTATTTAAAAGTTTGGAAAAATTGATTGTAACTATAAAAATAGTCGGATGCACCAACAATTAATAGTTGTCACTTATAGTCGTCAAATTTGCCATGATTTCTCTGAATTTGCTGATGAAACATTTATGCCCAAGTAAAAAAATTATATATAGTCCGACATATGAAATTGGGCATATATAGTCTGCATAAACTCTATATAGATTGTATATAGACTACATATGCCCAATTCTACGTTTAAGGGTATCCAGTAATTAAAAGTCATCAGAAAATATTTTTTATCGATGATCCTATTATTTCGAAAAATCTTACAATTAAACTTTATAAAATACATATAAAATACTATAATTCAGCAATTTTGCACAAACGTATGAAACACCAGAATGGCGTAAGGCGAAATGTAAAATTTGTCACTTTGAGCAGCTTTCGAATCAAACCAGTGAACAGATTTGAGCTTCCGATTTCTTATTTTATTTGTGCAGCCTATTAAGCATTCAGTTTCCAGTAAATAAACATTTCAATACTCATTTAAATTCATAACTCTGGTATAAAGACCTCGGAAGTTCAAATTTGTTCACTGGATTGATTCGAAAACTGCGCAAACTGAAAATTTTTACATTTCACTTTACACCATTCTGGTGTTCCATATATTTACACAAAATTGCACAATTACAGTACTTATTATCTGCTTTAAGAAGTTTAAATGTAAGATTTTTCGAAACAGCAGAATCATCAATAAAAAATATTTTCTGATGACTTTTTTTAGGTGTCTGGATTCCCTCAACACTGTATATATATTTTTATATACTGTATATATATTTTTTTTACGTGGGTGAAGAGACAATCCCTTCATCAAAGTATCAACATTCTCCAATAACTGCTGAGTCAACCAGACCTTTCATTAAGTATTTCTCGCAGTGTCCCAAAATGGCATTCGCACGACCATTTACTACATCCTCGCACAACATTTCCAGGTTTTTCGTTGTCAATCCACCAGTAATAATGATACCCGTTTTTATCAAACATTTTGATGCTGGATCTTCAATTATTACACTGGTAAAGAATTGACATCGTTGTGGCTGAATTATTTGTGCGGGGATGGCAGAGTTGCTTTCAGTGGTCCGTTAATTTCGTGAAATTGTCCTCAGGACTTCTCGCTAACCCATTTCTCTTTATACCCCTTAATCTTAACCGTTTTTTCTCATTCTAGAGCATTGTGTTTTTGCTCTTCAAGCACCAGAGTTCAATCGGTCGCGCTGTTAACGCGAATCCCCACCAAACGACGAGGAGAATGAAGATAACGTTCAGACAATCTTGTCCCTGCACCTGCAGGTCGCCCGACAAAATTGGCGTCGCTCTCTGCCCTGCTGAGTATCACTCTGACAAAGCCACGCTGGCCACGTGTCGTAAAGTTGACGACAGTTGGCCCACAGATCGGCCCATGGACAGGCATTCTTACAGAGCTTCCCCAGACGACAGTGACCCTCACAGCTGCTGCAGGACGGTCCAGCCACGTACGGTGTGCTCAACTTGTCGACATGATTGCCTCTGCAAAAGCGAACAAATAAAAGCAAAAATGATTAATCGTAATGGACATTTTCCTTTCCGAATTATTTTGCTTCCTCATATTAAATTAAAAAAAAATTTTCGAGATTTTCATGTCAGGACACTCAGAATGGTCTAAAATGTCCAGAAAAGTGGTTTAGAAAAAATGTCTGTATGTGTGTGTGTGTGTGTGCGTATGTGCAGAATTTTTTGTTAGCACGATAGCCGTCGCAATTTTTAAGATATCGGGCTCAAATTTGAACCACGAGTAAACTGTCGTTAAACAAGGTATGGGATTGAATTTGGAGTTAATCCATCAAGGTGTTCAAAATTTATGGCATTTTGAATTTTTTGGAGAATGTTAGTTTGGGCTCTAACTCCCGCAATTTTTATGATATCCGGCTCAAACTTGGACCAGAAGTGGACTGTTATCAAATAGTATTTGAGATTAAATTTGGCGTCAATCCGATAAAGGGTTCACAATTTATGGCATTTTAAAATTTTTTGACATTTTTTGTTCGTGCTCTAACTTTCGCAATTTTTAAGATATCGGGCTCAAATTTGATCCACAAGTGGACTGTTATTAAATAAAGTTTGGGAGTGAATTTGACGTCAATCCGTTAAGGGGTTTAAAATTTATGGCATTTTGAACTTTTTGTTCGTGCTCTAACTTCCGCAATTTTTAAGATATCAGGCTCAAATTTGGTCCACAAGTAGAATGTGAGTAAACTAAGCATCAGTTCGATTCTGGCAAGAATCTGTCAAGGGGTTAAAAAATAATGCCATTTAAATTTTTTTAAAACAAGGCTGCAAAGTAGAACTTTGCAAATTGCTTCCTCATTATTGTTGGATTTTTACAAAGTTTCGTCTATGAGGAAGACAGAATAGATTAACATGCTTCCTCATGGAGGTAGATTTGTAAGAATCCAACAATAATGAGGAAGCAATTTGCAAAGTTCTACTTTGCAGCCTTGTTTAACTATATTCATCCAGTGAAAACGGTTTAATAAATTCATTTGAATCAAATATGGGATACATTTGAAAAACGAAGAAATTTTATTCGGAGCAAATACATTTTTAATGAGTTTATATGGGGCATTCCATCCCGATTCGACCTGGATCTGACCCTCGACCTTCCCTATTTGGCTCGTAATTTTTTCTAGGATTGGTTAGACCCTCAAATGCACGAGATTTTTAGTTTTTCCATGCAAATATTTTTGTAAAGTGACATATCGATTGCCATAATTTAAAAATCTGAAAAATACTTTGTTGACTATCAAAATTTTCTAGCTTAGAATCAAAGTGTGGAAGATTTTTTTAATATAGTTTTTAAGCTTTTTATATTTTTAAAATTATTTACAAAATAGAAAAAAAATCAATCTACTATGGACGACTTGTCTAATATTTCTGTATATGAAACTGTATTTTTTAGCATTTTTTCAGATTTTTTAAATTATGGCATTCTGGTGCTAGAATGTGACTTGTATGGTGCTGGAATAGTCTTAGATCAGAACAATTTGAAAAATTTCTAAAAATCGGAAAATTTTTTTAAAAATTCGAGTTTACATAAATAAACGTTTGACCAGTCGCCTGTAGTAAATTCATTTTTTTTCTATTTTTTAATAATTTTTTTAAATAAAAAAAAGCTTAAAATCTATAAGAAGAAAAATCTTGTCCACTTTGGCTATAAGCTATAAAATTTTAATATTCAACAATATATTTTTCAGATTTTTAAATTATGGCATTCGATATGTCAATTACAAAAAATATTTTAAAAAATTTGTCTAGAAAAAATAAAATCTCATGCATTTGAGGGTCTAACCAATTCTTCAAAAAATTAAGAGCCAAATCGGGGAGGTCGAGGGTCAGACCCAGGTCGAATCGGGATGTAATGCCTCATATATAACTAAATGTATTTTATAAAATTTCACCCATCATAAATAAAACTTCAAGAATTGTATATTCCTTATCTTATAATAATATAATCATCATTACTGTATCAATTTACTCTACAAAACATCATAGTTTAAATTGATTTAACCCCTGAAGCCATTTATGAATATCCAACAAAACCTCACTTTATTTTGAATTTTTTTTATTTTTAGGGATTTTATCACACAGCGTATGAACATCACGAAACACAGAGTCGATGTGAGCTTGTTGTCGGTATTCATATCTCTGCAGTTCGATAGTGTTGAAAATCCGTATATTCCACCCATACGACTTTGATATGGTACTTTGATGCACGGATAAATCCTGAATGCAAGTGTCCCACCAGAGGTTGAAAAAATACTGGATATGCACGTTTTATATTCGGACGATATTGGCAACAAAAGTACTGGGATATAAACCTGGAGCATAGAATAGTGTTTTTCGAGGACTTACACACGCTATATACGGGCTCGTCGTCGTGTAGTAAATTCCTAAGGTAACGGCGTTTATTTGCCTTGGATACAAAAAAAAAAAAAAAAAAAAAAAAAAAATTGACCATCCCCTCGGTTAATTAGAGGGTCGTCGATACTTCGTTAGTGGTTTTATGTCGACCAGGCTACGTGCGTGCTCAATTTACAAGGAGGAACAATTCTGAACTAATGTTACGATCAGGCCATTTTTCCATATTCCTTTTGTCATTCTAAATCAGTCATGGTACGAAAATTAGCAATGTTGTTACAATCAAATAATTGACAGCTGTTGTTTCCACAGATTAGTCGCAGAAAATTCCTGATTCCTTTCTGGATTTACCGGTTAACTCACATTAAAAAAAATACTTGTCATAAAATGGACATGGTCAGTTAATTACTTTTTAAAATGAATGTATAATTTTTTGCGACTGCTTGCAGTCCTGGATTGGGTAGTTAAATCTACAGTACTACGCAAAAAGACCTACAGGGCGTGTATATTCGTGATAACTGGCGTCCTGAATTAGGATGGAAGGACGGGGTTGGGGTTGGGGTTAGGGGGTTGTAATTGGAGCGATGTGCGCAACGGTAGCTGCAAATTTCGTTCGCTGACACGGTCCCCAAGAGCATTTTGTTTTAACGCAACACATGCAACGTAGTTGGCTTAGTTGGTTGTTAGTTTGGTATTGTGTGCCACAGCACTCAAAAAGGATTGGTTCAGTGAAAGAGGTATGAGGCATATTTTTTCAACTCGCCCTGGGTCCAAGAGAGAATGTATAGTCATGAAGAATCGAGTGAAACTGTAGCTTTGCCATCAGAATGGGCACGGCACTACCTAATTGATTTATCTGTTTTGTCCATAAAGCTCTGAGCACTAGAAACATTGGAAGAATAATATTATTTGTCATTTTTGCTTCATCATAGAGAATCATTTGCAAAATTCTAATCGCTGTATCTCAACAATGGCTTTAATAATCAAGCTGAAATTTGATACGCAGGATTCCGACTTTCGGTCGAAAAATCCAAACTAAATTTTTTTTCTTCAAGATATCGAATTTTGGCCTTCACTATCATTCTCAAGTCGCATATTCTACCACAGAAAATAACGGTTATAAGCCTTTTTACCATGATTTTAAAAAAATTGACTTTTATCCGTTTCTGATTCCAAAATTCACAGATTCGACTTCTGGTCGGAAAATTCAACATACATTTTTTTTCTTCAAGATATCGAATTTTGGCCTTCACTATCATTTTCAAGTTGCATATTCTACCACAGAAAATACTGGATATAAGTCTTTTTACCGTCATTTAAAAAAAAAAGGATGCAAAGTAGAACCTTGCTCATTGCTTCCTCATTATTTTTCGCTTCTTACAAAGCTACCTCTATGAGGAAGTATGTTATTCAATTTTTGGCTTCCTCATAGAGGAAGCTTTGTAAAACGCGAAAAATAATGAGGAAGCAACGTGCAAGGTTCTACTTTGCATCCTTGTTTTAATTAGATAAATATACATGTTATGGATTCGCTTCTTCTATTTCGTTATTACGTTATTTCGTGATTATTAGAGCGTTTTCGAAAGTGAATGTGATAATGTATATTTTTAAAAATAATTCAACATTCCATAAAATCAAAAATTTTATACCGTTCGTCACTAAATTATACATATATAATGGCTGAATATTGTTTAATTTATATACAAAATTTGAGCTCGCTATCTTAAGTTTTGCAAAAGTTACAATAGAGCGATAATGTCAATTTTTAAAGAAATTCAAAACATCATAAAATTTTAACGGTTCAACCGATCTTAACCAAATTCAATAGCGATCACCGGCATATGAAAGCTCAAATTCATACCAATCTTAAGATCAATATCTCGAAAATTGAAAGAGTTATCGCGTAAACAGACATTTTTCAAAAAATTTAAAAACGCGTAATAATTTAACGATGAAGTGGATTCTAACAAAAATCTGTATGAACGATGAGGCTTAATCCCGCTATCTATGGTCCAAATTTCAGCTTGATATCTCAAGGCATTCCCGAGTTATAAAGATTTACATTTTTCGATCGTTTAACATACACACATACACACACATACAGACATTTTTTCTAAATCACTTTTCTCGACGTTTTGGCCCATTCTGAGTGTACTGACATGAAAATCTCGAAAAAAAAATTTTCATGAAAACAAAGCTTCCTCTATGAGGAAGTAAACAAGGATGCAAAGTAGAACCTTGCACATTGCTTCCTCATTATTTTTCGCATTTTACAAAGCTACCTCTATGAGGAAGTATGTTATTCAATTTTTGGCTTCCTCATAGAGGAAGCTTTGTAAAACGCGAAAAATAATGAGGAAGCAATGTGCAAGGTTCTACTTTGCATCCTTGTTTTAATTAGATAAATATACATGTTGTGGATTCGGTTTTTCTATTTCGTTATTACGTTATTTCGTGATTATTAGAGCATTTCCGAAAGTGAATGTGATAATGTATATTTTAAAAAATAATTCAACATTCCATAAAATCAAAAATTTCATACCGTTCGTCACTAAATTATACATATATAATGGCTGAATATTGTTTCATTTATATACAAAATTTGAGCTCGCTATCTTAAGTTTTGTAAAAGTTACAATAGAGCGATAATGTCAATTTTTTGAAAAATTCAAAACATCATAAAGTTTTAACGGTTCAACCGATCTTAACCAAATTCAATAGCGACCACCGGCGTATGAAAGCTCAAATTCATACCAATCTTAAGATCAATATCTCGAAAATTGAAAGAGTTATCGCGTAAACAGACATTTAAAAAAAAATTTAAAAACGCGTAATAATTTAACGATGAAGTGGATTCTAACAAAAATCTGTATGAACGATGAGGCTTAATCCCGCTATCTATGATCCAAATTTCAGCTTGATATCTCAAGGCATTCCCGAGATATAAAGGTTTACATTTTTCGATCATGTAACATACACACATACACACATACACACACATACAGACATTTTTTCTAAATTACTTTTCTCGACGTTTTGGCCCATTCTGAGTGTACTGACGTGAAAATCTTGAAAAAAAAATTTTCATGAAAACAAAGCTTCCTCTATGAGGAAGCAAAAAGTGACTGTGTTTCTGATTCCAGAATTCACAGATTCGACTTCTGCTCGGAAAATCCAACCTAATTTTTTTTTTCTTCAAGATATCAAATTTTAGCTGTCACTATGGTTCTCAAGTTGTATCCTTTATAGAACATGCAACCACAATTTAGGTCAATAGGAGAAGTTTTGACCCAACAGTTAGAAAAAAAAATCCTGAGCACTTAACTAATTACATTTATACATCAAACAGAGAGTTTGATTCACATACATCCCATAAGTGCATACTTCCAATTTGGCATCAAACGAATATTACACTAACGAATATTTCCAGGTTTTCGGTTAATCGTGTTTGAAGCTTATCTCTTTGAACTTTCCCATTTGGCTGCCATATCATAATTAGCACCCAGAATTTACTGGCACAAATTCGCCTTCAATAAGCGTTCAATGAAAAAAAAAAAAAAAAAAAAAAAAAAAAAAGTGCGCTGAAGGTTTTTATTCAGAATGTTAAATTCAGCAATGAGTCAGTTTTTTATTTTTTTCTCAAACCTATCATAAAAATGTCATCTTTTGTGTACACACGGAGTTATATTCGCTTAATAAATATTCAAGCAATTGTAAAATAAAATAGAAAGATAAATGCGTTTTATCTGTTAAAAAAGAAAATAGAAAAGAAAATTATTCATAGACGTGAAAGTTCAAGCAACGAACCTGCCGCCCAAGCACGATGCGTTGGTCCTCGGTTTCAGGCGAAGCTTTGTCTTCGAGAGCCAATATTTTTCGTTAGTCGCCATTACTTATATTTATAGCTACGTACAACGCCCGAGCGGTTCGACCGGAAACTACCGGAGCCCACAGAGTACGCGCTCATTCTCGCGCGGTAGCGAGATTTCGTCCTGTTTTGCTGGAGCTACTGCTCGTCTCTACCGCACGCCAACTCCAAAGCGAGAGATATATTTCCCGGTCGTATAGTATATACGCAGCGTATAACCCCGCGTTACCTCACCACTGCGCAGCAGTCTCGGTAAAAAGCGTGAATTACGTCTACCCTCTGAATTTATTCAACCCGGTACGCGCGGCATCGCGTCTCCTTCCTTCTGTGCCTCTTTTCTATATTTTTCGTTCAGACAATTTCTCGGATTATGCAGAAAGTACGACCACGCTAGTTTTATCTGCATCCATCGTAACCGCAAAGAATTGCAGAGCTGCAGACTCGTCTGGTTTACATCTAGAAGTGAATATCGTCCCAAGAGTCACTAGTGTGTAAAATTAGCGTCAAATTCAAAATTGTAAATTCCTAATACTTGTTGGCTTAGTGCGTTAAGATGCCAGCGCCGCTTGTGGCACACCTCGGCAACAGTTGATATAAAAAAAGCATTGATTCTTATGGTAGAATATATTTTACAGAAGATTTTCCGATTATACTAAATGAACAACTGAAAAGTATTGTTATAAATAAAAAAAAGGTTGTTTAATTTATTTTTTTGTAATTTTGGTTATGGTGATACCTTTCGCTTCCTCATAGAGGAAGCTTTGTTTTCGTGAAAATTTTTTTTTTCGAGATTTTCATGTCAGTATCCTTAAAATTGTCTAAAACGTCGAGAAAAGTGATTTAGAAAAAATGTATGTATGGATGTGTGTGTGTGTGAACGGCATTCAAAATTCAAACTTGCATATCTCAAGAACGGCTTTAACATTCGGTCTAAAATTTGGCACGCATGTGCGGCAGGTATACGCCATTGCTTGTGATAATTTTCAAAAAAATTCAAAAATATGTTCAAATTTTATTTAACTTTGCAATTTTCGAAAAATGTCTGTACGCGCTCTAGCTCCCGCAAATTTTTAGCTATAGAGCTAAATAATTTTTTATACATAAAGCAGCCTTAAAGAAGGATCGGTATTGAATTGGGGGCGAATCTACAAATAGGTTCCGTTTTTATGAGATTTTGAATTTTTCAAAAAATTTACGTTTTGCTCTAACTCCTGTAAAATCTCACGAAATCAACTGATATTTTCTACAGATGAAGAATAACATGCAATGCTGCTATGTACCAAATTTGGTGATGATCGGTAAAGGGGTTCGGATTATATAGGATTTTGAATTTTTTGAAAAATTTATGTTTTGCTCTAACTCACGTTAAAGATTAACAAATCAGCTGAAATTTTATACAGACAATAAATAATACTCAGCGCTGCTACGTACAAAATTTGGTAATAATCGGTAAAGCGATTAAGATTTTACGTGATTTTGAAATTTTGAAAAAATGATCATTTTCATATAACGACTTCTATTTTTTAACGACTCAAATATTAAAAAAAAAAAAAAATTGAAATTTAATCACGTAAGCGTACTTTTTTGTGTGATCGCACCCATAACTACCAAAACTAACGTGAAAACGTAACGAAATAAGTTGCAAAGTTGAACTTCGTACATTCTTTTGTCATTAATTTACATTTTTCACAAAGCTTCCGCTATGAGGAAGCCAAAATTAGTAAATAAGCTTTATAGAGATCGCTTTGTGAAAAAAAAAATAAATAATGAGGAAGCAATGTGCAAAGTTCAACTTTGCAACTTTTTGTTATTCGATTTATTTCGTAAAAAGGGTACATAAATTTTCTTCGTGTTTATGTTTATGACAGCTGACAGCAGTATTAAAACGGCATTGAAAGATGGAATTAATAATTAGAACGGGATTCAAGGCGATAACGCATGCAATTGATTTTAATCCACAAGGTATTATAAAAGGAAAGGCGTTATCTGTGTGCCATGTGCGTCGAGTGAAGGACTTTACAGATTCAGACAAACGTATCTTAATAAAGTGCAGCGTTATTCGCCAAACGTCAGTGACACTTCCACTACTACACCGTACAAGGTGAAATTGGAAGTAAGTATTGTAAAATTTCAATCCTAGTAACAGTATTGTAGTCTATAACTTTTTTTGATTACAGAACATTTAGTTCGTACAGTAACTCTGAAACTATTTTTTTCGTTTAACGGAGGCAATCCAGCCCTTGCGCCTTTTCTGCTTGAAAACTTGGATCTTTCCTGTAGGGAAACTGTAGAAATTTACACCCGGTGAATTTACAGAGGTGTTTTTACAATTCACGACGCAACACGGTATTAAGGCCTTCCATTTTAGCGCATTCATAGTGTCGATTTATTAAAGAAATATAAATAATATCGTTAATTAACGTACGCTAGCATGCTTTACTGTGATAATTTTTTATCAACTGTTGCACAATTTCGCCACTTCGAACGCTGGCTGTCCAAAATGGCCGCGAATGAAGGTCACGCACGAAGCCAATAGCAACAAAAATGATGATACGTATCGCTCTATAATCAGCCTCTTTTCTATATTTTTCGTTAAGACAATTTCTCGGATTATGCAGAAAGGACAACCACGCTAGTTTTATCTGCATCCATCGTAACCACGAAAAATTGCAGAGCTGCAGACTCATCTGGTTTCCATCCAAAAGTGAATATCGTTCCAAGAGTCACTAGTGTGTAAAATTAGCGTCAAATTCAAAATTGTAAATTCCTAATACTTATAGCAATAACGACGATGATACGTATCGCTCTATAATCAGCCTTTTTTCTATATTTTTCGTTCAGACAATTTCTCGGATTATGCAGAAAGTACGTATCGCTCTATAATCAGCCTCTTTTCTATATTTTTAGTTCAGACAATTACTCGAATCTCGAAAAATTCCTGAAAATCGGAAAAAATTTTACAAAAATCGAGTTTACGTAAATAAACATTTGACCAGTCGCCTGTAGTAAATTTATTTTTTTTCTACTTTGTACTAAGTTTTTTAAATAAAAAAAGTTGGAAATCTATAATAAGAAAAATCTTGCCTACTTTGGCTATAAGCTAGAAAATTTTGATATTCAACAATATATTTTTCAGATTTTTAAATTATGGCATTCGATATGTCACTTTAAAAAAATATTAAAAGAAATTTGCCTAGAAAAAATATTTAAAAGATCGTCCCAAGAGTCACTAGTGTGTAGAATCAGCATCGAATTCATAATTGTAAATTCCTAATACTTATAGTAATAAAGACGATGATACGTATCGATCTATAATTATGATTTCATAATAATAACATGTAGCGATTACAACGAAAAAACGGCTTCGATGGGCCAACTAACTATTTATTAGTTGAGTGAAAATTTGTTGCCACAACCATCCGGTTGGTCGAGGTAACGACCTAGTATTAGCCACATTTACCATTCCGACTTAGTTGACTTAAATAGGTCACACCGTATTTTATTCGTGTTCCAACTAAGTAAGATAGTTGGGACCAAAATAGTAGTTAGCCCAACTTACTATTTAGTTCGAGCAACGATCGGAGCCAACCACCTGAAAATAGTTGACCTCACCAAGAAATTCTGTCTCTCAGAGCACTAAGTCGCTTAGTTAGGTCCAACTACTTTTTTCGTTAACCTAACAAAGTCTTTTTTTCCGTGTACAATGTGCAAACTTTTAAATAGCTGAAAAAACTATAAATTTTGTTCAAATTTCACGGTAATAGTTTTGAAAAAAATGGAAAAACATGATTAATGCATTACGAAAGCAATGAATTGCCGTTCTGTTTCATTTTTAGTCAATATTTCAGCGAAAATATGAGAAAAGGGGAAGAAAAAGGTGATAGAAAAGTGAGAAAAAGGATCGAGAAAAACGAGAAAAGGGAATAAAAAAGGTGATCACCTTTTTATCACCTATTTCTTTCCGTTTTCACATCTTTTTTTCTCCTTTTTATCTCTTTTCTATCACCTTTCTCTTTCCCTTTTTTTATCCTGCCTCTCTTTTTTATCACCTTTTTTATCTACCTAAATATATTTTTTTCTCACCTTAGCGTCGTATTTTTAACTATTATACGAAAGTAGAGGATATCGGATTAGCTGATTATTTTATTATTCACTATTTATTTTGTAACATTGGCTTGCTAAGTTGCCACACTGAGAGAACTTGAGATGGTCCTGATAACTATTAAGTGATAATTATATTTTATTAGTCCAGGTGACTATTTTCGTAGTTACATTAATAGTAACGTAGTTGATGTAACTACAAAAATAGTCACCTGGACTAATAAAATATAATTATCACTGATTAGTTACCAGTAACATCTTAATTTCTCTCAGTGCATGTTATATCCTCTCTGACCAATAAAAATTAATGAAAATATGGAAAAACCATTTTTCCTATCCAGTTCTCTATCTTCTTCCTTCTATGTATGCCTCTTTTCTACATTTTTTGTCGAAGCAATTTCTCGGATTATGCAGAAATTACGACCACGCTAGTTTTATCCGCATCCATCGTAACCACGAAAAATTGCAGAGATGCAGACTCATCTGGTTTTTATCTAGAAGTGAATATCGTCCCAAGAGAAATTGACGTGTAGAATCAGCATCAAAGCTTAGTAATCACGGTGACAATCAAAGTTACCATGAAAATAAGACTCTATATAAGTTATTTTTCGCACAAAATTTTTTTTTGCAATCTGTAAAAATTACCTTCGAGTAACCAAACCAAAAAAATCTGAAAAGTACTTTTTCATCGCTGGAACTAATAACTTACCGTCAAAAGTTAGTTAATAGTTAATTCAATAATTAACTATACAAATCAAAGCAGAAATAATATACAAATAGTTATTTATGTATCCAGTAAATCTAGCGAAGGACTTTTGCTATTAAAAATGAAAAATAAATTGCACATACATGTTATAACATAAAAAATATTTATATGATATCCTGGAATACGTTTAGAATCCCATTATTTTTTTCGCATATTAATAGAATTGTCTAGTTTTTTTTATAAATAATTTTTGTTAGTTTGTCTCCAGCTTGGATTTTTTAGTGTAAAACGTTGAATAGTATTATTTTTTAATGACGATTGGAAGCCTTGAAATCCAATCAATAAAAAAAGTATTTCATTGTATAATTTTCTACTACATTTTTATATGAATTATCAGATAATCACATAGAGTAATTTATTTACATTAAATTTCTCTCTAATAGTGTCGTTAAGGTACATTAAAACTTGACACATGCAGTGAATGTCAATTAAGGATCAACGTATTAATAACTCATACGATTCTATAACTGCGTGGATAAGTCAAATGATTGATTTAATTATAGCCAGCAAATGAATATGGACATATCGTCCGTATCTATAAATACACCAATTTGAATATTGATTATACACAAATTAGATTCACTAATAGACTAATCAGTTTTCAATCGGACGCACCAAATGTTAAGCTTATAATCGAATCACACTAAAATACAGTTCCATTTGGTGCTGAGCCAATCATAATGGAATCTTCGAAAATAAAACTAAATCTTCGATAAAAGCTACTAATACATGAGAAAAGCACCAGGTGGCCAATGAGATAAGCACCTATGTCTATTCCTAAAGTACTCGTTCAGTTAACGTTTCCAATTCTTCAATGATTTTCCCTCTTGGAGATTCGCATGAGATTGCACGAGTTTACGTTCGCACTGCCATTTGTCGATATTCGTATTCAGAGGATTTATCGGAGGCTGAAAGTGCCAAACGATGTTCAGTAGAAAAAGGATACGTCAGTTGCTTAATGTATAGTACATAAAAGATACATAGTCGTCTATACTCTGTAACATATGACTATGTATCAGAGTTGTAAATGCCTAATACTTATAGAAATAATGATGATGATACGATCAGCTCTATAATTATGATTTTATAATAATAATATCCCACATAGAAAAATATATATGAGGGATTCCACGGGACTTTCGCCACCCCAAAAAAAAAAAAAAAAATCTCAAATTTTATCTAAAAATCAGGTTCAGCGGTGTCTATTGATGGACCAAATTTCAAAATTCTAAAAAAATAGTTGATCGGAATATGCAAATTTTTTCGTTTTTTATCGTTTTTCATTTAATCTGTAATATCTCAGAAACTATTGATCGTATCGAAATCATTAAAAGACGAAAATGTGCATTTTTTTATGGCCAACAAGAAAAAAATATATTCAAAATTAATTGCTTAATTTCAGGTCACATTTTATGGAAAAAACAACAAAATTATTTTATTTTCTATGGTTGGACTTCAGATTTTTTCATCGGACAAATTGTCTCGGAATCTTTGAGTGATCGCCGAATTTTGAGTATTTTTTTTTCATGGGATGGCCCAATGCTGTGACGTTACAGCAATCTGAATGTTTTTAATATATTTAAAAAAATCCATATTCAAAATTAAAATTAATTAAAATGGTTGGACTTCAGATTTTTTCACCGGACAAATTGCCTCGGAATCTTTGAGTGATCGCCGAATTTTGAGTATTTTTTTTTTCATGGGATGGCCCAATGCTGTCAGGTTACAGCAATTTGAATGTTAAAATTAAAATTAAAATTAAAAACATTCAAATTGCAAAATTAAAATTAAAATTAAAAACATTCAAATTGCTGTAACCTCACAGCATTGGGCCATCCCATGAAAAAAAAAATACTCAAAATTCGGCGATCACTCAAAGATTCCGAGGCAATTTGTCCGGTGAAAAAATCTGAAGTCCAACCATTTTAATTAATTTTAATTTTGAATATGGATTTTTTATATATATTAAAAACATTCAGATTGTTGTAACGTCACAGCATTGGGCCATCCCATGAAAAAAAAATACACAAAATTCGGCGATCACTCAAAGATTCCGAGACAATTTGTCCGATGAAAAAATCTGAAGTCCAACCATAAAAAAAAAATAATTTCGTTGTTTTTTCCATAAAATGTGACCTGAAATTAAGCAATTAATTTTGAATATATTTTTTTCTTGTTGGCCATAAAAAAATGCACATTTTCGTCTTTTAATGATTTCGATACGATCAATAGTTTCTGAGATATTACAGATTAAATGAAAAACGATAAAAAACGAAAAAATTTGCATATTCCGGTCAACTATTTTTTTAGAATTTTGAAATTTGGTCCATCAATAGACACCGCTGAACCTGATTTTTAGATAAAATTTGAGATTTTTTTTTTTTAGGGGTGGCGAAAGTCCCGTGGAATCCCTCATATGTAACATATACGTTAAATATATGGTGCCAAAAAGTTATATATGCTGCATATATTCTGCATATATGTGTGCAAAAATATATTCAAAATATATGGGATATATGTATGGAATATATGTAAAATATATTTCATATACGTTTAGCGCCAAAAAGTTCTATACGTCGAATATATCGTGCATATATTTATATTTCCATGTGGGTATGTAGCGATTGTAATACGATGATTAAACTTTGGAATGGCTGCAAAAATTATTATTTTTTTGCAATAAAAATGCACGGTAATCCTTTTGAAAAAATGGAAAAAAATGAGTAATGCATTAATTATTTCTTCCATTTTTTCCACTATTTCTTGCAATATTGAAGCGAAAATTAGTATTTTTTTCAGCTATTCAAATGTTTACACGTTATTTTATAATCACTGCATATTATTATTATGAAATCATAATTACAAAACAAATTGTACCCTAAACTATATCTCATGAATTAATGGGGATTTACAACTCTGCTATGTATACATAGATATTTTCGTCGTTTTCTCGTCAGAAAGATCTTTTAAATTACGCGATTACCAATTAAAACTGCGAAGAGAAAACTCACGAAATTATTTCGTGTGATTGTAGTTCAGCGATCAGAACAAACTCGTAAGTATTCAAGTTTTTCGAGTGAACGTGTAACTTTAAATTAGGTTACGTCAGGAATAGATAAGACAGATATATATATATATATATATATACTGGAGTTATATGAAAATTTACTTCACTCATCATATTTTCAGAAGCAATATCAGATTCGGAGATATTTCAATCTCAATTAAAGAATTTTTGAAAATAGAAATTGACTGTAGCTGGATATAGAATATCTATTAACAATTTAACAATGATTATTTGGGATCTTAGTCGATTAAGAGTAGAAATTTTTATTTCAAATTATCTCGCTTTAATAGACACTAATTTAATATGGTAGGACTTTTTATGTGTCACCAGTTATGATAATTAATAATTATAGTATTTAATTTATAATTAAACTGGAAAGTTGAAAAATTTTAATGTATTTAAGACATTATTGGTTTGTTGTTTATTGAAGACTAATTAGTTGGTTTAATAATGGTAAGCAGGAAGGCTTTTGGTCTGTCTCAACGAAATAAAAAAATTATTACTTTATTTTGACAAATAATGGCGGAATTTTTTTTTATTGTCTATGGAATTTTTTTAAGTAAAAGTACATTCAAAAATTTAAATTTGATGCAGGAATAAACTTTTTGTACGATCGGTGATTTTGAATATACGACGAATTGAAAAAAATAAAATAAAAAAGATCATTATTAAATTTTGGGCAAATCATGGGTGCTAAAATTCTGAAATAATTTATGGACTATCGTGATACTCTAAACAACTTTTGAGAAAATTTGGATCACTTTTTGCCTCCGTGCTAAATTTGGGTGGACCACTTGGTATGGAATGACTCAAATGTAAAGCAATGACAAGATTATGAAAAATGAAATAAAAAAAATTGTTATTAAATGTTGGGCAAATCATAGGTGCTAAAATTCTGAAATAATTTATGGATGTTCATAATACTCTAAACAACTTTTAAGAAAATTAGAATCACTTTTTGCGACCATGCTAATTTTTGGTGGACCACTTGGTATGGAATGACCCGAATGTAAAGCAACGCCAAGATTATGAAAAATGAAATAAAAAAAATCGTTATTAAATTTTGAGCAAATCATAGGTGCTATAAAATTCTGAAATAATTTATGGACATTCGTGATACTCTAAACAACTTTTGAAAAAATGATGAATACTTTTTGCGACCATGCTAAATTTGGTATGGAATGACTCAAATGTAAAGTAACGACAAGATTATGAAAAATGAAGTAAAAAAAATCGTTTCTATTCTTTGGGCAAATCATAAGTGCTAAAATTCTGAAATAATTTATGGATGTTCGTGATACTCTAAACAACTTTTGAAAAAATGATGAATACTTTTTGCGACCATGCTAAATTTGGTACGGAATGACCCAAATGTAAAGTAACGACAAGATTATGAAAAATGAAATAGAAAAAAAACGTTATTAAATTTTGAGCAAATCATAGGTGCTAAAATTCTGAAATAATTTATGAATGTTCGTGATACTCTAAACAACTTTTGAAAAAATTATGAATACTATTTGCGACCATGATTAATTTGAGTGGACCACTTGGTATGAATGACCCAAATATAAAGCAACGACAAGATTATGAAAAATGAAGTAAAAAAATCGTTTCTATACTTTCGGCAAATCATAAGTGCTAAAATTCTGAAATAATTTATGGATGTTCGTGATACTCTAAACAACTTTTGAAAAAATGATGAATACTTTTTGCGACCATGCTAAATTTGGTACGGAATGACCCAAATGTAAAGTAACGACAAGATTATGAAAAATGAAATAAAAAAAAATCGTTATTAAATTTTGAGCAAATCATAGGTGCTAAAATTCTGAAATAATTTATGAATGTTCGTGATACTCTAAAAAATTATGAATACTTTTTGCGACCATGATTAATTTGAGTGGACCACTTGGTATGAATGACTCAAATATAAAGCAACGACAAAATTATGAAAAATTAAATTTAAAAAATCGTTATTAAATTTTGGCAAATCATAGGTGCTAAAATTCTAAAATAACTTATGGATGTTCGTGATGCTATAAACTTTTGAGAAAATTAGGATCACTTTTTGCGACCATGATAAATTTGGGTGGACCACTTGGTATGGAATGACCCAAATGTAAAGCAACGCCAAGATTATGAAAAATGAAATAAAAAAAATCGTTATTAAATTTTGAGCAAATAATAGGTGCTAAAATTCTGAAATAATTTATAAATATTTATGATTCTCTAAACAAATTTTGAGAAAATTTGGATCACTTTTTGCGACCATGATTAATTTTAGTGGACCACTTGGTATGAATGACTCAAATATAAAGCAACAACAAAATAATGAAAAACGAAATTTAAAAAATCGTTATTAAATTTTAGGCAAATCATAGGTGCTAAAATTCTAAAATAACTTATGGATGTTCGTGATGCTATAAACAACTTTTGAGAAAATTAGGATCACTTTTTGCGACCATGATTAATTTGGGTGGACCACTTGGTATGGAATGACCCAAATGTAAAGCAACGCCAAGATTATGAAAAATGAAATAAAAAAAATCGTTATTAAATTTTGAGCAAATAATAGGTGCTAAAATTCTGAAATAATTTATAAATATTTATGATTCTCTAAACAAATTTTGAGAAAATTTGGATCACTTTTTGCGACCATGATTAATTTTAGTGGACCACTTGGTATGAATGACTCAAATATAAAGCAACGACAAAATAATGAAAAACGAAATTTAAAAAATCGTTATTAAATTTTAGGCAAATCATAGGTGCTAAAATTCTAAAATAACTTATGGATGTTCGTGATGCTATAAACAACTTTTGAGAAAATTAGGATCACTTTTTGCGACCATGATTAATTTGGGTGGACCACTTGGTATGGAATGACCCAAATGTAAAGCAACGACAAGATTAACTGAGTTTCTGAGATTCTTTGACTGGCACTTAGGGTACTTACGCAGGACAGTAGTTGCACACGTAGCTAAAGTAAGGTCGACCACGTGGTCCTCTAGCCCCACTGCACTTTGCCCATCCACAACCGACCCTGTGGGTCGGTGCCCACACCATCTGTGTGTAATGGCCCACCTTGCTCAAATCGTTGTTCGCCTTAGGACCGTACTTGAAGAGCTGGTGTTCGAGATACCACGTCTTTATGGCGAAGAACCTGAAACACGTTAATTACGGAACCCTTATTAAATCCTAGTTTGATCATAATCATTATAAATTCACTGAAGAAAGCTTTATATTTATTTATCTAATGAATTCCAGTCAAACTACAAGCTTTTTGTTTCCTCGTGAAGGAAAATGTCTATTCGTAGAAAAAAATCTTTCGTGTCAGTATATTAAAAATAATAAAACATTGTGAAAGGTCAGAACTACCAAAAATTTGGTTAAAACTGTAAACAAGTCATTGATTAACATAACCATGAATTTGGTAAGACAATCAAACATTTAGTACGCCTAAACAATAACTTGGTTGCACCCACCAAATTTTTCTTGGCACAATTTTTAACCCAAATTTTAGCAAGTTCAACCGAACCTTTTTTCCAGGGCGAGAAAAAGGTGAGAAATCTCTTAGTCCAGTGCACTAAACAAAATCTCATTGATTAAAAAACAATTTACTTGCGGGCTGCCAAAAACACGTATTTTAAAATGAAGAGTGTCATTTTTTCAATAAAAATAAATTGACAATTCATGTTTTGTGGCAGCCCGCAAACGAATTGTTTTTGAATCAATGACATTTTGTTTTAGTGCTGGAGGTACTTTTTCTGAGTTTATGATGTATCGTCATCCAGTAGAAACTCAGCAAAAATAAAGCCTCTTCTATGTCCCAGATTTCCTTCATTTTCCTTGTTCCCTCATGAAAATACGACACAAGGAAAAATTGGCTGCGTATAACACTGGGGGCGATCTCTAAAGAACGAATGAGGAAAATGGCAGAGGAGAAAAGGTAAAATCCCGAAGAAGCTTTACGAAGAAATAACAAAAAGATAAAAAAGCAAATAAGGACAACTTGAAAACATGTTTATTGTCGATTCCAGCGAGGCAACAGGTGGTTCTTTTCAGAACAACGAAACTATCATTGAACAAACTGTTATGTATCTGTTTATCAGTATAGATTGAGCAACGGTAAATGAGCTTGAATAATTCTTCCGGATTCGGGATAGAAAGTGAGAATGCGATTGGCTGCATATTCCAGGGAGAAAAGTTTTGATTCGAGAAAAGTTTTTGGCTGGTGAGAGTGTTTGGTCCAGTGGATGAAAAGTGCTGACGCGATTTTCAGCAGCGTGGACGACGACTTCTTAACTGTCTTCCTGTCCGTCCGTTTTGCAATAGACATAAAATTAAATGAGCCTCGATAGAACGTGTGCATCTGAAAGGATGTTTCCAACCCGATACGGGTCTGCCAAATCAGGAATGTAGCTACCGCTACAGAGTTGTTGGTCCTGGGGAGTGCTGAGAAGCTCTCAGATTGGATCGAGCAGAAAATCGTCGGACGGGACATTTCGGGAGGAACGGGAATCCACACGATGGTGCAATTTCCTGCAACGCTTCCTTTGCCAACCGAGACGTACGAAACTTCTATAGATGTATGGTCCACCAACTGGCTAAGAATCTTGGCCTATGGAGTGTAAATTTAACAAGACGTCTTTTACTCGTAATATCTCGGATCGCTTCGCAAAAATACAATTTTTATCTCGAGCTGCCATACATTGATCAGTATAATAAGATACAAATACAAACCCAAGTTAAGAAATTATATATAGTCCGACATATGGAATTGGGCATATATAGTCGGTGTAAATTCTATATACAATCTATACACAATTTATATATAAGATCACTTGTAAAATTGGGTTTATGTATAAATTGTATATAAATTGTATATAGATTTTACAAAAACTATATATGCCCAATTCTATGTGTAAAACTATATATATTTTTTATATACTCTATATATAATTTTTTTACTTGGGTGCACATATACCCAAGTAAAAAAATTATATATAGTCCGACATATGGAATTGGACTATATAGTCTGTATAAACTCTATATACAATCTGTATGCAATTTATATACAAGATCAACCCAAGTAAAAAAATTATATATAGAGTATATAAAAAATATGTATAGTTTTAAACATAGAATTGGGCATATATAGTTTGCATAAACTCTATATAAAATCTATATACAAATTATACATAAACCCAACTTCACAGGTGATGCTATATATAAATTCCATATAGATTGTATATAGAGTTTATACAGACTATATATGCCCAATTCCATATGTCAGACTATATATCATTTTTTTACTTGGGAACTGTGAACTTGGGATTATGTATAAATTGTATATAAATTGCATATAGAGTGTATATAGACTATATATGCCCAATTCTATGTTTAAAACTATATATATATTTTTTATATACTCTATAGATAATTTTTTTACTTGGGTATGTATAGACTGCATAAATTCTATATGCAATCTATATACAATTTATATAATGTCTACAATTTTTTGTGCTATTGTCGTAACTCTAAGAAGAGCTCGACATTATTGTCAGATTTTTATTTTTGCTTCCTCATAGAGGAAGCTTTGTTTTCGTGAAAATTTTTTTTTCGAGATTTTCATGTCAGGAAACTCAGAATGGTCTAAAACGTCGAGAAAAGTGGTTTAGAAAAAATGTCTGTATGCATGTGTGTGTGTGTGCACAATTTTTTGTTAGCACGATAGCTGTCGCAATTTTTAAGATATCGGGCTTAAATTTAAACCACGAGTAAACTGTCGTTAAACAAGGTATGGGATTGAATTTGGAGTTAATCCATCAAGGTGTTCAAAATTTATGGCATTTTGAATTTTTTGGAGAATGTCAGCTCGGGCTCTAACTCCCGCAATTTTTCTGATATCCGGCTCAAACTTGGAACAAAAGTGGACTGTTATCAAATAGTGTTTGGGATTAAATTTGGTGTCAATCCGTTAACGGGTTCACAATTTATGGCATTTTTTTATTTTTTGACATTTTTTGTTCGTGCTCTAACTTTCGCAATTTTTAAGATATTGGGCTCAAATTTGGTCCACAAGTGGACTGTTATTAAATAAAGTTTGGGAGTGAATTTGACGTCAATCCGTTAAGGGGTTTTAAATTTATGGCATTTTGAATTTTTTGTTTGTGCTTTAACTTCCGCAATTTTTAAGATATCGGGCTCAAATTTGGTTCACAAGTAGAGTGTGGGTAAACTAAGTATCAGTTCGAATCTGGCGAGAATCTGTCAAGGGATTCAAAACTAATGCCATTTAAAATTTTTTCAAATAAGCCTGCAAAGTAGAACTTTGCAAATTGCTTCCTCATTATTATTGGATTTTTACAAAGCTTCCTCTATGAGGAAGCCAAAATAGATTAACATGCTTCCTCATAGAGATAGATTGGTAAAAATCTAATAATAAAGAGGAAGCAATTTGCGAAGTTCTACTTTGCAGCCTTGTTTTTTTTTTCAAATTTTTAAAAAAGATAATATTGTTAGCCAAAATTTAAAGTTCTGAAAAAAATTCTTAGAAATCGCGTAGGAGATATAAAAGTTTTTAAGCTTAGAGCCAAAATGGGTCGACTTTTGGTTCTATTTTTTTATTTAAAGTTATATATAGACTATATATGCCAATTCTATGTTTAAAACTATATATGTTTTTTATACAATCAGAAGAGTATTTCGATATTGCACGTCAACTTTTTTTTATTTTAATTTTAAGAGTATTACATTAGAAGTTGTGATAGGAAAAATGAAAACCCATTCCTTGATGTCAACTGGCTCGACTCGACTTCTCAAACGCCATCGAGAAAGGACTTTAAAGAACTTTGTCGTCAAGGCACGTCTGTTAATTATAAATTGTTACCGTCCTGCAATGTTTGTACTTATATATTCATTATTTCTTCAAACGTTTTCTGCATTCGATTGATTTTTCCATTTCGTTTCATCGAATCTTCCAATCGACTACATCTGTCATTGTCATATCGAATATTGGAGTTCATTAGATAAATTAATAGATTGACTAATAATTGATCATCAATTCACCTAAATTCACTGGCACACATATCATTAATTAACCAAATATTTCGGGCCTACCAATTTTTTTTTTTTTACTAAACTTAACAAAAACTTAGTTTTTAAAAAATCGCTGCAGTCAATTAATTATTAAAATGTTGTAAATATAGATATACATATATATTTAACACTAATTCGATAAGTGCAAAGCACTCCAATTTCCTGAATGACTATTTATTAGAAATTTCATTATTGGAATTGAAAATACATTCAAGATTCTACTTTCGCTGTAATATGAAAACAATTCAAACGTCTTACCATTGTAAGGCGTTAATGTCACATAATCTACTATATATAAATTTATTTATTAAAATCTACTATATATAAATTAATAAATTTATATATAGTAGATCGTTTTACGTCATCTTTTGATAAAAATTTTTATGACTGCAAAAATAGTGAAAAATGCAAAAATAGCAAGACTGACGCGTATATCAGTTGCAGATAGTGCTGACCTGTCAAGACAGAGTTCAAAGAAAAGAATGTAAAAAAAAAGAACTTCTATATCTTTACGAATTTTTTATAGCGCACTTCGCCTGTCTTTCAACATTACTAAGTGGCTCTGTAACTTCACGGGGTGAGAATTGCAGCCTCGAGATTTATATCACCTGGAACAAAAGCTGAGAGGCGTCGAGCGCAGCAGCGGGAAAAAAAGAAGTCGTAAACGACAACAGTGGCTCTACGAGCAGCATAAGGGAAAATAGTACCTTGCCTTTATAAGTTTGCATAAGCAAACAGGAACGTAGCCTCGCCAACGTAATAATTAGTACAGGAAAAAAGGTGTTACCTATTAGGTTTAAAATAATGCCTCCCGGGATTCTAATGGAATTAAGCTGATTTTTTAAGTAAAGCAAATAATGCTGAAACTAGGATTTAATATTTAACTCAAGAAAATCTCTGGGAATTTTGTAGTGTTATAAACGCGGTCAAATTTCTTCCCACAAAAGCAAGTGCATAAACAAATAGCAGAAGAAAATTAGAAACTTTTTTATCCGCCGAATTGTCGCACTTGACACCGTCAAATTAATCTAATTTTTATTAAATGTGTCGTTCTTTTAACATTCACGATATTCGGATTTGTATATTTTTATATCATATTTAATTATGAAAAAGCAGAATTGTACTTGTCGGGATAAAAATTGAAATTTTTTATAGTAGTGAAACAATATTTGGAAACTCGGATAGAGCGAAATTTCACTAGTTCTTATTAAATAGTTTTATTATCGCTTTGCTGGAACTAGGATTTAATATTTTACTCAAGAAAATCTCTGGGAATTTTGTAGTGTTATAAACGCGGTCAAATTTCTTTCCACAAAAACGGGTGCATAAGCGAATAGCAGAAGAAAATTAGAAAATTTTTATTCGACGAATTGTCGCACTTGACACCGTCAAATTAATCTAATTTTTATTAAATGTGTCATTCTTTTAACACTCACGATATACGGATTTATATATTTTTATATCGAATTTAATTATGAAAAAGCAGAATTGTACTTGTCGGGATAAAATTTGAAATTTTTTATAGTAGTGAAAAAATCGGGAATGAAAAATATTTGGAAACTAGGATAGAGCGAAATTTAATTAGTTCTTATTAAATAGTTTTATTATCGCTTTGCCGAAACTAGGATTTAATATTTTACTCAAGAAAATCTCTGGGAATTTTGTAGTGTTATAAACGCGGTCAAATTTCTTTCTACAAAAACAGGTGCATAAGCAAATAGCAGAAGAAAATTTAAAAAAATTTTATTCGACGAATTGTCGCACTTGACACCCTCAAATTAATCTAATTTTTATTAAATGTGTCGTTCGTTTAACACTCACGATATACGGATTTATATTTTTTTATATTAAATTTAATTATGAAAAAGCAGAATTGTACTTGTCGGGATAAAATTTGAAATTTTTTATAGTCGTGAAAAAATCGGGAATGAAAAATATTTGGAAACTAGGATAGAGCGAAATTTAATTAGTTCTTATTAAATAGTTTTATTATCGCTTTGCCGAAACTAGGATTTAATATTTTACTCAAGAAAATCTCTGGGAATTTTGTATTGTTATAAACGCGGTCAAATTTATTTCCACAAAAGCAGGTGCATAAACAAATAGCAGAAGAAAATTAGAAATTTTTTTATTCGCCGAATTGTCGCACTTGACACCGTCAAATTAATCTAATTTTTATTAAATGTGTCATTCTTTTAACACTCACGATGTACGGATTTGTATATTTTTATATTAAATTTAATTATGAAAAAGCAGAATTGTACTTGTCGGGATAAAATTTGAAATTTTTTATAGTCGTGAAAAAATCGGGAATGAAAAATATTTGGAAACTAGGATAGAGCGAAATTTAATTAGTTCTTATTAAATAGTTTTATTATCGCTTTGCCGAAACTAGGATTTAATATTTAACTCAAGAAAATCTCTGGGAATTTTCTAGTGCTATAAACGTGGTCTAATTTCTTCCCACAAAAACTGGTGCATAAGCAAATAGCAGAAGAAAATTAAAAAAAATTTTATTCGACGAATTGTCGCACTTGACACCGTCAAATTAATCTAATTTTTATTAAATGTGTCATTCTTTTAACACTCACGATATACGGATTTATAAATTTTTCTATCAAATTTAATTATGAAAAAGCAGAATTGTACTTGTCGGGATAAAATTTGAAATTTTTTATAGTAGTGAAAAAATCGGGAATGAAAAATATTTGGAAACTCGGATAGAGCGAAATTTAATTAGTTCTTATTAAATAATTTTATTATCGCTTTGTATGTGAAGGTTTCAATAATAAAATTCCAGGTAATAGTTGAAATATATTCTCCGTGGAATAATTTTTTTAAATTCATTATCGAGCTAAAAGGACCATGCAATTCGATGCCAAACGTATTCAGAGAAAGAAATTTGATTGAAATTAATATCCCCATGAGGATATAGAATTCGATAGCCATTCAATTAATAAAAATAATAGTGGGGAAATGACATTCATAGTATTCGACGTACATTCCGTGAGATATTGTCGCCCAAATTAATATACGAGAATCATATCCAATTCACAACAAGCGCATTTTTTAACGTTATTATGTCAGTGCCTCATATTCATTTTAAACAAGCAAATACTGCGGTCTTCTGACATTTTCAAATATCTGTACCAATTTTCTCTGATACGACGATGACGACATGATCAGAATAAAATTTCAATGCAACAATAAATTTTATTACCATTGCCAAAATATTATTTAATTTTTAATTTTTATTCAATTAAAAAAATTATTTAAACTTAACTTATTGCTGGCTAAACATTCGATTATCTTAACAAAATATAATTTACTAGCATAAAATTTGAAACTTAAGTTTCAATGTATGTTATTTGTATGTAGATTCTAAATCATTTCTAATCAATGTAACTTTTAAAAGCATTATCAGAATAAAATTTCAATCCAACAATAAATTTTATTACCATTGCCAAAATATTATTTAATTTTTAATTTTTATTTAATTAAAAAAATTATTAAAACTTAAATTATTGCTGGCTAAACATTCGATTATCTTAACAAAATATAATGTACTAGCATAAAATATGAAACTTATGTTTCAATGTATGTTATTTGTATGTAGATTCTAAATCATTTCTAATCAATGTAACTTTTAAAAGCATTATCAGAATAAAATTTCAATCCAACAATAAATTTTATTACCATTGCCAAAATATTATTTAATTTTTAATTTTTATTTAATTAAAAAAATTATTAAAACTTAAATTATTGCTGGCTAAACATTCGATTATCTTAACAAAATGTAATTTACGAGCTCAAAATTTGAAACTTAACTTTCAAATTCTGGACATTTTTTTTTTTTTGCATACTTTGTTTTTTTATTAGTGTTAATGAAACTGTTATATTTATTCCAAAGCTGTGAATATTCAGGTCCTTTTTGTGCCAATGAGTTTTTATAAAAAACTCTGATATAAAATCTATTAATATCTATTTATAATTTTATTTGCTCATAGAAAACATAAATTGCATATGTATGCTGGAAAAGTGAATAATTGTTAATAACTTACCAGGGAACTTGAGCCGTTGATATGAAAATATTTTGTCCGCAACTACCAAATGCATCGATGTGACGTCCCGTGGTATTGTCATGGGTCAAAGCGTAGCAAGCCTCAGCCCATCGTTGCGCGGCTTTGGCAGCCCCATTGTGCCACTTCTGCAACATAGAACGCGGAACATCAATAGCTATGGATGCACGATTCGATACTATAGAATATCATAAAATTCCGATCACATGGGGTTTAAACACAACGCTTCACACGATAGGTACTTATTTTTATCCTTTTCGCGATTATATCTTTTGTAAATCTGTCCCTAGTGTACTCGACGAGTGAAATAGCAAATCAAAACTTATGTTACTTACTAGTAACATAAGTTTTTATTTTTTTTATTTTATTTACTATGCAAAAATTTCATAGAAGACAAATTATTTTTGGTTCGTGATTTGTTAACTCACAGAATTATCGAAATTTCAAGCTTAAAACAAATTTGAAACATTATATTACGATACATGGGTGGAAAAATTATTTCTGACGAGAATTGCACAAAATTTTACTTCACAAACTTCGGTAATTATCACAATGAGGAAATTAAAGAGAATTTATAACATAGGGGCTCTATAATAATTCTACAGGAAAAAAAGTGAATATCTGTATACTTTAAGTATTTTCTATGTAAGATAATAGCTGAATTTTTAATTTTTAAAAAATATTTTTTAAGGGAAGGAAATTCAAATTGTTTTTTTTTTCATCTGTTTATCTAGTTGAAGTTATTAAAAAACATATTCTTTTGAATCCTGAATTTTTTTTTTTTGCTGTATGGCTAAATTATATTACTATTGCAAATAAGCTATAGAAAATTTAACTGTTCTAAAAAAAATTAATTTCAAAAAATTTTTTTAGTTAGTTTAAATTTTATTTTTAAAAATTGCTCAATTGTGCATAAAATGAATTCTTTCATTTTCGTACTCAAATAACTGATTTCCTGTCCTCTTATATTTTGGGTTTTATCGTACGATTTTTTTTTCTTTAAAAATTGAAAAGTGTATTTTTTTTCGTTTGGGAAACGGAAAGTAATTATAAATTGACACGTTCCGAAATATAGAGAAATAATGAGATTAATTATTCTGGTACGTTTGACGAACGATTATTTAGTCGATCACGTTCTGTGGTACTTGAACCACACGTTAACAGGACTCGTGATGTAGCGGTTTGCGGGCATTTCCCGCACATTTCCAACGCTAAAAGTAATGGAGCTGTTAGTCACTCATTGCGGTAGTGCGGTAGTAGCGTATGTACTAACGACCTACTGGAAAGACGAGGTTCTCTGTAGGGAGCTGAGTTGGCGAAATCGACGCAATCAGTCGATCGAAGCAAAACCGAGATTGTGGCGATGCGAATGAAAATCGAGTTTAGGTGCATTAATTTAACAAACAGTCGATTTCTACGGTGATTACAGAAGTTCCAAACTTAAAAGTCTTAAAATATTAATTCATTAAATTAACGATAATATTAATTAATAAATTAATATTTATTAATTAATATTATATATTAATTGAAATATTGATTAATAAATTAATATTTCACGGAACGTGAATATTAATATAATATTATCTAACATTTAGATAATACAAATATTAATATAATATTTAATAAATTAATGTTAGTATTAATATAAACCTATTTTTGCAATTCATCGATTGTAATATATTATTGCTCGAATTGCAGAGTTGTTGAAGACCTTTAATTGAACTCTTGTTTGAAAATAGCAACTTACGAAAAACGAATAAAAAAAACCATTTTCATACTTTTCTCTCCGTGCATCAGATATTGCAAAAAATAGAAATACGTTTTTGTAGTATTTATCCTGCAGCTGTTGATTGGTCAGTTTGTCTCTAAATAATTGCTGCCTTTAGTAAAAAATAAAATACTCACTTAATCACTAAATTAATATAAATCTACTTTTGCAATTCGTCGATTGTGATATATTATTCCTCGAATTGCAGAGCTGTTGTACATTTTTATAACAATAGAAAGGCTAGAAATGTTTTGAATCTTTTATCTCCCTACGATGACTGTCAATCTCGAAACGTCTACCAACGAAGAAAAACATTTCCATAAACTTCTCTCAGTGTATCAGATATTGCAAGAAATAAAAATACATTTTAGTGTTGTTAATCCTGCAGTTGTTGATTGGTCACTTTGTCTATAAATAATTGCTGCCCTCAGTAAATAAATGAAATACTCAGTATTTCGTCATTCGCTCAGATGTTCCATATATGAATTATTCAACCTAATACGTTATTTCAGCCAACCGTGTATGCCCTGAATTTTTTGATTGTTATTTATTAATTATAAAGCTAATGGACTAAAGACCCCCATGACCTTAATTTAGTGTGAGGAAAAATATTTATAACAATACAGATAATATAGAAAATAAATAATTCTACACCATTTTTCAGAAAGAAAAAAAAACTCTAAGTGCACGCTTTTAGTGCAAACAATTTGATGTATATATTCTGAAAAAGAAAAATAAGAATGAGGAGTTTAAATGGCAGAGAAATACTTTGCGAATACCCGTCAATTACAGCTAATCTTACTGGTGTAATGCAAGTATTTCGTTTTTTGCTCAGATGTTCCGTATATGAATTATTCAACCTAATACGTTATTTCAGCCAATCATGTGTCCCCTGAATTTTTTTATTGTTATTTATTAATTATAAAGCTAATGGACTAAAGACCCCCATGACCTTAATTTAGTGCGAGGAAAAATATTTATAACAATACAGATAATATGGAAAATAAATAATTCTACACCATTTTTCAGAAAGAAAAAAAAACTCTAAGTGCACGCTTTTAGTGCAAACAATTTGATGTATATATTGTGAAAAAGAAAAATAAGAATGAGGAGTTTAAATGGCAGAGAAATACTTTGCGAATACCCGTCAATTACAGCTAATCTTACAGGTGTAATGCAAGTATTTCGTCATTGGCTCAGATGTTCCATATATAAATTATTCAACCTAATACGTTATTTCAACCAATCATGTGTGCCCTGAATTTTTTGATTGTTATTTATTAATTATAAAGCTAATGGACTAAAGACCCCCATGACCTTAATTTAGTGTGAGGAAAAATATTTATAACAATACAGATAATATGGAAAATAAATAATTCTACACCATTTTTCAGAAAGAAAAAAAAACTCTAAGTGCACGCTTTTAGTGCAAACAATTTGATGTATATATTCTGAAAAAGAAAAATAAGAATGAGGAGTTTAAATGGCAGAAAAATACTATGTGAATACCCGTCAATTACCGCTAATCTTACAGGTGTAATGCAAGTATTTCGTCATTGGCTCAGATGTTCCATATATGAATTATTCAACCTAATACGTTATTTCAGCCAATCATGTGTCCCCTGAATTTTTTATTGTTATTTATTAATTATAAAGTTAATGGACTAAAGACCCCCATGACCTTAATTTAGTGTGAGGAAAAATATTTATAACAATACAGATAATATAGAAAATAAATAATTCTACACCATTTTTCAGAAAGAAAAAAAACTCTATGTGCACGCTTTTAGTGCAAACAATTTGATGTATATATTGTGAAAAAGAAAAATAAGAATGAGGAGTTTAAATGGCAGAGAAATACTTTGCGAATAGCCGTCAATTACAGCTAATCTTACAGGTGTAATGCAAGTATTTCGTCTTTTGCTCAGATGTTCCATATATGAATTATTCAACCTAATACATTATTTCAGCCAATCATGTGTCCCCTGAATTTTTTTATTGTTATTTATTAATTATAAAGCTAATGGACTAAAGACCCCCATGACCTTAATTTAGTGCGAGGAAAAATATTTATAACAATACAGATAATATGGAAAATAAATAATTCTACACCATTTTTCAGAAAGAAAAAAAAACTCTAAGTGCACGCTTTTAGTGCAAACAATTTGATGTATATATTGTGAAAAAGAAAAATAAGAATAAGGAGTTTAAATGGCAGAGAAATACTTTGCGAATACCCGTCAATTACAGCTAATCTTACAGGTGTAATGTAAGTATTTCGTCATTGGCTCAGATGTTCCATATATGAATTATTCAACCTAATACGTTATTTCAGCCAATCATGTGTGCCCTGAATTGTTTTATTGTTATTTATTAATTATAAAGTTAATGGACTAAAGACCCCCATGACCTTAATTTAGTGTGAGGAAAAATATTTATAACAATACAGATAATATGGAAAATAAATAATTCTACACCATTTTTCAGAAAGAAAAAAAAACTCTAAGTGCACGCTTTTAGTGCAAACAATTTGATGTATATATTGTGAACAAAAAAATAAGAATGAGGAGTTTAAATGGCAGAAAAATACTATGTGAATACCCGTCAATTACCGCTAATCTTACAGGTGTAATGCAAGTATTTCGTAATTGGCTCAGATGTTCCATATATGAATTATTCAACCTAATACCTTATTTCAGCCAATCATGTATGCCCTGAATTTTTTATTGTTATTTATTAATTATAAAACTAATGGACTAAAGATCCCCATGACCTTAATTTAGTGTGAGGAAAAATATTTATAACAATACAGATAATACAGAAAATAAATAATTCTACACCATTTTTCAGAAAGAAAAACAAAACTCTAAGTGCACGCTTTTAGTGCAAACAATTTGATGTATATATTCTGAAAAAGAAAAATAAGAATGAGGAGTTTAAATGGTAGAGAAATACTTTGCGAATAGCCGTCAATTACAGCTAATCTTACAGGTGTAATGCAAAATAGAGTGCACACGGTGAGATAGTGAGAGGAGAATAGTGGACGCGTCGAAGCTAAGCGAGCGTACGTTGGCTTTTCGCTCTTGTAGAAAATAGAAGGAAAAGTATATAAAAAACGTAGAAAGACTGGGGGAGGGAATAGAGAGGGGTAAAACGAAGAGAGTGGATTCTGAGAGCAGTGGGGAGTGAGAGAACGAAATCACCGCAAGCTTC